>BPTQ01000009.1:92056085-92656085 GCA_019973895.1 Chrysanthemum seticuspe | reverse complement strand
AGTGATGAACAGATTCAAGCTCATTGTAACACAATTAGAAAATTGAAATCCAAAATCTCTCAATTAAAGGGTGAAAAGAACAATATGACTGGCTCCCAAATGCCTCCTCCTTTAGATTCTAAGTATTCTCAAACTTTTCATCTTCAAAACTTAGTTAATGCTTTACAAAAAGAAAACGAGAGTTTTCTAGAAGAAAATGAAAAAGTTAAACGACACTTTAAAGAGTTATATGATTCAATGAAAGTCACTCGTGACAAAATAGAACAAAAAAATAACGTCTTTACAAAAAGAAATTGAGAATCTGAGGAGTCAGGAAAAAAGGAAAATGCCACTTGTTTTTAATGAGAATGTTGCATCAATGTCATCCTCATACTGCAAATATACTGTGACTGTTAAATACATTCCTCCTCATCTTAGGAATAATGAACCTGTGTTTCACAACTATTGTGCTCACCTTAAGGATAGTCTAGAATGTCTCTGTGAGATCGTGGAAGAGGATTTCTTAAATAAGCCTCTTGATAAAGAAATTAGGTTTGCTTGCATTCAGGCCAAACGATCTCAAGAGCTGCTAGAATGTCTAATAGCAACATGTCCTAAATCCTTAGGTGCGAAAGGTAAAGCTGTGATGCCTTGTTCTATGCCTAGTGCCAAGCATACAAACCATTCTATGCCCAGTTTTAAGAAAGTGAACACTAATGTGCCTTCAAGTAGTTCAGATCCCTGCACGTCTAATTCAGGAATGCAAAAAGTAGATCAACCAACTAGTGTTCCCATAATTCCCTCTACAGGAGTAATCAGTGACATTAAAGCAAGCGGGTCAAAGCCTCCAGGCAGTACCAAGCAAGATAGGACCTCGCAAGCTAAGACTGTGCATTGGAAGAGAGTAGAAGACCAACCTAGGAACTTTAAGTTTGAGTTGAATAAAACGAATCGTGTTGATTCTAGTATTAGCCATAGGCGTACTGTAATTAATTCAAATTCTGATACTATCTGCAAACCATGTAATGATGACTGCTTGAATTCTATTACTAATCATGAATGTGGTGTGAATGATTTGTCTAATGTTGTTAAATGCCCAGTTAAAACTGTTAATTCTAAAAATCAAGCTAAGAAGGCTAAAAGGCAAAGGGGAAAGAAAGTTAGAAAACAGTGGAAACCCACAGGAAGGAAATTTAGTAATATAGGTTATCAATGGATACCTACTGGGCATAAGGTTAATATGTTTTGCCCTAAATTTTCTAAGTCAATGCCCACTAGAAAATGGATGCCTACTGGTAGAACTATTCCCTTAAGAAGTGAACATACTTTGAATAGGTCAAATATGGACACTAGCACTGCATCTATATCTAATGAGTCCATTGTTTCTACTTCTGATGTGGGTGTTCCAATCAATGTTACTAACAAAATGGAACCCATTCTTGCATGAGGATCCTAATTATCCATTCTTGTCTGTGTTCAACTGCAGATCGTTCAAATCGTTCTGTGGTACCTGGACTCAGGCTGTTCCAAGCATATGACTGGAGACCGGTCACGGCTCATGAACTTCGTGAGTAAATTCATCGGAACTGTGAGATTCGAAAATGATCATTTTGGTGCTATTATGGGTTATGGAGATTACGTGGTTGGAAATAGTGTGATCTCCAGGGTATATTATGTTGAAGGTCTTGGACATAATCTATTTTCTGTCGGACAATTCTGTGACTCAGATTTAGAAGTGGCCTTCAGAAAACATACTTGCTTTGTTAGAGAACTTGATGGTGTGGAACTTCTCAAAGGCGTGGTTCAAACCTATACACCATCTCTATCGAAGATATGATGAAATCTTCACCCATCTGCTTGCTGTCAAAGGCTTCCAAAACTAAGTCATGGCTATGGCACCGTCGTCTCAATCACTTGAACTTTGGTACCATAAACAATCTTTCCAGAAAGGACTTAGTAAGAGGATTACCCAGATTAAAGTATGAAAAAGATCATCTTTGTTCAGCTTGCCAATTGGGAAAACGCACAAAATATGCCCACAAACCAAAACCCACAAACTCAGTAATGGAAGTTTTTCATACACTTCATATGGATCTGTGCGGACCAATGAGAGTGCAAACAATAAATGGGAAGAAATACATTCTAGTAGTTGTTGATGACTACTCTCGATTTACTTGGGTAAAGTTTTTGAGGGCAAAGGATGAAACTCCAGATGTCATCATCAAACTTATCAAACAGCTTCAGGTTCGACTCAACAATATTGTTAGAATTATTCGAACAGACAATGGCACAGAGTTTGTTAACAAAGACTTAATTTAGTTTTATGATAGTGTTGGAATCAGTCATCAAAGAAGTGTTCCACGAACTCCTCAACAAAACGGTGTAGTTGAAAGACGAAATCGAACTCTCGTGGAAGCCGCAAGAACAATGCTAATTTATTCAAAGGTTCCAATGTTTCTATGGGCTGAAGCCATTGCCACTGCTTGCTACACCCAAAATCGTTCCCTTATTCACACCTCTCATGGAAAAACTCCATATGAACTTGTCCATAAACGAAAACCTGATCTATCCTACCTTCGTGTGTTTGGTGCTTTATGTTACCCAACCAATGACGGTCAAGATTTAGGTAAACTAAAAGCTAAAGCGGACATTGGAGTATTTGTAGGTTATGCACCAAACAGAAAGGGATACCGAATCTACAACAAGAGAACCCGAAATATCATGGAAACAATTCACGTTACGTTCGATGAGCTGACCGGTCAAATGGCTCCAGGAAAATCCAGTTCTGGACCAGCATTTCAACCTTTGTCAAGTAGTCCTATCAGTTCTACTCTTGTTTCTAATCCCTCACCAGCAACTCCTTATGTACCTCCTTCAGAAGATGATTTGAAGAAATTATTTGATCCAATGTTTGATGAACACTATGAGCCAAGTGCTAATGATATGTCAGTTCCATCAACAGAGGCTGTCTCTATCCCTGTCAATGAAGTTAACCCTTCAGTTTCAATGTCATTAAGTCAAGAAGCGCCTGCTGCTGATCACTCTGTCTCATCAATAAATCATCAATCATCGAGTGTACACAATGGAAATGTTGCTGCTGTTACAGATGATGAAAACCCTTTTGCTCCTCCAGAAGATGAACCATTTGAAAACATATTTGCTCCTGAGTCATCATCAGAACCATCTTCATCAGGAGATATAGACTCTGCTACTTTAGAGAATTTTGGGGAAAGACGTGGCAAGATTTGATTTTGAAAAATGACAGATAAGGACCATTTTAAGACATTAAAGATTGTTAGTGCCAGGTATGATTGTTTTTAAGAGATCTTTAGTAAAATAAAACAATTTCACAATCAAACAAGAACAGAAAAAATTTCATTTTGTAAGATCTTTGATTTTTAAAGAAAATCATACCATGACATAACATTAAATCTTTAGATCACCACTTTATGTTGTACAGACCGGACTTTTTATGAAGAAATATCGATTGAAAATATTTTATTTTAAATCACTCTCCCCCTCAATCGATGACCGTAGTCAAAGATTGAGTGACTTAGGTTTTGATAAAATAAAGTCCGGTGATTTTCAAAATTAAGTCCAATTAATTTTCAAAACAATATTTTTCCATTTTTCAAAACAATATTATTCAAAAATTGTTTAAGAAATGGTACACTATTATCCTGCACAAAGATACGTTAGGTGGTTGAGAAGCTTCTGTTGTTGCTGTAGGGCTTGGAAGAAAAACCGTCTGCTAAAGCAGTGAGACTTCAAACGTTGCATTTTTATGCCAACTGAGGTCAAATTAAGCTCCGTTTCTTCATTTGATGATGAAGAAAACCATCTGCTGATGCAGTGAGACCTCTTATGTTGCATTTCATGCCAACTCTCCATAGAAGTCAAAATTAAGCTCCGTTTCTTCATTTGTCGACCCAAGATATAGTTGCCCTTTCCTTTCGGCATCCAATCATCTTCTATTGTGGGATCCGGATCGGGAACATTCTTATATACCAATATACCTGCATACGTTAGTGAACACACATACAGATATATGGTGGTCGACATCACCCAAACAGCAATCGACTAATAAAAGTCAATCAAACATAACAATCAGTTCATATAAGGTATAGGATTTATGTGTTCATCAAACTCTAATCATCTAAACCTAACAATCATATCCTAGGCACCTAGTCCTTCAACGTAGGTTAACATCATTTTTCAGTTAAGCATATAGGATAATTAGATAAGCTCGTTTAGATGATATAAATTTGAAAACATTCTCCGCTTCAATCAATGACTCTTTCTCTGAGAAGTTTTAAAAGCGCTGAAGTCATTGATTGAGTTTTGCAAATTAATAAAGAATTCTGATACTGATTGATTTTGCAACTCATTAACCACCATTTTGTTAAAACAAATATTTTTCTGAAGAATTTTAGACGGAAAAATATTTGAGTATGAACAGCAGTCCTTCGACATACTTTCCTCATTTGTTTTTAGGATAAGTGCACGAAATATTTGAAAAATTGGTTTAGCGTAGCACTTTCCTTCTTTGAAAAATGGGTTGCTATCTGAAATAATAGCAAGCCATTGTTTTAAGCACGGGTTACAGTCAGAAGTAACTGCAAGCCATTTTTGAAGCGCGGGTTACAGTCTGAAATAACTGTAAGCCATAATTTTAGACATGTTTTGAAAAACAAATATTTACACCTCCTGCTCGAACTTCATCTATGGTCCCGTGCCATTATTGAATGACATTTCTAAGACCGCAGATGTTATCGATACCAGAAGACATGTCTAGAGAAAACATATTTTTGGTATTTTTGAAAATTTCAGATTTTTATGGATTTTTGAAGATTTTATATTTTTCTATTTTCTTTTTGTTGATTTTATATTTTTGTATTTTGATTTTTGAAAAATATTTACAAAGATAGAGTTTAGATGATATAGTTTAAGAAGATGATGATACGAGTACCGAGATAAGGATATCGAGCAGTACGTCGTAGAACATAGAATTCGCCATCTCTTAAACTTTCACCACCAAAGCTTCCGAGGCTCCAGAATAGAAGACATAACATGAGCCTTTGAGAAAGAGAGACTTTGGCAGCTTCCCCCCAAACCGAAAATCCATTAGATGAGCAGATTCGAAGCTCTATTTAAGCTTGCCTTAGCCAGGTGCACAGAGAAGCACACCATTACCATAAATCCCGCTGCTCCTTTTAAGAACGATGATCGAGATTCTCCATTCGAGGTTATATCATCCAATAGAACAGCAACGTATCATCCCACACCATAAAACAATCTTCTCATATTTCTTTTCTACTAACGTCTGAAGCGATCCATACCAAAAAAGATGTCAAGAGACCACTTCCCCCAAGTAGATGAATTGATGCAGTCAGTCTCTTAGACTAGAGCTCACGAACCCGAATACACATACCCGAAGACAAAGAAACTTATACCATCGAAGTAGCAGATTAAGTCCAATAGCCAAAGAATAACCCCGATGTATACTTTTCTCTCCCCCCGAAGAAAGTGTATGAAGCTATAGAAACCAAAGTACCCGAATGCCCAAAGAGAGAATAACCGATAACATTGAAGAAGAAGGCCGAATCACTGATTATCTCTACGGATGACTATCTCTGCGGACGTCAACTCCGGAATAAGTGATTATATCTCTGAATCACTGATTAAGCACTCAAGTGAAACAGCTGAGCACCCCCAATGTACACAATTCTCTCTCCCCTGGTGATTGCGATAACATCAAAATCATCACACACTTGTGTACCTCTTTTATCTTCAGAAACTTTCTTTTACATCACTTTGTTGGAATAATAACACTAAAAGCCATGAGTCAAACCTTGAGTTTCTCTGCGGTAATGACAATAGTCTTCCCGGGATATCTTCAATCACTTAGAAGAATTAAGTTCATCAAGTTTACTCGCTTTGTGTTTTGATGTGTGTCTCCTTCCCCTTGCTGGTTTTGACACTTCAGAATCAACAACATATTTTAAGCCCAAATACTTGAAATCTTTTTGAGAAGAACATCATTAGCTCAGATGTATCTATGAGAATCAACTTGCTGAAGAATGTGAGCAAGTCTAATTGGGGATTAAATCAGACATTTCACTCTCCCCCAATTAGTGCTCTCCCCAAAGCTGACAATCTTTATGATGAATGTCCGAATTAAGAAGAAGTCTTTAGATCGTTAAATGCAACTTGTCTTTAGTCTTCTATCATGCAGCAGAAAGTGTAGAACAGACTGTAGACTCGACCTTCTTCAAGATTGTCCAGTTGGGGAATAGTTAGTTAACATCTTCATCACACCAAAAAGAATCCCAATTAACTTACATCTTGCAAATCCCCTTAACTTAAAATCCCTCCCAATCAAACAAGAACAGAAAGATGTTCATTAAGGAAATCAGCAATCAGCCCGCAACGAACACACGAAATGGTAACACCAAGCAAACAATCACATCAAACATCATTGCTATGATCATTGCTCTCAAGTGGATCTTCAAAGTAAAACTTGAAGAGCATGGTGATGTGTTAAATAACAAGAATAGAAGGTTTTTCGGAATCATCATGTTGATGTGTACGTGAAGCATTAACCGGAAGCACTTTGTCGTTAAACTCATATCAGCTTGTGAAGATGTCAACCAACGGCTCTAAAAAGAAAACTCCATGTGAAGATGACCCGATAAGAAGAAGATCGGTTCTTACATGAGTTTGGAGCCGTTTGACCATTTTATTCTCAGATAAAACTCAACATGCAGAGTTATCATACTTCTTCTCCCCCTCAAGAATTGCATACGGAGTTGCCATTCTTGATTGAATAAGTGAAAATCTTCAACAAATGTAGTCTATTCGCACTTCTCCCCCGCAAAATTAGCACATGATGTCGCCATCGTCATTATAGTTGAGCAAGTGGAATAAGAAAACAATCAATAGTAGCCCGGTTCACTTGATAACTGAAAGCGCGTGGAAAAAGTATGAAGCATGTTGATGAGAATGGTCATTAATGAGAAGATTTATCTTCTTCCGAAGATAAAGCGCACTGACACGTACACTTTTCTTTTCTTTAGAGTACGAGGTTTGAACTGAAGTATTCAAAAGTCATTAGAAGATTTCTCTTCTTCTTGAAGATAAAGCGCACTGAAACGTACACTTTTCTTTTCTTTAGAGAACGAGGCTTGAACTGTTGTGTTCAAACATCATAATCTCTCTCTTTTCAGCTCTCTAGGCAAAACATGTAATCATCCCCATTATCATTCAGTAGGCTCTTTGTCGTGACAGCTGATGGAGAAAACCCAGTATGATGAATTTGACCCTGAAGTAAACTAACCCGAACTCGTGACTTAAACTTGCACATATGTAACAAAGAGCGGTGCCGAGACTTCATCGTCCATTGAATCTCTAAGTACTCTATACTCTTCATCCAACCAACCATCAAGTAATAGACGTACATTACCTCTTGAAAATCCAAAATTGAATGTGACACTGAGCACTACAACGTAACTCCTTAAAGTGATAGTTATTTTGTGGTGGTAAGAGCCCAATTCCCCCAAGTGGTAAAGCAAAAGGTAAAAGATACCCAACAATAACTAGATTTCCAAGTCTTTGTTTTTGATAATAAGCTCGAACAAGGATCTTGAAGAATCTTCATCCAACCATCCCTGATACCTTCAGATACTAAGTACACTCGCCCGTGATATTTCACTTCAACATCAAATAAATAATAGTGAATTAACCCCGTTGTCACATCTTCTGGATAAAAGCTCAAATTTAGCCTCCTTTGACGTTTTAAGTGAACTATGATAATGGTTTTCATCCTGACCATGGTTAAAAGCACATAACCCCGTAAAACCATGTAATAACCAAACTGTCATGAAGAGAATCCAAACAAACACCCAATTCATGAAGTACACCATTTTTATCCCTTCTTCGAAGCAGAAACCGTAGCACCAGCATCAGAAGATCCCGAAATACGCTTTCCTTTCTCCAGGATGGTTCCATCAATACGGGATTTTATAATTCTATGGTTTAAACCGAGAAATAGGTTCTTTTGCGGGATTTTACAAAACCTAGAATAAACCGTAAGATAAATTCGGAAATGCACTTTACTTTTACCAGGATGTTTCCATTGTCACGGGATTTTACAAGTCTATGATTTAAATCGAGAAATAGATTCTTTTGCGGGATTTTACTAAATCAAGACAAAACCATAAACAATGTCAGCTTGAATGTGTAATGACAACTTTGGTTTCAGTGAATATCTGTTTTAGGGGAACATGCAGCGGTTCATTAACGGTTCATTATCCAACATCATCAACCATCCAATAAATTCTTTGGTAAACACATCATCCACAAATTCTGTCGGCTGTTGCTGTGACCACTTGGTGAAGTAAACCCGATATGCCAAACTTGATCATGAAGTAAAATTCCCCAAATTTGTTACTTAAACTTGTACTTGTTAGGATTTAGTAAATCCAGTTATTAAAGAGTCGGTCACCTCAAGTATATGTAATCGTTAGAAAGCTCGTAGTCGTAGATTAGTTAATGTTTAGTAGTATTTAGTTAAGTAACACCGTGGAGGACGGACGGGTCTTTACCCACTGTATGCCTGATCCACAGCCCGTAGGTGGCGATTTATGTAAGAACTATAAATACTCTCTACCTCCCAAGGTAGAGAGTTGGAGCTCATAATAAGATTTTTCTTTCTCTCACTAAAGTTCCCAACCTCTAACTTTCTCTCTCTAAAACCTCTTGTATACGCCTCTTTGATCATTGGTTTAGTGTGTTTGTGAAATCCAATATGTTACAAATGGTATCAAGAGCCATGTTTTGATCATCTCTTACATATCCTTGGATTTCTAGTGGTTTATAGATGGTTTTTGAGTTTGAAAAAGTTTAGTGGTTTTTGCATCATTTGGTTCATTTCTAGTGTTAAAGTTTGAATTTTGGGTGTACTTTTGTGTTTAGAATCATTGTATGTGCTTGGGTTTTGATTTGGTAAGCTTGAATCACTATGGTTGAGCTTGTTTTGGATTGAAAAGTGTGTTTTTGAAGTTTTTCTTGGTAGCGACTTGGTTCTCGTAGTGAATTTCATCATAGCGACTTGCTTCAGAAAAAGGTAGCGAGTTGTAGTGTTTTTTGGTAGCGACTTGGTACTAGCGACTTGTCTATTGAGACAAGCCGACAAATAGTACAAGTTAGAGGATTCTCCACTATGGCTAGCGACTTGGTGAGGTTAGCGACTTACTTCAGAAATTGTTAGCGAGTTGTAGTGTAAATTGTTAGCGACTTGATACTAGCGACTTGGATCTTAGCGAGTTGTTCTTTAGCAACTTAGCTGTGTCTAGCGACTTGGTGCTTAGCGACTTGGTGTTAGCGACTTGGACCTTAGCGAGTTGCTCTTTAGCGACTTGATTGTGTAGCGACTTGGTGCACTAGCGACTTGTGACTTAGCGACTTGGTGACTAGCGACTTGGTTCAAGAATTCGTAGCGACTTGGTTGATTATTGTTTGTAATACGGTTTTCTCTTGATTTAGTAAAATCCCGTGAAAGAATCTATTTCCCGGTTTAATCATAGAGTTATAAAATCCCGTGTAATCTGTTAACATGTCTACCAACGTACCTACAATCATCTCCACTGTTGCGGAGGATGTTCAAGCAGCTGGTTCAGATACTCGTCCACCCATGCTTGACAGAACTGACTACGACTCTTGGGCACAACGAATCAGATTGTACTGTCTTGGAAAGGAAAACGGAGTCAACATTCTCAAGTCTATTGATGAAGGACCTTATCAGATTGAGACTACAAGAGACTTAATTGATACAGCTGCAGATGGATTAATGATCTATGGAATTGACAGACCAAAGACGTATGATGAGCTCAATGATAAGGAGAAAAAGAGATTCGATGCTGACATCAATGCTTCTAACATTATACTTTAGGGTCTTCCAAAAGATATCTACAAGCTTATCAATCACAACACTGAAGCCAAGGCAGTATGGGATAATGTCAAGATGCTTCTCTCAGGTTCTGAATTAACCAAGGAAGACAGAGAATCACAACTGTATGATGAGTTTGAGCACTTCAAAATGAAACCAGATGAGAGTGTCTATGAATACTATGTGAGATTCCATAAGCTTGTGAATGACATGAGGAACATCAAAATGACCATGCCAAACATTCAGCTGAACTCAAAGTTTGTGAACAACATGAATCCCGAATGGCACAAGTTTGTCACCTCTGTGAAGCTAACCAAAGGATTGAAGAATACAAACTATGAGCAGCTGTATGCCTTCCTTCTTCAGAATGAGAGACATGCCATGTTTGAAAAAAGGATTCTTAATCAGTTCAAAACCAACCAGGGAGAAACAAGCTCATCAAATGATTCAACAGCTTTTTACACAAATATTGGAATTACCACAAATGCTTCTCAAGTCATACCCATGGGTAATGGTAATTACAAGCTGATAACGCTCAGATTGTGCATGTTTTTAGTAGCGTTATGTGTACTTTTATATATGTTATTTGGTTATATTTGCGTGATTATAGTACTTAAACATATCAATAGATGTTTGTCTAGTGTTTATAACCAAGTGCAGGGAAATGGAGGAAAATAAAGAAATGTTCAGCTAAACAAAGATTCCCGTTTCAGTAAGACTAAATCAGTATCTCAAGGACCTTTGAAGACCTTAGTGATTGAAGAACCGAGTTCTACAAGACATAGTAAAGGAAAGATCAAGTTTCCGTATCTCAGAAGATCCAACCGGATCCGGTTACAACCGTAACCGGATCGGTTGGAAAACGGCCAGAATCAATGTTTTTACCATCGCCAGCCGATCGGTCGCAACCCGCAACTGGATCGGTTGGCTAGTTGTTATTGAAGACCAGCCGGATCGGTTGGTCGTATGACCGATCCGGTTGGAGAAGCTGCAGTTGCCAAATCTTCATCACTAAGCTTCCCCTTTGCATCCAAACGATTCTAGGTCCTTCTCTTGGTGTATTCTAGTCCCTTCCTCACTCCTTTGTGGCCAAGTTCAGCATTTAATACCCTAGGCCTTGGAATTAGTATAAATAGAGGCTAATTGTGAGCATTAGAGACACAACCTATAATACAAATCTCTCTACTCATCAAACAAAGCCTTAAGCTCTCAAAATTCGTCCTTAGAAGTCCAGAGAAGTTTGGAGATCCAGAAGTTCACCATTTGGAGGCCAAATCACCAAGAAGTCCACCTCAATACTTTGGGAATCATTACTACACCATTTGTAATCTTATTCCAAGCATTGTAAGACTTTTAATCATGTTTTCTAATGTTCAAAGTTCTGAGTTTATGTTCATGTTTGCTATGAGTGGCTAGTTTCTTTATGCACTTGCTTAAATGATGTTAATTCTCATATGATTAGTTAGTGATTGTGTTAACATGTTTTAATTCAATTTCAAGTTGATTCTAAGATCCAATTGTGCTAAAGTTTCATAGTGACATTTGTTAATCAAGTTTGGCTAATTGATAGTAATCGTTGTGGCCGAAAGGACTTATTGTTATTCAACTAGTCATAATCATTTTGTCTATGGATGATTGTTTTTACCCATTATTCTTGATTATACAAAGGAACTAAGGTGTGGTTGTAATAGAAACGCTTTTTGATTATCAAATTGGATTGGTTGGAAACATCTAAATGGTCGTAAGATTAGTTGTTGAGAATCAATTGTAGCCTTTTGTCTATGATCGGTTACCTTTTGTATTGACCATTTCTTAAGCAATTTGATGAACAAGTGGATGTTTTTGTGTTTAAGTTTATGTATGTAGACTTATGAAACTTGAATTGATCTTGAATTGATTGGTTAAACTTAATGCTTGTTTTTATAAACTAAAACCTTGACGAAGGTTTAACTTGTAAGAACAATAGATTAGTACACCAACTAATTATCATAACCAACATGTTAAGAGGTTAACACAATCACATTAATCTATGATATGAAACTAGTTTAAGCAAGTGTAGTTTTTAATCATCTGAATTTCATTATATCTATTTGCTTTGTTATATGTTTTGGATAGACTCAGTTAATTCAAACTTGTGCTTAGATTCACTCAAATCCCTGCGAACGATCCCGACTTACCTTCATAATCTTGCTATAACGGACGAGTATACTTGCTCGTATGTGTAATTGGTAATATTGGTAATTCACCTTTTATAAATTTAAAACTTGCACCAACCGGGCACATCACAAGCTCATCCCTGATCCAACATATAAGCCTCCTGACACAAACACATTCATGGAAAACCTCATCAATCAACTGTCTCTCATGGTTAGTCAAAACATGAACTCTCTCCCACACACCAACAATAACCTCAGAACAGCATCCAACCCACACAATCAAGCTACTGTCAGAGATGAGAAGGTCATGGTGCAACCAGTTCAAGAAAGGCAGTATGAACAGGGAAGATGTGGAGTTGGTAGAGGATATGTGGCAAATCAGAATCGTGGAAAGTATCCAAATTAGTGTCAAGCTAAGCCAATTAAGTGCTACAACTGTGGTGGTGATGGACACATAGCAAGGAACTGCACTTCTCCAAAACGCCCTCAAAATGCAGAGTACTTCAAAGACAAGATGTTACTTGTGCAAGCTCAGGATAATGGAGCTGTCTTGGATGAAGAGGAGCTGTTGTTTCTTGCTGAGGGCAATGCCAAGACATATGATGCAGATGTGGATGAGCAGCCAATTCAAGAGATAGGTCATAATCATCAGAATGCCTTTCAAGTTGCAGACTGTGATGCATACGACTCTGACGTCGATGATGAACCTACTGCACAGACAATCTTCATGGCTAGCATTTCTCCAATGGTTTCTCCAAAGGTCTCATCATCACAGCAAGCTGGTCCATCCAAAGAATCATTCATCTCAGAGGTATTAAAACTATACGATGATGTTGATGAGCAAAAGATACATGACAAAGTACAATCAACTGAAACTTTTGAGTTAGATATTGAAAATATGGGTAATATCAATGTTGTCCCATATGATCAATATGTGAAACAAAGTGAAAGTGAGACTGTACCAAGTGATGCATCTTCTTCAGTCAATGATGACTATGTTTTTGATGAATACACTGCATGTGCCCCTGATGATTCTATTATCTCTGAACTGAATGCCTATAAAGAACAAGTTGCTATTTATGAACAACGTGCTAAGTTTGAGTTAACCACCCGTGAGCAGGAAATGGATGACCAAATGCGTACAACTATTAGAAAAAGTAAGTTTAGAGAAGAAGTATTAAAACAAGAGTTAAACTCCTTACACGAAAAGCTTTCTAAAACTGCTAAGCAAAAACAAGAACTTCAAGAAAATGTTAAAATGCTTAAGCAAGAATTCAGTGCTAAGGAATCAAAACTTTTGAATGATTTTTCTAATCTAAAAACCTTGAAAAACAAGCTTGAAAATAAGTTATACGTACAAGGGAATACCATTCAGACTGCTCACATGATCACTAAGCATAGAGTTCTCAACGATAAGCATAGTATCCCCATTATAAAGGAATCCAACCCTGAGTATGGTAAGATAGCAAAAGCTGCTCAAAATGGAATCTATGATGGCAATGAGATTCTTAAACCTGGACAGAAACCTAGTTGCATTGAGTGCACTGAGGAAGATAGAAAACTAGATGATGCATCTAGGGAGAAAATGAATAAGAAGCTTAACAATCCTGCGTGTAAAGATAAAAACATAACGATCAAACCCCATGATTACACTAAGGAAAATTGGATATCCTTGAACATGTTTAAGCCTCAAACTCAATTAACCCCTGAACAGATCTTTTGGAAGAAAGACATGGATAAGCTAAAAGTTAATGTACTTGTTGAAACAAACACTCCCCTTAGGAAAATGCCTGTAGCTAATGTGTATCCTCCAAATACACTAATGCATCTAGTTCCTAGATCTATTGCCACTAATAGCAAGGCCTTAATCAGCCTATATGTTGTTTTTCAGCTGTTTGTTGATTTTGAGAAAACGTGTAAGAAGAGAATCACACCTACTGGGATAACTGAGGGGGAAATGGGTTTTGAACAAACTAAAGAATGTTATTTAACTGAGGTCATGCCTTTCTTCAAACAATTAAAAGGTCAATTTGAGAGTCTTCAAAAAGGAATTAATTCAGATATTAAAGAAATGGAAAAGGAATTTGATGCAATGATAGTTGAAGTGAATGACTATGAACAGGAACTCAAATATAATGAAGTTGAAAGGAAGAACTTGCACATCTTAAATCAGAATTTGATTTCGAGTTGTGTTGCTCAAGATGTGTTTTATACTGTTACTAAGCACTCTATTACTGCTTCTTGATTTTATGAATTATCTATTGCATTGAAAGTTTCCCATGATCGTGTCATTGAGCTTGAAAACAAAAACTCAGAACTAAGTGAGAAAATTGATCAGGATGATCACGATAATTTGGTAAAACATCTTTCTAAACTAGAAGTTGAACATTTTGATTTACAACTAAAATATCAACATCTTAAAGAAAATGTCAAAACCTCAAATATCAAGACATCCTCAGATGTTCCAGAGTTTGATGCAGTTTTTCAGATAAACAAAAGTGATGAACATATTCAAGCTCATTGTAACACAATCAGAAAGTTGAAATCCCAAATCTCTCAATTAAAGGGTGAAAAGAACAATGTGACTGGCACCCAAATGCCTCCTCCTTTAGATTCTAAGTATTCTCAAACTTTTCATCTTCAAAACTTAGTTAATGCTTTACAAAAAGAAAACGAGAGTTTTCTAGAAGAAAATGAAAAAGTTAAACGACACTTTAAAGAGTTATATGATTCAATGAAAGTCACTCGTGACAAAAAAGAACAAAAAAATAACGTCTTTACAAAAAGAAATTGAGAATATGAGGAGTCAGGAAAAAGGGAAAATGCCACTTGTTTTTAATGAGAATGTTGCATCAATGTCATCCTCATACTGCAAATATACTGTGAATGTTAAATACATTCCTCCTCATCTTAGGAATAATGAACCTGTGTTTCACAACTATTGTGCTCACCTTAAGGATAGTCTAGAATGTCTCCGTGAGATCGTGGAAGAGGATTTCTTAAATAAGCCTCTTGATAAAGAAATTAGGTTTGCTTGCATTCAGGCCAAACGATCTCAAGAGCTGCTAGAATGTCTAATAGCAACATGTCCTAAATCCTTAGGTGCGAAAGGTAAAGCTGTGATGCCTTGTTCTATGCCTAGTGCCAAGCATACAAACCATTCTATGCCCAGTTTTAAGAAAGTGAACACTAATGTGCCTTCAAGTAGTTCAGATCCCTGCACGTCTAATTCAGGAATGCAAAAAGTAGATCAACCAACTAGTGTTCCCATAATTCCCTCTACAGGAGTAATCAGTGACATTAAAGCAAGCGGGTCAAAGCCTCCAGGCAGTACCAAGCAAGATAGGACCTCGCAAGCTAAGACTGTGCATTGGAAGAGAGTAGAAGACCAACCTAGGAACTTTAAGTTTGAGTTGAATAAAACGAATCGTGTTGATTCTAGTATTAGCCATAGGCGTACTGTAATTAATTCAAATTCTGATACTATCTGCAAACCATGTAATGATGACTGCTTGAATTCTATTACTAATCATGAATGTGGTGTGGATGATTTGTCTAATGTTGTTAAATACCTAATTAAAACTGTTAATGCTAAAAATCAAGCTAAGAAGGCTAAAAGGCAAAGGGGAAAGAAAGTTAGAAAACAGTGGAAACCCACAGGAAGGAAATTTAGTAATATAGGTTATCAATGGATACCTACTGGGCATAAGGTTAATATGTTTTGCCCTAAATTTTCTAAGTCAATGCCCACTAGAAAATGGATGCCTACTGGTAGAACTATTCCCTTAAGAAGTGAACATACTTTGAATAGGTCAAATATGGACACTAGCACTGCATCTATATCTAATGAGTCCATTGTTTCTACTTCTGATGTGGGTGTTCCAATCAATGTTACTAACAAAATGGAACCTATTCTTGCATGAGGATCCTAATTATCCATTCTTGTCTGTGTTCAACTGCAGATCGTTCAAATTGTTCTGTGGTACCTGGACTCAGGCTGTTCCAAGCATATGACTGGAGACCGGTCACGGCTCATGAACTTCGTGAGTAAATTCATCGGAACTGTGAGATTCGAAAATGATCATTTTGGTGCTATTATGGGTTATGGAGATTACGTGGTTGGAAATAGTGTGATCTCCAGGGTATATTATGTTGAAGGTCTTGGACATAATCTATTTTCTGTCGGACAATTCTGTGACTCAGATTTAGAAGTGGCCTTCAGAAAACATACTTGCTTTGTTAGAGAACTTGATGGTGTGGAACTTCTCAGAGGCGTGGTTCAAACCTATACACCATCTCTATCGAAGATATGATGAAATCTTCACCCATCTGCTTGCTGTCAAAGGCTTCCAAAACTAAGTCATGGCTATGGCACCGTCGTCTCAATCACTTGAACTTTGGTACCATAAACAATCTTTCCAGAAAGGACTTAGTAAGAGGATTACCCAGATTAAAGTATGAAAAAGATCATCTTTGTTCAGCTTGCCAATTGGGAAAACGCACAAAATATGCTCACAAACCAAAACCCACAAACTCAGTAATGGAAGTTTTTCATACACTTCATATGGATCTGTGCGGACCAATGAGAGTGCAAACAATAAATGGGAAGAAATACATTCTAGTAGTTGTTGATGACTACTCTCGATTTACTTGGGTAAAGTTTTTGAGGGCAAAGGATGAAACTCCAGATGTCATCATCAAACTTATCAAACAGCTTCAGGTTCGACTCAACAATATTGTTAGAATTATTCGAACAGACAATGGCACAGAGTTTGTTAACAAAGACTTAATTTAGTTTTATGATAGTGTTGGAATCAGTCATCAAAGAAGTGTTCCACGAACTCCTCAACAAAACGGTGTAGTTGAAAGACGAAATCGAACTCTCGTGGAAGCCGCAAGAACAATGCTAATTTATTCAAAGGTTCCAATGTTTCTATGGGCTGAAGCCATTGCCACTGCTTGCTACACCCAAAATCGTTCCCTTATTCACACCTCTCATGGAAAAACTCCATATGAACTTGTCCATAAACGAAAACCTGATCTATCCTACCTTCGTGTGTTTGGTGCTTTATGTTACCCAACCAATGACGGTCAAGATTTAGGTAAACTAAAAGCTAAAGCGGACATTGGAGTATTTGTAGGTTATGCACCAAACAGAAAGGGATACCGAATCTACAACAAGAGAACCCGAAATATCATGGAAACAATTCACGTTACGTTCGATGAGCTGACCGGTCAAATGGCTCCAGGACAATCCAGTTCTGGACCAGCATTTCAACCTTTGTCAAGTAGTCCTATCAGTTCTACTCTTGTTTCTAATCCCTCACCAGCAACTCCTTATGTACCTCCTTCAGAAGATGATTTGAAGAAATTATTTGATCCAATGTTTGATGAACACTATGAGCCAAGTGCTAATGATATGTCAGTTCCATCAACAGAGGCTGTCTCTATCCCTGTCAATGAAGTTAACCCTTCAGTTTCAATGTCATTAAGTCAAGAAGCGCCTGTTGCTGATCACTCTGTCTCATCAACAAATCATCAATCATCGAGTGTACACAATGGAAATGTTGCTGCTGTTACAGATGATGAAAACCATTTTGCTCCTCCAGAAGATGAACCATTTGAAAACATATTTGCTCCTGAGTCATCATCAGAACCATCTTCATCAGGAGATATAGACTCTGCTACTTTAGTTCCTCAACAAATACCACATGAACATCTTAGGAAATGGACACATGATCATCCATTGGGCAACATCATTGGAAACCTATCTCGTCCAGTATCCACACGGAAACAACTTGCAACCGATGCCTTATGGTGCTTCTTCAACTCCGTACTCTCTAAGATCGAACCAAAAGACGTGAAAACTGCCATGAATGAAGACAGCTGGTTCAATGCCATGCAAGAAGAAATTCATGAGTTTGATCGACTAGATGTATGGGAATTAGTACCTGCTCCAGATTGTGCTATGATTATTGCTCTAAAGTGGATCTTCAAAGTGAAACTTGATGAGCATGGTGATGTTTTAAAGAACAAGGCTCGATTGGTTGCAAAAGGATACCGTTAAGAGGAGGGTATTGACTTTGAAGAATCATTTGCTCCAGTTGCTCATATCGAGGCAATCAGAAACTTCTTGGCTGATGCTGCAAGTAAGAACATGGTAGTATATCAGATGGATGTAAAGACGGCTTTTCTTAATGGAGATCTTAAAGAAGTCGTATACGTCAGCCAACCTGAAGGCTTTGTGAATCCAGAGCATCCTACTCACGTCTATCGTTTGAAGAAGGCTATTTACGGCTTGAAGCAAGCTCCAAGGGCATGGTATGATACGCTATCAAAGTTTCTTCTATCTACTAGATTCAGCAAAGGAGCAGTTGATCCGACATTGTTCACCAGAAAGTCATGCAAACATTTAATTCACGTTCAAATATATGTTGATGATATCATTTTTGCCTCGACTGACCCCAATGAATGTGACCGTTTTTCAAGTGAAAATGGTTCTAAATTTCAAATGTCAATAATGGGACAAATGTCTTTTTTCTTGGGATTACAAATTTCACAAAGTCCCGGAGGCATTTTTATAAATCAATCTAAATATGCAAATGATATTTTAAAGAAATTTGGATTTGATTCTAGTGACTCTGTTGACACTCCCATGATAGAGCGTACTAAACTGGATGAGGACCACTCAGGGATCATGGTAGACCAAACGAAATATCGTAGTATGATTGGATCCCTGATATACCTCACAACCAGTAGACCAGACATTCTGTTCGCTGTTTGCATGTGTGCTAGATATCAGGCTAAGCCTACCAAAAAGCACCTTGAAGCGGTTAAACGGGTCTTTCGGTATCTCCAAGGAACCATCAATATGGGTCTTTGATACCCGAAGGACACCGGTATGTCACTAACAGCCTATGCAGATGCTGATCATGCAGGATGTCAAGATACACGTCGAAGCACGTCTGGAGGTGCTCAGTTTTTGGGTGATAAGCTTGTGAGCTGGTCTTCAAAGAAGCAAATGAGTACTTCTAATTCCTCTACAAAGGCTGAATACATAGCCATGTCATCTTGTTGTGCTCAAATCCTATGGATGAGATCTCAATTATCTGACTATGGCTTTGAATTCAACAAAATCCCTCTGTACTGTGATAATAAAAGTGTTATTGCTCTCTCATGCAACAACGTACAACACTCAAGAGCAAAGCACATCGACATTCGACATCATTTCATCAGGGAGCAAGTTGAAAACGGTGTGGTGGAACTCTAATTTGTGAGGACTGAATATCAGTTAGCAGACATCTTCACCAAAGCTCTTCCTAGAGAACGTTTTGAGTTTATCCTCCCACGACTTGGTCTAAAGAGTCTACAACTGGAAACACTCAAACGTCTTCAAGAGGAAAACGAGGAGTAAAGGTCTTTCTTCATCCATCTCTTGTAAATATCTTTTCGAAAAGCAAAATACAAAATTACAAAACCTTCAAAAAGAAAATAGAAAAATATAAAACTTTCAAAAATCCATAAAAATTTGAAAAATCTTGAAAATTTCCACAAAAAAAAAAAATTGTCGTTTTGTCATGATTTTCTTGATTCGATAAATATCTACGATCTTTGTGCTATCATTCAAAGAATGACACGGGACTTTAGATGTTGTTCGAATATTAAAAAAAAATAAATCAAAAAATCAAAAAATATTTTTGGGAGAAAGTGAAAAAATGGTTTATTGTCATTTCAGGTAATAACCCGCTTTTCATAGAAAGAACAGAGCCATGCTTTATCTTGTTTTTCAAAACTCATGCTCTGATTCTATAAACAATTTCTTACTATCTAATAAAAACTAATTGCTTTGAAAAATAACTCGGACTCTATTTTTGAAAATCATCAGGACTCAACGTTTGTCAAAAATATCTATCTCTCAATCAACAACTTATGTCATTGATTGAGGGGGAGAATGATTTCAATTAAATCAAAAGGTTATTTGTCATACAATTGTTTTCAAAAGATAATCATGCATGTTTAATCAATGGAGTTTAAAGTCTCAAAATCCGATCCTTATCAGTTAAAACATTTTCATAATCAAGTTACAATTCTCCTTAAAAGCTTTCAAAATTAATTTAAATCTACAGAGATCACAAATCTCAAATGATTTGATAATTGTGATCGGGGGAGAACTTGTGATTTAAATTGGATTTAAACTGATAATTCGGTAAATGGTTTTATAAGGATGTACAAGCTCTCCTTCCCACATGTGCCGAACGATTTCAAATTTTCCATGCACATGTTGAGGGGGAGTATTTATCTTAAACCACAAAGATTTGAAACGTGATCAAGTTATTTCAATGTGCAGTCTTTTCCTAATATGTGCAAAACATCTTCAAATATCTATGCACATATTGAGGGGGAGCAACTATTTTGAAAACCACATTCTTTATATAACTACTCTTAGATGCAAGCCAACCCCTCAAAGATGAAAATTATCTCTATTACGAAATGATGCTTGATGCACATGTTGAGGGGGAGCTCTTGTTCTAAAAATATCAAAAATAATTCAGGTACAAAATGCTTTGATAATATATCACAAGTATCTGGATTGATTTTCAAATGGTTTTCAATTGGTTCCAATGGCAGATGAACAATACCAAATAGACCGACCAATTTTACTTTATGTATGGTGATATAAGGAAGATAAGGTTAAGTATTTGTTCCCATGATCCGCCAGAACCAGAGGGATCTACCCAGGGACAATCCACTAGATAGTGTAGAAGTCCTTAGGTATATTGAAAAAAGGAGAAAAATGAGATATGGGAAGAGTGCAGACTAAGACTGAGCTAGTACTGGAATAAACCCAACAAGGTTCTAGTTATGAAGTCTCGGTAAGCACTGAAGGGGTTGAAGAATGAAAAAGAATTGAATGAAAAAAGGGTGAAAATAAATAGCCCTCCAATTATTCAACCTTAGGGCAGATACCGAGTTCAATTCATATGATACTGGTGGTTACCAAGGTAACATCGGTATTGAAGACAAGACGTCATGGAACCAGTGACGCACTGCACTACAACTTCCCAACTTACTCAAGTTCCTCTTAAAAGGGCTTGTTTCATTCTCACGGGGAACCGAAATAATCTATCGACTTTCTCGTAGAGATTGTTGATATTGAAGAAGGAGACCCTCTCCCTAGTCTCCGAAATAGGATCCAATTATGCACAATTGAGTCTAGAGCCACGAGATCATCAATAAATCTCATTAAGACACTTTAATGAAGACTCTCTGTTTCACACAATGTGGAAAGAGAGATTATATCTTATGAGTCCTACGCATTATCCTTGTGGTATTGCCAGAACATCTGAGTGGTATGCAAACATATTCACAATGAAGATGGAAAGCCTTCTGGAGCCAACATCAAACAAGCTCCTGGTGGGTGGCATGTGAGATCTATTCAATAGATCAACCATGTGACAACTGAACAGAAACAATGGGGCGATTCAATCTTTTGAATCAATCCTGGTTTAGGTTATGGATTGACAGATATCTTTGAAAAACCGGTCGTTGTGCTTAAAAACTCATTTCTTTAGCACATCGACTGTGTACAAATATTTCAAAATAAAAGGTGTTTATGATTGATAATTGATTTCAATTAAAACCTTCGCTGTATTGCAAAAACAATTTCTATTGAGCGATATACGATTGTTTTTCAAATCTCTTCTTATCAATCAGTGAATCTCAATTCGCTGGTTCACTCACTCCGTGTTGTCTTATTTGAGACGTTCCGGTTTGAGAACAACTAGAACAACTGCGAAACCCTGTCAAGGAAATTCTTCGAAATTATACCTGATCACAGGCAGTACTTGTACTGATCAACGGGGAACCGTGGGCCGTGTACCTCAATTCAACGAAAGTGATCAAAGACACTTTCGTGTGCTTTATTGCTAACTGTTGTATGCAGGTACGCCCAACGTTTGCAGCTGATCAGATTGAAGCGGTCAATCCATAGCCGCATGCTCACACAACACATTCATTCTAAAGAAATCATGATTAGTGCATCAATGACTCTGATATTTTCACTCCATGCTTCTGCTACGCTGCTGCCAATATCATGAATCAACGAAATGTTTCGCTACTCTGATGAGAATATATCATGATCCAGAATGTGAGCATGTCGGTCCAAATGTCACAACATCATATAATACCAACACCACAATGGAAGAGTCAGAGATGTATGTGTGCTGATTATCTCAAAGCTGGCTCAAAACTCATTATCACGTGGATCAGTTAAAAACCTCCACATTGATTATCCAAACATGCAATAATGAAGAATCAATGACTACGAGCTACAGAGCAAAGAACATTAACAAGAATCCAAGAACAATCTAATTGTAATATCTGTTTGTATTCTATGTATTTTTTAGGTGACCTCCCTTAGGGGGAGATTGTTAGGATTTAGTAAATCCAGTTATTAAAGAGTCGGTCACCTCAAGTATATGTAATCGTTAGAAAGCTCGTAGTCGTAGATTAGTTAATGTTTAGTAGTATTTAGTTAAGTAACACCGTGGAGGACGGATGGGTCTTTACCCACTGTATGCCTGATCCACAGCCCGTAGGTGGCGATTTATGTAAGAACTATAAATACTCTCTACCTCCCAAGGTAGAGAGTTGGAGCTCATAATAAGATTTTTCTTTCTCTCACTAAAGTTCCCAACCTCTAACTTTCTCTCTCTAAAACCTCTTGTATACGCCTCTTTGATCATTGGTTTAGTGTGTTTGTGAAATCCAATATGTTACAGTACTAATCCTTGTGAAGAAGAAACGGTGTACCCAATGTACAAAATCTCTTGACATATCCTCAACTGCGTGAGACACCGAAGTGATAGATACGTTGTGGGTTAAGCGAGAAAGAATCACAACCGTAACTAAATAGCCAAGTCTTTATCACACTCAATAACCGCCCAAACAAGTCATCTTCGCGAAAGGGTAGAAAGAAAGAAGACGTAATAAGTAAACGTGCCCGAAAAATTTCACTGCAAATCCAAATAAGAAATACCGTCCAAATAACCCCGTAGTCAACATTTGTCAAATCATCAATTCAAGCCGTGAAGTAATATCCTCCGTGAAAAAGTATACACCAAAGCATCAATCTTCATAACACAACGGATCACATTATCAAATCTCACATCACATCAAATCATATTGTCAACTCACATAATCAAAACTCATCATTTCAACTCTCATCGTCAAATTTCTTCAACAAGTGTCATCACTAAATTACAGGTCTCAAAATACGAATCGCAGCCCAAGAATATCCGATTCATACGATTAATTAATCATCTCAAATTAAAGCCCAAATCTCATGAGTAAAAATACCACTTGAGACCCGATCCATATTCGTTTAATAAGACAAATTAGACCCAATGACAAATCTTAAGTAAAACATTAGACTACAACAACTCTTTAAAAAACCAATTCCTTTCACGAGAATAACTAAATTATGAAGTCTAATACACTTCATTTAACCAATCCATACATGCTCATAATTCATTAGTTGGTGACAAGTCTGATCTAGGTCCATAAGGAATTTTCATCGGCTCATTTAACCCTTTATACCACGGCCCAAGTTCAAACGAGTAGATAAGGCCTTCATAGATATCACAACCGTAGGCCCTAAGCCTTTGGGGTATAAAATACTTAGCTTATCCTTATCATACCCTAATATCACTCAACTAATCTAACCCTAAAAGATCTGTACGCCTGTGTTCAGTCCGCCCCCATCACCAAATTAATCACACAAACAAACACAGCCACAACGCAAACCCTAATACATCACACAAAATAATTTCGCCTTTTTTTTCAAACAAGGTGACCTCGCCACAGGGATGGCAAGAGGAACATGATTCGTCTAAGCCACAGGGATGGTAATAGATTAGTGAAAGCCAGAAAATGATTCAAGATAGGTAATGTTTGTGATGTTGTTTAATCGAACACCTATGATATATTTCTTTTTATTAAACGAACTTAGAAGAGATATGACAACAATATTGTTGTTGTTTCTTTTCATGTCTGGTTCGAATAACAAAATGAAGACAATCTTCAAAATAAGATCGGTGATGAAAATATATTTCCTGTTTTTGGCCAAAGATCTTGGTGTACTTTATGAGTACCAAGGAAATAGAAATCAGAGATCATAATTGATTATTTCATTTGATATAATTCTGATTCTTATTCATGCACATGTTGTCTGTTTGGATATGTGATGAGTTCATTTATTCGAACTTCATGGCCTTTGGTCTTGATAGAACATTTTTGTGCCACGAATAATGAAAGCTGAGATCCTTTTGATTATGTTTATAAATGGAGGTCGATGAGTTGGTATCTTGTTTTTGGTATTTGTTGACTGATGATGGTTTTTGTTGAGCCTGATGTTTAAGATTTATGGTATGTTGGTAATGGTATTGTTTGAGTCAATAAGTCGCTAAACGTTTTGTCAAGTCGCTACATGTGATAAGTCGCTGCATCACAACTCGCTACCTTGTTAAATAACAAGTCGCTAGGTCAAGTTTCTACATTATTTTTCTTGAAACAAGTCGCTAGTTCTTTCTGTTAACAACTCGCTTCATCATTTCATTCTCACAACTCGCTACACTATGGATACATTGAACCTGGACAACATATCATGTTGCATTCAAAAATGCAACCCAACTCGCTACCAAGAATATGACCACAAACCGCTATCTTTTCAGACACATTTTAGACAAAAAGCTTAATAGCCGATTGTAACAAGTCGCTAAGAAGAACCAGTTAATGACAAATTTTTTTGACCAAGTTGCAAACTCTAGAAAAAGACTTGACAGGACATAAATATAACCCATTTTGACCCAAATCAACCAACAAAAATTACCATGTAGATGATAACAAACGGTTTCAGATTTAAAACAGTTTTAGTCATTGTATAAAAACTGCTTAAAGGTTCAAGTAAAACTTGTAAAATCAGTACAACAACAGCATATACCAAATCAATAACCGGATTCAAACCAACACAAGTACCATTCATAAAACAAGACACATCAAGAACATGTATTGAACCACATACGAAAACCTAACAAACCGCATAAACCACGAGTAAAAACCACTCGAAAACACCAAAAACAACGTAACCTAGGCTCTGATGCCAATTGTAGGATCGTAAATATTGTTGTGTTTGATGATTCAGGTGGTCTTGGATGATGAAAATACATGTTAGCCATTTAGAGAGAGAAAGTAAAGAGAGGGTGTTTCTTGGTAGAGACTTGCTTTGCAAATGTAAAATGTTAGATTGAAAGAAGCACCACC
Source organism: Chrysanthemum seticuspe (assembly GCA_019973895.1). Taxonomy (NCBI): domain Eukaryota; kingdom Viridiplantae; phylum Streptophyta; class Magnoliopsida; order Asterales; family Asteraceae; genus Chrysanthemum; species Chrysanthemum seticuspe. The sequence continues at coordinate 92,630,684 of BPTQ01000009.1, read as the reverse complement.
CTTCCATGGATGGAAGGGGTATTTATAGTAACATACAAATACGTCCTTCTGTCGGACTGTGGATCAGGCATACAGTGGGTAAAGACCCATCCTTCCTCCACCGTGTTACACTAAACTATTCTACGCTACAAACTAACTAATAAACTACTAAATAACGTAAATAACTACTAGTCTACGAGCTAACATATGCTAGACCATAATTGGGGTGACCGACACTTTTACATGGAATTTCCAATTCCTAACATAGCTCTTGGGACGACCTCGGCTTTACCGATTACTACACTACACACGACCGGGTACACTGCCCATTAGTGCACTAGGGTAGACCATAGGTATAACGAGACTTTATAAATATTAAAACCTGGTCAGTAAAACCTGCATCAAGCTTTTGGCGCCGCTGCCGGGGAGTTATTTTAGGATTAATATTAAGTCTTTCATTTCGTTTTTAAACTTTTCTCACAATCATATTTCAAGTTTTCAGGTACCATGGAATTTGTTAACATTGATGACCTCACTCTTGAGGAATATTTGGCATTAACAAGGGAAGAACAGGGACCAGGGATTGTTAGGCCGGCTATCGCATAAGATGCTCAATTCGAAATCAAACCTCAATTCATGAGGGAATTACGTGCAACTCCCTTCTCTGGAAGCATCACCGATGATGCCCATGAACATATAGACAACGTCGAGTACATTGTCAGCTTATTCAAAATTCCCAAAGTCTCACATGATGCTATTATGTTACGAGTATTCCCTATTTCTCTTACGGGAGCTGCTAAAAGATGGGTTGATCGATTACCTGCTGGGACTGTCAACACTTGGCCTATCCTTAAAAAGTGTTTCATTCAGAGATACTGTCCTCCATCAAAGACTGCCAAGCAATTCGAAGAAATCCATAACTTCAAGCAAGAGGGTGATGAAACGTTATACCAAGCTTGGGAAAGGTATAACGAACTATTATACAAATGCCCTACTCATGACCTCAACAGCCAACAAAAGGTGAACGTCTTCTACAAAGGTCTGAACATCTCCTCAAGACAAATGATTGATTCTCAAGGACCGATTCCTGGTATGACACCCACTTTGGCTTTGGAAACTATTCAAAAGATGGCAGACCACTCTCACAAATGGCGCAATGGAGGAAGCAACAGAAGTAAGAATGGAGATATGGAAGGCCTTGCAGCAATAAACAACAAATTAGAAAGCCTCGAAAGAGAAATGAAGAAGCTCAAGGAAAATGTGCATTCCATTCAAGTAGAGCGAAATGGAACTCCACCTACTAAAGAATGTTCCTCCAACGAGGAAGTTAAAAGGGTCGGAGAAGTTAAATATGGAAGAGTATTCCCTTTCAACAACTACAACGGGCCCAGATATGGAGAAAAATCCCCAAGATTCTACACAAGAATCAACAACAATCCTCCTAAACCTAGCCTTGAAGAAATAATGCACATGCACATTAAAGAATCTACAAAAAAAGGAGATAAACTCAAGGAATGGATGGTCAAAGTGAAGGAGGATACCAATATGAACCTACATAACCAAGATGCTGCGATTAAAAACCTCGAAACATAAATTAGGCAATTGGCTAAAAACCTTGAAACAAGTAATGCTAAAGCCATAGCCTGCAAAGCCATATTTGCGCAAGATAAAGCAAAGAAAGAGCAGTGCGCATCCTCTATAACTAATGATCTTTCCGGGATTAACTACCTAAGAGAGGATGATAAATTAGAAGACGACGAGGTCCTGCTAAGCCAACTTCCTGAGAAACAGCAATACCATGAAAGTTTTCTTCTTCCGTGCACTATTGGTAATATTAAAATTCCCGCATTAGTTGATTTAGGGGCCGGGGTAAACCTTATTTCTACCACTTTATTTGAAAAAATAAAACTTACCAATTTAAAAGAAACAACTATTATGATAGAAATGGCTGATTCCTCTAAAGATGTACCAAAGGGAATTGTGAATAATGTGCTTTTAAAAATTGGAAAATTCTTCTTCCCAACTGATTTTGTGGTTATTGACATGGGGAAGCGGGAGGCTTACAACTTAATTGTTGGAAGACCTTTCCTGGCAACTTGTAGGGCTCAAATCAAGGTTTTTGAAAAACAAATCTCTTTGAGAACTGAAAATGAACGAATAACTTTTAGTATGAAAGAGCATTTAAAACCAAAAGTTGAAATTTCAAATAATGTTGATGTTGTTAATGTTCAATCACTAGACCCCCCCTTTACACTTTAATCCTATTACTAATGATAGTAGAGATAATGTTGATGATTGTAAGCAGAAACAGGGAAAGATTGTCCAAGGCATTGAGGAAACTCCAGTTCCTAACAAACATTTCCGCAACTCGATATTATCCAAGGATAACGAATCAGTAACAACATGGCCCCCGTATACTCGTCCTAAAAAATGTGAAAGAAAGGCGAATGAATGGATACCCTCACAAGGGAGAGATACATGATATTGAATTAGCATTAGAAGATTGGTACAAAATAAGATTTGGGAACTCAAAAATCCATAAGGGACTGGTTAAGCAGTATAAGTACAATCATCTCACTGATACAATAAACGGTGCAAGATCTACCATAAGTATAACTAGAAGTCTTATTGCTGAAGATGATGACCGGGGAAAATCATGTGATGAATGGCTTTCACGTGAATTTGGAACAGATGGCATCCGTAATACTACAAGGAAAAAAGGGTTTGACAAATGGATGAATGAGGGGCAACGAGTGGTGGAAGTCGGCCAAGTCCGAAGGCCCCCTTAGAAGCCCCGCGACTCTGAGTCTAACTTAAAGACTCGTAAATAAAGAAAAGTGCTCTTTCGGGAGACAACCCGAATTATCCCTTTCTTTTGTTTTATTTCCATTTCTGTAGGGTTTTGTGTTTTTAACCATTTTTGCAGGAAACGAGGAAGTGATTGCTGCTGCACCTTGCTGATCTGACCATAGTTACGGCGTAACTCATCTCTATGATTACGCCGTAACCAACCCCTTGCACCAGAATTATGGACGCATTACCAATTACGGCGTAATACCATCTCAGTGGTTACGCCGTAGCCACTCGCTTTGCAGCTTATGTCAGGTTTTTCCAGTTACGGCGTAACTCTTTCAAAGAGTTATGACGTAACCTTTCTCTGCTTTAATTCTTTCATTTTAAAACACAATAACCTTGTATTAGTATTTTAAATGAACTTTGTGGGTGTGTTCCCTGTAAACCCTCACGAGACTTCACTCGTCCACTTGGGACACCAAGTGGTTTAAAAGGCTTGTTGCATATGCTAAATGCAACCGTGATTCCTACGAAAGTGAGTTAGGTTTGTTTTTCATTTTTCATTTTTTTTAGAATTATGCTTGTCGGTAGTGTGATTTCAGGGATTGAAATTTGTTCATGATGCTTATACGAAGGCACGTCTCTTTCTCGTGGGCCTTCTTTCTTTGTGGAGCAAATTTCAGGGAAGTTCTCGCTCTATTTCTACTTTTCTCTTCACCTTTATTTAATGCTTAGTACAAAAGGGACTTTGTACAATTTAAGTGGGGGGACGGGAGTATAATTATCTCTTGAACATTATTTTGCCCTCGTTTTTCTAGTTTATTTTGAAAAATTATGCCATTTTTAAAATTTTGACATGTTTTTCTTAACCTAACTAGATTAGACCTTAGCCGAGCACATACAACCCTTGATATATTATGGTGAGATTAGCCTTATCCGTTTCCAATGTTTTACCCCAAATCCACCAAATTATGAGTGTGCCGGTAGCTTGTAAACTTTAGAATTTGGCCTTTGCATCATTTCGAGACTATAGACGAGGTATGTTGAGTTAGCTCGATGTATTTGGACTTTTCAGTTTTAGAAGGAAATATTATAGGATTATCACTCAAATAGCCTACCATTGTGTATATATCGATTAGTCACCTCGACTTCTCGACCCCCATGTGAAACCCTTTTGTTGCACTCACCTTTAGTGCAAGATACCCTTAGATACACCCATATGAGCCATTCCTTTCATTTTGTTAACCCGATATATTGTTTCGATACACCTATACACCTTAGCCTACCCTGTAGTCTTTATTTGTAATTGGGAAGTCATCATTTGCCTAAGTTCAAGGTTCGAGTGGAAAGGTTCGGAAATCACGCTTTCATCGACAACATTCATGAAGATCATTGAAGACCCCCCGAATTCCCATTGTTTATCTCAAGTGGGGGGATATTATGTTTAGTTATTATTGTTATGTGGAAAAAAATAAAAAAATTGTTATGATTTAGTTATGGGAAAATTAGTCAAATAGACTGCGCGCCCTGATGCATATCACTTTATGGACCACGCTTTTTTGAGTTCGGAAAATAGAATAGTTGCCCAACGATTTTCTTGTATCCAACCATGGGGTGGCACGTGTCCGACAAAAGCCTGACGGAAGTACATATTTTGACAGTATTTGGTATGTATTGTAAGGTATTGTTTTTTGGGCAACCAAAATGTATTTTCGGGCAACTATATAAAATTGGGCAACTTGTATTTATACACGAGGATAATATGGTCATTTTAAACTGGTTGTATTATAAAACTAATAATAATAACTCAACACGTAGTCACACAACATCACGCGCGCACACACACAATCAAACATCTGCTTCTACAATTTGTAACAGCTTCTACAATTAAACGTCTTCTTCTACATCACGCGCACACACTCACAAACCACATCTTATTCACAGAACCCTCTAAACCCTAATTAATTTTACTGTATAATTCCATATGACAAAATTAAAGTTGTACAATTGTAAAATCGCAGTTCGTTCTACATTGAAGTTGCTGCAAGATATTAAACTCTGTTTGTCAAAGAACGAAAACCGCGAAAGGTTGTTCAGGCAAACAATATTTGGTCTATGGTTGGATATAAAGTCGTGCGAGAATGACTGCCTTCTGATGCATTATGTTTTGCAACACCAGGTATATGTTTCTAACATATCCTCTGATTCCCCTCCACTAACATTCCAAATTGGGGAGCATTCGTTAAGGTTTGGCCAGAAAGAATTTTGTCTGATAATAGGGTTTCGATTTGGCAAAGTTTCAAAAGCGAATAAACGATCTAGCTCTTTCTGTTATCGTGTATTTCCTGAAAAAAAAGTAATGGTATAACAAATGTACATGCCATTGATCTTTTGGAACTTGTTAATGATGGAAAAAAGGATGGAAAAAGGTGGTTATCGCTTTCTGATGAGGATGCTGTTAGGGTATGTCTGTTGGTAGCTGCAGAGCTGGTGTTTATGGGAAAAGAAGAGAGGAATTGCATCCATAATCACTTATTGTCCTTGGTTGATGATTTTGAAGCCTGGAATGTATTTCTTTGGGGTGAATATATGTGGCATAAATTTTATCAAAGGACTGTCAATATTGTTCATATTCACAGAAAAGATCATCTGTTAAAATTCAAAAAAAACCCAAAGTTCAGTGCCACATACAATCTATACGGGTTCGCTTGGGCTTTCAAGGTTTGAATTCTCTGTAGTTTGCACGAATGTATGTATGTCTTAGTTTGATAACATCTTTGTTTTAGAAAACAAGTTATTAAAAGATTTTGATTCTATTTTGTTGTGCTATTACTTGTTCAATCGAAAAGTAGCTATAAATAATGATGTTGTTTTATTGTTATGCAATGCTGGTCTTTTGGTGTGTGTACACGTAATATAAATGTTACCCATAATTTAGATTACATCAATGTTATAAGACTTTTTAGTTTGTGATTTTTTAGTAATTGTAATCATAAAGGTATTGTTTCATCCTAAACAAATGACCTTTAGTTTGTTAAAACTTTAAACAAATTCAAAAACGATAACTGCATAACTAGACATTTTTAACGATGACGGGTGTGCCTATTACATATTTGGATTTTGGAGAGTTTTCCTAAAAGCTCACTTTGGTGGGTGAAAGACAACAAGGTGATTCCACGTGGTCTTGCTTGGTCAGAACTTTCAAAGTTTCGAAACGCAGACTGTTGTAATCTCTTTGGACCGGTAGGCATCACACACTCTTATGCTGCAGACTATACTAACTTGTACCTAAATTTGTTCACATTATCAGTAATTGTAACTCTTTTTTGTTCTTAGGACTCAACTCCCATTGTTGAACTTTCTGCAACACAAGATGAAATGAAGCAACCGTGGTGTATTTCCAGTGACCAATATATAGATGGTTTGTCTGTGCCATACATAGACGGTTGTGAGAAGACTGCAGAGCATTCGAATAAATTCGTGGACGATTTCAATTTACACACTGTCATGGTAATGGAAAGTCAACGGCAGGGGTTACCTGAAAACGCATTGCAACTCAACATTGAGCAACAACCTTCTTTAAATGGTGCACAAACGGGGACCACTCTTTCAACAGGGGCTGTAATTCGTGAGTTAGTGGATTTGGATCAAAAACTTTTGATGATAGAAAATGGCATTCATTCGGTCAGAAACACACCGGTTGTACTTGATGTGTTTACGACTGTCAAAAGCAGAGTTTCAAAAGTACATCAACTTTTGGGTCTTAAAAATGATGCGGCCTTCGTTCCTGATCAATCTAAAAGTTGTGCCAATACAAATGCCTCTGACGTTAATCCTGATGATCCGAAGGTTTGTATTTACTTTTAAGGTTACCTCCAATGTTATACCAAACCCAAATAATCCTTCGTGTGTACACTTATATCAAACCTTGGTCGTTACAGGCCACGTCGTGTCATGGTCTAGGCCCTAATGGGGATAAGGTCGTTGCTGTGGATGATGCAACGACCATTGACAATGATGATGGGCTTAAAGATACGCAACCATGTAACCTTGGGATTCTTGTACAAGCTTGTGCCATCACCCAAAAATGTCCTGCTATGGAATATGGAGGTGATCGTACTACTCAACTTCATCCAGTTGCACCAAACGATGAAAAAAAAACACCCGGTGACCCCAGTATTGTATGTTATCTTTCACTTAGAGTTTACATATCAAGTATAACATATGTCCATACTTATGTATATATAATTAAAATTCATCAGGAACCGGATTGTGGTAACGATTGGTCGTCTTACATAAACGACGATAAAGTTTCAGGTGATAATTTTGTAGATGCAATGGATTGTTTTAATGAACAACAAGATGTGGTTCAGAAACAATTTCCTGGGGAACCTGAACCCGTTAACAATATTGTTGGTGTGCAGACAGAAGAAGGAACACCAACCAACAAAGCTCTTGAGGTATCTACATTATCAGTAAAACAACACCGATAAATAAAAGATTTTAATGTGCTGTTTTTAACATACTATATTTTCAAATCGCTGTTCAAAGACAACAACCTGTCTAATGTAAATGTGGTTGGCCAAAAGGACACACCTATGTTGGGACATGTTTCCTCCGAAGATAATTTCAACAAAAGCGTCGATAAAACATTGTTTGTTCCGTCTTTAGATTTAATGGATTTTGATGAGCAAGAAGTGAATGTGGCTGAGGAAAACTCGTTTGTTGGCCTTCGATCTGGTAATAATTTTGTCGCTGTTGTTACCCAAGAAGAAACACCAACAAATAAAGACCCTGAATCCCCTAAATCTCAGATTAAATCCAACAAATTGTCATTTGCAAATGTGGTAGGTCCTAATGACAAACCTCCATTGGAAGAACTTTTCTCCCATAACAATATGAACAAAAGAAAGAGAGTAAAATTGAACGACAACCTCAGTAAAAAAAAATAGCATTCTAAAACATTATAAGAAGATGGCTGATTCTGTCAATTCACCAACTAGCCTATCAAAAACATCAGCTACTCCTTGCCGCCGCCTTACAAGATCGCAAGGTGTCATTAACGAGGCTATTATCCCGGCTGCCGGTTCCGATGTAAAGCACCTTATTTAATTCTAACGGAAATGAATATTTTCTGTTTTTCTGCTTATTTTTCAAGTATATTTTCAGGAAACATCCGGAAACCCAAAAACGCGTCGAGTTAGTAACTTGTATTCGCCCAAAATTGAACCGTTTGTAGAGGTATATTTTGTTTGTTAATCCATTAACATCATTATCATATGGTTAATGTTAATCAATATATAATTTTTTTAGGAACTTTTACGACACCCGAAATGCAACAAGGAGAAGGTTACCGTGCCTGATTACCTTTGCACCTATTTCAAGCTTAAAAAACCATTACTTTATACGTTTCCTTGGGGCTCCGGTGCCGTTGTTGTTTATAGGGGTTTTTGGATAGCCTTGGCATGTGTTGAAGATTGCACCCGCGGGTGGCTTACTGACTTAGTGAGTAAACCTGATTTTTATCTTGTCTCCTACACATGTTTATTATTTTGTTTTGTTACATTGGAACCGAATGTTAACAGTTTTGATTTGCTTTATATGTCGGCAGCACTTGGATGTATGGCTTGATTTGATGTGGTTGTTTAGACCAGCCGATGCAGATTGGGCTTTGGCAGGGTGTAATTTCTGCACTCAAATCCTAGATGGCAAACTGCCTACCACTTATTCAGATGGCACAACATACCCTGTGGCTTGGCGAGATGTTGAAAAGGTCAGTTTGGCAGCCTCTTACCGTACATATAGCACTACTATTATAAACATCTTATAATATTCTTCAATTGCTTTATATATCAGGTGTATTTTCCCGTGAATGAAACTGAAAAACACTGGGTACTCGGTGTGCTCCATATCCGCACTGGAGTTGTTTACGTTTATCACTCTCTTGGGTCAGGCGGAAGAGGTTCACGGTGGTGGCGAGGTTTTAAGAGAGATTTACAAACACATCTTTAATTTTACCTAACAAAGGCTGGGGTACTGCATAGTAAGGGCATATCACCCGGTGATTATAAAATCACATACAAGTTTCCAAAAGTCCTACAACAATCAGTCTTGTATGGCGATTGCGGAGTATGGGTGTGCATTATTTTGTACAAATTGCTCCGTAACCAGCCTCTGGAAGTAGACGACCCTCTTCAAACAGTGTTAGCTTACCGTGAACGGATGCTTGAATACTTCTAGAAGCACAAGGTTGAATACAAAAATTGTCAGCGGTCTGTCAAGGTACCATCCTTAATTTCCGTTTGACCCATAATTATTGTCACATGTTGACTTGTGCATGATTTTTCTTTCAACTTTTACTATAGGTATTTTTACTTGTGTTATATATTACTGGATTATTAATTTTTTGTATTTTTTTTAAGCTCAACCGCATTTCGTTTTTCAATACCAGTGCACATACACAAAAAGGCGTATGGTTTGCAAACCAATTCTATATTGGTTATGTATACTTTATTAATATTTGGTATATACCAGAATTAAATATTAGGTTGCCCTAAAGTACATCACGGTACATGTCCTTTAATGCCTATGTTCCCAATCTCTTTCTTCAATACAAACATTTCTAATTTTGTTTAACAAAATATTTCTTTATTCTTTTGGTCTGTTCACTTGACATCTTTTATCTCAATCTTTCTTCTTTTGTTTAACAAAATGTCTGACAATATCCCACTGGATGTTCAACTAGATATCATCCGTAGGCTACCTCCTAAGTCTATACTCCAGCTACGTACTGTTTGCAAGTTATGGAAGGCTAGTATAGATTGTGGAAGCTTCATCTTTAATTACGGCGTTCGTCGTAATGATGCGTGTTTTTTTACGCTAACATTCGATCAGGGTCACCAAGGTTTTATGTTAGGTTTAGATGAAAAGCTAATCGCTATGCCACTTCGTACAGATTTAAGGCTTTCATCTTTGATTGCAGTTGGCAATTCTAATGGTCTTTCATGTTTTGTTTATGGTTCTAATCTAATGTCTGTTATTTGGAACATGGCAATCAAAAAATCACTTGCAGTATTTGTCCTGTTTTACACGCATCAAATTGAATCTCCAAAGATTTGTTTTGGTTTTGGCATCCGTCCTGACACTCTTGACCTGATGATCGTGAAGGTCTCCTATCCTGTTTTCCAAAGTGGTTTCTGGTATGTGTCTGTATTTTCTTTGAACTCTTTACGGTGGACACGCCTTCAAAATTTCCACCTCCTCGTGAAACAATCAAATTGAAACGTGAAACTCAGGCAGTGGTGGGTCGTTTTATCTATTGGACTAGGAGTGAAAAGTTAACTAATGAGGACGGTGTTACGTACAAGATTTATATGTTGATTTCTTTTGATTTGGTAACCAGCGAATTCAAAGTTATCGACATACCACATATTTTAAAAAATGAACTCCCAGTTCCATTCTATGTTACGGATCTTGGAACTTCTCTGGTCATTTCTGGGATGATCATTGGTGAAGGTATGCCATTGTTTTGTGGATGGTGGTTGGACGTGAATGGTTGTTCCATAAGATCATTTAGAAGCCTATTTACCATCTCTAGCCTAGTTTCGGTTCATTTGCTTGGGTTTACAAAGCATCATGCTCCAATAGTGGAAGCCTACAGCGGCAATCATTTGCAACACTCTGTATTTGTGTACAACCAAGAACTTGAATTATTTGTCACCTTGGGAATGTTAGGAGATGCTGGAACTTTCTACATCGCTCCATACAAAGAATCCATTCTTTTGTTAAATCACACAGAGCGTGCTGTATATAATATGTTTTTTTGTAACTTAACATTCTATTCATCTTCTTTTAAAAGATTATCACTTTACTTGGTTAATGATACATGAAGGGAATTTTCAACAGGTATGTTGGCCTGAAGTTATCGATCATGCTTAATGGGAATGAGGCTTTGTGGTTTTAGTACGATGTCTGTATGGGGAGGAAGCGTGGAGTGGTTATCTTTTCCTACTAGCTGAAAGTTATAAATCAAGTGTATCTATAACTATGTAACCATTAAACATACAATTATGTAGTACGCTTAATATGTTGTAGGTTGTGTGTATGAAACGTTGTATGTCAACGTATTTACTATTTCCTGTGTTTATGTAATCTTGGCAACCAACAGTTGTTTCAAAAAATCAATTAGGCAACTAACTGTTGTACGTAGGGCAACTTCTTTTCCCATAGGTTTTATAAACGAAGGAGTCCTTTTAGTCGTACAATTCGTATTCTACAATATACTAATAACTACAAGCTAGTGACTATGCACACTTGACAAAAACATATTTAACACTCCACACAAGTACAATTTAACTAGCAGTTGTCAGTATAATACGACTGGCGCATCATTTCGTTTATTTCTTCTATCACTAGCAGTAGTTAACATAGCTAGAAGTTGTTAGGTTACTACTAGCAGTTGTAACTATACAACCAACTCAGGTTTACTTGGAGTACTAAAAATAAATACCGGTTGTAAAACTAACTACCAGTTGTAAGTATACAACCAATTCGTTTTATGTTTTGAGATTTTTAATGTAAGTAACTGAGCATAAAAGCAGTGCATCTTTTTTTTACGTTTACAAATGTCGCATATAGCTCAAAATAATCAAATCAAATGAATTTAACTGTACACATCATTTCGTTGAGGTACTCTATCAGTGGCAGTAGTAAAATTAACAAGTACATGAGACTATACTACTAGCAGCTGTACTAGCAGATTCTCTCTCCTTTTTGGTATTTGGATAACGCTTATCCACAATTATAAACACTTTGAATTTAAATACTCGACCTTTTAATTCGCAAATACCATTGATTTGTGCCTTAGGGACTCTTTGAATATCAATTATCTAAACCACACACACAAAGCTGATTTTTGCGGCCAAAATATGCAACTTTCTATTAAAAAATGGCTACATTATTAAAGTTTACATACGCGCTATTCCTTCTATCTTTTCAACAAGCCCATATGCCACTTCACTTATTCTATTTGTCGTCAGCTTCTGAAACAACATGTTACAAGCTATAGTTGGTGTTAGAGGGTAATCTGCATCATCCAGCATGTACAGATAACTTGTCGGTGTAGTAACCACATGAACTCTACACTTTTCGTACAATCTCCAACTCGTGACCAGTGTTTCATTCCATTCAACGTCCTCTATATCGGGCTCAAACATGCACTTCATCCCATACCACTTTTCAACTCCTAGGTAACCTGTGGCTAGCCCTGTCTCATAGCCAATTTTAATGCACTTCCAAACACTTTCCAAATCTTTTGTCTATAATATGTAGCAACTGACCCAAGCTGTTAAATGTAGTTTCGAGCCCGTCAGACCTCGTGATGTTAATTATAGTGCCACTATTTGTCAAGTTAACTTTAAGTGCAGGATATGTTATTGTCGGATGAAGAGCACCCAACCTTTGTCCCGTCATATCAAGCACAATCAAACTGTTTAACCTTTCGTTCCTTTGGTTTCGATCAATCCTCTGCCTCTTTGACTGATCCTGCTCTAAATCATCAACAGCTCTTTTGGAACTTCCTTCATCTCTCTCACCTGTACCTTTGTTCATAGGAGTGAACTTATCAGTCCTCATTCTACACTTTTCAAACATTTCTTTCACTTTATCATAAGTTAGCCTCCGCAAGACATTTAGTTTATGCCCTCCCATGTTATTCAAGTACTCACACATGAAGAGTTTCTGTTCTTTCTTCGTTGGTGGCTTTCGCATCCTTTCTTGTGCTCTTTTTTTACTGAAGAATTTTTGCCTTTCTTCCACTATTTGATCAAGAGCTTCTTTTACCTGTTCACATGTTAGGCTTTCAATTTCTTTGTTCTGAATCCTACATGCTAGTATCTCATCGGCTTCAGCTGTTGACCTAACGTAATGCCAATGTTCCAACGCAGCTTGCTATCTAGCTACAACATCCGCCTTTCTTTTCCTTTTAACCCTTGCTCTGTCTTTTGCATTGAGAGAACCTAGCGGGGTTTTTTCATCTGTTGCTTTTTCAGTTACATTGTCAGCCGTAATCTTAGCAGCTAATTCTGCATCGGTTTGAAAGACTTTGTCATCTTTATTTTTTTCTATTAAAAAGTAATCCTGCAATTTACCAGTTATGTCGTTATCATACTTCGTTTCGTCTTGTTTAGATAAAGCGTTTTCGTTGGGTCCTTCGACCAACGGACGCTTTCCTATAACAGAAGCAACGACATTTGAATCAGTAGAAATAATAGCTTGCATACCACTTTCTCCTATCATTGTAGCTTCTCTCTCATTTGGCATTGCGCTCTTCAAACATGCTAGCCCAAGTGCTGCGGTCCCAACCGTTTTGCTTTCATCACCTTTGTCTATCATTACTGCTACTTCAACACTTGCATGCACGTCAGTAGCATTAGTAACAGCTTCAGCTTGCATAGTTTCCACACTAAGTAATTCACTTTGAACTGTAGCACCAGCAGAAACATATGTATAAGCAGCAGTACCTTTGTTCAAAATTGTTGTGGGTGCATCATGACCTTGTTCATTGACAATGTTTGTTTGAGTGACATTTGTTTGAGTTGTACTAGAAGTGGTTGCAGCATTTTTTGCAGCGGTGGTTGCAGCGACACTAGCAGCGGTTTCAGCTTGACCATTTCCACCTGCATCCCCACTCTTTTTCACCGTTGTTTTTTCTGTTGTCACAACATCAGTCATACGCCCAACAAGATCTTTCGCAACATCATTACTGAATGGCAATTCACTGCTTCTAGTCACATGAGTACCATTAGTAACAGATTGAGGTTCACTAGTTTCACCAGGAGGAGACTCCTCATTTCCACTTGAAGTGAAATATTTATGAATCACAACAGTAACATCTGCGTTAATATCGTCATGTTCAAATGTTGCTTTTTGTGTTCCTGTTGCATCAGTTACTTCTGACAAAATCTTTGGTTTTGTTGAACAAGCAGCAGAATTATCTGTACTGGCAGCAGATACAGGTTCCCAGTTTGTACGTCCGCTAGACTGTTTAGCATTTACAGCAAAAACATCTTCACAACTGCGAAGCCAAGGAAATCCATGCATGTAGACATCAACATAGTTAAGAAGAGTAGTGACATTAATACCTTATTTTGGAACCAAAAGAGGCAACGACATCTTCAGCAGTATTTTTAGTTTGAACTCTGCTATCCGCTGCATTAGCATCCTCCGCTGAAGCATGCACATCCATCCTGATCTTTCTGTACGATTATGGACTAGTCAACGCAAGTGACAACCATGCATTTACATATGAACATACTTAAGAAGTGTAAGGACACACATACCTTCGTTTTGAATCAAAAGAGACGCTTACATCTTCAATAGTTTTACTACTTTCAAATGTCTTCTCCAGTCCAGACGCAGCCTCCCCTGAAGCATCCTCATCCATCACGGTCGTGCTGTACAAGTACTGACTAGTCACAACGACCGACAACAAAGCTTTTACATACAAACATACTTAGGAAATGTAATGACACGCATACCTTTGTTCGGACTCAAATGACGCACTGCCATTGTGAACAGTTGTATTAGTTTCAACGGTCTTCTCCACTACATTCGGCGCCTCCCCTGAACCATCCACATCCGTCACGGGCATTCTGTACAATTACGGACTATTCAAGCCAAGCGACAACTATGCATTTACATATGAACATGCTTAAGAAATGTAATGACACACATACCTTTGTTGTGGCTCAAATGAGGCACCAACATCGTGATCACTTGTATTAATTTTGACGGACTTATCAACTGCAACAACAACCTCCCCTGAACCATCCACATATATATCAACTGAAAAATCTGCATTCTGTTCATTATGCCTCCCCTGCTTGGTAGTATCCTCCGCCTGATCACCACTTGCTTCTTCCGGAGATGACTCAACTACCTGATGTTTTCGAACCTTCACCGAACGTTTTATTTTTGCGGTACCTGCCTTTTTCTTATCCAACCGCTTAACCTTCCTATTCAAATATTTTATATCTGCATCGTGTGCTGAAGTTTTCTTTGTTAATTCACATAAATTTTGACATAGTTGATCACACTTTTCCACCAGTTTATTTAATATCAGACCGCTGTCCTGACTTCCAATTGTGTTAACTCCTGACTGAGGTGAATCTTCGAGGTGTGCAGACCTCATCTCTTGCCTACCATGAGCAGAAAGATCCCCCATATTTTCCGCTTGGGTGGGTTCATCATCAGAACTTGTTCCACTGGAAAATGATTCAGCTGAAGTTCCCTTGGGTTGGGATGTTGAAGCCACACGTCCGGGTGTGTTTTGGGATTCAGAGGGACTTCCTGATCCTTCCCCTAAATTTTGAGGCTGCAGCACCATGTGTGGGAACAATGGTGTTAGTGTCCCATCAAAATTATTGCCCTGTCTTCTCATGTGACTCAAAAGTTTTTGGGTGTGACAACGGACATGCCAAGTTTTTGAATGTTTGGGTGGTGCCTCAAAACGGTTGTCAAATAGCAGTTGTAAAAACCTTGGATAAATATAATATTTTGCATGCGTATCCAACAAGTTCTTGACTAAACCATCAAGTATCATTTTGGATAAATTGAATTTCTTATTAAGAGCTACACAAATCACAAAAGATGATATGTTTGTACTAAACTCATTCCAGGACGTTGTCTTTGGACTTAGACACTGCAATATGGTATGGATCAAGAATTTCCATTGTGGGGAGAACAGTGGTTTAAAATTTTTTAATTTTGTTCCTAATTCACCTCCATACCCCAAAAGTTGTAGTGTTTCAAAAATGGTATCATTATCCAAACACACAACACCGTCAGCATCATCTAGGAGAAGATCTCTCCTAATTGATGCCTCAGTAATAATTATCTGCATGCCATGTACCTTAGCATGGATTTGTACTTCCTCATCAATAGTTTTAGTCTTTGCAGTAGACCAAAACTGCTTGATACAAGAAACGTAGATAGCAGGTTTGGCAGTGAGTGCATACCTAAGTGGGTGTGCATTCAGGAAATCTATAATTTGTTCAAACCCTGTAGCCTCCTTTGGTTCTTCAAAAAACGCAATCATGTTGTGACTTCTAGCAAAAAACTTGGGTGCCATTGTTGTTTATTTCGAAATTGATTGCAACTGAATGTTAGGGGGTTTCCGAATTATGCTGTTTGTGGGTCTAAACTATGCTATGACCAAGCAGTTGTAACACTTGTAGCAGTTGTTACAATTTCCGGGCGTATTTATACCCAATTGGGCTGTTCTAATTATCGCTCTATCTTTTTTTTTTTTAACGATAAAATATGGATTATTATTTTAATACATAAATAAGCATGCAACTCAACACGTCATCGTCTTTCTATTATCGAGACACAAAATTTCAGACTAACACATTATTAGAAGAGTTGTTTCTCTTTCCATGCATCGACAAGTTGGTCAGAAGCCCAAACAAGTACACACCCACATTATGACTTTTTTTTTTAACTAAATACTTGTTTTTTGGGTACATGTAAATTGGTCATTACTTAAGTAGTAAGTTTTTTTTTTTTTTTTTTTTTTTTTTTTTTTTTTTTTTTTTTTTTAACGTGACTTACTATATCGCACACAATTGAACAACTACGCAAAAGAATACATATTAGTAACATTCCACAAATATATACAACTAACATAAAAGGATCAAATACATAGGTTAACATAACATAGACAGAGTATACAAGATGAGATAAGTGACTCAAAAATATAACAATGATCCCCTAACAAACAAAAGCCACCAGCTCCAATCTAAGCAATACATAGCACATCAAATCTTCATTGACTCCAACTTTTCGATGAAACCATTCAGGTCTTTAACACGGTCATGTTTCTTAAACAAAGAAAGAAGTAGTTTGGAACTCTCAGCCAAATCCTCATTTTGCATCCTTAGGAGGTGAGTAATAGTTGCCAACGAACAATCCAAACCGCATAGAAGCTCGACTTCCGCTATCATTAGCTATCTACGATTGACACGGGCCCTAATTTCAACATCTTTCCTCCTATGATATGATTCTTCACGTAAAGCAACATCCAATTCATCCCTATAGTACGCGATCGTAATATCTTTTAACAACTGTGAACCTCCAACATTTTGTAATTCATCCCATATAACCATGCCAGTAGACATTGTTAGACTAAACAATTTTGGGACACTTGTTAGGTTTGTTTTTCTAAGAGTCTCACTAATAGAGATAAAAAAAAGTCTTTTAGTTACATATATAATCAGCAAAAGCAACCGTTAGCGGCATACATTATCGAGACACAAAAAATGCTGATAAACAAGTTATGACATTTGTCTGTTTCCCATGGACAAGTGGATAACAACCCCAAATAGGTACCCACCCACAATCTGTTTTTCACAGTACCTTCCTTTTTTTTAAACTAATTTTATGATGAGTTTGCTATCTCATAGCTAGAAAATGGTACTTTGGGCAACTAAATAGTGTACACATGGCAACTGCTACAGTACTTGTAGTCAAGCGGTGATGTATGCAAAATGGGGTGGTAGTTGAATGTTTTTAATTTGCATTCAGACAAATTTTATTAGTGATACGTGTACTCAAGTGGTAACTGGTTGAATTTATTACTTATTGAGTTAATGAGGTTTGTCTCATACGCAAACAGTTTTTTTGGGCAACTAGTTACAGTTTTTTTGGGCAACTAGTTACAAACGTTGGGCAAATATTTTAGTTAGCTGGCCAACTAATTGTGGCACACAGGCCAACTAATATTTTACATTCGACATGTACAATTCTTTCTACATTGGCCAACTGTAATAGTGTAGTGCATTTATTCTATGATGGAACAAAACTATTCTAAAATCATCAACATATTTATAATTGAGTCAATATAATTGCCTAGTTGTTATTACCTTCGACTACATTTATTCTATGATGGAACAAAACTATTTTATAGACCATCACTTATTCTAAAATTATCAACATGTTAACTTTGACGTAAACACATAACGGATTCAGGTTATCAGATGTGTAGAGTTAGATTGATTTGAGTTGATTATTTCGAACTTTATGTGACATTCCTAAACGTAAAAAAAATACGACACTACTTTTATGCTCGATTACTTAAATAAAATATCTGAAATTATAAAATGGATTGGTTGTATACATACAACTGTTAGTTATTTTTACTACCGCTATTTATTTTTAATACTACTAAAACTGAGTTGGTTGTATAGTTACAACTGCTGGTTATATTAACTACTGCTAGTGATAGAAGACATGAACGAAATGATGACACGTTTTTAAGAGTAACTGTTGGATCGATATACTCTGACCAAACTAACTATGTAGCTTGTAAGGGCTTAGCAACCTCGGATAAATCCTAAGTTACTAACAATGAAACACTAAATTAACTCTATTAAGTATGTGGAAACTACTTCAATAAAGCTAAGAAGAATAACTTTAACTTCAACGATTTTATTAATACTTTGAACCTGCTTGATACACAGATTCACTAACAACCCTAATAACTCTAATATTCTCTAATATTGCGTATGCATTCATATCTCTAAAAGTCGTATCTCTAATGCCAATCTAGGGGTCCTTTTATAGGCATAAGGAATACCCTAGTCGGTTTACAATTCTTGTACGACAAGTAATACTAATCCTAAACTAAGAATATTCTAGAATTACAAAGCTTTCCATAAACGATATAGCAGTTCTTTAGCTTTGCAGTACTTTGATGTTGAGCAGTACTTTGACTTGTACTTAGCAGTACTTTGACTTTCTTCAGCACTTTGACTTTCTTCAGTACTTTGTCTTTTATATCCCAACAATCCTCCCCTAACTTGAATTCTACTTGCTTGATTTCAAGTTCCTTTGTATCTGTATCTTGAACATCTTTGTCTTCAAGGAAAGATTGTGTCTTTATCTTTAGATTTGTTTTGTACTCTATGTGCTTGTATTATCATCATCAAAGTAGTCTTTATAAGCAATCCTTTTCAACAACTATCAGCAATCTTCATCTTTTCAGCTACTCAGCAACATATGGCAAATTGTACATCAGGTCATAAAGTTTCAGTTTATTCTCATCACTTCCAGGTGTGTAAACTCCTGTGAGAGGTGAATCATTGAAAATTTAATAGATTTTGATGTCTCTTTACCAAAGCCATTAACTCTGGAGTAGCCAATGTTTAGGTGTGTAAATCCATGGTACATTGATAACCATATGATTTTTAGCAAATCATCAGCTATCAACGGATTTGTTAAGTCCTTACCAAAAGCCGTACCCTTTTGGACTAGTTAGTTCTTGCAACCATGGTGAACTAATTACCATATAAATGGTTTTTCCACAGCCTTTACCACAAGCCATTTTTCTTGTGGGCTAGCCAACTCTTCACTATTTCAGATATGGTGAGTTGATTACCATACAACTTATTGGCAAGTTGTCAACAATCAACGGATTTGAGATATCTTTACCAGAGCCGTTTGCTCATAGATTAGTCAGTCCTTTTGTTAGACATGGTGGACTGATAACCTTTTGTTGTAACCATCTCAAAAACCATTTGTTGCTGTTAACTTTTGTTTCAAAATATTTTGCACTTAACAAAATTTTGCTTATTTTTTTATTTTTTTTATTAAAAATCCTTTTACTGGTTTTGTGCTGCAAGCAGTACTTTGGTTAAAGTATTGTTTGTCCAGCAGTACTTTGAATAAAGTACTGATTTTTCAAAAAATATATACAATTATGAATCATACCAGTATTTATGCATCATCATCAGCCATAGTTGTCCATTTGATAAACAATCCGATGACCATTAGAGCTGTTTCATTCTCTTCTTCAACTTCCATACCATGATCTAGCATTCTTCTCATAAGATCTGTTGTCAGTGGATATCTTCTTTCTGCTAACATATGGATCATAGTACCATCTTCTAACTCTAAAACGTGCACTCGTGATTCTTCAAAGAATCTCCAGCTAGTAATCTCCCAAACTTCTTGGTTTTGCCAGATTTCATCAGTGCTTGTCTCTTCTGTTTCCCAGATAGTTATCAGATATCCCAGCAAGACTAAGCTAACTCCAGTTGAAGGAATATGCTCAAAATACTCTTGCACTAGTTGATATAGGTGAAACAGATCTTCTCTATCTATCATGTGCAGTATATCCCATAGCAAATTAAATACTCTAAAGCTTTCATCTTCTCTATGGAACATTAGATAGTCTCCATCCTTTGATTCTACAACTTCAAAAGTAGACATCTTAGATTTCTTTACTGCAACATCTTTGGACTTAGGATGCTCAAAATCTACAACTCTAAGATAATTCCTCAGCTCATCAACTGTATATGTTCTTAATTCTATCTTCTTTGATGGTTGTTCATCTTCAGTTGTTCTTTTTCTCTTTAAGCTTCTTTTTCTTGCATCTTCATTGATGAGTGTCTAAATACTCATCATTTTTGTATCAATTAAACTGCAAAAACATCTGAAAAACACTCAGAAATGCATCAAAATGATTAAAATATCACAAATAAGTGTTTTATATGTTTTAAATGCAAAAATATCAAAATCTGGTGAAAAACGTATCAAATTTGCATAATTGGCAGTTTTAGTCCCCCAAGTTTAGAGAATTGTCAAAAACAGTCCCTGGTAAATCTAAATAAAGAGAAATGTTATTCAAGGTCCCTGAAATATTCTAATTTGTCAAAAATGGTCCTTGAATAAATCTTTTGTAAAATGGCAGAAAAGGTCCCTGAACTTTCAAAATTGGCAGAATTAGTCCCTAGAAAATGTGAAAATGGCAAGTTTGGTCCTTGTACTTTGTGAGATTGTCAATTTTAGTCCTTGGAACAACTTTTCAGTTTTGGCAGAATAGGTCCTTGCAATTTCAGAAATGACAACACTAGTCCTTGTCTTTATTAATACCTTTACACCTATTTGACTTGTCATAACTCAATTCTGGACCCCTGTCACTACCACTTTTGGACCCTTACCTGTTTTGACCCCTTGGTCAACACTCAGTCAAACACCTCCACCTTTTGCCGCCCACACCTTATCTTCTTCCCCTCCTCTGCAACTCCCAACACAACCATCCCATCACCTTATCTACTCAAAACTTCAACCACTTCATCATATCACCTATCCACCCCCCCCTAGCTGCAAGTCAGAGCCCTATAAGTCAAATTGTCCATTTCCCGCCAAATTGGAAAAGTGGCCAAAGTCCACAGAACTCTCCCATTGGCTCTAAAATGTGGTGGGATTTACTCTAAAGGACACGTGGAATGATATTGAAGTATAAAAGAAGGAAGAGAAAGCCAGAAAGAAGAGTAGTTTTAGTTTTAAATTCCTTTGTATGTCGTATTTTAATTTTATGTCTTTAAATTAGTTTTAAACTATAATTTTTGGTTCCATTGTATTCAATTAAGTTGTTTAAGTATATTAAAACTATTTTCAAGTGGTAATTCACATTATCTTAGCAGTTCATGTTTCCAAAGTCTACTGTGGCAAATCTCTTATTCACACTCTTATGTTCAAGTACTAAGCAGCTTAATTTTAAGCTAAAATAAGCTTAATAAAGCTTCTTATAGCTTCCAGTAAGCATGGATAACATTTTCAAGCACTTTTGGTCAATGGTCAACGAAAGTCAACTGTATTGCTCATTTGAATCAGAAGTTGGATTTTGGGTTGGAAATGGTTTGATATAGTGATACTGAGTTGGAATCTGTGATGATACTAGTTTTTGGCAGTGGTATTTTGATCTAAAGTAGAATGCTAATGTGACATGTCACATGTAAGTCCATTTTTGCTCTTAACTTTTTAATCAATGGTATAAATTTAGTACTTGTTGTTTGTTGATTCCTAGTGTAATTCAGTTCATTGATTTCAGCTTACTTGATTAATAGTTATTATTGTTCACCTAAAGTAATCTATGTATCAATTTTAGGTAAGTCTGCTTAACTAGAGTATAATTTGCTTAATCTTCATAATCATAGCTAGTTAGATTTAATGTTAGTATACTGTTCTATTTGTATAATTTAGGTGTTCTGTCTGTTTTGAAATAATCTTGGGTCAGTTTTAGAGATTTGTTAAGTGGAACAGTTAGTTATAGGATTATAACTAGTGTTTGGTATAAGCTATTGCTTGGAATTTTAAAGCTTTTCAGTAGATATAATCAGTTGCTTTAGTCACTTTTATGTATATTAGAGCCAATTCAATCACTTATTTGTACTCTAGAACTCAGAAAGTCAAACTTACTTTAAATCCTGTCTCATTTTCATAACTGCTTGAATCACTCATCCATATCTTGCATAAAGGATTAAAAGTAGTTAAGCTAGCTTGTTTTAGTTCCATTTCAATCATTAACATCACTTTCAGTCCTTAAATCAAGTTCAAAATCCATTTTAGTCAATTTTTCCATTTCTGTCTCAAAAAGTCAAAATGCAATCTCAGTTTGGAGTCCAAATGGAGGATTTTTCATGCACTCATTTCTGGATCAATGCAAATGAAACTTGATGTTTTGGAATCTCATGCTGGTCTAGTTTCTTGTTGTTATTTTTTCTTAATTTTGTGGAATTTTTATAAGCCCCAGATAAGCTACTCAAATTGGTACCAAATCCCCTGTGCAGGGCATCAATTCTGCACAGGGGTTACACAGATATTGCAGACCTTGCAATTGGTTCATTAGAGCTCCTCAAGGTCTGTACTTTGGCTTAAAGATAGCCACCCAGGTCCCCTTGAGGTGCCCATTTCTGTTTTACCTTTTTAGCTTATTATGTATCTTGTGCAAGTGCTTAAAGTAGCACCCTATAAACTGGTTTCAAGCAATAAGTTCAAATCATTATAATCTGTTTTACTTGCAATCAGAGGTTAAGAGCAGTTGAAACTTGTTTCTTTTGAGTTATTTTAGCTTAGTGTAGCTTGAGTATCAGTTTGGTGGGCATTTGGTAGCTTTTGGCTTACTAAAGTGCTTATTTTTAAGCACTTCCCACATCAGTTGCTTATTCCTCCACACATGCACCCTTTTTTCTATTTTTCCCTTATTCCTTATATTATTTTAAGCATTTCCTGAATTTTTCAGATTTTTCCTAGCTTGTTTGGTATTTTTATGCATTTTATCTAGTTTTTAAGTATTTTTAAATAGCTTTTAATATAAAAAATTAGAAAAAGGTTCTAAAAAATAAGTTTTCATTTTTATTAAGTTAAGATAAATATAAAAACCCAAAAAAGTATTTTTCCATATTTTTCTTAGTTAAATTTGTATTTTTAAATAATTTAATTAGTTTTTGATAGTTTAAAATTCATAGAAAATAGAAAAATAATCATAAAAATACAAAAATAGTTTTGAAAAGTCTATTTTGATATTTTAGACTTTTCTAAGTCTTAATTTTATTTTTCTAGCTTTATTTCCTAATTTCTTGTATTTTAGGTAATTATTAAATAGTTAAAATTAGTTTTTAATTAATAATAATTAATATAATAGTTATAAAAATAATTTTCTTTTTCTATAAATTTTCTTTTATCATTAGGATTGTAAAAATGTATTTTTCATATTTTTAGGATTTATATTGTGTAAGTTTCACTTTTTATTTTGTGCGTTTACGTAATTTTTATTTAAACGTACGTTTTTAGTTTTAAGTTTTAAACGTTCATCATTTTAAATATAGTGATAGCGTTTATTTAATAGATTTTATCTTTTTAATTTCCTTTAATTTGCATTTAAGCCCCTGTAGTTTATGGGCTTTTTCCTTAGTTATAATCATCTTCAAATCTCTTTTCCCGTTCAAATCTCTCGATCACTACACGTCTGACTATTCTCGCACAGCTCGTTGGGACTTAACGACCTGGGGAAACACTATACTCTCCTGATCTTCATTGCATTGGTGTTTAAACTGTTTTAAGTTTCTTACAGTTGGTCATTCACAAGTGATCAGCTCGCGTGAGAAAACTTGACGGTTTCGCACCGATCAAATTTTGGCGCCGCTGCCGGGGAGCAGTGCTAATAGTCTTACGTTTAGCAGATTAGTGATTTGAATAATCACTCCTTGTTCATACCATCTTTTAAAAAAATCAAAAACCCAAAAAGATTTTCATTCTTTGTTTTTACATCATGTTTTTTTAAAAATACCAAAAATATTCCTCTTTACCCTCTTACCCTTTTGATTCTTCATTTCTTACCCTCTGTAAACCTTTGATTCTTTCTATGTCTTATCCTCACCCTCTTGGATGTCAATGGTGTGGTGGTCCTTATAATGGTGGCAATTGCCCCAGTTGTAGCATGGTGGAATCAGGAAACGGGTCTGTCTATAACCAGGATCCCTATTCCTACCATAACACAACTGATTCATTCCATCAGCTACCACACTGTGAGACTCAGCAGTTTTACTGTTGTGAGTACTGTGGTGGTTCACACTACAGTTCTGATTGTCAGTCGGGAAACACGCTTGTCTATGAGCAAGTTCCTGATAACAATTATGACTACAACACTAACTCACAGCCACATCAGTTTTACTGTTGTGAGTATTGTGGAGGTCCTCACCCTAGCTCGGATTGTCAAACAGGGAACCCATTTCCTTGTAACAATTACGACTCTTCGTATCAAGACCAACCTCCACAGTACCAAATGATTCAAGCAACTCCTCATGAAACTACGACAGACCTTCTACTGAAGAGTCTTGAGTTATTAAAAGAACTTAAGGAGGAGTCGGCTATGTCCTCCCAAGATAATCCAAATGAAAAATCCATGGAAGAATTGTTAGCTGAAGAACGGGCTGCTAAATTAGATTCCCAGATTGCCATTGAAAACACTGTTAGGGAATCAATTAGACTACAAAAAGCATTCAAATCTAGCTCTCAATTCCATTTCATTCCTGATGACGATGATGATGAAGATACCCTTGATATTCTACAATTTTATTCATCAAGTTCATCAGTTGAGATTCCATCCGTGGAAATACAGGGAGAAAAGAATATGACTGAATCACTAGCAGTAGAAATAATGGAACTTGTAGAATCCATAACTGCTAGTCCTTCTCAACTCCCTCAGTCAGTTGATATCCCAGCAGTTGAGATTTCATCTCAAACAACTGCTATCACACCCGAAGCTCCCACTCACTCTCTGACTATGGGGAACGAGCATCTTGACACTGTTCCTGAAAAGGAATCGGACGAATTTATAAAGTCTAGTGTTGAGAACCTTGTTCCAATCCCAAGAGAGTCACAGGGAACTTCTGATCATGTGTGTGATATCCCTCCTCCTCTTGTCTTCCAAAGTGATCATATTGAGATGTTCTCCGATTCTAATGATAATGATTCGTTATCTTGTGGAGACATCATTTATATGGAAGATTCACCTTCTGAGCTTGTTAGCTTAGAAGAAGAGAATGATGAAGTTACTGACACTGAAATCAAAGATGAAGCACTTCGTGCAACATTACTGAATGTCAGACTTCTCATTTCTAAAATCGAGGCTTTCAATGAAAAACCTATTTCATCTCCTATCCCCATTAAGGATAGTGACATTCTTTCCGATGATTCTATTCCGGAAATGAAAGCCTTCTGTTCTAATGATATGGGAGAGAAGATTAGTGGCAGTACCACTTTTCATTCTCATAATTCTCTCCCCGATTATGAATCATGTACATTGGTGGAGTTCACCAGTGAACCCACTCATATCAATTCTGAATATGATTCATTCACCTTCATGGAGTTCTCAGATGAACTCACTGTTATCATATCTCCACCAGAGTATGATAACTTCTATTTTGATCTAGACACACCCGGGATATGTCTAGACCAATTGAGCTTAAAAGATGAAATTCATGAAACTATGAATTCTCCTATTGAGGATGAAGAGTTAGTCATGATTTGTATCATGACTTTCTTTCTCTTCTTCATATATCCCGTAGCTTCTCCTGTTCTTCACTCCTTCGGGAATGAAGACATTATCTTTGACCCAGGCATTTCCATGTACCATTTGTGAGCCGGGTCTGTCTGTCTGTATCTCATCGGTGTGGAACTTTCACGTACTTCAATGTTTATTCAAACATCTTGAATGAAAGTCCGATGGAGATTGTCTCTTCCACTTACTTCCCCATGAACAAATTAATTCGGGGTCGAGTCAAGCTAGCGACTCGGTAATCAAAAACAGTAGCTTAACATGGGTTTTCACCCGTGTGTACCACCCTAGTGTGGGGGAGATGCCCCACATGTTGTATATAGATCTAAAAAAACTTTGAAAATTGTAAATATTGAAAAAGAGAATAATTGTTGTGTTTCCACACTTAGCCAGTAATGTTATCTTTTTATGTTCTAAGTTTCGGCATAACAGCCAGTACTTTGAATATTGAGGACAATATTCATTTCTAAGTGTGGGGGGGAAATTCTGGCGAATTTTGATCATAAATGTACCCTTTTAGTCCCCTTTTCCCCCAAATGGCCAAATTAAAAAAAAAAAAATTTTAAGTGGAAGTACTATGTACTAAACACAACAAATGGTAATCAGTCCACCATGTCTAACCCACATAAGGACTGGCTAATCCAGGAGCAAACGGCTCTTGGTAAAGATATCTCAAATCCGTTGACGGCTTGCAATTTGCCCAAAATTGTATGGTATTCAGCTCACCATATCCTTAAAAAGTGAAGAGTTGGCTAGCCCGCAAGTTTATGGCTTGTGGTAAAGGCAGTGGAAAATCCATAATTGGTAATCAGCTCACCAAAGATAATATTGATAATTTATCTAAGAGTTGGCTAGTCCAGAAGGGTACGGCTTCTGGTAAAGACAAATCAAATCCGTTGAAAGCTGGTGGTTTGCTCAAAATCACATGGTTATCGGTGTACCATAGTTCTTACTTGAACTGAAACATTTGGCTACTCCAGAAGTAATGGCTTTTGGTAAAGAGATAAAATCCATTAATTTTTCTCAAAACATTGCTAGGGACTAGCAATATCTTAGTGTGGGGGATTGATGAGTGTCTAAATACTCATCATTTTTGTATCAATTAAACTGCAAAAACATCTGAAAAACACTCAGAAATGCATCAAAATGATTAAAATATCACAAATAAGTGTTTTATATGTTTTAAATGCAAAAATATCAAAATCTGGTGAAAAACGTATCAAATTTGCATAATTGGCAGTTTTAGTCCCCCAAGTTTAGAGAATTGTCAAAAACAGTCCCTGGTAAATCTAAATAAAGAGAAATGTTATTCAAGGTCCCTGAAATATTCTAATTTGTCAAAAATGGTCCTTGAATAAATCTTTTGTAAAATGGCAGAAAAGGTCCCTAAACTTTCAAAATTGGCAGAATTAGTCCCTGGAAAATGTGAAAATGGCAAGTTTGGTCCTTGTACTTTGTGAGATTGTCAATTTTAGTCCTTGGAACAACTTTTCAGTTTTGGCAGAATAGGTCCTTGCAATTTCAGAAATGACAACACTAGTCCTTGTCTTTATTAATACCTTTACACCTATTTGACTTGTCATAACTCAATTCTGGACCCCTGTCACTACCACTTTTGGACCCTTACCTGTTTTGACCCCTTGGTCAACACTCAGTCAAACACCTCCACCTTTTGCCGCCCACACCTTATCTTCTTCCCCTCCTCTGCAACTCCCAACACAACCATCCCATCACCTTATCTACTCAAAACTTCAACCACTTCATCATATCACCTATCCACCCCCCCTAGCTGCAAGTCAGAGCCCTATAAGTCAAATTGTCCATTTCCCGCCAAATTGGAAAAGTGGCCAAAGTCCACAGAACTCTCCCATTGGCTCTAAAATGTGGTGGGATTTACTCTAAAGGACACGTGGAATGATATTGAAGTATAAAAGAAGGAAGAGAAAGCCAGAAAGAAGAGTATTTTTAGTTTTAAATTCCTTTGTATGTCGTATTTTAATTTTATGTCTTTAAATTAGTTTTAAACTATAATTTTTGGTTCCATTGTATTCAATTAAGTTGTTTAAGTATATTAAAACTATTTTCAAGTGGTAATTCACATTATCTTAGCAGTTCATGTTTCCAAAGTCTACTGTGGCAAATCTCTTATTCACACTCTTATGTTCAAGTACTAAGCAGCTTAATTTTAAGCTAAAATAAGCTTAATAAAGCTTCTTATAGCTTCCAGTAAGCATGGATAACATTTTCAAGCACTTTTGGTCAATGGTCAACGAAAGTCAACTGTATTGCTCATTTGAATCAGAAGTTGGATTTTGGGTTGGAAATGGTTTGATATAGTGATACTGAGTTGGAATCTGTGATGATACTAGTTTTTGGCAGTGGTATTTTGATCTAAAGTAGAATGCTAATGTGACATGTCACATGTAAGTCCATTTTTGCTCTTAACTTTTTAATCAATGGTATAAATTTAGTACTTGTTGTTTGTTGATTCCTAGTGTAATTCAGTTCATTGATTTCAGCTTACTTGATTAATAGTTATTATTGTTCACCTAAAGTAATCTATGTATCAATTTTAGGTAAGTCTGCTTAACTAGAGTATAATTTGCTTAATCTTCATAATCATAGCTAGTTAGATTTAATGTTAGTATACTGTTCTATTTGTATAATTTAGGTGTTCTGTCTGTTTTGAAATAATCTTGGGTCAGTTTTAGAGATTTGTTAAGTGGAACAGTTAGTTATAGGATTATAACTAGTGTTTGGTATAAGCTATTGCTTGGAATTTTAAAGCTTTTCAGTAGATATAATCAGTTGCTTTAGTCACTTTTATGTATATTAGAGCCAATTCAATCACTTATTTGTACTCTAGAACTCAGAAAGTCAAACTTACTTTAAATCCTGTCTCATTTTCATAACTGCTTGAATCACTCATCCATATCTTGCATAAAGGATTAAAAGTAGTTAAGCTAGCTTGTTTTAGTTCCATTTCAATCATTAACATCACTTTCAGTCCTTAAATCAAGTTCAAAATCCATTTTAGTCAATTTTTCCATTTCTGTCTCAAAAAGTCAAAATGCAATCTCAGTTTGGAGTCCAAATGGAGGATTTTTCATGCACTCATTTCTGGATCAATGCAAATGAAACTTGATGTTTTGGAATCTCATGCTGGTCTAGTTTCTTGTTGTTATTTTTTCTTAATTTTGTGGAATTTTTATAAGCCCCAGATAAGCTACTCAAATTGGTACCAAATCCCCTGTGCAGGGCATCAATTCTG
This sequence comes from Chrysanthemum seticuspe, assembly GCA_019973895.1. Taxonomy (NCBI): domain Eukaryota; kingdom Viridiplantae; phylum Streptophyta; class Magnoliopsida; order Asterales; family Asteraceae; genus Chrysanthemum; species Chrysanthemum seticuspe. The sequence continues at coordinate 92,601,741 of BPTQ01000009.1, read as the reverse complement.
CACAGGGGTTACACAGATATTGCAGACCTTGCAATTGGTTCATTAGAGCTCCTCAAGGTCTGTACTTTGGCTTAAAGATAGCCACCCAGGTCCCCTTGAGGTGCCCATTTCTGTTTTACCTTTTTAGCTTATTATGTATCTTGTGCAAGTGCTTAAAGTAGCACCCTATAAACTGGTTTCAAGCAATAAGTTCAAATCATTATAATCTGTTTTACTTGCAATCAGAGGTTAAGAGCAGTTGAAACTTGTTTCTTTTGAGTTATTTTAGCTTAGTGTAGCTTGAGTATCAGTTTGGTGGGCATTTGGTAGCTTTTGGCTTACTAAAGTGCTTATTTTTAAGCACTTCCCACATCAGTTGCTTATTCCTCCACACATGCACCCTTTTTTCTATTTTTCCCTTATTCCTTATATTATTTTAAGCATTTCCTGAATTTTTCAGATTTTTCCTAGCTTGTTTGGTATTTTTATGCATTTTATCTAGTTTTTAAGTATTTTTAAATAGCTTTTAATATAAAAAATTAGAAAAAGGTTCTAAAAAATAAGTTTTCATTTTTATTAAGTTAAGATAAATATAAAAACCCAAAAAAGTATTTTTCCATATTTTTCTTAGTTAAATTTGTATTTTTAAATAATTTAATTAGTTTTTAATAGTTTAAAATTCATAGAAAATAGAAAAATAATCATAAAAATACAAAAATAGTTTTGAAAAGTCTATTTTGATATTTTAGACTTTTCTAAGTCTTAATTTTATTTTTCTAGCTTTATTTCCTAATTTCTTGTATTTTAGGTAATTATTAAATAGTTAAAATTAGTTTTTAATTAATAATAATTAATATAATAGTTATAAAAATAATTTTCTTTTTCTATAAATTTTCTTTTATCATTAGGATTGTAAAAATGTATTTTTCATATTTTTAGGATTTATATTGTGTAAGTTTCACTTTTTATTTTGTGCGTTTACGTAATTTTTATTTAAACGTACGTTTTTAGTTTTAAGTTTTAAACGTTCATCATTTTAAATATAGTGATAGCGTTTATTTAATAGATTTTATCTTTTTAATTTCCTTTAATTTGCATTTAAGCCCCTGTAGTTTATGGGCTTTTTCCTTAGTTATAATCATCTTCAAATCTCTTTTCCCGTTCAAATCTCTCGATCACTACACGTCTGACTATTCTCGCACAGCTCGTTGGGACTTAACGACCTGGGGAAACACTATACTCTCCTGATCTTCATTGCATTGGTGTTTAAACTGTTTTAAGTTTCTTACAGTTGGTCATTCACAAGTGATCAGCTCGCGTGAGAAAACTTGACGGTTTCGCACCGATCATTCATTCTGTTTTCATCATCAAAAGGAATAATCCCAACAACTTCCTTCTGATATGCTTCTCTAACAGCATTATATAAATCTTTCATCTCTAAATATTTCAGCTTCTGTAATCCAGTATATCCTTGACCCTTTAGATAAGCCATCATGGCATTTCTGTTGGGATATGAAAGTGCTGAAGATATCAAAGTACTGAAGATATGAAAGTACTGTAAGCTGCAAAGAACTGGAAGAAGTCAAATAGTCAAAGTACTGCTAAAGACAGAGTCAAAGTACTGCAAGATGAAGTCAAAGTACTGCTAGAACAAACAAACTGTTATATTCGTTTATGGAAAGTATTGTATTCCATGTTTAGATTACTTGTCGTACAAGGTTATCAATTGTAAACCGACTAGGATATCCTTGAGCCTATAAAAGGACTCCTAGATTGGCATTAGAGGTACGATTTCAGAAAAAGAGTTTTAGAGTTTACGAATTAGTGTTTTAGAGAAAAGTTCGATTATCTTAGAGTTGTATTAGAGTATCTGCATAATAAGCAGATTTAGAGTTAATAATAAAGTTTTTCTTCTTAGCTTTGTTAAGTAAATTCCGCGTACTTGATAAAGATTGCTCAGTGTTTCTTTGTTAATAACTTAGGATTTATCCGAGGTTATTAAACCTTAACAAGCTAGTTAAGTTAGTTTGATTAAAGTATATCGATCCAACAAGTGGTATCAGAGCTTGTGTGGAAACTCTGACTAGGAAGAAACCCTACTTCAACAATATTCAAAGATGTCGACTGAAGCTGTTCCACCACCCTCAATCACCTCACTCAGAATTCCAATAATCAAGAAGGGAGAATATGATCTCTGGTGCATGAAGATGAGGCAGTATATTGCCATTACAGACCATGCTCTGTGGAATGTAATTGTGAATGGGAATGAAGTTGTTCCAGAACCCATTGTTGTTCCTGGACAACCTACAGCACCAAAGGCAGTCTTACCACAAGCAACTATAAGGAATCAAGAGAAGGCTCTAAACATTCTCTTGTCTGCCATTCCAGATGGTCATCTTCTCAAGTTTCATGATGCTAAAGATGCTAAGCAGCTCTGGGCTGCTCTCAAGACCAGATTTGGAGGGAATGAAGCCTCTAAGAAGATGAACAGAAACTTGCTGAAACAACAATTTGAAACTTTCACAGTAGGAGAAAGAGAGAGTCTTGATGCTGCATATGATAGGTTTCAGAATCTCCTCAACATGTTGGAATTATACAAGGCACAAGTATCAGTTGAGGATGCTAATTTGAAGTTTCTAAGGAGTTTGCCATCTACATGGCATGTGATTGCTACTATGATCAGAGGACAACAAGGATTGGATGTTATGGACTTTGATGATCTCTATCATCAACTAAAGGTGTATGAACATGAGATGAGTGGTCAACCCAATTCCAAATCTCACAGTATTGCTTTTCTATCATCTGAAAAGAAGAGCAGTACTTTCAAAAGTACTGCTTCTCCTCAAAGTACTGTTTCTCAAAGTACTGCTGTTTACAATCCCCCATCATATGCTCAGCAGGCCCCACCATCTACCACTTTGAACTCAGATGAAGTTGTGTGCTCTTTCTTTGCACAACAAGCAAGCTTACCTGTCACTTATGAAGAGGATCTAGCACAGATTGAAGAAGATGCACTTGAAGAAATTGATATCAGGTGGCAAGTTGCCTTGATCACTGCAAGGATCAAAAAGTACATGAAGAAGACAGGCAAAAGTATTGATTTCAAACCAAAACAAGGAATAACTTTTGACAAATCTAAAATTGAATGCTTCAATTGTCAAAAGACTGGTCACTTTGCAAGGGAGTGCAGGTTTTCTAAGTATCAAGCAAACAGAACATCTGAGAAGCCTAAACTTGAGCTCAAGGAAATTCCAATAACTGAAACAAAGGCTTTGGTTGCTCAAGAGAAGTTATCAGAAGTTGACTGGAGTGAAGAGTTTGATGATGAACCGGTGACTTACTGTATGGTAGCAGTGGAAGATGCAGTTGAAGACACAGTGGAAGCATTGGACTGGAGCACTGCTTTTGATGAAGAATCTGAACATGCTGCTTTGGAATCTGATGATGGCTTTGGAGGATTTGATTGGAGCAAAGAAAGTGAAGATGATCCTGTTCTTCTTGCTATGGTGGCTACTTCACCAACTCAGTCTCCTATCTCTGAGGTATGCTCAAACTGTTATGAGTTTTATCAAAAATTACTTAACAGTTATGTGATTGAAAGAGATAATTGTATTAGGGCTAGGTCTGAGGTAGCAGGTTATCAAATCACTTTAGAGTCTATAGAAGCTAAAATCATAACACATGAAAATAATGAAATGGCTTGGGCTGAAAAGTATGAACAACAGGATTACCAGTTAAAACTCAGTGAATGGAAACTAAACTGTAAAATTGCTGAAATTGAGAAATTAACTAAGGAAAGAGATGATTTGTTAGCTAAGTTTGCTGCTTGGGGAGAGTCTGGCTTGTCCCATGTTGCTTATGTTGAAAAACAGAGAAGGGCTTACATTAGAACAGGCTTAGGATTTGGAATGGACTTTAGTAACATAGATGAAAACCAACCTAGTGATCAGGATGATGGTGTTTTTGAGGACATAACCACTAGTGATGATGAGCTCATTAACTATGTAGATTCATCTAGTAATGAGGGCTCAGTAAGTGAACCACCTCCTGAATATAAGAAAGACAATGGTTATCATGCTGTTCCTCATCCCATTAGTCATCACCCCTCTAGGCCTGATGTTTCTCGCTATGGAGTAGATAGTCTAGAGTTCAGGAAGAAGCTTGTTGCTCAATCTAGGTCTGAGAAACCCAAAGAAACTGTTGAAAACAATGTTCAAAATCCAGCAGTACCTTTAAACCAAAGTACTGCTCAACAAGCAGTACCTTCTGCAAAACCTTTTCAAAACAGTACTGCTAAACCTTTTTGGGATAATTTTGGTCAAAACAGATTTTATCAGTCATCAAGAAGGCAAAATAATTTTGGGCATAGACATAGAAGAAATCACTTTGGTCATATGGGTCAAAAACTGTGTTTTGTGTGTTATAGTCCTACTCACTTAATCAAAGATTGTGACAAACACTCAGAATATCTAAGCAAGTTTCCAAGGAATAAGTCTAACAATCAGAGACCTAGAGAGCACAAACCAGTTTGGACTAATTCAAATAGGGTTAATCACAGAAACTTCACACCAGATCATAGATACCCACATCAGAGAAGACCTTCAGTATCTCACAGTACTTTCCAAAGTACTGCTCAGAGACAAGGTACTGAAAACCATACTTGGGATAGAAATTCTAGGAGATCTCACTATCAACCTAGAAGGTATCACAATTCATATAGGGGATCTAGATCACAGGAACCACCTGTTAAAACTGAATGGGTAAAAAGGGAAAGTACTGCTGAGAGACATACAGTACGTTCAACAAAAAGTGAATCAGATGTTTTTGTGATACAAGAAAAGGATATTTATGTTGAAAAACCAGAGAGTTTTGTTCAAAAACCACATGTTTTGAATAACAAGATAATGCTGGATCATGCTTTAGAGAACAGTGGAGATTATATACTCAAAGAATGTGAGTATGTCACCCCACAAGGGGAACACAAGTCAGTAATGGCTTGGGTTCCTCAAAGTAACTAACTTTTTCATCTTATTAGACAGGGCAACCCAAGAAGAGGAGCTTAAAGATCATTTTATTATTGATAGTGGTTGTTCTGTGAGCATGACAGGAGACAAGAAGTTTCTGTCAGGTGTTTTGGAGTATATTAGTTAGTAAGCTATGTTTGAGGGGAGGACTATAAGGTGTTAGGTATAGTCCTGTGTATTGCTTGAGGGGAGGATGTTAGTTTATACTTAGTTTATATGAAGGTATTTGGCAAAGTACTGTTTTTCCTGAAAGTACTGCTTGGAAAGTACTGCTTGGGAAAGTACTGCTTATGTGGAAAGTACTGTTTGTCGTATTAAAGTACTGTTCCAACGGTAATATTGATGGGTAATTGGTAGTAACGGTAACTTTGTTATTTAGGCTGTGATTTTTCAAATCCCACCTATAAATAACTACTTTCCGATTTTCCCTCTCATTATTACTTTACATCGTTTCCATACTTATCTCCCAATTACCATCTCTTTATTATTCGATACAATCTTTATTGTGCTCACTTTTTCAACAATGGTGAATCGTTTAACTGTTTCGAAGCACAATATGGTGGCTAATTTGGACAAGACTGAGGCGAATGTGGCTTTCTATGATATAATTGATTATCTTACTGGGTCGCCTATTAGTTATGCTCTTTTAGTTGAGCCGGATATAATTGAACCATGGATTCAAGAATTTTGGGCTAATGCTATGGATAATATGGAGGAGGATGAATACTATATTAGATCAACAGTTGCTGGAAGGACTATCAAGATTACAGAAGCCTCTATTCGAGCAGATTTATTATTTGAAGATGCAGATGGGGCTATTCGATTTGACAAGCAACTGATTTGGGATACTTTTAGGAATCTTGGTTATGAAGGTTCTTTGACTGAACAAACTTTCAAGAAAGCATTATTCTGTCCTCAATGGAAGTTCTTGATTCATGTATTGCTCCATTGCATAAGTTCTAAAAGCACTTCTTGGGAGCAGTTTGGGTCAAATATAGCATCTGCAGTGGTTGGCTTAGCTACAGACAGAATGTTTAATTTTTCAAGGCTTATTTTGGATGGGATTCTATCACATATATCCTCTGGGTCAAAATGGTTGATGTACCCACGGTTTATACAGGTTTTCTTAAACAAGCAATTGGCTGATGTTCCTAAACCTGCTACTTTGTTACCTGTCATTGTGCAACAAGCCAAAATTTATACATTCATGGCTAGGCGAAGTGATTTGTTCAGAGGTGGAGATATTCCATTAACTACAACAATGATGGAAGTTGTTCAAGCTGTACGTGATGCAGCTGGAGAGGATGAAGAAAGTGAAGGTACTGATTCTGCACAAGGTACTGCTTCACAAAGTGCTGCCTCACAAGGTACTGCATCTGCAAGTACTGCTTCTCGTGAAGGTACTGCATCTTTACAGGGTATGTTTCTCCAAGCCCTGAGGTTCAAGCAGAGATTGAGAGAACACCTACTCCATCTCCTCACATCTGTTCCTGTTTCAGAGGCCATTCACACTTCAAGGTGATGATCATACTATACCTCGTGAAGGTTTGACTATGGATAATTATGCTTTAACACGGGAGTTAGCTAGGTTGAACAAGACTGTTGAGCGTCAAGCTAAAGCACTTAGGAAGTTGAAGCGTAACTATTTCTGGTTGAGAATTTTATTAAACCCTATATTCAAGGTTTCAACTTATGGGTTAAAGAGGAAAACAAACGTCGTAAAGCACTTCGTAAGGAATTGAAAACGAAAGAAGGTTCCTAAATCATCTTCTGTCAACTTGGGGAGGAATTCAGAAAAGGATAATTTGAAAGAAGATGTTATGAAGAAGAAAGAATCTGAAGAAGATATTACAAAGAAGAAAGAATCTGTAAGTACTGCAGAAAAGATTATTTAGTTCTGAGGAACAAGAAGAAGAAGTGCAAGTTCAAGGTACTGATGATCAAGGTACTGAACATCAAAGTACTGATTTTCATGATACATCTAGGCCAGAAGTAATAACACCAATAACTCCAAGGGTATTGAATTTTGAAGAAGAAGCTGGTCCTTCTACAACTGTTATAGAAGAAGAGGAGGAACCTACATTCAAACCTATTCATTCTGCGAGTGATGATGAATTAATTGCTACAATCCTTGATTTGTCACAACAAAGAGGAGGAGTTACTATTAGAGATGTACAAGAAGAAGAACAAACAAGAACTGATCAACCTGCAATTGATCCAAAAGACAAAGGGAAAGGTATTCTGGTTGAAACTAAGAAAAAGAAACTCACTTTGGCAGAACTTAGAGCATTGAAGTTGCTAGGAATGAAGCTGCAGCTAGAAAAGTTCAAGAAGAGTTAAATGCTAAATATAGAGAAGAACAGGAAGCTCAAGAAGCTCAGAATAGAGAAGCAGCTCAGAAATTACATGAGGAATTGAATGCTGAAGCTACTGAACCTTTACAGTCTCCTACACCTATTAGGTTTATGTCAAGAAGACCTAATTTAGCTAAAGAAAGGAATGCAATGATGGCATATTTAAAAAGCAGAGGATTTAAAGGATTGCAGAAGCTAAATTATGTGGATATGAAAAGATTATATGATGCTGAGAGAGAAGCTTATAAGAAAGATGTTGCAGGCATTAAAGACTTTAGAGAAGAAGCTCATTGGACTGAAGCTGAAAGGAAGAAGAGCTTAAAGAGAAAAAGAAAAACTGATGTTACAGATGTTCAGTTTTCAAAGAAAGAAAAGGTTGAATTAAGATCTGAGACTAGTGATGAATTGAAGAATTATCTCAGGGTGATAAATTTTGATTATACAAAGGAAGATAATGACATGAAGATGAACAGATCAAAGATTAGTGTTTTCAAAGTTGAGAAATCTAAGAATGGAGATTACATGGTTTTTCACAAAGAAGATGAAAGTTTCAAAGTTTTCAAAAGGCTATGGGATTTGCTGCATATTATAGATAGAGTAGATCTATTCTACTTATATCATGTTGTGAAGGCTTATTTTGAAGATAATCCATTAGAAGGGATTGGATTGGTTTTACATGGTGATCTCATAACTATGTGGGAAACTGAAGAAGAGAGCACTGATGATATCTGGAAGGATCAAGAAAGCTGGGAAATAGTTTGCTGGAGATTCTTTGAAGAATCTGGAGTTCATGTTTTGGAGCTAGAAAATGGAACAATGATACACATGTTTGCAGAAAGAAGATATCCTCTTACAGTTGAGCTCATGAGAAGAATGCTAGAGCATGGATTGGAAGTAGAAGAGGCTAATGAAACTGCTTGCATGGTTATTCATTTGTTTATAACTGGACTACCATTGCTGAGAATGATCTATAACTGGTATGAATTTTATTTGAATAAATACTTTTTGATATATCAGTACTTTTATTCAAAGTACTGCTTATCAGACAGTACTTTCATCAAAGTACTGTTTGCTGAACTAAACCAGTTAAATAAACTTTTAGAAGAAACCTTTTTGCTAAGTAATAAATATTTTGAAATAAAGGTTGAATAAATGGTTTTTGTGATGATAACATCAATAGGTTATCAATCCACCATGGTTACAAAAGGATTGGCTAATCCATGAGCAAACGGCTCTGGTAAAGATATATCAAATCCGTTTTTAGTTGACAACTTGCTAATAAGTTGGATGGTCATCAACTCACCATATCAGTAATGTGAAGAGTTGGCTAGCCCACAAGAAAATGGCTTGTGGTAAAGGCAGTGGAAAAACCATTATTGGTAATTAGTTCACCATTAGATAGAAGAACTAACTAGTCCAGAAGGGTACAGCTTTTGGTAAAGACAAAACAAATCTGTTGATAGCTGGTGGTTTGCTAAAAATCATATGGTTATCAATGTACCATGGTCTTACACACCAAAACATTTGGCTACTCCAGAGATAATGGCTTTGGTAAAGAGTTCTAAATCCATTAAATTTTCAATGATTCACTTGGAAGTGATGAGAATAGTATGCAACTTAAACTGAATTACTGTACAAATTGTCATATGTTGCTGTGTTGCTGAAAAGATGGAGATTGCTGGATGCTGCTGTGAAGAGAACAATTCTAAGAGATACTTTGACAAGCACAGATATTACAGAGATACAATCTAAAGACTAAGAAACAATCCGTTTTAAAGATGAAGCTGTTAAAGATATATTCACAAAGGAACTTGAAGTCAAGCAAGTAGAATTCAAGTTAGGGGAGGATTGTTGGGATATGAAAGTGCTGAAGATATCAAAGTACTGAAGATATGAAAGTACTGTAAGCTGCAAAGTACTGGAAGAAGTCAAAGAGTCAAAGTACTGCTAAAGACAGAGTCAAAGTACTGCAAGATGAAGTCAAAGTACTGCTAGAACAAACAAACTGTTATATTCGTTTATGGAAAGTATTGTATTCCATGTTTAGATTACTTGTCGTACAAGGTTATCAATTGTAAACCGACTAGGATATCCTTGAGCCTATAAAAGAACTCCTAGATTGGCATTAGAGGTACGATTTCAGAAAAAGAGTTTTAGAGTTTACGAATTAGTGTTTTAGAGAAAAGTTCGATTATCTTAGAGTTGTATTAGAGTATCTGCATAATAAGCAGATTTAGAGTTAATAATAAAGTTTTTCTTCTTAGCTTTGTTAAGTAAATTCCGCGTACTTGATAAAGATTGCTCAGTGTTTCTTTGTTAATAACTTAGGATTTATCCGAGGTTATTAAACCTTAACAAGCTAGTTAAGTTAGTTTGATTAAAGTATATCGATCCAACAATTTCTTTCCTTAGCAATACTTGGTGGTCTTTGTGATATAACATATGGCTTTTCTGGTATAGAAACTTCAGCATCCAATTGAGCTTGTAGCTTCCTAGCAGCTTCTTCATTTTTAGCCACTTCAATAGCTCTTAATTCTGCCAATGTAAGCTTTTTCTTCTTCTTTGTTTCAACCAGTTTACCTTTACCTTTGTCTTTAAGATCTAAAGCAGGTTGAGAAGCTTGAGGTTGTTCTTCAACTCCAGGAATACTAACACCTCTTGGTCTTGATAAGTTTTGCAATATCTGAGCAACAGTCTCATCATCACTAGCAGTGTGCTCTACTTTGGGTGTATCAGCTTCCTCTTCTTGTAGGACTGTTGAAGGACCAACTTCTTCTTCAAAATTTAGAGTCCTTGGTGTAATTAGCTCTTGTCTATATGTTCCTTGAAGAGCAGCAGTACCTTGATCACCAGCACCTTGATCATCAGTACTTTCTACACCAGTACTTTGTGGCTCAGTACCTTGAGGCTCAGTTTGCTCAATATTCTCAGCTTCTTTATTAACAATGTCAGCTTCTTCATAGGTTTGAGCATCTGGTTCTTCATAATGTTCAGCATCTTCATTAGGTTGAGCACCTTCATTCAAATTCTTTTGCTCCAATATCCTCCCAATTGGAATAAAGACTGCTTGTGAACCTTCTTGCCCTTTGAAGTCTTCTTAAACTTCCTTCCTTTCTTCTTTTGAGACTTGACCCACAACCTGTGTTGTTGAACTAAAGGCCAGACAAAATTCTTCAATCTTCGAAATTTGTTGTTCAATTTCATCAGTTGTGCAGCTTGAGCTTCATAATCTTTCTTTAACCTTAATAGCTCCCTTGTCAAAGCATAGGTATCCAGAACTTGACCCTCAGAAGCCATATCTCCCTCATCTCCTCCAGATGTTTGAGACCCATCTGTGGAAGTATAATCATTGGGAGAGGATGGTGGGTTTATCTCTGGTTCTGAATCACCATGAGCAATATCTTGTGGAGATGCAGTACCTTGTGGTGAAGCAGTACGTTGAGAAGCAATTCCTTCTCTTGATCCTGAAAGCTCATGTTCTTCACTTGCAGCAGCTTCATCTCTAACTGCTTGTACAATTTCCATTATGTGAGTAGTCAACGGTGTATTCCTCCCAGAGAATTTGTCACTCTTCCTAGCCATGAAAGTGAACACCTTTGGTGGTTGTACAACAGCAGGTAACAAGCTCGAAGGTGTGGGTACATCCTGAAGTTGTTTGTTCAAGAAAACTTGAACAAATCTTGGATACATAAGGAATGGTGATCCATTGGTGATGTGAGATAGCATACCATCCAGAATTAATCTTGAAAATTTAAAGAGACGATTTGTAGCTAATCCCACTAAAGCAGATGCAATATTGGATCCAAATTGTTCCCATGAAGTACTCTTGGAACTTATGCAATGAAGTAATACATGAAAAAGATACTTCCATTGAGGACTAAACAAGGGTTTCCTAAAAGTTGTTTCAGTTAAAGACCCTTCATACCCAATATCCCGTAATGTATCCCAAAGAACTTGCTTATCAGAACCAATAGCCCCTTCAGCATCATCAAATAATAAATCTTCTCGAATCGAGGCTTCACTAACTCTAACGATATTCCCAGCAACCTTATCCTGAATGTAGGATTCATCATCTTCCATATGAGTTCTAGCAGTCTCCCAAAATTGTTGAATCCAGGGCTCAATAATGTCAGGTTCAACCAAAAGGGCATAATTGATTGATGATCCAGTGAGGAAATCAATTATGTCATGAAAAAGAACATTGGACAGTGTTTTGTCCAAGTTAGCCACCATATTATGCTTACTAACTGTGTTTCGATTAGCCATTGAATGATGTTATAAGAGAAAATGGTGCAACGAATAGTGAATGTGAATAAGAGTAGAATAAGGAAAAGATTGATAAGTATAAAGATGAGAGGGAAAAACGGAGGGTAGTTATTTATAGGTAAGATTTTAAAAAATCACAGCCTAATTAATACAGTTACCGTTTGTTTGAATTTTACCCCATCTTTTGACCGTTGGAATAGTACGTTGACAAGACTAGCAGTGCTTTCCACGTAAGCAGTACTTTCCAAAACAGTATTTTCACAGCAGTACTTTCAGATAAACAATAAGCAGTACTTTTCTAGACTCTTCTTCACAATGGCAAAAACATCAAAAGGCATTGTATTGCCTCCCCTCAAACAATGCATAGAACTATCTAACTAACTAATAAGTCCTACCCTTAATTGTAGCTTAATAGTTAAGCATACCAATACTCACCACCAAATGATTAAATCTTGAAACATCAAATCCTTTTGTGAGTAGATCAGCTACATTGTCATCTGTGTGTACCTTGACAACATTAATGAGCATATGCTCATAACAATCTCGAATAAAGTGATGCCTAATCTGAATATGCTTGGTCTTGGAATGGTAAACCGGATTCTTCACAATCCAGATTGTACTCTCATTATCAATATTGATAGGAGTATTCTTAAAATTGAATCCATAATCCAAGAGTTGATTATGCATCCATAATACTTGTCCACAACAGCTTGCAGCAGCAACATATTCTGCTTCAGTGGATGATGTTGCTGCAATGGTTTGTTTCTTACATTGCCATGAAACTAATCTTCTTCCAAGATACTGGCATCCTCCAGTGGTTGATCTTCTATCATAATTATCACCTGCATAGTCACTATCTGAAAAAGCTTCCAAGTGAAAAGGTGAATCCTTTGGATACCACAACCCTAACTTAGGTTGTTGCTTCAAATAACTAAAAATCCTCTTGATTGAATTCATGTGAGAGACCTTGGGTGAGACTTGATATCTTGCACATAAACAGACAACAAACATGATATCAGGTCTAGATGCAGTTAAGTACATAAGACAACCAATCATTGATCTGTAAAGCTTGACTTCTACAACTTGTCCATCTTCATCCTTGCCCAATGAGTTGATAACTTTAATGGGTGTGGTGACAGGCTTCATAGCATCGTAGTTAAACTTCATAAGAATATCAGTGACATACTTGTCTTGACTAATGAAAATTCCAGCCTTTGATTGTTTAACTTGAAGCCCCAAAAAGAAAGTTAATTCACCCATGGAACTCATTTGAAATTCTTGTTGCATGAGCTTCTCAAATTCTTTCACCATAGACTGTTTTGTAGCTCCAAATATAATATCATCTACATATACTTGAACAAGCATAATATCCTTCTTGTCTCTCTTGATAAACAAAGTCTTATCAATTGCTCCTCTCCTGTAACCATGTTGCAATAAGAAAGTGGAGAGTCTTTCATACCAAGCTCTAGGTGCTTGATGAAGGCCATACAGAGCCTTAACAACTTTGTAGACTTTGTTTGGATGTACAAGATCCTCAAAACCAGGAGGTTGTTTGACATAGACCTCCTCTGTAATCTTGCCACAGGAGCAAACACTTCATCATAGTCCACTCCTTCTTCTTGTCTATATCCTTGTGCAACTAATCTTGCTTTGTTCTTGATGACATTTCTTCTCTCATCTCTCTTAACTCTGAAAACCCATCTTGTACCAATGACTTTCTTTCCATCTGGTAGATCACATAGTACCTAAACTTCTTGAAGTTTGAATTGAAGAAGTTCTTCTTGCATGGCTTCAACCCAACTCTCTTTAGATAATGCTTGAGCTACATTCTTGGGTTCTTCTTGAGAGATAAAACAAGTGAATAAACATGTTTGTTGATCCTTATGATTCATCCTGTTTTGTTTATACACAAAGCTAAGTAAAGCATTATGTGGCTTAGAGAAGCCTTTAGCCTTGGTTCTTGTAAGCACTCCAGAAGTAGAAGGTCCAATGATTTGACCAGCAGGATGATCTTTGTGAACTCTTAATGTAGGAGTCTGTGGAACTTCAAGATCATCATCCAAATTTGTGAAATCAGCTCCTTCATTGGAATTTGAGAAAATACCTTCATCATCTAATTCATCATCAGTGTCTTCTAACCCAGGCATGTTAGGATCATACAAATCATCAGAAGTACTATCAATTGGTGCAGCAGTACTTTGATCCAAAGTACTGTGATCCAAAGTACTGTGAGGGTATTTTGTAGACTTACCCTTTTTCTTTATTTCTTCATAAGCTCTTCTTTGTTCATCCTCATAAGATTGTGCTATTGTTTCTTGAAAAAGCATCCTATTAAGTTCATCTTGAATAGCTTGATCTTCAGCAGACAAAGTGGATTTTGGTTTAGCAGTACTTTTCTCCTTCTCAACAGTTATAGGTTCTTCATCAGGAACAGCATCAGATCTAATATTGACTCCATGAACAATGTACTGTAAGTCATCTTCTTTGTGATCAACTTGATTTTCTTCTCTAACAGGAACATAATTCATAGAAGGAGTCAAAACATCAAGATCAAACATCCTATCAGGACCTTTACCCTTTTGATTTTCTTGATCTTCTAAAAATTCAACATGAAGACAATCTTGAACCTTTTTGGTAACCTTGTTGTACACTCTAAATCCTTTGCTATTGGTACAGTATCCCAATAAGTATCCTTCATCTGACTTCCCATCAAATTTTCCCAAAGCATCAATAGTATTGAGAATAGTCAGAGGACATCCAAAAGGTTTCATAAAACCTATGTTAGGTTTGTTTCCCATAAGCAACTCATAAGGTGTCTTCATCTGAGGTTTAGTGATTGATACTTTATTCAACACATAACAAGCAGTACTTACAGCTTCAGCCCAAAATTGAATAGGTAATAGGGAATCATCAAGCATTGTTCTGGCTGCTTCTATCAAAGTTCTGTTCTTTCTCTCTGCAACACCATTCTGCTGTGGAGTTCTAGCAATGCTAAACTCCCTCTTGATTCCTTTCTTGGCACAAAATTCATCCATAAACTTGTTCTTGAATTCAGTCCCATTGTTACATCTAATACCTCTTACTTTGAGTCTCAATTGGTTTTCAAGGGCTATTATAAGATCATGAATAGCATCAAAGGTTTCATCTTTAAATCCCAAGAAAAAGACCCAACTAAATCTACTGCAATCATCTGTTACAACCAGGCAGTACTTCTTCTTGTTTAGACTTGTAACGGAAACAGGTTCAAACAGATCCATGTGCAGCAAATCTAAAGGTTCTCTAATAGTTCTTTCCTCAATCTTCTTGCATGAAGCTTTGTGTTGTTTACCCTTCTTGCACGCCAAACATGAATGATCATTCTTGTATGTTTTGGAAGGTAAACCTCTAACTAAATTTCCTTTAACCAACTTGTTGATATTCTAGAAATTCACATGTCCTAATCTTCTATGCCATTGATGTACTTCTTCAAGTGTTGCCTTTGCTACTAAACAAGTTGCTCTTTCAGAAGAGTTAAGACTCTTCATATCCAGACTGCACACATCATTGGTTCTTGGTACTCTCAGTATTACCAAGTTATCATCAACAAGCTTGAACTCAGGGGAAAGAATAAGACATTCTGTGTCAGTGAATAACATAGGGTGCTTTTTGTCACAGATATGAGAGACTGACAAAAGGTTGAACTTGAGCTCCTTTACATAACAAACATTCTCAAAGTCTATGCTTCCTGCCTTGATGGTTCCTTTACCAGTAATTCTTCCTCTACTAGGATCATTCCCAAATGCAACTCTTCCTCCAAAATAAGATCTAAAATCTGACAGAATCTCTTTGTCTCCTGTCATGCTTCCAGAGCAACCACTATCAACAATTAAATGATCTTTAAGCTCCTCTTCTGGGTTGCCCTGCACAAAGATAAAAGAGTTAGTTAATTTTAGGAACCCAAGCCATTACTGACTTGTGTTCCCCTTGTGGAGTGACATACTTAAATTCTTTAAGTATGTAATCTCCACTGTTTTTAAGCACATGATCAATTATCTTTGGTTGTTCCAAAACTTGTGTTGGTTTTTCAATAAAACTCTCTTTTTCATCAAAATTATCTTTATTATTTTCAACAAAAATCTATGTTTCACTCTTACTTGTTGAAAGTACTGTTTGTTCCCCATCAGTACTTTCTTTCTTAACCCAGCTGGTTTTAACTTTTTGTGTAGAGTTCTTTGATCTAGATACTCTTTTTGAGGTGTAATGCCTTTTAGATTGATAGTAATTAGATCTCCTAGGGCTTCCATTCCAAAAAAGTGCTAGCAGTACCTTGATTGGGTGAAAATCTAACAGTACTTTGAGAAGGTACTGCTTGAGAAACTTTTGGCTGATCAGTACCTTGAAAAGTGTTTGAGGGTACTGGTGGTTTTGAAAAAGATCTTCTCTGGTGAGGGTACCTATAGTCTTTTGAAAAGTTGTTGTGGTTAACCCTATGTGAATTATTCCAAACTGGTTTAGTCTCCCTTGGCTTATGGTTGGTAGATCTGGTCTTTGGGAATTTGCTTAGATATTCTGAGTGAAAGTCACAGTTCTTAATCAAATGATCAGGACTATAACAAACAAAACACAATTTCTGACCCATACTCCCAAAATTTCTTCCTTTAGTTCTATGACCAAAACTATCCTGTCTTTTTGGTGAATGATGAAAATTGTTTTTACCAAAATTATCCCAAAAAGGTTTAGTAGGATTTTGAAAAGTTTTTCTTGATGGTACTGCTGAATTTTTAGCAGTACTTTGAGTTGAAGGTACTGCTTGACTCTTAATATTATCATCCTTAGGTGTCTCAACTGTTTCTTTTGGGGTTTCAGAACTAGATAGACCTGAATTAGATTTACCAGTAAGCTTTTTTCTAAACTCTAAATTGTCTACTCCAAAACAAGAAACATCTGTCCTAAGTGGTTGAAAACTACCAGTGGGATGAGGGACTGCATGATAACCCTTGTCTTTCTTAAATTCAGGAGGTGTTTGACTAATTGAACCATCATTACTAGATGTGTTCTCTTATGTGCTAATGAGTTCATCATCACTAGTGGTTATCTCCTCTGAATCAAGTTGTTCCTTATCACTAGGTGGATTCTCTTCTGTGCTACTAAAGTCCATACCAAATCCTAGGCCATTTTTAATGTGTGCTCTTTTCTATTTTTCAACAAAACTAACATGTGAAAGGCCAGATTCTCCCCAAGCAGCAAATATCTCTAGCAATTCATCCCTTTCCTTAGTCAACTTTTCAATTTCAGAAATCTTACATCCTAACTTCCATTCACTTAATTTTAATTGATAATCCTGTTGCTCATATTTTTCTGCCCAAGCCATTTCATTATTTTCATGAGTTATTATTTTGGCTTCCATTGACTCTAAAGTTATTTGATAACCAGCTACCTCAGACCTAGCCCTTCTACAATTATCTCTTTCAGTTACATAATCTTTAAGCACTTTTTGATAAAAATCATTACACTTAGAGCATACCTCAGAGATAGTGGGTGAACTTGGTGAAGTAGCTACCATGGCGAGCAGAACAGGTTCTTCTTCACTTTCCATGCTCCAATCGAAACTTCCAAGACCATCTCTTGATTCTAAAGCAGCAAATCCTGGTTCCTCATCAAAAGCTGTGCTCCAATCAAACTCTTCCACTGCGACCATAGAGTAGGTTACTGGTTCATCATCAAATTCAGCACTCCAGTCAACCTCTGATAGATTTTCTTGAGCAACCAAAGCTTTTGTTTCAGTAATAGGAATTTCCTTTAGTTCAAGCTTGGGTTTCTCAATCATTCTATTTGCCTGATATTTAGCAAACTTGCATTCTCTTGCAAAGTGTCCAGTTCTTTGATAATTAAAGCATTCAATTTTGGACTTGTCAAACGTTATACCATGTTTGGGTTTGAAGTCAATGCCTCTTCCTGTTTTCTTCATGAACTTCTTGATCCTAGCAGTGATCATAGCAACTTGCCACCTTATATCAATTTCTTCAAGAGCATCCTCTTCAATTTGTGACAAATCTTCTTCATAAGTAACAGGTAAAGTGGCTTGCTGAGCGAAGAATGAGCATACAACTTCATCAGAATGGATGGTGTTAGGTGGTGGTAGTCATGGTTGTGTAGACATGCTGTTTATCACCAACAGGACTTTGATCAGGATAAGCAGTACTTTTAGTGGAAGTACTGCTTCTCTTTTCAGAAGATACAAAAGCAATACTGTGAGATTTTGAACTTGTTTGGCCATTCATCTCATGCTCATACACCTTTAAGTGGTTGTAAAGATCATCAAAGTCTATAACGTCCAAACCAGGTTGTCCTCTGATCATAGTAGCAATCACATGCCATGTGGATGGGAAACTTCTTAAGAACTTCAAGTTTGCATCTTCAACAGATACTTCTGCTTTGTATAACTCTAGCATACTAAGGAGATTTTGGAATCTGTCATAGGCAGCATCAAGACCCTCTCTTTCACCAATAGTGAATGTTTCAAACTGTTGCTTCAACATATTTCTATGCATCTTCTTGGAAGCATCATTACCTCCAAATCTTGTGATAACGCTACACGCGTCGTTCGGGGTCAAAGGAACTTCCTTTTCTTCGAGCAAGTTTTATAACACCCTAGGCAGTGAACCTAATCGTTGTAGTGTAGTATTAGGGTAAGCCACGGGTATTGATATCGTTCTCTAAGGGAATAGGAATGCTAGTGAGAAGTTACTACGCTAAGGTTGGGGTTGAGGAAGATTATTTTTTTTATCTTTTTTATTTTTTTTTAGGAAATGGAAAGGTACGAATCTCGGGGTTTGGATTTGGGGGTTGGTATTGCTACCGATTACTCTAATTATCTAATTATCTAATCTAAGGTGTATGTAGTCTATGTCTAATGAAAAGGAACGATATTAAGTAATAACAGATACAAAATTGATCAAATAAAGGCTTAAACGACCCCTCAAAAAGGTACATTTTAAAACCTTATCATCTTGTCTTGAGAGCAGCCCATAGTTGTTTTGCATCCTTAGCATCATGGAACTTGAGTAGGTGACCATCAGGAATAGCAGACAACAGTATGTTGAGAGCCTTTTCTTGATTTCTTACTGTAGTTGCTGGCAAGATAGGCTTAGGTGGTTTAGGTTGTCCAGGAACTTCTACAGGGTCTTCAATAACTTCATTACCATTGACAATTACATTCCACAGTGCATGGTCTGTAATAGCAATGTACTGCCTCATCTTCATGCTCCAGAGATCATATTCTCCCTTCTTGATGATAGGAATTCTGAGTGAGGTGATGGATGGGGGTGGTGCAGCTTCGGTCGACATCTTTAGGGTTTGTAGTTAAATTGGTTTTAAGGGTTTCTTCTTAATCAGAGTTTCCACACAAGCTCTGATACCACTTGTTGGATCGATATACTCTGACCAAACTAACAATGTATCTTGTAAGGGCTTAGCAACCTCGGATAAATCCAAAGTTACTAACAATGAAACACTGAATTAACTCTATTAAGTATGCGGAAACTACTTCAATAAAGCTAAGAAGAATAACTTTAACTTCAACGATTTTATTAATACTTTGAACCTGCTTCATACACAGATTCACTAACAACCCTAATAACTCTAATATTCTCTAATATTACGTATGCATTCGTATCTCTAAAAGTCGTATCTCTAATGCCAATCTAGGGGTCCTTTTATAGGCATAAGGAATAACCTAGTCAGTTTACAATTCTTGTACGACAAGTAATACTAATCCTAAACTAAGAATATTCTAGAATTACAAAGCTTTCCATAAACGATATAGCAGTTCTTTAGCTTTGCAGTACTTTGATGTTGAGCAGTACTTTGACTTGTACTTAGCAGTACTTTGACTTTCTTTAGCACTTTGACTTTCTTCGGTACTTTGTCTTTTATATCCCAACAGTAACTTTTCTACTTTACACCAACTTTTGTACTTTACTACAACTGCTAGTAGGTCATGCTTATTGTGTTGTACGTTAATCCAACTTATTTACTGTTTTAATAGTAAATTTGTGAAGTGGGATGCTCATTATTTGTTAAAGTAGAGCAACCTTTTTATGTTGTAATAATATACTCGGATTCGAGTTGCTTAGCATTCTATGATGTAATTGGGCAGTTTCTTTTGGACTTTAAGGCCACCCTCTAATTTGTAATCTGGGCATCTAAATGCCATATTTGGGCAATACGTCATGTACTATCGGGCAACCATAATTCATAACCATATCACCATAAATGCTAGACTTAATTGCCACTAGAAACTCAATTGCCATTGCTAGTTTTTCAATCATATTTTTTTAAAGGCAACAAACATTCATAACAGTGCAACCATACATCTAATTATCCGACCTAAAAACAAAAGATGATAAAATAGAAAAGACGTAAACCAACAAAAAACCCAAAAAAAAATTAAAAAAAAAGACACGAAAAACAAACCACCATCATCGTAAACTGCTCCACCCACCCCATTTCAAACCAAGTTGTTAGAACCACAGCTCTCTTCCCTGCTTTCCTTCATTTCTTTCCTGGCTTTGAGTTGTTGAAACAAAATTTCAAGCCGGCTAATCCTGTTTTCCAGATCATAAGGGTCTTCAAACCCATGTTGTTGCTCCCCCTGGTTTTGCTGCACTACCACATTTGTCTGCTTCACCCGATTTTGCTGCTGATCCACCGCCTCACTTTGAGCCACCTCTGCATCCTGTTGATCATCCTCCTCATCTCCATCCTCCTCATCATCTTCATCTTCTTCATCCTCCTCCAGATCATTCATTCCATAAACCTCATCCCAGTAAAAGTCTTTTGTATGGAGCCAGTTCAAAATAATTTTCCTCATCCTCGTATCTACCTCCCTATAGGACCCAAATTCTGAAATGGGTTCCTCCCCGAAAGCATCAATAACCGCGTCAAACAACAAATAGTTGTTTAACACAAACGCGTACTCTTCTGCATCATTTTGAAAGTAACCATTTGCATCCATTGATGTGGTAATTTTTGTAAGGGAATACGTGTTATGTGTGTCCTGTTTTTTGGTATACAATCGATAGCTATAAAGAGGTGTAGAGGTAAATGGATTTTTTTTTAAATTTTTGGGTTAAGGGTTATCCAAGTATTGTATGTAGATGGACGGTTTCCAAGACTTTGGGAGGGAAAAGGGACCAAAGGCGCAAAAAAAAAAGACAGGAATAAAGCTTCTTCCAAAAGCTTGGCAATACTTGATGAAAGAACTAGTTGTATGCATGATTTGTGGCCAAAATAAAGTGAGAAAATAAACATTTTTATTGGATTGGTGATTATTGTTTGAATTGATAATAAACTGAACACGAGGGTAAACAATCGGGTTCATTAATTTTGAGTCGAGGGAATTAATTGTTTACCCGTTGCTCGATAATAAATAGTACCTCTTTTGTTGCGACTAGATATTCACTCGACTTGGAGCAACTTAAAGTTTAAAAAAAGTATAACAATTGTTGAATTACTACTTGTAAAAACAATTGTTGTTAGATTTTGTTAATAACGAAATAAGTAATTTATAAGTGTTCGTGCCACAATTTTTGGATAAAAAAAGGAACAAGCGAGGCCTAATGGACTATTCGACACATGGCACCGATCATTTGTTTTGGTTTATCGTCAGTCCACACTTTTAGATGTAATATGGGTAACTAATTTTGTATTTGGGCTACCAAGTTAGTACTTTAGGCAACCTTTACATATTTAAAGAATATATTGTACAATGGGTCCTTAGCATTTATTGGTACTTTGGCTCACACTTTTAGATGTACTCTGGGCAACAACTTTTAGTGTCATGTGGGAACTTAATTTGTACCGCAGGCCAACATCCTAGACTCAATCTGGGCAACTATAGGACATACTTGGTCAATATGTCTTGTACGTTGGGCAACCTTAATTCATATGCATATCATCATATATTTACCTTGCGACACACTATTAATGTTTATAGCTTTTCACCAAATATAACCACACCCTAGTTTCCATGTGCTTATTTACTTCACTCAACACATAACAGCAGAAAAAGTTAATCAAAACAAAATAACATCATCAAAAAAAAAATTAACTCTGTTGCGAAATGCAAGGTGTTTATGCGGTATGAAGATCTTGTGTGTGGTGTTTTACTCCCAGTTGACATTAATTTTTCGAGTCTTGTGCGGTACATCAAGAAAAAGTTCAAAGTTAATGATGTAAACGGGATAAGTCTAACATACAACATCGCCTTAACCACAACGAACATACTTGACGACGATGACTTAGATTTTTTCAAAAGTATAGTTGATGGGTCGCAGTCAGAGGTGCAAACCATATGCATCAACCAGGTTAAAGAACCCGTTGTGGCAAACTAGTCTTCTTGTTTCCCACATTTACATGTGGATCTTAATGATACGTTGTTACCTAAGCAAGATGCGAATATATGGCAACGAAACAACTTTACTCATATACCGCCCACACCCCAACCACCACCTATTGATAGCAGACTTGAAAGTAAAGATAGAGGTGTTATTAAAGTGAATGATAGATTTGATGATAAGGCAGAGTGCATATATGAGGTATCTTTGAAATGCCTAAAAGAAGGGTATGAATTTTATGTTCATAAATCGTGTACTATTAGGTACGCAGTAAAATGCGTGCAGCCAAAATGTGATTGGCACATAAACTGTCATAGGATTCCAACTTGTATCTAGTTTAGAATCACTGCAATTAATGACTGTCATACATGTTCCAAAATCCAGTTCAATCCAAATCATCGAAATGCTACAGCAAAAACCCTGTCTAAATTACTACTTCCCAAAATCACAGATGTTACACGCGTTTATAAGCCAAGGGACATTATCCATGATCTGAATATGGAGTTGAATATAGATGTTTCATACAGAAAAGCTTGGAGGGGGAAACAATTGCCAGTGGAATCAACCCAGGGCTGTCTAAAGGCATCGTTTGCGCAGTTACCTTACTACTGTCATAACCTAAAGCTCGCAAACGAGGGGACTGTTACACACATTGAGACAGACGATCAAAGACGTTTTAAGAACCTTTTTATATCTTTCGGTGCTGCGGTAAGCTAATTACCTTGCATGTTTTTAAATAAATCCTGTCTAATATATGATATGTTTTTCATACAAGTGTGTTGGTGAATAGGCAAGGTTTTAAGTTTAGCATGCGACTGTTGAGTAGTATACTTGAATACAACACAAAATGGAAATATGGAATATAAAAAACTATACATACATAAAACCAGAAAATATTTACATACAACTAGTTTTTACTTGTCTTATAAAAGTTGAGCATCCTAGCAAAGTATCTAACAATTTATGTCAGATAAGCACAAAAACATTCGGAATTGGATCTACGCATGGTGATAGTATTGTTTGTTTCACAGCGCACCTGTCAGTAGAAACATAAAACAAATTATTTGTTATTAATTTACTTAGCAATGCATTAGAATAGTATACAAAGTTCACTTAAATACATGGTTTATGATGATTTTACCTTGATATACAATGTGTTGTTATCCAATATGTAATCGCATTTATATTTTATAGATTAAGAGTTTCCTATGCTATATGCGACCCCTGATCATAATCGACGCGGCACATCTTAAAGGGCCCTACGTAGGGACAAACCTGGTAGCCGTGGGAATGGATGGAAACAATCAAATTATACCGATTGCCACCGGTGTTTCGCAAGGTGAGAGTGGTGAATCATGGACATGGTTTTTGACAAACCTGAAAGAATCCATAGGGGAAGTTGCTAATTTGGCAATTATATCTGACATACATCATGCAATAGCCCTAGCATGTAAAAATGTTTTTCCTAATGCCTTTCACGGGTATTGTTGTCGCCATTTGATATTGAATACACGTATGCAAAGCGATAGCCTAAAGTGTTTATACTGGAAGACGTGCAAAGCCTACACAAGGGAGGAATTTGCAAACCTAATGTTTGAGATTCTTGCAGCACGACCGATAGCTCACAGAAAACTAGTTGCAACAGGTACTGAAAAATGGTCGAGGGCACATTGCCCTGCAAATAGGTACAACTACCTGACCTCAAACAGTGTGGAATCGATCAATGCTTTAACAAAGGATGTGCGCAAGATCCCAATAACGATGTTGATGGAATGGTTTAGAGGTCTTTTTAAAAAATGGCATTACGAACGGCGAACAAAACATGCGGGTAGAGCATATTCTGTTATTATTAGATAGTTTATTGAGCAATAATTAAGTTGTTGTATTCAGTAATGTGTCAATATGTGTAAATGTTAGATGCACCGGATGACGAACTTACTTACTAGGCGACCGCCAAAGTGAAAGACAGAATGGAAAAAAGTGCAAACTGGAAGGTTTTGGGAATACTTAAGGACAAAGTGTATGAAGTACACGACACAAAAAAACATCATGTTGTTGATTTGGTACATGGTGAATGCAGGCCTGACCAGCTTTCAGGCTTGCCTTGCGGACATGTTTGTGCTGTAGGTAGATTTGCAGGCCTAACCAGTGTTAAGAAATTGGCAAAAGCTTGGTTTTATAATACAACTATTAAAGCAACATACCAAGACATCATTTACCCATTAAAAGATATGACGTTGTGGGACACTGAAGTGAATGTAGAAGATGTGTTGCCCCCTGTTATCGGTAAGCGTAATTCAGGCAGGCCTAAAAATAAAGACCGAATACCATCTCAAGGTGAGGCGCCTAAGAGAAACTATTGTGGAAGGTGTGGCACAAAAGGCCACAACCGCCTAACATGCTAAGTACCTTTTGTGAAAAGAAAAGTAAGTATTTCTTCATCTTTACAAACATTTTTAAGGTTTTGTTGTTAACTGGCAACTAACCTGTATTGGCACACTTGTTCAGAGAGTGGTTGGTTACAAATGAAAGGCTAAGCCAGGTACATCAGGTGCAAAAAAAGGCTCGTAAGATGGGGGAATCATCTTAGTTAACTAGCAACAGCCAAAGCGAGGCAAACGGAGACCCTAATAATGGGGTGATTAATGCGGCGAATCACATCAGCTCAAGTCAAACCACTGAACAACCAAGCTCGTTCGCTCCACACATCAGTTTTCTATCAGATTTCCCTACTCCAAACAGCTTTTTAAAGTAAGCGGGAACATGGTTTTTAATAATGCATTCACTGCCTAAGTCCTACTATAGTGTGTTTTGTGTAAGGTAAACGTTTGTGTGTATTTGGCTTTGTAATAATGGATGGATAAAAAAACTATTACTTATTTGTGTCATGCGGTTGCTAGCTAATAGGGGTCGTGCATCTGTGTGGTATGAACATGTTCATTGCATATAAAAACGCAGTCTATAAATGTACCAAACCATCATTCAGGCATCCAGGACCTCCATCATAATCGCTTTCCAGTTCTGTATGGCCCGCCTGTAAGTGGTTAAAGAAACCCTTTTTCCACTTCTTGACACACCCTCTTGCTCAACAACTGGTTCTTTTCCCTTGGCAGTCCCATGACCTGGCTTGCTTTCATGTACATCCTCATAAAAGCGTATATCTTTTCCCTTCTCGGTGGCAATTCCAGTTCGGAGTTCCACACCCTCCTCTTGCAACCGTTTTTAAGTTCGTTGTGCACTACCCCCTTTTTCTCTGATCTCGAACCCTCTATCAGTTTTCGTTATAGACACACGGGTTGTTAGCTTCCTTCTTTTGAATGGTGTTGCACTACCGCAACGCATGCCAGCGTCCTCTTCTTGCCAAACCATGTTTTTTAAATAAAATTGTGACAAAGGCTGTTGCTTGTGCAGAACGTAGACGTCCATTGATCTAGTCTCATCCGCAATGTCATACATTCGCCGAACGTCATTGTCTGTGTGCAACAAAGTTAAACCATCTTCGAGTGACTTGTTTGGTGCACCGTAAAATAAAGCCCATTTTCCCCCTCCAATATCATTGAAAACATGATCAAACACCCTTGTAAATGCACCCCTGCTGGAGCTAAAACACCAGACATCAGCAAGGCGACCACCTACATAGCGGAGTGGCTGAAATTGAAACTTCTCGTTGTGGTGAACTTTAAATATGACTTCTTTGGTTTCCGCCATGTCCTATAGAACATAAATACTAATAACAATTAGAAGCAACCACTAGACTTAAAGGGGTATACTGACCATACCTATAAAACATAAACCCTAATAACAAATTCAATAACTTTGAATTAAATAATAATTTAATAATAGAATATAAAATATAAAGTTGCACAGTTATTTATATTCATATATAAACATATCAACCAGTATCAAAGAATAAGGTAACGAAGTACATACGGGATAGTAAAACAAACCTGGACTTTTTCCTAAAAAAAGATGAAAAGGACACCGATTATTTTTTGTAATCTTCAATGAAAGTGACCTAGGGTATAAAGCATGAATTTTGGGATGTTGATGGTCGGGAGCATAAGGATAAGTGATGTGTGGGGTAAAAAAGATTAAGTGTGTGTCATGCTAGGTCCCTCTACTTTTTACAACAAAATTAAGCTGTATGTATGTCTAAAAGAAGTTTTGTTTGGTCCAAAAACGAAGCCTAAAAGGTACCTTTTTGCAACTTTTATAAACTCCCCACCACCCAATTTGTCGGTCAACATTTTTCTACATTTCCACAAACTTGTTAATTAAAAACCTGTTTATCATGACTTCCAGAACTTCAGCTACTACCCGACTAATTGGTGGCAAAGTTGAATACTTTTGCAGATGCAGTCTTCGTCTACCAGTCAAGACGTCAACAACAAGGGCAAACCCTGGGAAGCGTTTCGTAAAATGCTCTATTTGTGATGTATATAAGTTTTTGGATGATGATCTGCCAAGTGAATACTATAAAGAACTGGTGTATGGGTTCTTTGAAAAGGAGAAAAGATCAAAGAAATCAGTGGATATTGAACACTTGGTTGATACTCTTGCTTTGGACAAGTCAATCTTGGACAAAGAGTGACTGATGCAAAGTCAAAGTTGAAGCTGTATGATAGGTTGTTTTTCATTATGTTAGGATCTTTGTCAGTTACTTGTGTTGGACTTGGTATGTTAATAGGCAAGTAATGTAATGAAATAGATATAAATGTTTAATTCTATATGTAATTTACTTTTGGAGAAGTTGCAAGTTTTTATGTTCAGTGTTAAAATGTAAAGCACACCGGAACAACAAACTATATACGGTACAAATTACCTTTACATAACGTAATAAACAACATAGATCACATAAACAGGATACCCTAGAGTAACAGATTCAGGTTTAGATCTTTTGAATACGTAATCAACATTATACCCTGTTGCATTTCATAAAGGAGAAACAATCTTAAACTAGTTTCCCGAATTTTGTGATGTGTTATAGTTTTTTTCTGTAAGTATACAAAGGGTTTCATTGAATATGATAACGACTGTTGCGAATAGGACAAATTCATGATAATGTTGTAACTGCTGCTCTCGTTGGTTGCTGCTGCTCTTTCTAAAGGTAGTCATGGTGATGCAATATAATGGAAAACATGAGACGTATATTACGACCGGTGAGAATGAATACTAAAAACTGCTATTGCACGTTAGTACTACTAGTGCTGAAGACCAAGTAACATAAACATGTTGTTAGTAAATTGTGGGTAAATGCAAACACTTGAGAAACAATATGAAAAAAAATGTATAATCAAGCTGTAAAACTGTCAAATACATTTTTTGGGTGCCTTTCTTTAAAGTCAAAGTGGGTAAACACAAACAAGTCTGGCGAATACATACACGTTGCCTTACAAAAAATGCCTAGACTAGACAATCTTTTGTGACTTTAAAGTAATGTTAACACAACTGGCTGTAAACGTTAACTACACCATTAGCATGCTGCATAACAATACCTACACTCCAACCTTCCGTTAATTAAATACCAATTTGGTTTTAATCCCGAACCTCCTCGACGCCGATCTCTTGTTAGAGCCTTGAAATGCCTCAACATCTTGAACTTCCGTAAACCCGCTCTTGGTGTTTCAAAGCATAGCCTCCTTGCATACGGTTTCCTCGAAACCTTATGGCCATACCTGGCCTTGACACAAGTCCCTACTTGATGTGGAACGGAAGAAGATCCTGCATCCAACAAAACCTGATTTGGAAGAGAATTTGTCGGTACATTCTTTAAAGTGGAATCATCGTATTCGATAACCCGTTGCACCCGTTTATATGGTGGGGAAGTAGACCACCCAACATCCATTGCTACATAACCCACAAATCCCCTATAGTACCATTCATCGTCACTGAACTCAATGGCATCATCAACACTTTCGCTATGCAAAAAATCCATGAAAAGATTCTTTCCTTGGAATTCAATTCCTTTACGTCTAGGTTGGGAAGGAGGGGTTCTTAGGGGAGGTGAACGCCCTTCTTCCTCCTCCTATGCAAGGATATCAGAGTAAGATTTAGATGTAGCAATTTGCACAAGTTTATCATGTATCGCAAGCTTTGCATGCGTTTCCTTATCAATAAGATTAAAAGTTAGGTTAGGATAGTAGAAACATGATAAGTTAGCAGGTTTATGTGCATCGTGCAAGCCGATTAATCCATATTCCTCGGCAAGTTCATACATCCTTTTAATATCATTATCACATTCAATAATTGTCAAACCAGTTGAAAGAACTAATCTTGTCCTGCAAAAATACAAAGCCTTTATCTCACACTCAAGCTTGTAGGCCAACAAGTCAAGAATTTGATAAAAGTTCATCCTTGTGGAGTTACTAAACCTTAGCGCAAGGGTTCGGCCAAACTCATAACTTAAATTGGGCAACCGAATGAAGGTACAATCGTAGTGAATCTCAAATACAGGATACGCAGCTACAGACCCTGGCGTCCTGTAATAAAGGTATATAAATGTACACAAATAAAAATAGCAAGTATGGTAAAAAAATATAGTCAAGGCAAGTGAGAACCACGCGGTAACATATAAACGTTTTTAGGAAGGGTAATGGCATGCATACCTTAGTTTGAGATCAAATAAGGCAACTGAAGGCTTAGAAGCATTTTTTGATGAAAGAGATTGTTTGGAGATAGGCATCTTGACTTGTGTACAAATGTGATCTTGATGAACATTTGCTATATATTAGCAAAGGTAGTATTATTTTACTATTAACAATGTACTTATATATTATATGAGACTTATGATCCATTGATTTTGATATGGAAACAGTAATGGGGTAAATGATACTTTATTTTGTTTAACGTTTTTATGTGTAGTGTGTTTGTGTAATAATATGGGCGTTAATGTGTGAATGAATATATCAATGGATGAGGCATGGTATATGTTTGATTGTAAAATGTATGTTGGGAATAATACTAACAGTTATCACTGATAGTCTTGTGGAAGACACTGCTAAAGATTACACTAGCAGTGGAAACTCATTATCACTGCCAGTACAAATATTACCATTGCTGTTAGGATAATTGTTAAGTATCCGTGTATTGATAAGTATAGAAAAGATCTTGTGTATATTCTATATTGTTAGCTTTATACTTATCTTGTAAAGGACTCCTTGTGCTATAAAAGGAGATCCTAGGTCATTGCTTAGAGTACGTACCATTCATATAAGCTTCAAGGTGTAACCCTAGTGATAAGCAAGATCACTCGTATTATTTCTAAATAATATTGAAGCTTAGTGTTAAACTATTCTCACTTACATTACATCATGCAATCCGTCTTCTAAGTATTACTAAGTATATTCCCCATGCTTATTAATATAAATCAAAATATCACTAACACAAGGTGTGTGTTTAGATCCATCAAGTGGTATCAGAGCGAAGGTTATGATATTTTGATTTAGAAGATCCAAGGAATAAGCTTAACCTACTCACTCAAATCAATGGAGATGGAAAACAACCAGTCCAACTCTGCTCCAAGGCTTCCTAAGCTCAAACTTAATGAGTTTGAGATGTGGAGGATATTGATTGAGCAATACTTTCTCATACAAGACTATGCACTATGGGAGATCATTTAAAATGGTAATTCCTTCCAGTCTCAGAAGAAGACTGAGAAAGTTGGTGACACAGAAGTTGTAACAGTTACTACACCAGAAACTAATGATGAAAGAGCAAAGAAGAAGAATGACCTGAAGGCCAGAAGTTTGTTACTAATGACTCTTCCTAGAGACCAGATCATTGATTTCAGCAAATTCCAGACAGCAAAAGAACTTTTTGAAGAGATTTGCTCAGTGTTTGGTGGCAATGATGCTACAAAGAAGACACAAAAGACATTGTTGAAGCAAAGTTATGAAAACTTTTCTGCTTCAAGCAATGAATCACTTGACAGCATCTTCACCAAACTCCAGAATATTGTCACACAGTTGACTGTGTTTGGAATTGAGGTGGATAAGGAAGATCTCAATCTGAAGTTTCTAAGAAGTTTGCCTTCTGTGTTTCTGATAAGGTTTTAAAAGGTACCATTTTGAGGGGTCGTTTAAGTCCTTATTTGATCACTTTTGTATCCGTTATTGCTTAATATCGTTCCTTTTCACTTTTTAGGTCTCTTGAAGGCAAAATGCTGGAATGGCACTTATTTGGACGAAAAGGCGCGAATATATGAAGAAAATGGCCAAAGTCAAAATCGAGACACTCACAGTTGCTGAAATTAGAAGGCGACGGCGTCAGGTGCTAATGGCGACGCCGTCCCAAGATTTTTGTGACGATTCAGAACTCAAAACTCGTATTTTCAAGTGACGACGTCTAGTTGTGAAAGAGTAGGCCGTCGCTACTCAGACGGCCTAGATGCAATCCAGACGACGTCAGAAGCTGAAGAGGACGGCGTCACGGACATAAGGTGACGCCGTCGCAAGGTTAACGTGGCCAAGACGAAACCCTAATGACGGCGACACGACGGCGTCACGAAACATAAGGTGACGCCGTCGCATATGTAATCTTATATATAGAATCCGAATTTTTCAGTCTTTTGTGGAGAGTCTTTTGGAGTAAAAACCTAAAACCGAACCTAAGGTGTCTTGTACAGTATTTTAGGGTTTTAAACCCTATCTTACATCAAGATAAGTCTTTACTTCATTAATTCAATTATGTCTTTGATTATTTGTGTGTATGCATGCATGTTCTCCATGTCCGGCTAATTTATTTGTGTGTTTGCTTAGGAAGTATGAAACTTAATTATTGAATATTGATTGGTTGTTTCTTATCTTAGTTGATTAATGATCTAGTAATGCGATAGGTCATTCGTTGTGTACTCAATGCTTGATTCATCTTTGTGAACCTTAGAATATAATTACCTGAGTAGTTGTAGGCTAAACCATCCAAAGAGCGCCTTAGAGTAGGAGTTTATCATCCCTAGTGGGTTTGTAGACGAGACCCTTTGGTAAGTTCAAAGAGTTAGGGAGAAACGCATACCCTACAACTTTAGACACACAACGCAACTAGGAATAAGGACGTGACAACTCAACCATCAATAGGAGATAATTAAGGAGTAATACAACCTAAGTAAACACATCTTTAAACTATCATACGAGCACACATTAATTAGACATAGACTCCAACAACCTTAGTTTAGATAATTAGATAATAGTAGAGTAATCGATAGAAATACCAACCCCCCAAATCCAATACCCGAGATTCGTACCTTTCCATTTCATAAAATATAAAAAGATAAAAAAATAATCTTCCTAAACCTTAACCTTAGCGTAGTAACTCCTTACTAGCATTCCTATTCCCCTAGAGAACGATATCAATACCCGTGGCTTACCCTAATTACTACACTACAACGATTAGGTTCACTGCCTAGGGTGTTATAAAACTTGCTCGAAGAAAAGGAAGTTTCCTTGACCCCGAACGACGCGTGTAGCGTTATCAGTTTCATACTAATGTTACAGTCTGGGAAAATAAACCAGAGATTGAAACTATGAAGCTTAATGATCTCTATAATAACTTCAAACTCATTGAATAAAGATTAACGAAGGCAGGGAAACTTGGTACAAGCTCTAGAAGCTTGGCATTGTTGTCAACCTCTGTTGACAGTGATGATTCTAAAGATGACTGTGATGATGATTTTGCCACTGCTGGTTCTACTGTTTCCACTGGTAATGCTAATGTTACCTGTGGACGTATGGTCCGGACTGGGTCAGGAATGGGTCAGGCCCGGCATCAGCGGCCCACTCTACACCTAAACCCTAATCCATGCCTATATATACATGACAGGTTATCTCTAACCCTAAGATATATTGGCTACATCACGCCGATACTAACTTGACCGTCGGAGGTGGACCCCGGGGCTACGGCCTCGGGTCCACTCCTAACGGGTTCTCTTTGTTGACAGGTCTACTAGGGCTCGAGAAGACGGCTAACGGCCAAGGAGAGTCGTTGAATCCAGTCCGCGCCAGATTATGCTTCAACAAGTTGGCGCCATCCGTGGGACCACGAATAAACTATGTTTCGTGTTCTCATATTACCGTAAATCAAAAATCAATTTCTAAAGTCGGTAACCCTAAAACTTTTAATAAAGTGATATCTAAATTCGTACAATTTAGATGTGATTTTCAGATGCGTACAACTTTATCAACAGGTTAAATGCGTACAAATTTAGATGTGTTTAGGCCCATTAAATGCGTACATCGCTTTCGATGCGTAGAACTTTATTAAATCCACTGTATCATATCACTTTATGGTATCATGCTCCTACACGACAAGTTCTGGTATGTAACTATACATTCTCATGATGTCATTATTTTTATAATATTATAATTATCATTATTAGTTGTTTAATTCACGTGAAACCAACATCTACTATAACATGTATACGATTCATGATTTTCTTTACATAAGATACAAGAATAAATCCGCACGATCGGACCTCTTTTATATTTTAGTCCGCACGATCGGACCTAAGCAAATATCCGCACGATCGGAGCTATTTTATCTTTTAGCCGCGAATTAATTCGCGCAGATACTGTTTTTACGGTTGGTACGCTTGTTCGCGCTCGAACAACGCAGTCGCGATAAATCTACCCGCATTAGGCCGTGCGTTCAGACATTTTCGCAGAGAACGCGTACGCGCGAAAACCACGATGCTAGTCAATCGCCATGATGTGCACTGGACCAAAAGCCGTGGTATAAATATCTGCGATCATCCAGAAACGTTCGAGTCTATGCGGTTAAGATAAATCCCTCTGTGTCTATTAGTCGCGGTCACGGTACGTCCATCTGTTAAAGAAAAGAATAAAAAAAAACAACACAATTTATTATTTCATCGGTACGCATCCCACGACGGGTGCGCACTGCTAATTTTCTTATATGCTATGTGCTATATATTTTTTATGCTATGTGCTATATATATATTGTTTAACTTCATTAGGTTTTATATGCTGCGATTCGCGGCATATACATTTAATCTTTGCATTCAGTGTTTTTCGCAGATTAAATAAGTTTAATGCTCCTACACGAGTAGCACCATCAAACTTGGGGGGCTACCAGGGTATACGCTACTACTGTTTTCGTACGCAGGTGTATTTGGAAGCAGATCGAAGACGAATTTAAATATTCGCATCTTTGCCGCAGGGGAGACGTTCTCTGTCGGTTGTGAAGACGCGCACAGCGCAGAAGCACGTTTTCTGTCGCACATCTTTAGCGCGCACCTATGCGCAGAAGCACGTCTTCTGTCGTACCTCTTTGTCGCGCACAGCGCACACTTATGCGCAGAAGCACGTCTTCTGTCGCACATCTTTGTCGCGCACAACGCGCACTTCTACTACAGAAGCACGTCTTCTGTCGCACCTCTTTGTCGCGCACAGCGCGCACTTCTATTACAGAAGCACGTCTTCTGTCGCACCATGTTGTGTCGCTACTGGTACAAAAGGTACGCCCTCACCCAGGATGCAGCATGCGGGTTCCACTTTCACCTACGCGGCCATCAAAACTTAAGTCTAGCATAACATAGCCATGCGCTATCTCATACTAGACTTGGGGGGCTTGTGGACGTATGGTCCGGACTGGGCCAGGAATGGGTCAGGCCCGGCATCAGCGGCCCACTCTACACCTAAACCCTAATCCATGCCTATATATACATGACAGGTTATCTCTAACCCTAAGATATATTGGCTACATCACGCCGATACTAACTTGACCGTCGGAGGTGGACCCCGGGGCAACGGCCTCGGGTCCACTCCTAACGGGTTCTCTTTGTTGACAGGTCTACTAGGGCTCGAGAAGACGGCTAACGGCCAAGGAGAGTCGTTGAATCCAGTCCGCGCCAGATTATGCTTCAACATTACCACTGCAGGTTCAAAGAAGAAGGTTGCTGGTATTGGAGATCCTACCTTTTATGCTTTTATCTCCACTCAAGTTAATGGCTCTATATTAACTCATGAAGACATAGAGCAAATTGATGAAGATGACTTGGAGGAGATGGACATAAAATGGCAAATAGCTCTTCTTAGCATGAGGGCTAGGAAATTCTACAAGAAGACTGGCAAGCCATTTCACATCAATGGTAGTGAAACTGCAGGGTTTGATAAAAAGAAAGTAGAGTGTTTCAATTGTCACAAGTTGGGGCATTTTACTAGAGAATGCAGAAGACCAAGAAAGCAGGACAACAACAGGTCCACTTGGTACAAGCAAAAGAAAGAACCAACTGTGGAAGAACCAAAGGCAATGCTGGCAATTGATGGTGTGAGCTATGATTGGAGTTTCATGGCTGATGATCAAGAGAAAAAACCTTCGGATGCTGCTTTTATGGCTACAGAACATGCTCTCATGGCTTTCTCTGACTCTGAGGTACAAAACTTTGATAGTTGTTCTAAAACATGTAGGGCTTCTAAAGAATGTGAAAGGCTTAGTGATTTATTTGACAAGGAAAGAACAGAGTTACATGCTGCTAATTATACTGTGTCAAATCTTAGAAGAGGCATAACTGTATTAGAGAAACAACTAGAGCATTATAGATCAAATGAATCAAAATATGATGATGATATGATTGTTCTTAGAAGAGAGATAGATCATAAGACTGCAGTGAATGAGGCATTAAAAGAAGAGTTTGAAAAACTTAAAAAGATAAATAAGAATGTCAATTTAACTGTAGACACATGCTATTATCAGTCTAAGTCAACATAATGACTAGCACCTACTACAATTGGATATTGAAGAAGCCTATTCCAACGAGGCAAGACCCCATTGATCCTAATGTTAGTTGCAATTTTCTCGGAAGAATTAAGGGATTGCCCGTTTATGTAGGTAGTTTCATGTTTCCTACGGACTTCATAATTGTGGATGATATTAGCACGGCCATAGACCCTAGCTTGTCCCATGTTATTCTAGGAAAACCTTTCATAGAAAGCACCGGGATGACCTATAATCCCTCGTTAGGAGTAGTGCGATTCAAAAATGAGAACGATGACATAGCTTACCAAATGCCGTTTAAGATTGAGAAGTTTTCATCACTCTCTAATGATGAAAAGGAACTTAAACTGTCGGTATATTATAGGAATGATGAGGATAGGGAGAAAGGTGTAGATTATGTTATGGCTAAGATTTTCGGATTCTATAAGGATTGCTTGAGCCTAGGACCAGAATATAGAACCGATTGGGGAGAGGATGAACTCTTAGAGAAGTGCATTATAGGGCACTTCTACAACATGGAATCCCCCATTAGAAACCGTCAAGAGGGCGGTAATGAGAAAACGTAGGAGCACGACTACGAGTCTAGCTACAAGACTCTTAAATAAAGAAAAGCGCTTCGTGGGAGGCAACCCATGCTTAATTGTTTGCTTGTTAGTGTCATATATCTTTTATTAATTGTTTATCCTCATGTTTAAATTTGTAAAAATGCTTTATTTTGTTTTTAATTTCGTCTTAATTGCATATAAAGGTATTTTACATAAGGGATAAGTGTAGGGAGGATTACACACGTTTTCAAAAGAAACGTAAACATGAGAATAACAATTAACTAAAAGATATTTATGTTTGTTTGTTCGAGTCAAATGCTTGTATCGAGTCATAATGGATGTTTTGCAGAAATTTTTCCAGATTCTAAAGATGTAAATTTTCCAGAATTTTTTCCAGAAAATCGCAGACCAGTTTTTGTCAGGATAACCTGACGGCGTCAGGATTGCAACCTGACGGCGTCAGGAAGGAGTAAAAACATCAGATTATTTTTTTTCTCGTTTTCTGAGCTACTTATAAATTTTTGGAATTTTCCAGGTCTTAATTTTCTTAGAAATTCTGTAAACATCCATTCCACAAGCATTATATCCTAGTTTAAATCGAGTCTTATATATATTATTACCGCCGATTTTACGCGAAGGTTTCGTTTGTTTTCTTCAAGTGTGCAGGTTTAGTTTGTCAAGAAGAAATTACATAAGATTGGAAGGAGCTTTTCACGCAATAATTCTTCTTGAAAAGGATTTAACCACCACTTTACACGGATCCTACCGAGCTAATCAGGGGAGTATTAGTTTCTTTCGTTTTTAACTACCTTCTTTTATCATAACTTTGATACTTTCGGGGAACATTGGGGACAATGTTCAGTTTAAGTGTAGGGAGGGAAAATAAAACGGGAACTTTGAAACTATGCTTATCCTTGACTATTTGCTTTGTCCAATTGTAATTGTGTAATAAACCATGAGAAAATGTCGGTTAGGGTAATTTTGGCACCAAATTTAAATTTTTTTATGACATATAGGAGTGGGCCATTAGTCTTAACAAAAGCGTCTCATGGATAGAAAGTTATATGACTAGCACAAAACCCTTTACCACCCAAATTCCACCAAAATGTGAGGATCGCCCTTAGATTAGTAGGAATTAAAGCATTCATCTTCAATGCTTAGAGTGTGAACCGGTAGTATATTAGATTCTAGAACTTGTTTTGTGATGCATTCCGAGATCGCAAGTGAGGCTACACTTGTGTAGTTAGGAATAACTAAATGATAAGAGGCATTAGGATAACCCTTGTTTGATACCTGTAATATAATTACTTCTTCCATATCGGTTGAGTAATTCCCCCACACCCTTTGCGTTGTACTCATCTTTAGTACACGATACCCCTAGTTAACCCCTCAGAGCATATCCTTTTCACGGTTCTCGTGATGTTTCGGTTTTTCCGGAATATCAATGAAGAACATTGTTTGCACCCCACCCCCAAATATACACCCAAATCGCCTTAGCCTACCCCTTATGCACTCACTTTTAGTGCAAATGTTTGTTATCACCCTAAACCCTTAGTTCAATTATCTAGTTGCTTGCATAAGTTGCTAAGTCGAGTCATATCCTTTGTATACAGTTTTGGGACGATTGGGATTCATGGGAAAAGTTAAAGTTTATGAAATGACGGGAAGGGAACGTTAAAAATTCAAATTCCCTTTGTTTGCATAATAATGTACCCCAAGTGTTTTGATCTTTTCAATTCGGGTCAAATTAGCGTTAGAGTAATAAAAACTCAAGTGTAGGGATATGTCTATAAATCCCTAGTATTTTGATGTTATCTTAGAGGATGGTAGAGTAAAAGTGTATGAAGAAAAAAAAAATCGAAAAAAAAATAGAAAAAGAGAAAAAAAAAATAGAGTGAAAAAAAAAAAAAAAAAAAAAAACATACGGGCTACCATCCTACATCTATCCTTTAAATTTATGTTTGTTTATTTCAGTTATCTAGAGTTTAGAGTGTCGAGTCTTGGCTTAGCAACGCCATTCTTCATATGCATTTAACATATAGATTTTTGACTTGCCACCACTAAAAAGCCTATCCCACCAAACCCTTTATTTCCCTACCGTAAGCCTAACATTACAACCCTTTAAAGACCTCTTTAATAGTCTTTCCTAGGTGCTTACGCCAAAGTGATGGAGGTTTGATCTATTCTCAAGCCTATGGTAATCTATGTACTAGGACCGGTTAATGAGTGTTTATCTTCCATTTCCTATTTGTTATATTTCATATATACACCCGAGAGAGATGTGAGTATCCAAACACCCCATGTGAGGTGCTAGTATGTAATTTCCGTGCTTGTTATGACTTTTGCGGGGCTTATATGTGTTGTGGACCGTTTTGAATTAACGCTTCATGACCCCTAACTTATAAATTAATTGGCTAAAAGCACATTTGCTTGAGGACAAGCAAATAACAAGTGTAGGGATATTTGATAAGGTTTTAAAAGGTACCATTTTGAGGGGTCGTTTAAGTCCTTATTTGATCACTTTTGTATCCGTTATTGCTTAATATCGTTCCTTTTCACTTTTTAGGTCTCTTGAAGGCAAAATGCTGGAATGGCACTTATTTGGACGAAAAGGCGCGAATATATGAAGAAAATGGCCAAAGTCAAAATCGAGACACTCACAGTTGCTGAAATTAGAAGGCGACGGCGTCAGGTGCTAATGGCGACGCCGTCCCAAGATTTTTGTGACGATTCAGAACTCAAAACTCGTATTTTCAAGTGACGACGTCTAGTTGTGAAAGAGTAGGCCGTCGCTACTCAGATGGCCTAGATGCAATCCAGACGACGTCAGAAGCTGAAGAGGACTGCGTCACGGACATAAGGTGACGCCGTCGCAAGGTTAACGTGGCAAAGACGAAACCCTAATGACGGCGACACGACGGCGTCACGAAACATAAGGTGACGCCGTCGCATATGTAATCTTATATATAGAATCCGAATTTTTCAGTCTTTTGTGGAGAGTCTTTTGGATTAAAAACCTAAAACCGAACCTAAGGTGTCTTGTACAGTATTTTAGGGTTTTAAACCCTATCTTACATCAAGATAAGTCTTTACTTCATTAATTCAATTATGTCTTTGATTATTTGTGTGTATGCTTGCATGTTCTCCATGTCTGGCTAATTTATTTGTGTGTTTGCTTAGGAAGTATGAAACTTAATTATTGAATATTGATTGGTTGTTTCTTATCTTAGTTGATTAATGATCTAGTAATGCGATAGGTCATTCCTTGTGTACTCAATGCTTGATTCATCTTTGTGAACCTTAGAATATAATTACCTGAGTAGTTGTAGGCTAAACCATCCAAAGAGCGCCTTAAAGTAGGAGTTTATCATCCCTAGTGGGTTTGTAGACGAGACCATTTGGTAAGTTCAAAGAGTTAGGGAGAAACGCATACCCTACAACTTTAGACACACAACGCAACTAGGAATAAGGACGTGACAACTCAACCATCAATAGGAGATAATTAAGGAGTAATACAACCTAAGTAAACACATCTTTAAACTATCATACGAGCACACATTAATTAGACATAGACTCCCACAACCTTAGTTTAGATAATTAGATAATAGTAGAGTAATCGGTAGAAATACCAACCCCCCAAATCCAATACCCGAGATTCGTACCTTTCCATTTCATAAAATATAAAAAGATA
This sequence comes from Chrysanthemum seticuspe, assembly GCA_019973895.1. Taxonomy (NCBI): domain Eukaryota; kingdom Viridiplantae; phylum Streptophyta; class Magnoliopsida; order Asterales; family Asteraceae; genus Chrysanthemum; species Chrysanthemum seticuspe. Next base: position 92,562,780 of record BPTQ01000009.1, on the reverse strand, counting down.
AAAAAATAATCTTCCTCAACCTTAACCTTAGCCTAGTAACTCCTTACTAGCATTCCTATTCCCCTAGAGAACGATATCAATACTCGTGGCTTACCCTAATTACTACACTACAACGATTAGGTTCACTGCCTAGGGTGTTATAAAACTTGCTTGAAGAAAAGGAAGTTTCCTTGACCCCGAACGACGCGTGTAGCGTTATCAGTTTCATACTAATGTTACAGTCTGGGAAAATAAACCAGAGATTGAAACATGAAGCTTAATGATCTCTATAATAACTTCAAACTCATTGAATAAAGATTAACGAAGGCAGGGAAACTTGGTACAAGCTCTAGAAGCTTGGCATTGTTGTCAACCTCTGTGGACAGTGATGATTCTAAAGATGACTGTGATGATGATTTTGCCACTGCTGGTTCTACTGTTTCCACTGGTAATGCTAATGTTACCACTGCAGGTTCAAAGAAGAAGGTTGCTGGTATTGGAGATCCTACCTTTTATGCTTTTATCTCCACTCAAGTTAATGGCTCTATATTAACTCATGAAGACATAGAGCAAATTGATGAAGATGACTTGGAGGAGATGGACATAAAATGGCAAATAGCTCTTCTTAGCATGAGGGCTAGGAAATTCTACAAGAAGACTGGCAAGCCAATTCACATCAATGGTAGTGAAACTGCAGGGTTTGATAAAAAGAAAGTAGAGTGTTTCAATTGTCACAAGTTGGGGCATTTTACTAGAGAATGCAGAAGACCAAGAAAGCAGGACAACAACAGGTCCACTTGGTACAAGCAAAAGAAAGAACCAACTGTGGAAGAACCAAAGGCAATGCTGGCAATTGATGGTGTGAGCTATGATTGGAGTTTCATGGCTGATGATCAAGAGAAAAAACCTTCGGATGCTGCTTTTATGGCTACAGAACATGCTCTCATGGCTTTCTCTGACTCTGAGGTACAAAAATTTGATAGTTGTTCTAAAACATGTAGGGCTTCTAAAGAATGTGAAAGGCTTAGTGATTTATTTGACAAGGAAAGAACAGAGTTACATGCTGCTAATTATACTGTGACAAATCTTAGAAGAGGCATAACTGTATTAGAGAAACAACTAGAGCATTATAGATCAAATGAATCAAAATATGATGATGATATGATTGTTCTTAGAAGAGAGATAGATCATAAGACTGCAGTGAATGAGGCATTAAAAGAAGAGTTTGAAAAACTTAAAAAGATAAATAAGAATGTCAATTTAACTGTAGACACATGCTATTATCAGTCTAAGTCAATTGAAAAAAATTTGGAATGCTCAAATCACTAGTAAATTTAAGTCTGGTATGGGATACAACACTGCTCCTCCACCACTAAGGGGAGTTCCATCACCTCCAGGCATAGATTTAGCTCATACAGGCCTAGAAGAGTTTCAGGAACTTGAACGTGAATATGGTCCTCTAAAGAACACATTTGTGAAAACTGAGGAACAGGTTAAGCATGAAACTGATGTTTTTGAAAGTGCAAGTGACTCATCTGTTGTAGATAAGAATGTTAAAAAGAATGTAGAGGCTTCTATCCCAAAAGTTGTTAATACTATTACAGAGGAACCTAGGAAACAAGTTAACAAGCCTAGATCAACTGTAAGGTATGCTGAGATGTATAGAAACAAGCCATCAACTCCTAGGGGTAACCAGAGGAGTTGGAATCATGTTAAATCTCAACAACTAGGTAGTAATTTTGTGATGTACAATAAAGCATGCTATATTTGTGGTAGCTTTTATCATTTGCATGCTAATTGTGACTATCATTTTGGGAGAAGGGAAGTTCATGGGAATTAAAGGGTGGAGTCTAACAAGTTTCAAAATAATGTGCACCCTAATTCACACAGCAAGATGATCCCAAGAGCAGTTCTACTAAGAAGTGGTCTTAAAACTTTTGCCACTGGTAAAACTGTTAACACTGCTCACCCCAAATCACCTGTTACAAGTGCAAAATCCAAAACAACTTTTGCAAAATCTGCAAGAACATGGAAAAGGTCTGTTAAAAATAAAACGGTTAACTATAACCAATAGTGGGTACCTAAAACTAAACCAGCAGTTACCACTGCTCCATCAAAAGTTCCCACTGCAAGCGTTGTAAACAAGACCAAGGGAAACATGGGAAATGCTGTGAAGGCCTCAGCACATTGAGAATGGAAACCTAAAGGAATTACCTCATCAACCAATCCCAGTGGTGTATCAATAACCTTTGATAGATTTAACTATATTGATACACGAGGCAGATCCAAGTCAATCATGGCTTGGGTCCCCAAAGGAAACTAACTCCTTTCTTATATGTGCAAGAACATCCAAGGACAAAAAGATCAGATCAAGGCTACACAGATAGTGGATGTTCAAGGTACATGACTGGCAACAAGTCTTATCTCTCATATTTTGAACACTATGATGGACATTATGTCAGCTTTGGAGGTGGAGTTAATGGTAAAGTTGCTGGTAAATGGGTCATCAAAACTGGCCACAGTGGATGAATCCATGCTATGGCATAGAAGACTTGGTCATGTTAACTTCAAAACCATTAATAAGGTTGTCAAAGATGGTTTGGTAAGAGGCTTACCTCAGAAAAGATTTGAAAATGATCAAACATGTGTGGCTTGTCTTAAAGGCAAACAACAAATAGCTTCTTGCAGGTCAAAGTTGGTTAACTCTATTGCTTACCCACTTCAAATGTTGCATATGGACTTGTTTGGTCCTACATCTGTGAGCAGCTTAAATCTTAAGAAGTATTGTCTTGTTGTGACTGACGATTTTAGCAGGTTTACATGGGTATTCTTTCTAAGGACTAAGGATGAAACAACAGGCATCCTTAAGATCTTCATCACAGAAGTTGAAAACCAATATGATATGAAAGTTAAAATCATTAGGTGTGACAATGGGACAAAATTTAAGAATAGAGTTATGGATGATTTTTGTAGAGATAAAGGTATTAAAATAGAATTCAGTGTTGCTAGAACTCCTCAACAAAATGGTGTTGCTGAGAGGAGAAACAGGACACTTATATAGGCTGCTAGAACCATGTTGGCAGATTCAAAATTGCCAATCACTTTTTGGGCTGAAGCAGTTAACACTGCTTGTTATGTACAAAACAGGGTTTTAGTAGTGAAAACAAAGAACAAGACACCTTATGAGTTATTTAGAGGTAGACCCCCTATCCTAGACTTCATGAGACCATTTGGATGTCATGTCAGTATTCTCAATACCATAGATTATCTGGGCAAATTTGAAGAAAAAGCTGATGAAGGGTATTTTGTTGGATATTCCATGGTTAGTAAAGCTTTCAGAGTATTCAACTTAAGAACCCAAAAGATTGAAGAAAATCTGCATGTTGAGTTCCTGGAAAACAAAGTGAATGTCAAAGGAACTGGTCCAGAAAGGCTGTTTGATCTTGATACTCTAACCCATACTATGAATTATGTACCTATCTCTACAGGTACATCTACTTATGATTTTGCAGGTTCAGAAGAGTTTCTTGATGATGATGAACCAAACAAGGATCAAGCAGAAGATCAAGATGAATTCAGTTTGCCACTTTGGGACTATGCAGATAATGATGATATTCCAAGTACTGGAGATGCTCATCCTTCTAATGATTCTGGAAAGGAAGGAGATAGCAACATGAACACTGAAGATCCTAAAAGCAGTGGAAATTCAGATTCCACTGCTAGGCCAGAAGTTTCCACTGCAACACCAGAAGTGGAAATTACAACTCCAGTTACAGAGGAAGCTCAAGCCAATGATGTTGAAATATCAAATATGCCAAATGAGATTGCAATTCCTCAGACTCCCCATACTTCAATTCATAAATCACATCCTCTTGAAAATGTGATTGGAGCTGTCAATTCACTAGTGAAGACTAGAAGAAAAACAAAATTGCATGATATTCATGGATTTATAAGTGAAATCTATGAATCTAAGAATCATGAAAGCAAGAATGAATGTATTTTCATGTGTTTTCTGTCACAAATGGAGCCAAAGAATCCAAGAAGAGTTGCTTCAGTTCAAGATTCAAAAGGTCTGGGTGCTTTGCGACTTACCTCATGGCAAGAAGGTAATTGGTACTAAATGGGTGTTCAGAAACAAGAAGGATGAAAGAGGAATTGTTATCAGAAACAAGGCTAGGCTTGTAGCTCAAGGATACACTCAGGAGAAGGGTATTGACTATGAAGAAGTGTTTTCCCCAGTTGCAAGAATTGAAGCAATCAGGCTGTTCTTAGCCTATGCATCCTTTATGGGCTTTAAAGTCTATCAAATGGATGTAAAGAGTGCTTTTCTATATGGGCAGATTGATGAGGAGGTATATGTTTCACAACCTCCAGGCTTTAAAGACCCTGAATATCCAAACAAAGTGTACAGGGTGGTTAAAGCTTTGCATGGCTTGCATCAGGCACCAAGAAAATGGTATGAGACCTTAGCTACTTATCTTCTTGATAATGGGTTTCATAGAGGCAGAGTGGATCAAACTTTGTTTATCAAGAAAGAAAAGAATGATATCTTGCTAGTTCAAGGATATGTTGATGATATCATTTTTGGCTCTACAAAGACTGAGATATGCAAGGAGTTTGAGAAGCTAATGAAAGATGAGTTCAAGATGAGTTCTATGGGTGAACTCACATTCTTTTTGGGACTTCAAGTACAACAAAGGCCAGATGGTATTTTCATCAATCAAGATAAATATGTGGTTGAGATACTAAGGAAGTTCAAGTTCTCTGATGCTAAGTCATCCAACACCCCTGCAGACAAGACTACACATCAACTTTTGAAGGAAAATAGTGGTGAAGCAGTTGATGTACACATGTACAGGTCTATGATTGGTTCTTTGATGTATCTTACATCATCTAGACCAGATATTATGTTTGCAGTGTGTGCTTGTGCAAGGTTTCAGGTCACTTCCAGGTTCTCACACTTGACTACTGTGAAGAAGATTTTTAGATATCTTAAAGCATTTCCTAATCTGGGATTATGGTACCCTAGAGAATCATCTCTAGAACTAGTTACTTACTCAGATAGTGACTATGCTGGAGCTAGTTTAGATAGAAAATCTACTACAGGAGGATGCCAATTTCTTGGTAATAGATTGGTGTCATGGCAGTGCAAGAAACAAACAATGGTGGCAAATTCATCAACTGAGGCAGAGTATGTGGCTGTTGCAAGTTGCTGTGCTCAAGTTCTATGGCTTCAGAATCAACTTTTGGACTATGGGTACAATTTCATGAATACCATCATTTATATTGACAATAACAATACCATTTGCATAATTAAGAATCCAGTTCAACACACCAAGACTAAACATATTGAAATTAGACACCATTTTATAAGAGATTGTTATGAGAAAAAGCTAATTCAAGTTATCAAAATTCATACTGATGATAACTATGCTGATTTATTAACAAAAGCACTTGATGTGGGTAGATTTCAGTACTTGGTAACAGGTATTGGAATGCTTAATCAATAAATTTTTGTGTCTAATGATCGTTGATGTTGAGGGGAGGCTTTTGGGTACTAAAATTGTTGTATGAGTTTGTATATGTTTGATTGTCTTTCTATTTAACTTTTATGCAGCAAAGATGGGAGTTGATCATAAAAGGTGTGTATCTGAGACACACAATAAATAGTTATTGATTCACCATGTCTAATCCACATAAGAATCAACTAGTCCAGAGCAAACGGCTACTGGTAAAGACTTGACAAATCCGTTTATGGTTGATAGTTTACCAAAAACTATATGGTTATCAACTCACCATATTCTTTATGATTAAGAGTTGGCTAGTCCATAGCAAACGGCTCATGGTAAAGACATATCAAATCCGTTGATAGCTGGTAGTTTGCTAAAAACTATGATCAAGAGCAGTCCCATTTTCATATGTTTTTTTTACCACTGCTCTTTGAAAATCTTTGTGAAAAATTACCACTGCTAGTTCACAGTTTCCACTGACAGTGTTATTTTTACCACTGTTGATCTAGCCGTTACAACTGTTGTGTCAGTAAATAAATTTTTACTAGCCGTTGAAGAGAAATTGCTTTCCATATATATAGGGTAAATTTTTAGACGATTATCTACTTTCCAAATTGATATTTATCCTCTAAAGATAAATCCTTTCCTTAGATAATCTTTGTTAGGACCCTTTTATCAATCTATTTCAGACAATATAACTAGAAAGATGAAGCAAAGATGTGGTGGTACAAGAGATGTATGTGAATGTTTAGAGAGATAAAGTAAAGAAGATGAAAACAATATTCATATAAAAACATACACAAAACACACTCAAGCACACCCCTCAAATGACCATTTGAGGGGTATATATACTTCAAGTACTAGACGCCCTAAAGGGCTTTCCATGGGCCTCGTGGTGGACTTGGATTGGATTGGGTTACATGAACTTATTCAAGGCTAGCTTAACATAACTTCTAGCCATTTAGCTTAGTCCAATCCACGAGCCCGTTGACTATCACTTTTAATGACCATCACTTTTAATAAAAATGTTATGGCTAACAATCTCCCCCTAAGGGGTTGTCATTCAAAAGATGCTCCACTTGATTAGGTCTTTACTTTCCTTGAGCTTGAACTTTGCGTGTAGATATAGAATAGTCTTGATTTTTTTTCCTTCATGCTTTGTGATCAATTAATGTGGTATAGAGCCATTTGTCAACTTCTTTGATGTAGGTGTCTCCACGTCTTTCTCCACCATGCTCACACTTCTATTTGACTTTTAATTACCAATGACGTAGTTCTCGAGTCTTTATACTTTGTAGATTCTTTGACATTGACGAAGAATCATCTTTAAATTTGTGTTGCCTTTGATTTTGATGAGAACTTTCATGTGTTGTTGGTATGAGCATGTGGAGAACCTGCACGATCTCTTCCTCCCGCGAGCATCCATAAGAAGAAAACATAAAACATGGGTTAGAAATAATCCAGCGCTTACAAGTTTGAATTTCGAGTGTGTTAACAGCATAGTGTGAAAACACGTCTCTAATTCTCACAAAGGCCGTTCCTGAACTGGAGTCCCACAAGTGAGATAACACGATATACCGAAGTACATCTACAATTCAGATGAGTCGCTGAAGTACACCGAAGCATCACTCCACGACTGTAGACCGTTTGATACACACTAAGCGTAATCCACGGGGAGTTACCGAAGTGACCTGCTGTCAGGGCTGCTTGATGTTGACCCTGGCAGGAATTTCCATTCAATCATTAAAGATCACAGATGTGAAACTTCTCATAAATGTTCTGGCAGATTGCTAAGATCTGCGTAGGACTCTAGAATATATCACTTGTGTCCTTATTGATGAACAACAAGCGATGTCATGTCAAGTGTTCCTATGAGATCTTTTGATGAATCTCGTGGCTCTAGACTTAATAGTGCATTTTGGTTTTCCTGAGCGGAGACTAGGGAGAGGGTCTCCTTCTTCAATATCAACGATCTCTAAGAGAAAGTCGATAGATTAGGTAGGGTTCCCAGTGAGAATGAAACAAATCCTTTTGAGAGGAATTGAGTGGCTAGAAGGTTTAGGGCAGTGCGTCACTGGGTCCATGACGTCTTTGTCTTCAATACCGGCGTCATCTAAGTGACAACCAGTAGCATATGTATTGAACCCGGTTTCTGCCCTAAGGTTGATTATGGAGGGCTATTTCTTTTCACCCTTTTTCATTACATTTCTTTTTAATTCTTCAACCTCTTCTTTCTCCTTTCTCACATTACTCCTTTTTTCAATCATACCAAAGGACTTCTAATACTAACTATTTGTGATGTCCTTGGGTAGATCCCTCCGGCTCTGGCGGATCATAGGACGGATTTACCTATCCTTAGTCACCTTATAACTCCATGACTGTCCCATGTTGCCATAAAACCTTTTACTTGAAAATCTCCTAGAGCGTTTATGATTGAAAACATGTTTGAAACACTCCAAGAGTTTTATATTTTCAGAAACACTCCCCTTTCACATGTGCTTATAAGATTTGACAGAAATCTGCACAGTGAGGGTAGAGTTCGCACATTTTGAATTGATCAACTTTAAATGAACAAGACCGATTCGAGACACGTTTACATCACTAGAGAACTAGCTTGAAATTATTACCCGTCCTGGTCAAGTCCATAGAAAGTTTCTCGAGATGGTACATTTCCTAACTTAGATTCCTCGTCAATTCATTGGTTACGACTGAGTCGAGCTCTTTTGAGAATCAAACAACGATCATTAAACCTTTTGATCACATTTTAATCACGTCTCCTCCCCCTCAAAAATAGCATATTCGTGATATTTTTGATATCAACGGATTAAACAACATTTTAGAATCTTTTGGGGAGACAAACGGATTTGATTTAAGCATGAATTTGGAACATTTTTGTTTTATACTCCCCCTTTAATAAAGCATAAACAATTAAAGGGTTTTAGAGAGAGTTATCTTGAGCACAAAGTATTTTGAAATATTTTGAAAAATCTTTTTGAACAATCTTGAAAAGGTGCTCAAGATGATGATGATTTCTCACCAGTTTTAAATGTAGTGCACTGAAACGTACACTTGATTTTTTCTTCAAAAACACGAGTTTTGATTTGAAATAATCAAAAGTCATCATTTTTGTCTGGGTTTCGTACTGAAGTATACGAAAGCCATTTATGAAGAAATTTTGAGAAACGACATGTTATAGAAAACATTTAAATAACTCTCGTTCAAGCATCTGTACATGTCCGTATCATTGTTGAATGACATTTCTAGAAACGTACAGAATATCGATTATACAACAGACATGTCGTGAGAAGAATATTTTTGGATTTTTAATTTTATATTGTTTTTGTATTTTTTGAAAGTTTTATATTTTTATATTTTGCTTTTGTTGGTTTTTTAAATTTTGTATTTTGTTTTTCAAAAATATTTACAGAGAAGCTTTTTGGAAAATCATTTTCAAGAAGATTCGAGAAGACGTTCTAACTCCTCAGGGGTTAGGCTTCGCATTCCAATTCGTCGAACTAAATCGTTAAACCTTTCTTTTGGAAGGGCTTTAGTGAATAGTTCGGCGAGTTGGTAATCTATCTTCACGAAAAATAATTCAACCGTACCTTCTTCCACATGTTCTTTTATGAAGTGATAGCGGACACGAATGTGCTTAGTCTTTGAGTGATGAACAGGATTGCATGATATGGCTATGGCACTTTTCGAGTCACAATACATAGGTATTTTATCGAAAGTAAAGCCATAATCTGTGAGTTGTGTTCTCATCCATAGAAATTGAGCACAACACGCAGATAGAGACACATACTCAGCTTCAGCGGTTGAAAGTGCAGTGCAATCTTGTTTCTTTGAAGACCAGCTGACTAACTTTTCACCCAAAAATTGTGCTCCTCCGGATGTACTTTTGCTGTAACTTGATCACCTGCGTGGTCCGCATCTGAAAATGTTAGGAATTAGAAATTCCAGGTATTAAAGAGTCGGTCACCTCAAGTATATGTAATCGTTAGAAAGCTCGTAGTCGTAGATTATTTTATGTTAAGTAGTATTTAGTTAAGTAACACCGTGGAGGACGGACGGGTCTTTACCCACTGTATGCCTGATCCACAGCCCGTTGTGTGGCGTTTTATGTAAGACTATAAATACTCTCTACCTCCCAAGGTAGAGAGTTGGAGCTCATAATAATATCTTTCACTTTCTCTCACTAAGTTCCCTAAACCTCTAACTTTCTCTCTCTAGAATTCCACTTATACGCCTACTTTGTGTTATGGTTTGATGTGTATGTGAAATTAAATATCCTTCAATTGGTATCAAGAGCCATGGTTAGATCATATCTTGCACATCTTTGGATTTCTAGTGGTTTTTAGGTGGTTTTTTGAGTTTGAAAAAGTTTAGTGGTTTGTGCATCATTTGGTTGATTTCTTGTGTTAAAGCTTGGATTTTGTTAGTACTTTTATGTTTAGTATCATCACAAGTGTTTAGGTTTTCATTTGGTAAGCTTGAATCATCTTGGTTGGGTTGTTTTTGGATTGAAAAGTGATGTTTGTGATGTTTTTCTTACTAGCGACTTGACCTACGGATTTCTTTCTTGCTAGCGACTTGCTTTACATTTTTGTAGCGAGTTACAGTTAGTGGAGTTAGCGACTTAGGCCTAGCGACTAACAGTACAAGTAGTGGATGCTCCACTACGGGTAGCGACTTGGTGTTAGCGACTTGGTAAGTAGCGAGTTGCTATTTAGCGACTTGATTCCTTAGCGACTTGTATCTTAGCGAATTGCTGCCAAAATTTTGCTAGCGACTAGAGACTTAGCGAGTTGCTATTTAGCGACTTGTCTTTTGTTTAGCGACTTGGGACTTTAGCGACTTGGTGGAATAGCGAATTAGAAGATAGCGACTTGGTGCATAATTTTCTAGCGACTTGGGTGATTTTTTTTACGGTTTTCTCTTGATTTAGTAAAATCCCGTGAAAGAATCTATTTCCCGGTTTAATCATAGAGTTATAAAATCCCGTTTAATTTGTCATCATGTCTACCAACGTTTCTACAATCATCTCCACTGTTGCCGAGGACGTTCAAGCAGCTGGTTCAGATACTCGTCCACCCATGCTTAACAGAACTGACTACGATTCTTGGGCTCAACGAATCAGATTGTACTGTCTTGGAAAGGAAAATGGTGTCAACATTCTCAAATCCATTGATGAAGGACCGTATCGAGTTGAGACGACTAGAGATGTACTTGATACTGCTGAAGATGGAACTCTAATTTACGGAATGGACAGACCAAAGATGTATGATGAGCTTGATGATAAGGAGAAAAAGAGATTCGATGCTGATATCAGGGCTTCTTACATTGTTCTTCAAGGTCTTCCTAAAGACATCTACAAGCTGATCAATCACAACACCGAAGCAAAGGCAGTATGGGATAATGTCAAAATGCTTCTCTCAGGTTCTGAATTAACTATGGAAGACAGAGAATCACAACTCTATGACAAATTTGAACACTTCAAGATGAAACCAGATGAGAGTGTCTATGAGTACTATGTGAGATTTCATAAGTTGGTGAATGATATGAGGAACATCAGAATGACTATGCCTAACATTCAGCTGAACTCAAAATTTGTGAACAACATGAATCCCGAATGGCACAAGTTTGTCACCTCTGTGAAGCTCACTAAAGGATTGAAGAATACAAACTATGAGCAACTCTATGCCTTCCTCCTTCAGAATGAGAGACATGTTATGTTTGAAAAAATGATTCTTAATCAGTTCAAAACCAACCAGGGAGAGACAAGCTCATCTAATGACTCAACTACCTTCTACTCAAACATCGGAATCACAACCAAAGCCTCACAAGTCATACCCATGGGTAATGGTAATCACAAACTCATTCCTGATCCTATGTTCAAACAAGCTGATGCTGATGCACACGTGGGTAACATCATTAATCAACTTGCTCTTCTGATTAGTCAAAACATGAATTCTCTCCCACAAACCAACAACAACCTCAGAACAGCATCTAACCCACACAATCAAGCTACTGTTAAAGATGGGAGGATCGTGGTGCAACCAGTTCAGGAAAGACAGTATGATCAGGGAAGAGGTGGAGCCGGTAGAGGTTATGTTGGTAATCAGAATCGAGGAAGGAATGGTAATCAAGGTCAAGCTAAGCCGATCAAATGTTATAATTGTGGTGGTGAGGGACACATTGCAAGGAACTGCACATCTCCAAAACGTCCACAGAATGCTGATTACTTCAGAGATAAGATGCTGCTTGTACAAGCTCAGGATAATGGTGCTGCTTTGGATGAAGAGGAATTGTTGTTTCTTGCTGAGGGCAATGCCAAGACCTATGATGCAGATGTGGATGAGCTGCCTATTCAGGAGATAGGTCACAATCATCAGAATGCCTTTCAAGTCGCTGATTGTGATGCATACGACTCTGATGTGGATGATGGACCTACTGCACACACAATTTTTATGGCTAGCATTTCTCCAATGGTTTCTCCCAAGGTCTCTTCTTCACCACAAGCTGACCCATCCAAAGACAAACTCATCTCAGAGGTATTAAAACTATACGATGATGCTGATGTGCAAAAGATGCATGACAAAGTACAATCAACTGAAACTATTGAATCAAATATTGAAAATATGGGTAATATCAATGTTGTCCCATATGATCAATATGTGAAACAAAGGGAAAGTGAAGTTGTACCAAGTGATGCATCTTCTGCAGTCAACAATGATTATGTTTTTGATGAATACACTGCATGTGCCCCCGATGATTCTGTAATTTCTGAACTAAATACCTATAAAGAACGTGTTGCTATTTATGAACAACGTGCAAAATTTGAGTTGACCACTCGTGAGCAGGAAATGGATGACCAAGTGCGTACAATCATTAGAAAAAGTAATTTTAGAGAAGAAGTATTAAAACAAGAATTAAATTCCTTGCAAGAAAAGTTTTTGAAAACTGCTAAGCAAAAACAAGAACTTCAAGAAAATGTGAAAATGCTTAAGCAAGAATTTAATGCAAAGGAATCAAAACTCTTGAGAGATTTTTCTAATCTGAAAACCTTGAAAAACAAACTTGAAAACAAGTTGTACATACAAGGGAACACCATTCAGACTGCTCACATGATCACTAAGCATAGAGTTCTAAGCGATAAGCATAGTGTTCCCATTATTGATAAACCCAACCCTAAGTACGGGAAGATAGCAAAAGCAGCTCAAAGTGTGATATATGATGGCAATGAGATTCTTAAACCTAGACAAAAACCTAGTTGCTTTGAGTGCACAGAGGATGATAAGAAATTAGATGAAATCACTAGGGAGAAGATGAATAAGAAACTAAATGATCCTAAAAGCAAAGAGAAGAAAGTAATTATCACTCCCCATGACTACAAAAAGGAGAATTGGATCTCCCTGAACATGTTTAAGCCTCAAACATTGTTGACTCCCGAACAAGTGTTCTGGAAAATGGACTTAGATAAGCAGAAAGCAGAAAATATTGTTGAAACAAATCCTCCCCTTAGGAAAATGCCTAAAGCAATTGTGTATCCTCCCAATACGCCAATGCATCTATTTCCTAGAATGATTGCTACTAAAAGCAAGATCTTAATCAGTCAATATGTTATTTTTCAACTATTTGTTGATTTTGAGAAAACTTGTAAGAAAAGGATCACACCCACTGGGATTACTGAAGGAGAAAGGGGTTTTGAACAAACAAAAGAATGCTATTTAACTGAGGTCATGCCTTTCTTTAAACTTCTAAAAGATCACTTTGAGAGTCTTAAAAAGGGGATACATACTGATATTAAGGGAATGGAAAAAGAATTTGATGCAATGATAGTTGAAGTTAGTGACTATGAGCGAGCACTAAAATATAATGAGATTGAGAGGAAGAACTTGCTTACACTAAATGAGAACCTGATTTCTAAATGTATTGCTCAAGATGTGTTTTTCACTGCTACAAATTGTTCTATTAATGCTTCTCAATTTTATGAATTATCTGTTGCCCTGAAAGTCTCCCATGATCGTGTCATTGAGCTTGAAAAAACTAATTCTGAACTAAACAAGAAAATTGAACTGGATGATCACGACAATTTGGTTAAACATTTTTCTAAACTAGAAGTTGAGCATTTTAATTTACAACTAAAATATCAACATCTTAAAGAAAATGTTAAAACTTCAAATATCAAGACATCCTCAGATGCTACAGAGTTTGATGCAGTTTTTCAAATTAACAAACGTGATGAACAGATTCAAGCTCATTGCAACACAATCAGAAAGTTAAAGGCCCAAATCTCTCAATTAAAAGGTCAAACGAACAATATGACAGGCTCCCAAATGCCTCCTCCTTTAGATTCTCATAATTCTCAAACGTTTCATCTTCAAAACCTAGTAAATGCATTACAAAAGGAAAACGAAAGTTTTCTAGAAGAAAATGAAAAGGTTAAACGTCATTTCAATGAGTTATTTGAATCAATAAAGGTCACTCGTAACAAAAATAACGAACAAATAGCTTCATTGCAAAAGGAAATTGAGAATCTGAAGAGTCATGTAAAAGGGAAAATGCCAATGACCAATGGGGAGAATGGCGTATCAAAAGGTTCACTCTTGTAATAAATATGCTTTGTCTGTGAAATATGTCCCTCCTCATCTCAGGAACAACAAACTTGCTGTTCAAACATACTTCTCATCCCTTAAGGATTGCCTAGAATGTCTGCGTGAGATTGTTGAAGAGGATAAGTTAGAGAAACCTCATGATAATGCAATTGGACATGCATGCTTATATGCCAAACGATCTCAAGAAATCCTAGAATGCTTGATCACAATATGCCCAAAGTCCTTAGGTGAGAGAGTTAATCCTTTGATTCCATGTTCGATGCCTAATGCCAAGTATGATATTCATTCGATGCCCAATGTCTTGAATGTGAACCTTAGTGTGCCTTTAAGTAGTTCAGATTCCAGATCTGTCAATGCTATGAAAGAGAACTCAAGTGTGCCTTCTAGGAGTACAAATCCCAACACTTCTAGTTTTAAGAAAGTGAACCTTAGTGTGCCTGCATGTAGTTCAGATCCCAGCACATCTAAACAGGTGATGCAAAGAATAGTAAAACCAACTAATGTTCCCATTCCCTCTACAGGAGTAATCAGTGACATTAAAGGGAGCTGGTCAAAGTCTCAAGACAATACAAGGAATGATAGGACCTCGCAAGCTAAGAATGTGCACTGGAAAAGAGTAGAAGAACAATCTAGGAACTTTAAGCTTGAATCGAATAAAACGAATCGTGTTGATTCTAGTATTAGCCATAGGCGTACTGTAATTAATGCGAATTCTGATACTATTTGCAAACCGTGTATTGATGTCTGCTTGAATTCTGTTTCTAATCATGAATGTGGTGTTAATGTTTTGCCTAATGATGTTAATTGTCCAGTTAATGTTGTTAATGCTAAAATTCATGCTAAAAAGGCTAAAAGGCAAAAACGAAAGAAAGTTAGAAAACAGTGGAAACCCACAGGAAGAACATTTAGTAAGATAGGCTATTATTGGATACCTGTTGGTCATAAGAATAATCTAACAATGCCCACTAGAAAATGGATGCCTACTGGTAGAACTATTCCCTTAAGAAGTGAGCACACTGTGAACAGGGCTAATACAGACACTAGTACTGCATCTATTCACAAGGATTCCAGTGCCTTAATTTCTGATATGAATGCTTCTTTTTCTGATGTGGGTGTTCCAACCATTGTTACTAACCAAATGGAACCCATTCTTGCATGGGGATCCCAATTATCCAGTTATCCATTCTTGTCTGTATTCAACTGCAGATCGTTCAAATCGTTCTGTGGTACCTGGACTCAGGCTGTTCCAAGCATATGACTGGCGACCGGTCACGGCTCATGAACTTCGTGAGCAAATTCATCGGGACAGTTAGATTCGGGAATGATCATTTCGGTGCTATTATGGGTTATGGAGACTATGTTGTTGGCAAAAGTGTTATCTCCAGGGTTTACTATGTAGAAGGTCTTGGTCACAACTTGTTCTCTGTTGGTCAATTCTGCGATTCTGATCTAGAAGTAGCCTTCAGAAAACATACCTGCTTCGTTAGAGAACTTGATGGTAAGGAACTTTTAAGAGGTTCACGTGGTTCAAATCTATACACCATCTCTATCGAAGATATGATGAAGTCTTCTCCAATTTTCTTGCTGTCAAAGGCCTCTAAAACAAAGTCATGGTTATGGCATCGTCGTCTCAATCACCTGAACTTCGGCACCATCAATGATCTCACCAGAAAGGACTTAGTTGTAGGTTTACCTAGACTCAAGTACGAAAAGGATCATCTTTGTTCAGCATGTCAATTGGGAAAAAGCAAGAAGTATGCCCATAAACCTAAACCTACTAACTCTGTCACATAAGTTCTTCATATGATTCATATGGATTTATGTGGACCAATGAGGGTGCAGAATATCTTTGGAAAGAAATATGTGTTAGTTGTGGTTGATGATTACTCTAGATTCACCTGGGTCAAGTTCTTAAGGACAAAGGATGAAACTCCTGATATCATCATCAAACTCATCAAACAGCTGCAGGTTCGACTTAACAAAACCGTCAGAATTATCAGAACAGACAATGAAACTGAGTTTGTCAACAAACAACTTAGTGAATTTTATGAAAGCGTTGGAATCAGCCATCAAAGAAGTGTTCCACGAACTCCTCAACAGAACGGTGTAGTTGAAAGATGAAATCGAACTCTTGTAGAAGCCGCTAGAACAATGCTGATTTACTCAAAGGTTCCAATGTTTCTCTGGGCTGAAGCTATTGCCACTGCATGCTACACACAAAATCGTTCCCTGATTCACACTGTTCATGAAAAAACTCCATATGAACTTGTCCACAACAGAAAACCTAATATCTCTTTCCTTCGTGTGTTTGGTGCATTGTGTTATCCAACTAATGAGGGTCAAGACTTAGGTAAACTTAGAGCTAAAGCAGACATTAGAGTATTTGTAGGGTATGCACCAAACAAAAAGGGATACCGAATCTACAACAAAAGAACCCGAAATATCATGGAAACAATTCACGTTACGTTTGATGAGTTGGCCGGTCAAATGGCTCCTGGACAAACCAGTTCAGGACCTGCACTTCAAAACAGTCCCATTGGTTCATCTCTTGTTCCAAACTCTTCTCAAGAAACTCCATATGTACCTCCATCTGAAGATGATTTAAAGAAATTGTTTGATCCTATGTTTGATGAACTTTATGATCCAAGTACTAATGAGGTGTCGATTCCTACTACAGAGGCTGCTCATATTCCTGTGAATGAAGTCAATCCCTCAGTCTCAACATCTTTAAGTCAAGAAGCGCCTGCTGCTGATCCTTCAGTCTCATCAACAAATCATCATTCTTCAAATGTACATCATGGAAATGTTTCTGGCATCAATGATGAAGTTAATCCCTTTGCTACTCCTGAAGATGCTCCATTTGAAAACATATTTGCTCCTGAATCTTCATCAGAACCATCTTCTTCAGGAGACATCGACTCTGCTACTTCAGTCCCTCAACAACTACCACATGAACACCTCAGAAAATGGACTCACGATCATCCATTAGACAACATCATAGGAAATCCTTCTCGTCCGGTATCCACTCGTAAACAGCTTGCTACAGATGCCTTATGGTGCTTCTTTAACTATATACTCTCAAAGATCGAACCTAAAGATGTTAAAACTGCTATGAATGAAGACAGCTGGTTCAATGCCATGCAAGATGAAATTCATGAGTTTGATCGATTAGATGTATGGGAATTAGTACCAGCTCCATATTGTGCTATGATCATTGCTCTTAAGTGGATCTTCAAAGTGAAGCTTGATGAGCTTGGTGATGTTTTGAAAAATAAGGCTAGGTTAGTAGCTAAAGGTTATCGTCAAGAAGAAGGTATTGACTTTGAAGAATCTTTTGCTCCAGTTGCTCGAATCGAGGCAATCAGAATCTTTCTGGCTAATGCTGCTAGTAAGAACATGGTAGTCTATCAGATGGATGTGAAGACGGCATTTCTGAATGGAGACCTTAAAGAAGTCGTCTACGTCAGCCAACCTGAAGGATTTGTAAATCAAGAGCATCCTACTCACGTTTATCGTTTGAAGAAGGCCCTTTACGGTTTAAAGCAAGCTCATAGGGCATGGTATGATACACTGTCAATGTTTCTCCTATCAACCGGATTTAGCAAAGGAGCAGTTGATCCAACACTGTTCACCAGGAAGTCAGGCAAACATTTAATTCATGTTCAAATTTATGTTGATGATATTATTTTTTCCTCGACAGACCCAATGGAATGTGATCGTTTTTCAAATGAAATGAGTTCAAAATTTCAAATGTCAATGATGGGACAAATGTCATTTTTCTTGGGATTACAAATTTCGCAAAGTCCCGGAGGCATTTTCATAAATCACTCTAAATATGCAACTGAGATCTTAAAGAAATTTGGATTTGATTCAAGTGACCCTGTTGACACTCCCATGATTGATCGAACCAAACTAGATGAGGACCACTCTGGGATCATGATTGACCAAACAAAATATCGTAGTATGATTGGATCCCTGATGTACCTCACAACTAGTAGACCAGACATCTTGTTCGCTGTTTGCATGTGTGCTAGATACCAGGCTAAGCCTACTAAAAAGCACCTTGAAGCAGTTAAACGGGTCTTTCGGTATCTCCAAGGAACCATCAATATGGGTCTTTGGTACCCGAAGGACACCGGCATGTCACTAACAGCCTATGCAGATGCTGATCATGCAGGGTGTCAAGATACTCGTCGAAGTACATCTGGAGGTGCTCAGTTTTTAGGTGATAAGCTTGTGAGCTGGTCTTCAAAGAAGCAAATTAGTACTTCTATTTCCTCTACAGAGGCTGAATACATAGCCATGTCATCTTGTTGTGCTCAAATCTTATGGATGAGATCTCAATTATCTGACTATGGCTTTGAATTTAACAAAATCCCTCTGTACTGTGATAATAAAAGTGCTATTGCTCTCTCATGCAACAACGTTCAACACTCAAGAGCAAATCATATTGACATTCGACATCATTTCATCAGGGAACAAGTGGAAAAAGGTGTGGTGGAACTCTATTTTGTGAGGTCTGAATACCAGTTAGCAGACATCTTCACCAAAGCTCTTCCAAGAGAACGTTTTGAGTTCATACTTCCACGACTAGGCTTGAAAAGCCTTCAACCAGAAACACTCAAACGTCTTCAGGAGGAAGACGAGGAGTAAAGGTCTATCTTCATCTATCTCTTGTATATATCTATTCGAAAAACAAAATACAAAATTATAAAACCTTCAAAAATCAAATAGAAAATTATAAAACCTTCAAAATCCATAAAATTTTGAAAAATCTTAAAAAAAATTCCAAAAATATTGTCCTTTTGTCATGTTTTCCTCGATTCGATAATATCTACGGTCTTTGAGATGTCATTCAAAGAATGACACGGGACTTTAGATGTTGTTCGAATGTTAAAAAAAAAATCAAAAAATCAAAAAATCAAAAAATTATTTTTGGGAGAAAGAGAAACAATGGTTTATTGTCATTTCAGGCAGTAACCCGCTTTTTAAAGAAAGAACAGAGCCATTCTTTATCATGTTTTTCAAAATTCCATGCTCTGATTTTATAAATATTTATCTGCTGAAAACTAACTGCTTTGAAAAATAACTCAGTCTCTATTTTTGATAATCATCTGGACTTATTTGTCAAAATATCAATCTCTCAATCAACAACCTATGTCATTGATTGAGGGGGAGAATGATTTCAATTAAATTAAAAAGTTATTTGGCATTCAATTGTTTTCAAAAGATATACATGCATGTTTTATCAATGGAGTTTAAAGTTTTAAAATCCGATCCTTATCAGTTAAAACGCTTTCATAATCAAGTCACAATTCCCCTCAAAAGCTTTCAAAATCAATTTAAATCTATAAGAGATCACAAATCTCAAATGATTTGATAATTGTGATCGGGGGAGAATTTGTGATTTAAATTGGATTTAAACTGATAATTCGGTAAATGGTTTTATAAGGATGTATATGCTTTCCTTCCCACATGTGACAAACGATTTCAAATTTTCCATGCACATGTTGAGGGGGAGCATCTACCTTAAACCTATGATTTGAAACGTGATCACTTATCTCAATGTGCAGGTTCCCTCTAGTATGTACAAAACCCTTTTCAAACCTAGAAGCACATATTGAGGGGGAGCAAAAATCATGAAAACCTCATCCTTCCCCAAAATGCTTTATCTACTTGATTCGATTTGGGAAGTGATGTTGATATCTTTTAGAAAATGGTAATCAAAAGAAGTTAATTCTTCCTCTTTCCTCCGTGTGCAAAACGATTTCAAACATTTGATGCACATGTTGAGGGGGAGCACTTGGTCTAAAAATATCAACAACAATTCAGGTACAAAATGTTTTGTTAATATATCACAAGTATCTGGATTGATTTTCAAATGGTTTTTCAATTGGTTCCAATGGCAGATGAACAATACCAAATAGACCGACCAACTTTACGTTATGTACGGTGATATAAGGATGATAAGGTTAGGTATTGGTTCCCATGATCCGCCAGAACCGGAGGGATCTACCCAGGGACAATCCACTAGTTAGTGTAGAAGTCCTTAGGTATGATGATAAAAGGAGAAAAGTGAGATATGGGAAGAGTGCGGACTGAGACAGAGCAAGTACTGGAACAAACCCAACAAGGTTCTTGCTATGAAGTCTCGGTAAGCACTGAAGGGGTTGAAGAATTAAAAAGAATTGAATGAGAAAAGGGTGAAAACAAATAGCCCTCCATATATTCAACCTTAGGGCAGAAACCGGGTTCAATTCATATGCTACTGATGGTAACATCGGTATTGAAGACAAGACGTCATGGACCCAGTGACGCACTGCACTTCAACTTTCCAAACCACTCAAGTTCCTCTTAAAAGGACTTGTTTCATTCTCATGGGGAACCGACATTATCTATCAACTTTCTCTTAGAGATTCTTGATATTGAAGAAGGAGACCCTCTCCCTAGTCTCCGGCACAGGATCCAAATATGCACAAAATTGAGTCTAGAGCCACGAGATCATCAATAAATCTCATTAGGACACTTTCAATGAAGACTCTCTGTTTCACACAATGTAGAAAGAGAGATTATATCTTGAGTCCTACGCATTATCCTTGTGGTATTGCCAGAACGTCTGAGTGATATGCAAACATACTCACAATGAAGATGGAAAGCCTTCTGGAGCCAACATCAAACAAGCTCCTGGTAGGTGGCAGGTGAGATCTATCAAATAGATCAACCATGTGACAACTGAACATAAACAATGGGGCGATTCAATCTTTTGAATCAATCCTGGTTCAGGTTATGGATTGACGGATACCTTTGAAAAACCGGTCATTATGCTTAAAAACTCTTTTCTTTAGCACATTGACCGTGTTCGAATATTTCAAATCAAAAGGTGTTTTATGATTGATAATTGATTTTCATTAAAACCTTCGTTGTATTGCAAAAACAATTTCTATTGAGCAATACACGATTGTTTTTCCAATCTCCTTTCATCAATCAGTGGACTTAAATTCGCTGGTTCACTCACTCCGTGTTGTCTTCTTTGAGACGTTCCGGTTTGAGAATAGCTTGAGCAGCTGCGAAACCCTGTCAAGGAAATTCTTTGGAATTATACCTGATCACAGGCAGTACATGTACTGATCAACGGGGAACCGTGGGCCGTGTACCTCAATTCAACTAAAGTGGTCAAAGATACTTTTGTACGCTTTATTGCTAACTGTTGTATACAGGTACGCCCGACGTTTGCAGCTGATCAGAATGAAGCGGTCAATCCATAGCCGCATGCTCACACAATACATTCATCTCTCAAGAAATCAGGATAAGTGCATCAATGACTCTGATATTTTCACTCCATGCTTCTGCTACGCTGCTGCCAATATCATGAATCAACGAAAGCTTCCGTTACTCTGATGAGAAGATATCATGATCCAGAATGTGAGCATGTCGGTCCGAATGTCACAACATCATATAATACCAACACCATAATGGATGTCTCAGAGATTTTTCTGTAGCTGATGATCTCAAAAACTGGCTCAAATTTATTATCACGTGGATCAGTAAAAGACCTCCACTTGGAGTAACCAAGCATGCAATGAGAAGAATCAATGACTACGAGCTTTGAAGCAAAGTACTACATCAAGAATGCAAGAACAATTGATAATGTAATATCTATTTGTATTCAATGTAATTTTAGTACATGATTGAGGTGACCTCCCTTAGGGGGAGATTGTTAGGAATTAGAAATTCCAGGTATTAAAGAGTCGGTCACCTCAAGTATATGTAATGGTTAGAAAGCTCGTAGTCGTAGTTATTTTATGTTAAGTAGTATTTAGTTAAGTAACACCGTGGAGGACGGACGGGTCTTTACCCACTGTATGCCTGATCCACAGCCCGTTGTGTGGCGTTTTATGTAAGACTATAAATACTCTCTACCTCCCAAGGTAGAGAGTTGGAGCTCATAATAATATCTTTCACTTTCTCTCACTAAGTTCCCTAAACCTCTAACTTTTTCTCTCTAGAATTCCACTTATACGCCTACTTTGTGTTATGGTTTGATGTGTATGTGAAATTAAATATCCTTCAGAAAAGGCAATTAGATCAAATCCGGATTCCTTCGGATACCAAAGTCCCATGTGAATGGATGTCTTCAGGTACCGAAAGATCCTTTTAACCTCTTTGAGGTGCAGTTCGGTAGGCTTTGCCTGAAACCGTGCTAATAAGCAAACAGCAAAATGAATATCGGGTCGACTAGCAGTGAGGTACATGAGAGAACCAATCATGCTCCGATATTTCTTCGGATCGATAGGTTTCCCAAATAAATCAGCTCCAATTTTTGGTGAAGTTACCATTGGTGTTCCGACCGAGTCACAATTATCCATACCATGATTTTTCAAAATCTCAGTAGTATATTTAGCTTGATTAATAAAAATTCCACGTGGGGATTGATGTATTTGTAAACCAAGAAAAAACTTTAGTTCCCCCATCATGGACATTTCAAATTTGCTTTTCATGAGATTTTCAAAATGTTTTGAAAGATTCGGATTAGTGGACCTAAAAATGATGTCGCCAAGTAAATCTGAACAATCAAAATGTCATTTTTGCATTTTTGTGTAAACAAGGTAGGATCAACCGTTCCTTTGGTGAAATTGTTTAGGATAAGGAAAGAGGACAGTTCGTTATACCACGCTCTCGAAGCTTGTTTTAGACCATAGATTGCCTTTTTGAGTTTGTAGACGTAGTCTGGATGTTCCATGTCTATGAAGCCTTCTGGCTGACTCACGTACACATCTTCTTTCAGAGTTCCATTCAAGAACGCGGTCTTAATGTCCATCTGATAAACCATGATGTTTTTCTGAGCTGCATAGGCTAAGAAAATCCTGACTGCCTCAAGTCTAGCTACCGGCGCGAATGACTCTTCAAAGTCTATTCCTTCTTCCTGTCTGTATCCTTTGGCCACAAGACAAGATTTATTGTGAATTACAGTCATCTCTTCATCCCTTTTGTTTTTCCATAACCATTTGAGATCAATGACTCGAATGTCAATTGGTCTTGGAACCATATCCCAAGAGTCATGTAGACGGTATTGGAGAAGTTCCTCCTGCATCGCTTCTATCCATGCGGGTTCTGCCATTGCCTCCCGAATGTTCTTCGGTTCAACATTGCTAATTGAGCAAAGGTAAATGCACAAGTCGCAGTCGGTGGCAAGTTGGCGTCTCGTCTGAATTGGCCTTGAAGGTTCACCAATAACTTGTTCAATTGGGTGGTCTTTTGTCCACTTCAGAGTAGAAGGATAGCGTATGTTATACGTATGCAAGTTAGATGGTTCTCGTAAGCTTGAAGATGATTCAGCTGATTCTGTAGCAAACGGGTTTTCAAATAAGTCTTCATCTAACGTTGCATCGTTCTGGTTTTGAGTAGGTTCTTCTTGAAATGATATGTTTTGGTTTTGCTCATCAACTGCTGGTAAAACTGTTTGAAGAATTGGAGTTCCTGGAGTAGATGTGGATGATGTTGATGGAGTTGGTGCATTGGTTTCGACCGTTGTAGATGCATCTTCTGTTGGTGGTGGTGGATGATTTTGAGCGGGTGTAGCGGAATGATGGTTTGATGCATTTTTCGAAGTTCCACCATAGTATTCATCGAACATTAACTCAGAGAAATTGTCCCATTCTTGTTCATGAGGTGTGTCAGCAAAAGTTGATGGAGCTCTTTGATGTACGAGTCCTGAACTGATGTGTCCAGAAGTCTGCGGGTTTGGTGCGGGTTCTAGAGCGAGTCTCTCAGAAGCCATTTGTGAAATTTCATCAAAATTCACATTCATCGTCTCCTTGATCCTCCTAAGTCTCCGGTTATACACCCTGAATGCCCTCGAGCTATTTGAATATCTAATGAAGATTCCAATATCACCTTTAGCTTTCAGTTTTCCTAGATCTTCTCTGTCGTTTGTCGGATAGCACAAAGCGCCAAACACGTGAAGGTAAGAGATATCAGGTTTTCTGTTGTTCACTAGCTCATATGGGGTTTTATTGAATCTTGGATGGATTAGGGATCGGTTCTGAGTGAAACAAGCAATGGCAACAGCATCAGCCTATAGAAATAACGGTGCACTGGAATAAATTAGCATTGTGCGAGCAGCTTCCACAAGAGTTCGATTTCTTCTTTCAACTACCCCATTCTGCTGTGGAGTTCTAACCACTGAAGTCTGATGTGTTATTCCAACATCTTCAAAATAAGCTCTTAACTCCTGATTTGTGAATTCTGTGTCGTTGTCTGTTCTTACAACCCTTACTGGAGTTTGAAGAAGTACTTGAATACGCTTCAGAAAGGTGATGATGATGCCTGGTGCTTCGTCTTTTGATCTCAGAAATCTAACCCATGTATATCTTGAATAGTCATCGACGATAACAAGAATATACTTTTTCCCATTAATGCTTTCAACTCTCATTGGGCCACATAAGTCCATGTGCAACATATGCAACTTTGCTTCCGAACTAGGTACGGATTTGGGTTTATATGATGATCTTTTGCTTTTTCCTTGTTCGCATGATGGACATAGGTGAACCTTGGTGTATTTGAACTTTGGAAGTCCATTGACGATGTTGTCTTTGGCAAGTTTGTTGATAGTGTCGAAATTGAGATGAGATAATCGTCTATGCCACAACCAGGACTTTGTTCCAGATGCTCGTATCATAAGACATATTTGTGATGAAGAGGCCATTTGGTTAATGTCGATAGCATACAAGTTTGTATCACGATTCCCAGTTAAGATATTAGTGCCATTCAAGTTTCTAACGAAGCAAACATTTTTCCTAAAAGCAACCTCTAAATCTGCATCACAGAACTGCCCGACTGAAAACAAATTGTGTCCCAACCCTTCGACATAGTAAACCCGAGTGATCAAATAATTTCCAAAAGGTAGATCTCCATAACCCATGATAGCTGCTACATGATCATTTCCAAAACGTACGGTTCCCATGAATTTCCAGACGAAATTGATCAGCAGCTTCAGATTCCCGGTCATGTGCTTGGAGCAACCTGAGTCGACGATCCAAAGACATATTTCGATAACCTGCCAATAACAGAAGAAGAAGATTTTGAAAACCGTTTTCATTTTGGTTCCTTTGGGTTAGAGGTAAAATCCTGATCACACTCATAGAAGTTATCTACTGGTAAGACAGGTTCATCACTCATTCTACCATTCTGGAGTGTGAAAGTTCTACCCGTGGGTTTCCAAATGTCATCCCTAAAGTAAACACTATGCTTCTTATCAGTAGTGTAAAGCCTAAGTCTTGCCACTATTCTTCCTATTCGTTTAACATAAGTTCTTTTAGGAACGTTCTTCAGAACAAGCTTATCATTCTCATTCTTAGAAAGAAAATCATCATGAACATTGGTTAAAGATTTCTTGCAAGTTAAACAAACAGATTCAACAGATTCATTAGACTTAGCAAGTTTTATAGGTTCATTACATTCAGATGAAATGTCTTTCTTATTTTAAAGCGGTAAATTCCTAGGGTTTTCTTTTACTTTCTTCTCTTTATTCAAGCTACTGCTCTTAGAGGCATGCGAGACTCTATTGTTCCTTGAATTTCTCTTAGGCTTTAGTCTGTTGCTCCTAGAGGTGCTTTCTAGTCCTGTAGAAGGTAAGGCACACGCATTAGGATTCACATTTTTATCTATAGAAGTGGTTTCAGCTTTCCTTGTCTCTTTGGAGTGCTTATCTAAACTTATGTCGTTTGTTCCATATGTTTTAGATGTGGAGGCAGACGCATTAGTGGTACTCATCTTAAAAAGGCTAGGTGCTAAAACTTTTGGTTTGTCGATAATCGCTTTTCCTTTTTCAACATTTTGATTAGGCAAGGCATGTGAAGTGACTGGTTTTGACAAGTCATTTTTCTCATTGAATTTCGGAGGAGGCATAGAAACAGACATTTTTGGTTTGACAACCGGTTTGGGAACATTTGCTTTCTCCTCAGTCAATGGTTTTGCAATCTTAGTATCCACAGCCTTTCCTTTTTGACATTCCAGCTGAGCCCTCAAAAGATCATTTTTCGCTTTCATGTCATTGTAGGCACGCTCATACGACAGTTTGTCATACTTGCATTCCTCAGTTTTTCGATTAAGTTGTTTAAAATATGATACATTTTCTTTTTCAAGTTTTTCAAGAGCTTTTTCATATTTTGAAACAATTTTGGAGGTCTCAGTCTGGAGTCTTTCATGAT
Organism: Chrysanthemum seticuspe; assembly: GCA_019973895.1. NCBI lineage: Eukaryota > Viridiplantae > Streptophyta > Magnoliopsida > Asterales > Asteraceae > Chrysanthemum > Chrysanthemum seticuspe. The sequence goes on along the minus strand of BPTQ01000009.1, from coordinate 92,536,464 downwards.
CTTCAACATAATATGTTTGTAAAATAATGGACATAATATCGGTAGTCAGAACATCTTCGAAGAGAGAATCATTTAAATTTTTCAAAGCTTTGATGTGTTCAACACAGTCATTAGCTTGCTTTACCAGGGATTTATGGTCCTTGACAAAGTTAGCTGTTTCTTTCAAAAATGCTTGTTCAAAATGAATTACCCTTGAGTTGATGTTATTCAGCTGAGGGGCAATTTCAGTTTCAAAGAACTTTTTATTTTCATTATCAAAACTATTAAACCAGATGTTTGTTGTTATATTGGTTTTAGTTTTAACAGTCTCTTGAAGATCTGCAATTCGAGTTTTCACATTGTCTAAAATACTTCTCGCATCACTTGTGTTAAAAGGATTGTTTGAAGACATTTGTTCAATGTTCGAAAGAGATTTTGAGACAACAACTGGTTTTGAAACTTGTTTTGAAACAGGTGTTGACTCTTTGTTTGAAATACTTGGTGTGATGGAAAACTTTGACTTTTATTTTTGATTGACAAAAGTAATTCCATTAATTTTGTTCCATTTGTTATAATCAATTGGTTTGATTTCCGGATTTTTTTGTTTCATTTTTGATCTACTCTCCTCAGATAGTTCTAACGTTTCAAGAGAATCATGAGCAATTATGGGTTTATGCAAAGCATTTCCATTGTTCAAAACATTATGTTCTTTCCGAGCTTTCTTGAGGAAACAAGGAGGTGTGTTACCAAGAGCCATTTTTTGTGTTGTATGAAAATACGGATTCGTTTGATTAATCAGCATATTGGTTGATTTAGCTGAATGACCCGTTGTAACAAGCAAATTTTCCAATTTTTTGATTTTTTCATTTTTATCAAGAATTTCATCAAGAAGAGAATCTTCTCGTTTTGAAAAATCAGTTATCAACTGCTTCTTCTCTTTTTCAAGATCAGAAAACGTTGCTTTTTGTTTAGAAAGTTGGTTATTTAGATCAGAAATTTCCTTGTTTAAAGATTTTATTTTCAAGTACAAATTCACATCAAGTGTGTCATACTTGATTTGCAATTCTTTTTCTCTTAAAACAGAATTTCGGTAACCAATTTCTAATTCTGATTCTTTGTTTTTATGAAATTCAAAGGCTTTTACGTTCTCCTTGTAACTCTCAAGCTCAGTGGTCAATTTAGCATTCGCGGCCTTAACATCGCGATTGACCTTTTTAACTTTCTCAATTTCAATGCCACAGTTATTGATTAATGATTCATAGTAAGCACGTGTTTCCTCATCAGTCTCAGTATGTTGTGCCACACAGCCTCCACTAGGATCCACATCTGGAGTTTCAGAGTTAGTATTGCTACAACTCGGATTGTCCAGGTATGTATCATAGGTAGGTGCTGGCGTCACAGAATGTTGTTCGTCATGAGTAAACAAATCAAATATGACATTGTTATAGCATGGATCAATGATTGGTACCTCAGATACTGCATTGGCGTCATAGACCGGAGGTACGTCAGAGTCAGTGTCGTACTTAGTCTCCTGAAGATTTGCCATGAAGATGCAGTTTGCATTGATTTCCTCGAGGTCTTCCAAATCATCCATAATAGCGAAAAAATCATTTTCCTCAGCATTCAACTGCATCCCCGCTTCTGACTTCTGTGCTAACATCATAGCTTTCCGAAGATACTTAGCATTCTTCTTTTGCGGCTTAGTGGGACAGTTTCTTGCCATGTGACCCACTCCTTGACAGTTGTAGCACTTAACCTGGTTACCCTGATTCACATTTCCATAATTCCCAACGACTGGAGCTGCAACATTCCCATTCTGATTACCCACTGCTCTATTCCCAACATTCTGACCCATCTGATTTCCAACATTCTGACCAAACTGATTACCCTGATACGGAACCGCCTGATTACCCATGTGAAATCCAGTAGCATATCCCTGTTGATTCCCAATTACTCCAACCATTTGTCCTTGATGACCCATATTCACACCCGACTGTGCAATTTTCCTGTTGCGAGTGTTTGATGAAATCCTTTGGTTGTTGTTAGTTGGTGTGGAATAGCGACCTCTGAATGCTTTAGTCAAAAAAGCAAATGCAGTTGACAAAGCTTGTTCTTGTTCAATTTCAAGATAAGTGATTCCTTGTTTCTGGTATTGTTGAGACTGTTGTTTTTGAATGACTTGTTGTTCTTGTGGATAGAATTGTTGTTGAGGGATAATAGCTTGTGGTTGTAGAATGTATTGCTGCAAGTTGTTGTTAGTGGAAGATGATGAAGCTTGTTGTTGTGAGTTCTTTGGAGTTGGAGTCTTTGCAATGAGTGTCAATGGATCATGATTCTTTGCTAATCTTTCTTTCCTGACTTCATTCACTTCAGTTTGGTTTTGTTTCAGAAAATCGTTGAGTTGATCAAAGTTCACTTGATGTAAGTCTTTTGTTTGGTTGACAATAGTGACATATCGTCCCCATTCTTCTGGTAGATTGTTCAGGAACTTTGTAACATATTGGATTTCACAAACACACTAGATCATAACCACAAGTAGGCGTATAATAGAGGTTTTAGAGAGAGAAAGTTAGAGGTTGGGAACTTTAGTGACAGAAAGAAAAATCTTATTATGAGCTCCAACTCTCTACCTTGGGAGGTAGAGAGTATTTATAGTCCTTACATAAATCGCCACCTATGGGCTGTGGATCAGGCATACAGTGGGTAAAGACCCGTCCGTCCTCCACGATGATACTTAAACTAAATAATACTTAACTTATAATAATCTACGACTACGAGCTTTCTAACGATTACATATACTTGAGGTGACCGACTCTTTAATAACAGGATTTACTAAATCCTAACAATCTCCCCCTAAGGGAGGTCACCTCAAGATCATCTTAAAAATTACATTGAACACAAACAGATATTACATTTAAAATTGTTCTTGCATTCTTGATGTAGTTCTTTGCTCAGGAGCTCGTAGTCATTGATTCTTCATTATTGCATGTTTGGATAATCAATGTGGAGGTCTTTAACTGATCCACGTGATAATGAGTTTTGAGCCAGCTTTGAGATCATCAGCTATCATAAATATCTGACTCTTCTATTGTGGTGTTGGTATTATGTGATGTTGTGACTTATGGACCGACATGCTCACATTCTGGATCATGATATATTCTCATCAGAGTAGCGGAAGTTTTCGTTGATTCATGATATTGGCAGCAGCATAGCAGAAGCATGGAGTGAAAATATCAGAGTCATTGATGCACTTATCATGATTTCTTTAGAAATGAATGTATTGTGTGAGCATGCGGCTATGGATTGACCGCTTCATTCTGATCAGCTGCAAACGTCGGGTGTACCTGCATACAACAGTTAGCAATAAAGTGCACGAAAGTGTCTTTGATCACTTTCGTTGAATTGAGGTACACGGCCCACGATTCCCCGTTGATCAGTACAAGTACTGCCTGTGATCAGGTAAAATTCCGAAGAATTTCCTTGACAGGGTTTCGCAGCTGCTCTAGCTGTTCTCAAACCGGAGCGTCTCAAAGAAGACAACACGGAGTGAGTGAACCAGCGAATTGAGATTCACTGATTGATAAAAAGAGATTTGATAAACAATCGTGTATCGCTCAATAGAAATTGTTTTTGCAATACAACAAAGGTTTTAATGAAAATCAATTATCAATCATAAACACCTTTTATTTTGATATATTTGTACACAGTCGATGTGCTAAAGAAAATAGTTTTTAAGCACAACGACTGGTTTTTCAAAGGTATCCTTCAATCCATAACCTGACCCAGAATTGATTCAAAAGATTGAATCGCCCCATTGTTTCTGTTCAGTTGTCACATGGTTGATCTATTGAATAGATATCACATGCCACCCACCAGGAGCTTGTTTGATGTTGGCTCCAGAAGGCTTTCCATCTTCATTGTGAATATGTTTGCATATCACTCAGATGTTCTGGCAATACCACAAGGATAATGCGTAGGACTCAAGATATAATCTCTCTTTCCACATAGTGTGAAACAGAGAGTCTTCATTGAAAGTGTCCTAATGAGATTTATAGATGATCTCGTGGCTCTAGACTCAATTGTGCATATTTGGATCCTATTTCGGAGACTACGGAGAGGGTCTCCTTCTTCAATATCAACAATCTCTAAGAGACAGTTGATAGATAATGTCGGTTCCCCGTGAGAATGCAACAAGTCCTTTTAAGAGGAACTTGAGTGGTTTGGGAAGTTGAAGTCTAGTGCGTCACTGGGTCCATGAAGTCTTGTCTTCAATACCGATGTTACCTTGGTAACCACCAGTAGCATATGAATTGAACCCGGTATCTGCCCTAAGGTTGAATCATTGGAGGGCTATTTGTTTTCACCCTTTTCTCATTCAATTCTTTTTCATTCTTCAACCCCTTCAGTGCTTACCGAGACTTCATAACTAGAACCTTGTTGGGTTTATTCCAGTACTAGCTCAGTCTTAGTCTGCACTCTTCCCATATCTCATTTTTCTCTTTTTTTTTCAATATACCTAAGGACTTCTACACTATCTAGTGGATTGTCCCTGGGTAGATCCCTCCGGTTCTGGCGGATCATGGGAACAAATACCTAACCTTATCATCCTTATATCACCATACATAAAGTAAAGTTGGTCGGTCTATTTGGTATTGTTCATCTGCCATTGGAACCAATTGAAAACCAGTTTGAAAATCAATCCAGATACTTGTGATATATTATCAAAACATTTTGTACCTGAATTGTTTTTGATATTTTTAGAACAAGAGCTCCCCCTCAACATGTGCATCAAGCATCATTTTGTAATAGAAATAATTTTTATCTTTGAGGGGTTGGCTTGCATCTAAGAGTAGTTATATAAAGAATGTGGTTTTCAAAATAGTTGCCCCCCCTCAATATGTGCATCGATATTTGAAAATGTTTTGCACATATTAGGAAAAGACTGCACATTGAAATAAATTGATCACGTTTCAAATCTTTGTGGTGTAAGATAGATGCTCCCCCTCAACATGTGCATGGAAAATTTGAAATCGTTTGGCACATGTGGGAAGGAGAGCTTGTACATCCTTATGAAACCATTTACCGAATTGTCAGTTTAAATCCAATTTAAATCACAAATTCTCCCCCTATCACAATTATCAAATCATTTGAGATTTGTGATCTCTGTATATTTAAATTGATTTTGAAAGCTTTTAAGGAGAATTGTGACTTGATTATAAAAACGTTTTAACTGATAAGGATCGGATTTTGATACTTTAAACTCCATTGATTAAACATGCATGATTATCTTTTGAAAACACTTGTATGACAAATAACCTTTTGATTTAATTGAAATCATTCCCCCCCTCAATCAATGACATAAGTTGTTGATTGAGAGATAGATATTTTTGACAAATGTTAAGTCCAGATGATTTTCAAAAATAGAGTCCGAGTTATTTTTCAAAGAAATTAGTTTTTATTAGATAGTAAGTAATTGTTTATAGAATCAGAAAATGAGATTTGAAAAACAAGATAAGGCATGGCTCTGTTCTTTCTTTGAAAAAACGGGTTACTGCCTGAAATGACAATAAACCATAGTTTCACTTTCTCCCAAAAATATTTTTTGATTTTTTGATTTTTTTTTTTGAAAATTCGAACAATATCTAAAGACCCGTGTCATTCTTTAAATGACATCACAAAGACCATAGATATTTTTGAATCGAGAAAAGCATGACAAAATGACAATATTTTTTGAAATTTTTCAAGATTTTTCAAGTTTTTATGGATTTTAGAAAGATTTATATTTTTCTATTTGCTTTTAGAAGGTTTTGTAATTTTGTATTTTTTTTTCGAATAAGTATTTACAAGAGATAGATGAAGGAAAACCTTTACTCCTCGTCTTCCTCTTGAAGGCGTTTGAGTGTTTCCGGTTGTAGACTCTTTAGACCAAGTCGTGGGAGGATAAACTCAAAACGTTCTCTAGGAAGAGCTTTGGTGAAGATGTCTGCTAACTGGTATTCAGTCCTCACAAAGTATAGTTCCACCACACCATTTTCTACTTGCTCCCTGATGAAATGATTTCGAATGTCGATGTGCTTTGCTCTTGAGTGTTGTACGTTGTTGCATGAGAGGGCAATATCACTTTTATTATCACAGTACAGAGGGATTTTGTTGAATTCAAAGCCATAGTCAGATAATTGGGATCTCATCCATATGATTTGAGCACAACAAGATGACATGGCTATGTATTCAGCCTCTGTAGAGGAAATAGAAGTACTCATTTGCTTCTTTGAAGACCAGCGCACAAGCTTATCACCCAAAAACTAAGCACCTCCAGACGTACTTCGACGAGTATCTTGACATCCTGCATGATCAGCATCTGCATAGGCTTTTAGTGACATACCGGTGTCCTTCGGGTACCAAAGTCCCATAGTGATGGTTCCTTGGAGATACCGAAAGACCCGTTTAACCGCTTCAAGGTGCTTTTTGGTAGGCTTAGCCTGGTATCTAGCACACATGCAAACAGCGAACAAGATGCCTGGTCTACTAGCTGTGAGGTACATCAGGGATCCAATCATACTATGATATTTCGTTTGGTCTACCATGATCCCTGAGTGGTCCTCATTTAGTTTAGTACGCTCTATCATGGGAGTGTCAACAGGGTCACTAGAATCAAATCCAAATTTCTTTAAGATCTCATTTGCATATTTAGATTGATTTATGAAAATGCCTCTGGGACTTTGTGAGATTTGTAATCCCAAGAAAAATGACATTTGTCCCATCATTGACATTTGAAATTTAGAACCCATTTCATTAGAAAAACGGTCACACTCATTGGGGTCAGTCGAGGCAAAGATAATATCATCTACATATATTTGAACGTGAATTAAATGTTTGCCTGACTTCCTGGTGAACAATGTTGGATCAACTGCTCCTTTGTTGAATCCAGTAGATAGAAGAAACTTTTATAACGTATCATACCATGCCCTTGGAGCTTGCTTTAAACCGTAAAGAGCCTTCTTCAAACGATAGACATGAGTAGGATACTCTGGATTCACAAAGCCTTCAGGCTGGCTGACGTAAATGACTTCTTTAAGATCTCCGTTAAGAAACGTCGTCTTTACATCCATCTGATAGACTACCATGTTCTTACTTGCAGCATTAGCCAAGAAGATTCTGATTGCCTCGATACGAGCAACAGGAGCAAATGATTCTTCAAAGTCAATACCCTCCTCTTGACGGTATCCTTTTGAAACCAATCGAGACTTGTTCTTTAAAACATCACCATGCTCATCAAGTTTCACTTTGAAGATCCGTTTTAGAGCGATGATCATAGCACAATCTGGAGCAGGTACTAATTCCCATACATCTAGTCGATCAAACTCATAAATTTCTTCTTGCATGGCATTGAACCAGCTGTCTTCATTCATGGCAGTTTTCACGTCTTTGGGTTCGATCTTAGAGAGTACGGAGTTGAAGAAGCACCATAAGGCATCGGTTGCAAGTTGTTTCCATGTGGATACTGGACGAGAGAGGTTTCCAATGATGTTGTCCAATGGATGATCATGTGTCCATTTCCTAAGATGTTCATGTGGTTGTTGTTGAGGAACTGAAGTAGCAGAGTCTATATCTCCTGATGACAATGGTTCTGATGATGATTCAGGAGCAAATATGTTTTCAAAGGGTTCATCTTCTGGAGGAGCAAAAGGGTTTTCATCATCTGTAACAGCAGCAACATTTCCATTGTGTACACTCGATGATTGATGATTTGTTGATGAGACAGAGTGATCAGTAGCAGGCGCTTCTTGACTTAATGATATTGAGACTGAAGGGTTGACTTCATTCACAGGGATAGGAGCAGCCTCTGTTGCTGGAATTGATATTACATCAGCATTCGGTTCATAATGTTCATCAAACATTGGATCAAACAATTTCTTTAAATCATCTTCTGATGGAGGTACATATGGAGTTGCTGGAGAGGGATTAGAAACAAGAGTAGAACTGATAGGACTACTTGATAAAGGTTGAGATGGGGGTCCATAACTGAATTGTCCTGGAGCCATTTGACTGGTCAGCTCATCGAACGTAACGTGAATTGTTTCCATGATACTTCGGGTTCTCTTATTGTAGATTCGGTATCCCTTTCTGTTTGGTGCATAACCTACAAATACTCCAATGTCCGCTTTAGCTTTTAGTTTACCTAAATCTTGACCGTCATTGGTTGGGTAACATAAAGCACCAAACACACGAAGGTAGGATAGATCAGGTTTTCGTTTATGGACAAGTTCATATGGAGTTTTTCCATGAGAGGTGTGAATAAGGGAACGATTTTGGGTTTAGCAAGCAGTGGCAATGGCTTCAGCCCATAGAAACATTGGAACCTTTGAATAAATTAGCATTGTTCTTGCGGCTTCCACAAGAGTTCGATTTCGTCTTTCAACTACACCGTTCTGTTGAGGAATTCGTGGAACACTTCTTTGATGACTGATTCCAACACTTTCATAGAACTGAATTAAGTCTTTGTTAACAAACTCTGTGCCATTGTCTGTTCGAACAATTCTAACAATATTGTTGAGTCAAACCTGAAGTTGTTTGATAAGTTTGATGATGACATCTGGAGTTTCATCCTTTGTCCTAAAAAACATTACCCAAGTAAATTGAGAGTAGTCATCAACAACTACTAGAATGTATTTCTTCCCATTTATCATTTGCACTCTCATTGGTCTGCACAGATCTATATGAAGGGTATGAAGAACTTCCATTACTGAGTTTGTGGGTTTTGGTTTATGGGCATATTTTGTGCTTTTTCTCAATTGGCAAGCTGAACAAAGATGATCTTTTTCATACTTTAATCTGGGTAATCCTCTTACTAAGTCCTTTCTGGAAAGATTGTTTATGGTACCAAAGTTCAAGTGATTGAGACGACGGTGCCATAGCCATGACTTAGTTTTGGAGGCCTTTGACAGCAAGCAGATGGGTGAAGATTTCATCATATCTTCTATAGAGATGGTGTATAGGTTTGAACCACGAGTTCCTTTGAGAAGTTCCACACCATCAAGTTCTCTAACAAAGCAAGTATGTTTTCTGAAGGCCACTTCTAAATCTGAGTCACAAAATTGTCCAACCAAAAATAGATTATGTCCAAGACCTTCAACATAATATACCCTGGAAATCACACTATCTCCAACCACGTAATCTCCATAACCCATAATAGCACCAAAATGATCGTTTCCGAATCTCACAGTTCTGATGAATTTGCTCACGAAGTTCATGAGCCGTGACCGGTCTCCAGTCATATGCTTGGAACAGCCTGAGTCCAGGTACCACAGAACGATTTGAACGATCTGCAGTTGAACACAGACAAGAATGGATAACTGGATAATTGGGATCCCCATGCAAGAATGGGTTCCATTTGGTTAGTAACAGTGATTGGAACACCCACATCAGAAATAGAAACACCCATATCAGAAATAGAAGCAATGGAATCATTAGGAATAGATGCAGTGCTGGTGTCCGTATTTGACCTATTCAAAGTATGTTCACTTCTTAAAGGAATAGTTCTACCAGTAGGCATCCATTTTCTAGTGGGCATTGTCTTAGCAGATTGAGGGCAGAACTGATTATCCTTATGGCCATAAGGTATCCATTGATAGCCTATCTTACTTAATGTTCTTCCTGTGGGTTTCCACTGTTTTCTAACTTTCTTTCGTCTTTGACTTTTAGCCTTCTTAGCATGATTTTTAGCATTAACAATTTTAACTGGGCATTTGACAGCTTTAGACAAAACATTCACACCACATTCATGATTAGCAACAGAATTCAAGAAGACATCATTACATGGTTTGCAGATAGTATCAGAATTCGAATTAATTACAGTACGCCTATGGCAAATACTAGAATCAACACAATTCGTTTTATTCAACTCAAACTTAAAGTTCCTAGGTTGGTCTTCTACTTTCTTCCAATGCACATTCTTAGCTTGAGAGGTCCTATCTTGCTTGGTATTGCCTGGAGGCTTTGACCCGCTTGCTTTAATGTCACTGATTACTCCTGTAGAGGGAATTATGGGAACATTAGTTGGTTGATCTACTTTTTGCATTCCTGAACTAGATGTGAAAGGATCTGAACTACTAGAAGGCCCATTAGTGTTCATTTTCTTAAAGCTGGGCATGGAATGGTTTGTATGCTTGGCACTAGGCATAGAACAAGGCATCACAGCTTTACCTTTCGCACCTAAGGATTTAGGACATGTTGCAATTAGACATTCTAGCAGCTCCTGAGATCGTTTGGCCTGAATGCAAGCAAACCTAATTTCTCTATCAAGAGGCTTATTTATGAAATCCTCTTCCACAATCTCACGGAGACATTCTAGACTATCCTTAAGGTGAGCACAATAGTTATGAAACACAAGTTCATTATTCCTAAGATGAGGAGGAATGTATTTAACAGTCACAGTATATTTGCAGTCGGAGGATGACTTTGAGGCAACATTCTCATTAAAAACAAGTGGCAGTTTCCCTTTTTCATGACTCCTCAGATTCTCAATTCTTTTTGTAAAGAGGTTATTTTTTCGTTGTTTTTGTCACGAGTGACTTTCATTGAATCATATAACTCTTTAAAGTGACGTTTAACTTTTTCATTTTCTTCTAGAAAGCTCTCGTTTTCCTTTTGTAAAGCATTTACTAAGTTTTGAAGATGAAAAGTTTGAGAATACTGAGAATCTAAAGGAGGAGGCATTTGGGTGCCAATCACATTGTTCTTTTCACCCTTTAATTGAGAAATTTGGGCTTTCAACTTTCTGATCGTGTTACAATGAGCTTGAATCTGTTCGTCACGTTTGTTTATCTGAAAAACTGCATCAAACTCTGGAACATCTGAGGATGTCTTGATATTTGAGGTTTTAACATTTTCTTTAAGATGTCGATATTTTAGTTGCAAATCAAAATTTTCAACTTCTAGTTTAGAAAGATGTTTTACCAAATTATCGTGATCATCCTGATCAATTTTCTCATTTACATCTGAGTTTTTGTTTTCAAGCTCAATGACACGATCATGGGAAACTTTCAATGCAATAGATAATTCATGAAATCGAGAAGTAATAGAGTGCTTAGTAATAGTATACAATGCATCTTGAGCAACACAACTCGAAATCAAAATCTCATTTAAGATGTGCAAGTTCTTCCTTTCAACTTCATTATATTTGAGTTCCTGTTCATAATTATTGACTTCAACTATCATTGCATCAAATTCCTTTTCTATTTCTTTAATATCTGAATTTATCCCTTTTTGAAGACTCTTAAATTGACCTTTTAATTGTTTGAAGAAAGGCATGACCTCAGTTAAATAACATTCTTTAGTTTGTTCAAAACCCCTTTCCCCCTCAGTTATCCCTGTAGGTGTGATTCTCTTCTTACATGTTTTCTAAAAATCAACAAACAGCTGATAAACAACATATAGGCTGATTAAGGTCTTGCTATTAGTGGCAATAGATCTAGGGACTAGATGCTTTGGTGTATTTGGAGGATACACAGTAGCTACAGGCATTTTCCTAAGGGGAGTGTTTGTTTCAACAAGTACATTAACTTTTAGCTTATCCATGTCTTTCTTCCAAAAAATCTGTTCAGGGGTTAATTGAGTTTGAGGCTTAAACATGTTCAAGGAAATCCAATTTTCCTTAGTGTAATCATGGGGTTTGATTGTTATGTTTTTATCTTTACACGTAGGATCGTTAAGCTTCTTATTCATTTTCTCCCTAATTGCATCATCTAGTTTTCTATCTTCCTCAGTGCACTCAATGCAACTAGGTTTCTGTCTAGGTTTAAGAATCTCATTGCCATCATAGATTACATTTTTAGCAGCTTTTGCAATCTTACCATACTCAGGGTTGGATTCCTTTATAATGGGGATATTATGCTTATCGCTGAGAACTCTATGCTTAGTGATCATGTGAGCAGTCTGAATAGTATTCCCTTTTACGTACAACTTATTTTCAAGCTTGTTTTTCAAGGTTTTTAGATTAGAAAAATCATTCAAAAGTTTTGATTCCTTAGCATTGAATTCTTGCTTAAGCATTTTAACATTTTCTTGAAGTTCTTGTTTTTGCTTAGCAGTTTTAGAAAGCTTTTCTTGTAAGGAGTTTAACTCTTGTTTTAATACTTCTTCTCTAAACTTACTTTTTCTAATAGTTGTACGCATTTGGTCATCCATTTCCTACTCACGGGTGGTTAACTCAAACTTAGCACGTTGTTCATAAATAGCTACTTGTTCTTTATAGGCATTCAGTTCAGAGATAACAGAATCATCAGGGGCACATGCAGTGTATTCATAAAAAACATAGTCATCATTAGCTGCAGAAGATGCATCACTTGGTACAGTCTCACTTTCACTTTGTTTCACATATTGATCATATGGGACAACATTGATATTACCCATATTTTCAATATCTGACTCAAAAGTTTCAGTTGATTATACTTTGTCATGTATCTTTTGCTCATCAACATCATCGTATAGTTTTAATACCTCTGAGATGATTGATTCTTTGGATGGACCAGCTGGCTGTGGTGAGGGGACCTTTGGTGAGACCATTGGAGAAATGCTAGCCATGAAAATTGTCTGTGCAGTAGGTTCATCATCAACGTCAGAGTCGTATGCATCACAGTCTGCAACTTGAAAGGCATTCTGATGATTATGACCTATCTCCTGAATTGGCTGCTCATCCACATCTGCATCATATGTCTTGGCATTCCCCTCAGCAAGAAATAACAGCTCCTCTTCATCCAACACAACTCCATTATCCTGAGCTTGCACAAGTAACATCTTGTCTTTGAAGTACTCTGCATTTTGAGGGCGTTTCGGAGAAGTGCAGTTCCTTGCTATGTGTCCCTCACCACCACAGTTGTAGCACTTAATTGGCATTGCTTGTCCCTGATTACCATTCCTTCCTCTATTCTGATTTGCCATATACCCTCCTCCTACTCCACCTCTTCTTTGTTCATATTGTCTTTCTTGAGCTGGTTGCACCGTAACCTTTCCATCTCTGACCAAAGCATGATTGTGTAGATTGGATGCAGTCCTGATTTCATTGTTAGTGTGAAGACGGTTAGTATGTGGAGTGAAGGTTAAGTTTTGTTTAACCATAAGAGCCAGTTGATTGATAAAGTGTTCCATGACTGCATTTGCATCAGGTTGCTTGAAACTTGGATCGGGAATGAGTTTGTGATTTCCGTTACCCATGGGTATGACTTGAGAAGCTTTGGTGGTAATTCCAACATTGGTGTAAAAAGCTGTAGAGTCATTTGATGAACTTGTTTCTCCCTGTTTGGTTTTGAACTGTTCAAGAATCCTTTTTTCAAAAATAGCATGTCTCTCATTCTGAAGAAGAAAGGCATACAGTTGCTCATAGTTTGTATTCTTCAATCCTTTGGTTAACTTCACAGCGGTGACAAACTTATGCCATTCGGGATTCATGTTGTTCACAAACTTTGAATTCAGCTGAATATTTGGCATAGTCATTTTGATGTTCCTCATGTCATTCACAAGCTTATGGAATCTCACGTAGTACTCATAGACACTTTCTTCTGGCTTCATCTTAAAGTGCTCAAATTCATCATACAGCTGTGATTCTCTGTCTTCCTTTGTCAATTCTGAACCTGAGAGAAGCATCTTGACATTATCCCAAACAGCCTTGGCTTCAGTGTTGTGATTGATAAGCTTGTAGATATCTTTTGGAAGACCCTGAAGTATAATGTTAGAAGCCCTGATGTCAGCATCGAATCTCTTTTTCTCCTTATCATTGAGCTCATCATACATCTTTGGTCTGTCAATTCCATAGATCATTGTTCCATCTGCAGCTGTATCAATTAAGTCTCTTGTAGTCTCAATCTGATAAGGTCCTTCATCAATAGACTTGAGAATGTTGACTCCGTTTTCCTTTCCAAGACAGTACAATCTGATTCGTTGTGCCCAAGAGTCGTAGTCGGTTCTGTCAAGCATGGATGGATGAGTATCTGAGCCAGCTGCTTGAACATGCTCAGCAACAGTGGAGATGATTGTAGGTACGTTGGTAGACATGTTAATAGATTATACGGGATTTTATAACTCAATGATTAAACCAGGAAATAGATTCTTTCACGGGATTTTACTAAATCAAGAGAAAACCGTATTACAAACAAAAATCAACCAAGTCGCTAAGAAACCTTGAACTAAGTCGCTAAGCACCAAGTTGCTAAATATCAAGTCGCTATAATGCCAAGTCGCTAAGACATAGTCAAATTGCTAAAGAACAACTCGCTAAGATCCAAGTCGCTAACACCAAGTCGATGAGAATTATGAAAACAAGTCGCTAAGCACCAAGTCGCTAAGTCGTCAAGTCGCTAAATAGCAACTCGCTAAGAAACTGAAGTACAAGTCGCTAACAAAATTGAAAGCAAGTCGCTACCTTCACCAAGTTGCTACCCGTAGTGGAGAATCCACTAAGTGTACTGTTTGTCGGCTTGTCTCAAAATTCAAGTCGCTAGGACCAAGTCGCTACCTAAAATGTTAGGAATTAGAAATTCCAGGTATTAAAGAGTCGGTCACCTCAAGTATATGTAATCGTTAGAAAGCTCGAAGTCGTAGATTATTTTATGTTAAGTAGTATTTAGTTAAGTAACACCGTGGAGGACGGACGGGTCTTTACCCACTGTATGCCTGATCCACAGCCCGTTGTGTGGCGTTTTATGTAAGACTATAAATACTCTCTACCTCCCAAGGTAGAGAGTTGGAGCTCATAATAATATCTTTCACTTTCTCTCACTAAGTTCCCTAAACCTCTAACTTTCTCTCTCTAGAATTCCACTTATACGCCCACTTTATGTTATGGTTTGATGTGTAAGTGAAAAACCAATATCTTACATAAAAGCACTACAACTCGCTACCTTTTACTGAAGCAAGTCGCTAAGATGAAATTCACTACGAGAACCAAGTCGCTACCAAGAAAAACTTCAAAAACACACTTTTCAATCCAAAACAAGCTCAACCACGGTGATTCAAGCTTACCAAATCAAGACCCAAGCACATACAATGATTCTAAACACAAAAGTACACCCAAAATTCAAACTTTAACACAAGAAATGAACCAAATGATGCAAAAACCACTAAACTATTTCAAACTCAAAAACCATCTAAAAACCAATAGAAATCCAAGGATATGTAAGAGATGATCAAACCATGGCTCTTGATACCATTTGTAACATATTGAATTTCACAAACACACTAGATCATAACCACAAGTAGGTGTATAATAGAAGTTTTAGAGAGAGAAAGTTAGAGGTTGGGAACTTTAGTGAGAGAAAGAAAAATCTTATTATGAGCTCCAACTCTCTACCTTGGGAAGTAGAGAGTATTTATAGTCCTTACATAAATTGATGTGTAAGTGAAAAACCAATATCTTACAATTGGTATCAGAGACATGGTTAGATCATATCTTGCACATCTTTGGATTTCTAGTGGTTTTTAGGTGGTTTTTGAGTTTGAAAAAGTTTAGTGATTTGTGCATCATTTGGTTGATTTATTGTGTTAAAGCTTGGATTTTGTTAGTAATTTTATGTTTAGAATCATCACAAGTGTTTAGGTTTTCATTTGGTAAGCTTGAATCATCTTGGTTGGGTTGTTTTTGGATTGAAAAGTGATGTTTGTGATGTTTTCTTTCTAGCGACTTGACCTACGGATTTCTTTCTTGCTAGCGACTTGCTTTACATTTTTGTAGCGAGTTACAGTTAGTGGAGTTAGCGACTTAGGCCTAGCGACTAACAGTACAAGTAGTGGATATTCCACTACGGGTAGCGACTTGGTGTTAGCGACTTCGTGTTAGCGACTTGGTAAGTAGCGAGTTGCTATTTAGCGACTTGATTCCTTAGCGACTTGTATCTTAGCGAATTGCTGCCAAAATTTTGCTAGCAACTAGAGGCTTAGCGAGTTGCTATTTAGCGACTTGTCTTTTGTTTAGCGACTTGGGACTTTAGCGACTTGGTGGAATAGCGAATTAGAAGATAGCGACTTGGTGCATAATTTTCTAGCGACTTGGGTGATTTCTTTACGGTTTTCTCTTGATTTAGTAAAATCCCTTGAAAGAATCTATTTCCCGGTTTAATCATAGAGTTATAAAATCCCGTTTAATTTGTCATCATGTCTACCAACGTTTCTACAATCATCTCCACTGTTGCAGAGGATGTCCAAGCAGCTGGTTCAGATACTCGTCCACCCATGCTTGACAGAACTGACTACGATTCTTGGGCTTAACGAATCAGATTGTACTGTCTTGGAAAGGAAAATGGTGTCAACATTCTCAAATCCATTGATGAAGGACCGTATCGAGTTGAGACGACTAGAGATGTACTTGATACTGCTGAAGATGGAACTCTGATTTACGGAATGGACATACCAAAGATGTATGATGAGCTTGATGATAAGGAGAAAAAGAGATTCGATGCTGATATCAGGGCTTCTAACATTGTTCTTCAAGGTCTTCCTAAAGACATCTACAAGCTGATCAATCACAACACCGAAGCAAAGGCAGTATGGGATAATGTCAAGATGCTTCTCTCAGGTTCTGAATTAACTATGGAAGACAGAGAATCACAACTCTATGACGAATTTGAACACTTCAAGATGAAACCAGATGAGAGTGTCTATGAGTACTATGTGAGATTTCATAAGTTGGTGAATGATATGAGGAACATCAGAATGACTATGCCTAACATTCAGCTGAACTCAAAATTTGTGAACAACATGAATCCCGAATGGCACAAGTTTGTCACCTCTATGAAGCTCACTAAAGGATTGAAAAATACAAACTATGAGCAACTCTATGCCTTCCTCCTTCAGAATGAGAGACATGCTATGTTTGAAAAAATGATTCTTAATCAGTTCAAAACCAACCAGGGAGAAACAAGCTCATCTAATGACTCAACTGCCTTCTACTCAAACATCGGAATCACAACCAAAGCCTCACAAGTCATACCCATGGGTAATGGTAATCACAAACTCATTCCTGATCCTATGTTCAAACAAGCTGATGCTGATGCACACGTGGGTAACATCATTAATCAACTAGCTCTTCTGATTAGTCAAAACATGAATTCTCTCCCACAAACCAACAACAACCTCAGAACAGCATCTAACCCACACAATCAAGCTACTGTTAAAGATGGGAGGATCGTGGTGCAACCAGTTCAGGAAAGACAGTATGATCAGGGAAGAGGTGGAGCTGGTAGAGGTTATGTTGGTAATCAGAATCGAGGAAGGAATGGTAATCAAGGTCAAGCTAAGCCGATCAAATGTTATAACTGTGGTGGTGAGGGACACATTGCAAGGAACTGCACATCTCCAAAACGTCCACAGAATGCTGATTACTTCAGAGATAAGATGTTGCTTGTACAAGCTCAGGATAATGGTGCTGCTTTGGATGAAGAGGAATTGTTGTTTCTTGCTGAGGGCAATGCCAAGACCTATGATGCAGATGTGGATGAGCAGCCTATTCAGGAGATAGGTTACAATCATCAGAATTCCTTTCAAGTCGTTGATTGTGATGCATACGACTCTGATGTGGATGATGGACCTACTGCACACACAATTTTTATGGCTAGCATTTCTCCAATGGTCTCTCCCAAGGTCTCTTCTTCACCACAAGCTGGCCCATCCAAAGACAAACTCATCTCAGAGGTACTAAAACTGTACGATGATGCTGATGAGCAAAAGATGCATGACAAAGTACTATCAACTGAAACTATTGAATCAAATATTGAAAATATGGGTAATATCAATGTTGTCCCATATGATCAATATGTGAAACAAAGTGAAAGTGAAGTTGTACCAAGTGATGCATCTTCTGCAGTCAACAATGACTATGTCTTTGATGAATACACTGCATGTGCCCCTGATGATTCTGTAATTTCTGAACTAAATGCCTATAAAGAACGTGTTGCTATTTATGAACAACGTGCAAAATTTGAGTTGACCACTCGTGAGCAGGAAATGGACGACCAAGTGCGTACAATCATTAGAAAAAGTAATTTTCGAGAAGAAGTATTGAAACAAGAGTTAAATTTCTTGCAAGAAAAGCTTTCTAAAACTGCTAAGCAAAAACAAGAACTTCAAGAAAATGTGAAAATGCTTAAGCAAGAATTTAATGCAAAGGAATCAAAACTCTTGAAAGATTTTTCTAATCTGAAAACTTTGAAAAACAAACTGGAAAACAAGTTGTACATACAAGGGAACACCATTCAGACTGCTCACATGATCACTAAGCATAGAGTTCTAAGCGATAAGCATAGTGTTCCCATTATAGATAAACCCAACCCTGAGTACGGGAAGATAGAAAAAGCAGCTCAAAGTGTGATCTATGATGGCAATGAGATTCTTAAACCTAGGCAAAAACCTAGTTGCTTTGAGTGCACAGAGGAAGATAAGAAATTAGATGAAATCACTAGGGAGAAAATGAATAAGAAACTAAATGATCCTAAATGCAAAGAGAAGAAAGTAATTATCACTCCCCATGACTACAAAAAGGAGAATTGGATCTCCTTGAACATGTTTAAGCCTCAAACATTGTTGACTCCCGAACAAGTGTTCTGGAAAATGGACTTAGATAAGCAGAAAGCAGAAAATATTGTTGAAACAAACCCTCCTATTTGGAAAATGCCTAGAGCGACTGTGTATCCTCCTAATACACCAATGCATCTTGTTCCTAGAACAATTGCCACTAAAATCAAGACCTTAATTAGCCAATATGTTATCTTTCAACTATTTGTTAATTTTGAGAAAACTTGCAAGAAAAGGATCACACCCACTGGTATAACTGAAGGAGAAAGGGGTTTTGAGCAAATGAAAGAATGTTATTTAACTGAGGTCATGCCTTTCTTTAAACTTCTAAAAGATCACTTTGAGAGTCTTAAAAAGGGGATAGATACTGATATTAAGGGAATGGAAAAGGAATTTGATGCAATGATAGTTGAGGTTAGTGACTATGAGCGAGCACTAAAATATAATGAGATTGAGAGGAAGAACTTGCATACACTAAATGAGAACCTGATTTATGAATGTATTGCTCAAGATGTGTTCTACACTGCTACTAACTGTTCTATTACTGCTTCTCGATTCCATGAACTGTCTGTTGCTTTGAAAGTCTCCCATGATCATGTCATTGAGCTTGAAAAATCTAATTCTGAACTAAATGAGAAGATTGAACTGGATGATCACGACAATTTGGTTAAACATTTTTCTAAACTAGAAGTTGAACATTTTAATTTACAACTAAAATATCAACATCTTAAAGAAAATGTCAAAACTTCAAATATCAAGACATCCTCGGATGCTCCAGAGTTTGATGCAGTTTTTCAAATTAACAAACGTGATGAACAGATTCAAGCTCATTGCAACACAATCAAAAAGTTGAAAGCCCAAATCTCTCAATTAAAGGGTCAAACGAACAATGTGACTAGTCCCCAAATGCCTCCTCCTTTAGATTCTCAGAATTCTCAAAACTTTCATCTTCAAAACTTAGTAAATGCTTTACAAAAGGAAAATGAGGTTTTTCTTGAAGAAAATGAAAAGGTTAAACGTCATTTCAATGAATTATTTGAATCTATAAAGGTCACTCGTAACAAAAATAACGAAACGGTAGCCTTGTTACAAAAGGAAATTGAGAATCTGAAGAGTCAGGTAAAAGGGAAAATGCCAATGACCAATGGGGAGAATGGTGTATCAAAGGTTCACTCTTGGAATAAATATGCTTTGTCTGTGAAATATGTCCCTCCTCATCTCAGGAACAACAAACTTGCTGTTCAAACATACTTCTCATCCCTTAAGGATTGCCTAGAATGTCTGCGTGAGATTGTTGAAGAGGATAAGTTAGAGAAACCTCATGATAATGCAATTGGACATGCATGCTTATATGCCAAACGATCTCAAGAAATCCTAGAATGCTTGATCACAATATGCCCGAAGTCCTTAGGTGAGAGAGTTAATCCTTTGATTCCATGTTCGATGCCTAATGCCAAGTATGATATTCATTCGATGCCCAATGTTTTGAATGTGAACCTTAGTGTGCCTTTAAGTAGTTCAGATTCCAGATCTGTCAATGCTAAGCAAGTGAAATCAAGTGTGCCTTCTAGGAGTACAAATCCCAGCACTTCTAGTTTTAAGAAAGTGAACCTTAGTGTCCCTGCATGTAGTTCAGATCCCAGCATATCTAAACAGGTGATGCAAAGAGTAGTAAAACCAACTAATGTTCCCATTCCCTCTACAGGAGTAATCAGTGACATTAAAGGGAGCAGGTCAAAGTCTTAAGACAATACAAGGAATGATAGGACCTCGCAAGCTAAGAATGTGCACTGGATAAGAGTAGAAGAACAATCTAGGAACTTTAAGTTTGAACCGAATAAAACGAATCGTGTTGATTCTAGTATTAGCCATAGGCGTACTGTAATTAATTCGAATTCTGATACTATTTGCATACCTTGTATTGATGTGTGCTTGAATTCTGTTTCTAATCATGAATGTGGTGTTAATGTTTTGCCTAATGATGTTAATTGTCCAGTTAATATTGTTAATGCTAAAATTCATGCTAAGAAAGCTAAAAAGCAAAAACGAAAGAAAGTTAGAAAACAGTGGAAACCCACAGGAAGAACATTCAGTAAGATAGGCTATTATTGGATACCTGTTGGTCATAAGACTAATCAGACAATGCCCACTAGAAAATGGATGCCTACTGGTAGAACTATTCCCTTAAGAAGTGAGCACACTGTGAACAGGGCTAATACAGACACTAGTACTGCATCTATTCACAATGATTCCATTGCCTTAATGTCTGATATGAATGTTTCTATTTCTGATGTGGGTGTTCCAACCATTGTTACTAACCAAATGGAACCCATTCTTGCATGGGGATCCCAATTATCCAGTTATCCATTCTTGTCTGTGTTCAACTGTAGATCGTTCAAATCGTTCTGTGGTACCTGGACTCAGGCTGTTCCAAGCATATGACTGGCGACCGGTCACGGCTCATGAACTTTGTGAGCAAATTCATCGGGACAGTTAGATTCGGGAATGATCATTTCGGTGCTATTATGGGTTATGGAGACTATGTTGTTGGAAAAAGTGATATCTCCAGGGTTTACTATGTAGAAGGTCTTGGTCACAACTTGTTCTCTGTTGGTCAATTCTGCGATTCTGATCTAGAAGTAGCCTTCAGAAAACATACATGCTTCGTTAGAGAACTTGATGGTAAGGAACTTTTAAGAGGTTCACGTGGTTCAAATCTATACACCATCTCTATCGAAGATATGATGAAGTCTTCTCCAATTTGCTTGTTGTCAAAGGCTTCTAAAACAAAGTCATGGTTGTGGCATCGTCGTCTCAATCACTTGAACTTCCGCACCATCAATGATCTCACCAGAAAGGACTTAGTTGTAGGTTTACCTAGACTCAAGTATGAAAAGGATCATCTTTGTTCAGCATGTCAATTGGGAAAAAGCAAGAAGTATGCCCATAAACCCAAACCTACTAACTCTGTCACAGAAGTTCTTCATACAATTCATATGGATTTATGTGGACCAATGAGAGTGCAGAATATCTTCGGGAAGAAATATGTGTTAGTTGTGGTTAATGATTACTCTAGATTCACTTGGGTCAAGTTCTTAAGGACAAAGGATGAAACTCCTGATATCATCATCAAACTCATCAAACAGCTGCATGTTCGACTTAACAAAACAGTCAGAATAATCCGAACAGACAATGGAACTGAGTTTGTCAACAAACAACTCAGTGAATTTTAGGAAAGCGTTGGAATCAGCCATCAAAGAAGTGCTCCACGAACTCCTCAACAGAACGGTGTAGTTGAAAGACGAAATCGAACTCTTGTAGAAGCCGCTAGAACAATGCTGATTTACTCAAAGGTTCCAATGTTTCTCTGGGCTGAAGCTATTGCCACTGCATGCTACTCACAAAATCGTTCCCTGATTCACACTGTTCATAGAAAAACTCCATATGAACTTGTCCACAACAGAAAACCTAATCTCTCTTTCCTTCGTGTGTTTGGTGCATTGTGTTATCCAACTAATGAGGGACAAGACTTAGGCAAACTTAGAGCTAAAGCAGACATTGGAGTATTTGTAGGGTATGCACCAAACAAAAAGGGATACCGAATCTACAACAAAAGAACCCGAAATATCATGGAAACAATTCACGTTACGTTTGATGAGCTGACCGGTCAAATGGCTCCTGGACAATCCAATTCAGGACCCGCACTTCAAAACAGTCCCATTGGTTCATCCCTTGTTCCAAACTCTTCTCAAGAAACTCCATATGTACCTCCATCTGAAGATGATTTAAAGAAATTGTTTGATCCTATGTTTGATGAACTTTATGATCCAAGTACTAATGAAGTGTCGATTCCTACTACAGAGGCTGCTCATATTCCTGTGAATGAAGTCAATCCCTCAGTCTCAATATCTTTAAGTCAAGAAGTGCCTGCTGCTGATCCTTCAGTCTCATCAACAAATCATCATTCTTCAAATGTACATCATGGAAATGTTTCTGGCATCAATGATGAAGTTAATCCCTTTGCTACTCCTGAAGATGCTCCATTTGAAAACATATTTGCTCCTGAATCTTCATCAGAACCATCTTCGTCAGGAGACATCGACTCTGCTACTTCAGTCCCTCAACATCTACCACATGAACACCTCAGAAAATGGACTCACAATCATCCATTAGACAACATCATTGGAAATCCTTCTCTTCCGGTATCCACTCGTAAACAGCTTGCTACTGATGCCTTATGGTGCTTCTTTAACTCTGTACTCTCAAAGATCGAACCTAAAGATGTTAAAACTGCTATGAATGAAGACAGCTGGTTCAATGCCATGCAAGATGAAATTCATGAGTTTGATCGATTAGATGTATGAGAATTAGTACCAGCTCCAGATTGTGCTATGATCATTGCTCTTAAGTGGATCTTCAAAGTGAAGCTTGATGAGCATGGTGATGTTTTGAAAAATAAGGCTAGGTTAGTAGCTAAAGGTTATCGTCAAGAAGAAGGTATTGACTTTGAAGAATCTTTTGCTCCAGTTGCTCGAATCGAGGCAATCAGAATCTTTTTGGCTAATGCTGCTAGTAAGAACATGGTAGTCTATCAGATGGATGTAAAGACGGCATTTCTGAACGGAGATCTTAAAGAAGTCGTCTACGTCAGCCAACCTGAAGGATTTGTGAATCAAGAGCATCATACTCACGTTTATCATTTGAAGAAGGCTCTTTACGGTTTAAAGCAAGCTCCAAGGGCATGGAATGATACACTGTCAAAGTTTCTTCTATCTACCGGATTTAGCAAAGGAGCAGTTGATCCAACATTGTTCACCAGGAAGTCAGGCAAACATTTAATTCATGTTCAAATTTATGTTGATGATATTATTTTTGCCTCGACAGACCCAATGGAATGTGATCGTTTTTCAAATGAAATGAGTTCAAAATTTCAAATGTCAATGATGGGAAAAATGTCATTTTTCTTGGGATTACAAATTTCACAAAGTCCCGGAGGCATTTTCATAAATCAATCTAAATATGCAACAAAGATCTTAAAGAAATTTGGATTTGATTAAAGTGACCATGTTGACACCCCCATGATTGATCGAACCAAACTAGATGAGGACCACTCAGGGATCATGATTGACCAAACGAAATATCGTAGTATGATTGGATCCCTGATGTACCTCACTGCTAGTAGACCAGACATCTTGTTCGCTGTTTGCATGTGTGCTAGATACCAGGCTAAGCCTACTAAAAAGCACCTTGAAGCGGTTAAACGGGTCTTTCGGTACCTCCAAGGAACCATCAATATGGGTCTTTGGTACCCGAAGGACACCGGTATGTCACTAACAGCCTATGCAGATGCTGATCATGCAGGGTGTCAAGATACTCGTCGAAGTACATCTGGAGGTGCTCAGTATTTGGGTGATATGCTTGTTAGCTGGTCCTCAAAGAAGCAAATGAGTACTTCTATTTCCTCTACAGAGGCTGAATACATAGCCATGTCATCTTGTTGTGCTCAAATCTTATGGATGAGATCTCAATGACTATGGCTTTGAATTCAACAAAATCCCCCTGTACTGTGATAATAAAAGTGCTATTGCTCTCTCATGCAACAACGTTCAACACTCAAGAGCAAAGCATATCGACATTCGACATCATTTCATCAGGGAACAAGTGGAAAAAGGTGTGGTGGAACTCTATTTTGTGAGGTCTGAATACCAGTTAGCAGACATCTTCACCAAAGCTCTTCCAAGAGAACGTTTTGAGTTTATTCTTCCACGTCTTGGCTTGAAAAGCCTTCAACCAGAAACACTCAAACGTCTTCAGGAGGAAGACGAGGAGTAAAGGTCTATCTTCATCTATCTCTTGTATATATTTATTCGAAAAACAAAATACAAAATTATAAAACTCTCAAAAATCATAGAAAATTTTAAAACTTTCAAAATCCATAAAAATCTGAAAAATTCGAAAAAAATCTTCAAAAATATTGTCAATTTTTCACGTTTTTCTCGGTTCGATAATATCTACGGTCTTTGTGCTGTCTTTCAAAGAATGACACGGGACTTTAGATGTTGTTCGAATTCTTAAAAAAAAAAAAAAAAAAAATCAAAAAAAATTTTAGGGAGAAAGAGAAAATAAATGGCTTATTGTCATCTCAGGCAGTAACCCGTTTTTTTTAAAGAAAGAACAGAGCCATACTTTATCATGTTTTCAAAATTCTATGCTCTGATTCTATAAACCTTTATCTGATGAAAACTAACTATTTTGAAAAATAACTCTGACTCTATTTTTGATAATCATCTGGACATATTTGTCAAAATATCAATCTCTCAATCAACAACCTATGTCATTGATTAAGGGGGAGAATGATTTCAATTAAATTAAAAAGTTATTTGGCATTAAATTATTTTCAAAAGATATACATGCATGTTTTATCAATGGAGTTTAAAGTCTTAAAATCCGATCCTTATCAGTTAAAACGCTTTCATAATCAAGTCACAAACGATTTCAAATTTTCCATGCACATGTTGAGGGGGAGCATCTATCTTAAACTTATGATTTGAAACGTGATCACTTATCTCAATGTGCAGATTCCCTCTAGTATGTGCAAAACTCTTTTCAAATCTCGAGGCACATATTGAGAGGGAGCAAACTTATGAAAACCTCATCCTTCCCGAAAATGCTTTATTTACTTGATTTGATCAGGGAAGTGATGTTGATATCTTTTAGAATATGGTAATCAAAGAAGTAAATTCTTCCTCTTGCCTCCGTGTGCAAAACGATTTCAAACATTTGATGCATATGTTGAGGGGGAGCACTTGTTCTAAAAATATCAAAAACAATTCAGGTACAAAATGTTTTGATAATATATCACAAGTATCTGGATTGATTTTTCAAATGGTTTTCAATTGATTCAAATGGCAGATGAACAATGCCAAGTAGACCGACCAAATTTACTTTATGTATGGTGATATAAGGATGATAAGGTTAGGTATTGGTTCCCATGATCCACCAGAACCGGAGGGATCTACCCAGGGATAATCCACTAGTTAGTGTAGAAGTCCTTAGGTATGATGATAAAAGGAGAAAAATGAGATATGGGAAGAATGCGGACTGAGATAGAGCTAGTACTGGAACAAACCCAACAAGGTTCTAGCTATGAAGTCTCGGTAAGCACAGAAGGGGTTGAAGAATTAAAAAGAATTGAATGAAAAAAAAGGGTGAAAACAAATAGCCCTCCATATATTCAACCTTAGGGCAGAAACCGGGTTCAATTCATATGCTACTGATGGTAACATCGGTATTGAAGACAAGACGTCATGGACCCAGTGACGCATTGCACTTCAACTTTCCAAACCACTCAAGTTCCTCTTAAAAGGACTTGTTTCATTCTCACGGGGAACCGACATTATCTATCGACTTTCTCTTAGAGATTGTTGATATTGAAGAAGGAGACCCTCTCCCTAGTCTCCGGCACAGGATCCAAATATGCACAAAATTGAGTCTAGAGCCACGAGATCATCAATAAATCTCATTAGGACACTTTCAATGAAGACTCTCTGTTTCACACAATGTGAAAAGAGAGATTATATCTTGAGTCCTACGCATTATCCTTGTGGTATTGCCAGAACATCTGAGTGATGTGTAAACATATTCACAATGAAGATGGAAAACCTTCTGGAGCCAACATCAAACAAGCTCCTGGTAGGTGGCAGGTGAGATCTATCATATAGATCAACCATGTGACAACTGAACAGAAACAATGGGGCGATTCAATCTCTTGATTCAATCCTGGTTCAGGTTATGGATTGACGGATACCTTTGAAAAACCGGTCTTTGTGCTTAATAACTCTTTTCTTTGGCACATCGACCGTGTACTAATTTTTCAAACCCAAAAGGTGTTTTTATGATTGATAATTGATTTTCAATAAAACCTTCGTTGTATTGCAAAAACAATTTCTATTGAGCAATACACGATTGTTTTTCAAATCTCTTTTCATCAATCAGTGGACTTAAATTCGCTGGTTCACTCACTCCGTGTTGTCTTCTTTAAGACGTTCCGGTTTGAGAACAGCTAGAGCAGCTGCGAAACCCTGTCAAGGAAATTCTTCGGAATTATACCTGATCACAGGCAGTACATATACTGATCAACGGGGAACCGTGGGCCATGTACCTCAATTCAACTAAAGTGGTCAAAGACACTTTTGTACGCTTTATTGCTAACTGTTGTATGCAAGTACGCCCGACGTTTGCAGCTGATCAGAATGAAGCGGTCAATCCCTAGCCGCATGCTCACACAATACATTCATCTCTCAAGAAATCATGATAATTGCATCAATGACTCTGATATTTTCACTCCATGCTTCTGCTACGCTGCTGCCAATATCATGAATCAACGAAAGCTTCCGCTACTCTGATGAGAAGATATCATGATCCAGAATGTGAGCATGTCGGTCCGAATGTCACAACATCATATAATACCTACACCACAATGGATGTCTCAGAGATTTTTCTGTAGCTGATGATCTCAAAAGCTGGCTCAAATTTATTATCACGTGGATCAGTAAAAGACCTCCACTTGGAGTAACCAAGCATGCAATGAGATGAATCAATGACTACGAGCTTCGGAGCAAAGTACTACATCAAGAATGCAAGAACAATTGATAATGTAATATCTATTTGTATTCAATGTAATTTTAGTACATGATTGAGGTGACCTCCCTTAGGGGGAGATTATTAGGAATTAGAAATTCCAGGTATTAAAGAGTCGGTCACCTCAAGTATATGTAATCGTTAGAAAGCTCGTAGTCGTAGATTATTTTATGTTAAGTAGTATTTAGTTAAGTAACACCGTGGAGGACGGACGGGTCTTTACCCACTGTATGCCTGATCCACAGCCCGTTGTGTGGCGTTTTATGTAAGACTATAAATACTCTCTACATCCCAAGGTAGAGAGTTGGAGCTCATAATAATATCTTTCACTTTCTCTCACTAAGTTCCCTAAACCTCTAACTTTCTCTCTCTAGAATTCCACTTATACGCCCACTTTGTGTTATGGTTTGATGTGTAAGTGAAAAACCAATATCTTACATAAAAGCACTACAACTCGCTACCTTTTACTGAAGCAAGTCGCTAAGATGAAATTCACTACGAGAACCAAGTCGCTACCAAGAAAAACTTCAAAAACACACTTTTCAATCCAAAACAAGCTCAACCACGGTGATTCAAGCTTACCAAATCAAGATCCAAGCACATACAATGATTCTAAACACAAAAGTACACCCAAAATTCAAACTTTAACACAAGAAATGAACCAAATGATGCAAAAACCACTAAACTATTTCAAACTCAAAAACCATCTAAAAACCAATAGAAATCCAAGGATATGTAAGAGATGATCAAACCATGGCTCTTGATACCATTTGTAACATATTGAATTTCACAAACACACTAAATCATAACCACAAGTAGGCGTATAATAGAGGTTTTAGAGAGAGAAAGTTAGAGGTTGGGAACTTTAGTGAGAGAAAGAAAAATCTTATTATGAGCTCCAACTCTCTACCTTGGGAGGTAGAGAGTATTTATAGTCCTTACATAAATTGCCACCTACGGGCTGTGGATTAGGCATACAGTGGGTAAAGACCCGTCCGTCCTCCACGGTGATACTTAAACTAAATACTACTTAACTTATAATAATCTACGACTACGAGCTTTCTAACGATTACATATACTTGAGGTGACCGACTCTTTAATAACAGGATTTACTAAATCCTAAAAAACTTGATGTTACTCACGATAGTTCTGGGTGTCAACTTATTTCTGATCAGCTCATTAGATGTGAACTTCTCCCATGCAGTTAGCAGCTTGTTCTCCGTATCTTGTTGACCAATTTCTGTTCCATGACAAAGCCGTCTAACACGTTCCCACATATTGAAAGCAGTTTCACAACTTTCTACAGCAGCAAAGATGTCTCTTGGTAGACCCAGTTGGACAATGTGAATTGCCTTGTCATCTGCTTCGACTTGTTTCTGATCCTCTTTAGTGTATTCTGATTCTTTTTTAGCACGAGAAGATGGTGGGACGGGAGGTGTTGCATCAGGATTTCCAAGGACTTGGACTTGTCGAGGCTTGAAGGATCCATTCGTAATGGATTGAATCGTCAATTTTCCATTAGGTTTGGTCTTGATGTACGAAGCATACGACTTGTCCATTGAAGATAACCACCTTTTTCCAACATAGGAGGACGGTTTTTGGCACCGACTGCATGAATGTCTTGTGGAGTTGCCATTGATGAGGCTATGTTATGATAAAGTTGATGTAGGATCGATTCAACGATAAAGGAGTTGTGTTTGATGAAGATTAAGCTTGGTTGTTGTAGTGAAAATTTGGTCTAAAAACTTAAAAACCTCAATAACTTCTGTTCGGAGCGTTTTTAGGACTTGAAAGTAGAGTTTATTCGGCGGTCTATTCTCCTCGTTGTCACGGTCGTTTTGATGGGTAGAACGCTGAAAAGTTATGACCGTTTGAAGTTTTTCTCAAAATCTTACTCGTAATCCTTAAGCTTATGCGTAAGATTTGGTTGCTTAGGCGTAAGTTTTGTTCCTTAGGCGTAAGTTTTGAACCTTAGGCATAAACTAGTAACCTTACGCGTAATAATTAATTCTTATGCGTAAAAATATCCTTATGCGTAAGATGTTATTCTTAGGCGTAAAAAATATCTTACTCGTAAGATTTAATGCTTATGCGTAAATCACAGTCTTAGGCGTAAGATTGAAATCTTATGCGTAAAAACTTGCTTACGCGTAAAACAAGAATCGTATCTCTCTAACTTATCCAAGCTAGTGAGATTTCACAAGTCGAAGTGTTCCACAAACTTATCCAAGTGAGGGAAACACTGAGTAACCGTTGTTGCACTAAGATTCTTCACCAGATGCTTATGCGTAAAAACTCAATTCTTACGCGTAGACCTTACGCGTAGAAAACTAGGGTTTTGACTTTTTCTTACGCGCAAAAAGAGGGTATTGACCAAAAGTTGCTTACGCGTAAAAATTGCCCAGAAATGCAAAAACACGAATTTTTCACCCAAAAACACGTTTCCAAACGATTTCTTTTGCACAAACTTCTTTCAAAACACTTAATGATCAATAAAGTCGTCTACTTTAAGCTTAAAACCTCGTAAAAATCAAAACTTTATGCAAAAAGCCCACGTTTATATGTAAAAACGCAACTTTATGAAAAGCTTTAACCAAAAAAAGGTAACACAACACTCCTAAACCATTGTTAGGCGATTGATACCAATTGTTAGGGACCTTTTATCAATCCATTTCACACAATATAACTAGAAAGATGAAGCAAAGATGTGGTGGTACAAGAGATGTATGTGAATGTTTTAGAGAGATAAAGTAAAGAAGATGAAAACAATATTCATATGAAAACACACTCAAGCACACCCCTCAAATGACCATTTGAGGGGTATATATACTTCAAGTACTAGACGCCCTAAAGGGCTTTCCATGGGCCTCGTGGTGGACTTGGATTGGATTGGGTTACATGAACTTATTCAAGGCTAGCTTAACATAACTTCTAGCCATTTAGCTTAGTCCAATCCACGAGCCCGTTGACTATTCTATCACTATATTTAACACACGTTACAAAGTTCCTAAATATGAATGACCATCACTTCTCATAAAAATGTTACGGCTAACAATCTTTCTTGCGCAAAACTCTTAAACCCTAACAATATATATCTTTTTCTCTCAATTGGCGAGTTCTTTATACAATTCATACTGACACAATATCTTTTTCATCAAAAGATTTTATGGCACCTATCACTTTTGTAGATGAGCACAACCAAGTGGCCTACTTGGAAAAGTCAAACGAGAACAGTGGCCCTGTTTTTCATCAGATTGTGGACTTTTTAAACACTACCCATATAAGGTATGCTTTACTTCTTAATCCCACAATCTCTATCTCTCAAATCAAACAGTTTTGGACTTCTGTTCAGTCCATAACCATTGAAAATAGAGATACACATGAAACAGTGGATGCTCTTAGAGCCACTATGGATGGGGTAATCATTGATGTTACTGAGGCATCCTTGAGGAGAATTCTCCAATTGGATGATCTCAATGGTATCATCACATTACCCATGCCAGAAATTCATACACATCTTTCATCTATGGGGTATGATACCACTGACAAAAAGGCTACTTTCAAAAAGAGTGGTTTCTGTCCTCATTGGAGATTTTTGATACATACTCTTTTACATTGACTAAGTCCTAAGAAAACTTCTTATGAACAATTCAGTTCAACAATGGCTTACCCTTTGGTTTGTCTAGCCATAGATAGGACTTTTAATTGGTCAAAATATATTTTTATAAGTATGCAAGGCAATGTAAAGAGTTCAACAAAAAATTTGATGTATCCAAGGTTTATGCAAGCAGTGTTAAATGAATTTCAACTGCAACCCCATACAAGAGTTTATAAAATCCGTTGCCTTAAGCCTAAAGTTTTTCAAAACATG
This sequence comes from Chrysanthemum seticuspe, assembly GCA_019973895.1. Classification (NCBI taxonomy): domain Eukaryota; kingdom Viridiplantae; phylum Streptophyta; class Magnoliopsida; order Asterales; family Asteraceae; genus Chrysanthemum; species Chrysanthemum seticuspe. The sequence goes on along the minus strand of BPTQ01000009.1, from coordinate 92,505,416 downwards.
AATAAAGATGGCAATCGGACTATTACACCACTTTTTCCTCAAATGCTTGCAAAGATTTCCCAGGTACAAAATCCACCAATAATCACTGTTCGTAACATTGATTATACTCCACCTGTTTCTCACACCTATGAGAGGAGGCAAAAACAGCTAACTCCTCCCATTACAACACAGCATGTCCCTGATCCTTTTGGTTTAGGAACAAGCAGTGATGGTTCCAGGCTTCCACCTAGTCCAACTAGGGAGGAATCTGAGCCAATGCCCTATGATTCACCTCTCCCAACAGGTCACACAATTGGAAGTGTTGAGGGTAGTGGGCAACAAATGGAATTGATGGCACTATGTACCAAATTAGCAAAGCAGGTTGAATCTCTGGAAAAGGACTTGACGCAACTAAAGGAGCAACATGCCAAGGATATCACACAGTTGAAAGAAGAGATTCAGACATTGAAGAAAGAGTTGCAGGGGTTGAAGCAAAGGAAAACTGCAAAGATAGTATTCTCATCTCCATCCTCGCCTCATAATGGTGACTCAGAAGCTTTCAGTGAAGATTTTGGGAATTCTCCCAAATAGGGGAGGAAAACAGATGCTGAAACCAAGGGGAGGAGAATTGATTTTGGAGATGAAGGTACTGAGGAAGCTGATACTCAAGAAGTTCCTCAACAGCAACCAGAGCAAGAAATTTTCAGTACTGCAACCACTGATTTCATTCCCACTGCAGAAGAAGTTGCCACTGCTGATCAAGAAATTACCACTGTAGAGGAAGAGCAACAAAGAAGGAAAATACTCAAGAAGTTCCTCAACAGCAACCAGAGCAAGAAATTTTCAGTACTGCAACCACTGATTTCATTCCCACTGCAGAAGAAGTTGCCACTGCTGATCAAGAAATTACCACTGCAGAGGAAGAAATCAAGAAAAAGAAAGGTAAAGCAGTAGTGCAAAGTGAAGAGCAACAAAGAAGGAAAATTTCAAAGAAAGAACAAGCTAAAATTGCTCATGATAGAGAGATTGCTAGAAAGATCAATGAAGATCAAGTTGCTAATAAGAAAAGGCTTGAAGAAATAGAGATAGCAGATTTTATGGAGGCAAAAAGGCTGGGCAGGATGGACACCACTGATCTAGTTTCCACTGTTCAACCTACAATATTCAGAGAAAAGACTCCAGGATTTAGCTATGTGCCTACTGAAGAGGATATTGAGTTCTTGATTGCTAATGATCTAGTAGTCAAGAAGAAGGCAATTGACCTACTTGCAGATAAGTCCTTAACTGAAGAACAAAGAACTACACAGTTGAAAGATTTTATCCAGATGAAGAATAGCCAAGCACTTCAAGAAGTAATCAGTTCAGTCAGAAAAGGTCAAAAGAAATCAAGGCAACCAACTAATGCACAAGTTATTGCATACATGAAGACTTATTGTTGCAATGTTGGTGGCTGGAAAAGACATCAATTCAAAGGAATGCCTGATGATCAAGTTGAAGGTATCTACTATAGAGTTCAAAAACAAGATAAAGATTTCATTCCAATGGACTCTGAAGAAGAAGAAAGAAGGTATCCTAATCTGAAGAGAAAGGCCAAAGAAAGTGATTCTCAGACATTTAAGAAGACAAAGTTTGCTGAAAAACAAGAAGTTCCAACTGAGAAATTCACTGAAGAACAGCTGACTGAAATGATATTGATTGAAGAAGAAGATTTTTATCCAGAACCACTGCAAGTCAGACATCCTATTGTTGATTGAGAAGTTTATACTGCTAGCAATTTTGCTCCAACATGGAAAATTACAAGGCTAGGTGGTGAAACTTCATCATTCATACATTTTGAAGAACCTATCAAAGCATGTGACAGAGATGATCTTGATACATTGTGGAGATTAGTTCAAGAAAGGTTTGATGCTGAAGATCTTAAAGATAGGAAGGAAATGCAGTTATGGGTAAATCTTAGAAGGCTCTATGAACCAGATGCAAACGATGATTTCTGGAAATTTGCATGTTCATGTCCTGGTACTACATGGACTTACTATGATTCATGTGAAGTTCATCATGTTTCTACAAAAGATGGAGTGGACGCATTTATGTTTGCTGAGAAAGAATATCCACTCAGAGCTGGAACTCTCACTGTGATGCTATGTACAACTATAAGAGTCCATGAAGATACTGAGAAGGTCAGAGCTTTGCTACATAGGCTTCAAGATCAATGTTCAAGAGCTATTCAGGCGTTAAGAAGAAAGTGAAGTGTTTGAAAGAATTCCCAAATCCTTGCAGATAATGAAGATTGAAGAAACTTATTGATTTGCAGAGAAATCATAAGTTTAGGGGAGGATTGTTGGGAATAATACTAACAGTTATCATTGATAGTCTTTTGGAAGACACTGCTAAAGATTACACTAGCAGTGGAAACTCATTACCACTGCCAGTACAAATATTACCATTGTTGTTAGGATAATTGTTAAGTATCCGTGTATTGATAAGTATAGAAAAGATCTTATGTATATTCTATATTGTTAGCTTTATACTTATTTTGTAAAGGACTCCTTGTGCTATAAAAGGAGATCCTAGGTCATTGCTTAAAGTACGTACCATTCATATAAGCTTCAAGGTGTAACCCTAGTGATAACCAAGATCACTCGTATTATTTCTTAATAATATTGAAGCTTAGTGTTAAACTGTTCTCACTTACATTACATCATACAATCCGTCTTCTAAGTATTACTAAGTATATTCCGCGTGCTTATTAATATAAATCAAAATATCACTAACACAAGGTGTGTGTTTAGATCCATCAAGTGGTATCAGAGCGAAGGTTCTGATATTTTGATTTAGAAGATCCAAGGAATAAGCTTAACCTACTCACTCAAATCAATGGAGATGGAAAACAACCAGTCCAACTCTGCTCCAAGGCTTCCTAAGCTCAAACTTAATGAGTTTGAGATGTGGAGGATATTGATTGAGCAATACTTTCTCATACAAGACTATGGACTATGGGAGATCATTTTAAATGGTAATTCCTTCCAGTCTCAGAAGAAGATTGTGAAAGTTGGTGACACAGAAGTTGTAACAGTTACTGCACCAGAAACTAATGATGAAAGAGCAAAGAAGAAGAATGACCTGAAGGCTAGAAGTTTGTTACTAATGACTCTTCCTAGAGACCAGATCATTGCTTTCAGCAAATTCCAGACAGCAAAAGAACTTTTTGAAGAGATTTGGTCAGTGTTTGGTGGCAATGATGCTACAAAGAAGACACAAAAGACATTATTGAAGCAAAGTTATGAAAAATTTTCTGCTTCAAGCAATGAATCACTTGACAGCATCTTCACCAAACTCTAGAAGATTGTCACACAATTGACTGTGTTTGGAATTGAGGTGGATAAGGAAGATCTCAATCTGAAGTTTCTAAGAAGTTTGCCTTCTGAGTTTCATACTAATGTTACAGTCTGGGAAAATAAACCAGAGATTGAAACTATGAAGCTTAATGATCTCTATAATAACTTCAAACTCATTGAACAAAGATTTAAGAATGCATGGAAACTTGGTACAAGCTCTAGCAGCTTGGCATTGTTGTCAACCTCTGTTGACAGTGATGATTTTGAAGATGACTGTGATGATGATTTTTCCACTGCTGGTTCTACTGTTTCCACTGGTAATGCTAATGTTACCACTGCAGGTTCAAAGAAGAAGGTTGCTGGTATTGGAGATCCTACCTTTTATGCTTTTATCTCCACTCAAGTTAATGGCTCTATATTAACTGATAACGCTACACGCGTCGTTCGGGGTCAAAGGAACTTCCTTTTCTTCGAGCAAGTTTTATAACACCCTAGGCAGTGAACCTAATCGTTGTAGTGTAGTATTAGGGTAAGCCACGGGTGTTGATATCGTTCTCTAGGGGAATAGGAATGCTAGTGAGAAGTTACTACACTAAGGTTGGGGTTGAGGAAGATTATTTTTTTATCTTTTTTTATGTTTTTTAGGAAATGGAAAGGTACGAATCTCGGGGTTTGGATTTGGGGGTTGGTATTGCTACCGTTTACTCTACTTATCTAATTATCTAATCTAAGGTGTATGTCTAATTATTTTGTGCTCGTATGATATTTTAAAGATGTGTTTACTTAGGTTTTACTACTCCTTAATTATCTCCTATTGGTGGTTGAATTGTCACGTCCTTATTCTTAATTGCGTTGTGTGTCTAAAGTTGTAGGGTACGCGTTTATCCCTAACTCTTTGAAGTTACCAAAGGGTCTCGTCTACAAAATACCACGAGGGATCATAAACTCTTACTCTAAGGCCTCTTTGGATAGTTTAGCTTACAACCACTCAAGGTGCTATAACCTAAGGTTCACAAAGATTAATCAAGCATTAAGTACACAACGAATGACCTATCGCATTACTAGATCATTAACAACTAAGATAAGAGACAACCAATCAATATTCAATAATTAAGTTTCATATTCCCTAAGCAAACACACAAGTAAATTAGTCGGACATGGAGAACATGCAAGCATACACACAAATAATCAAAGACATAATTGAATTAATGAAGTAAAACACTTATCTTGATGTAAGATAGGGGTTGGAACCCTAAAATACTGTACAAGACAACCTTGGTTCGGTTTAGGTTTTTACTCCAAAAGACTACACACAAATACTGAAAAATTCGGATTCTATATATATAAGATTACATATGCGACGGCGTCACCTTATGTTGTGTGACGCCGTCGGGTCGCCGTCATTAGGGTTTCGTCTTGGCCACGTTAGTCTTGCGACGGCGTCACCTTGTGCTTGTGACGCCGTCCTCTTCAGCTTCTGACGCCGTCTGGATTGAATCTAGGCCGTCTGAGTTGCGACGGTCTACTCTTTTATAACTTGACGTCGTCACTTGAAAATAAGAGTTTTGGCTTCTGTCCCGTCATAAAATCCTCCGACGGCGTCGCAGTTAAGCAGTGACGCCGTCACCTTGTGTTTTCAGCAGCTGGAGTGTCTCGATTCTTGACTTTGGCCATTTTCTTCGTATATCCGCGCCTTTTCGTCCAAATAAGTGCCATTACAGCAATTTGCCTTCAAGAGACCTAAAAAGTGAAAAGGAACGATATTAAGTAATAACGGATACAAAAGTGATCAAATAAGGGCTTAAACGACCCCTCAAAAAGGTACATTTTAAAACCTTATCAAATATCCCTACACTTGGTATTTGCTTGTCCTCAAGCAAATGTGCTTTTAGCCAATTAATTTATAAGTTAGGGGTCATGAAGCATTGGTTTAAAACAGTCCACAACATATATAAGCCCCGCAAAAGTCATAACAAGCACGGAAATTACATACTAGCACCTCACATGGGGTGTTTGGATACTCACATCTCTCTCGGGTGTATATGAAATATAACAAGTTGGAAATGGAAGATTAAACACTCATTAACCGGTCCTAGTACATAGATTACCATAGGCTTGAGAATAGATCAAACCTCCATCGCTTGGGCGTAAGCACCTAGGAAAGACTATCAAAGAGGTCCTTAAAGGGTTGTAATGTTAGGCTTACGGTAGGGAAACAAAGGGTTTGGTGGGATAGGCTATTTAGTGGTGGCAAGTCAAAAATCTTTATGTTACAAGCATACGAAGAATGGCGTTGCTAAGCCAAGACTCGACACTCTAAACTCTAAACAACTGAAACAAACAAACATAAATTTAAAGGATAGATGTAGGATGGTAGCCCGTATGTTTTTTTTTTTTTAGCACTCTATTTTTTTTTTCTTTTCTCTTTTTCTATTTTTTTCGATTTTTTTTTTCATACACTTTTACTCTACCATCCTCTACTGTAACATCAAAATGATAGGGATTAATAGGCACATCCCTACACTTGAGTTTTTATTATTCTAACACTAATTTGACCCGAATTGAAAAGATCAAAACACTTGGGGTGTGTTATTACGCAAATTAGGGAATTTAACGTTCCCTTCCAATCATTTATAAACTTTAACTTTTCCCATGAGTCCTAAACATCCCAAAACTGTGTACAAAGGATATGACTCGACTTAGCAACTCATGCAAGTAATTAGATAATTGAACTAAGGGTTTAGGGTGATAACAATAATGCACTAAAAGTGAGTGCATACAGGGTAGGCTAAGGCGATTTGGGTATAAATTTAGGGGTGGGGTGTAAACAATGCTCTTCATTGATATTCCGGAAAAACCGAAACATCACGAGAACCGCGAAAAGGATAGGCTCTGAGGGGTTAACTAGGGGTATCATGTACTAAAGATGAGTACAACGCAAGGGTGTGGGGGAATTACTCAACCGATGTGGAAGAAGTAATTATATTACGGGTATCAAACAAGGGTTATCCTAATGCCTCTTATCATTTAGTTATTCCTAACTACACAAGTGTAGTCTTACTAACGATCTCGGAATGCATCACAAAACAAGTTCTAGAATCTAATATACTACCGGTTCACACTCTAAGCATTAAAGATGAATGCTTTAATTCCTACTAATCTAAGGGCGATCCTCACATTTTGGGTGGAATTTAGGTGGTAAAGGGTTTTTGTGGTAGTCATATAACTTCCTATCCGTGAGACGCTTTTGTTAAGACTAATGGCCCACTCCTATATATCATGTAAAATTTCAAATTTGGTGCCAAAATTACCCTAACAGACATTTTCTCATGGTTTATTACACAAATACAATTGGACAAAACAAATAATCAAGGATAAGCATAGTTTCTAAGTTCCCGTTTTATTTTCCCTCCCTACACTTAAACTGAACATTGTCCCCAATGTTCCCCGAAAGTATCAAAGTTATGATAATGGAAGGTAATTAAAAACGAAAGAAACTAGTACTCCCCTGATTAGCTCGGTAGGATCCGTGTAAAGTAGTGGTTAAATCCTTTCCAAGAAAAATGTATGCGTGAAAAGTTCCTTCCAATCTTTTGTTTCTTCTTCTTGATAAATAAAACCTGCACATTCGAAGAAAACAAACGAAACCTTCGCGTAAAATCAGCGGTAATAATATATATAAGACTCTACTAAACTAAGATATAATGCTTGTGGAATGGATGTTTACAGAATTTCTGGAAAATTAAGACCTGGAAAATTCCAAAAATTTATAAGTAATTCAGAAAACGAGAAAAAAGTAATATGTTGTTTTTACTCCTTCCTGACGCCGTCAGGTTGCAATCCTGACGCCGTCAGGTTATCCTGACAAAAACTGGTCTGCGATTTTCTGAAAAAAATTCTGGAAATTTATATCTTTAGAATCTGGAAAAATTTCTGCAAAACATCCATTATGACTCGATACAAGCATTTGACTCGAACAAACACACAAATATATCTTTTAATGAATTGTTATTCTCATGTTTACGTTTCTTTTGAAAACGTGTGTAATCCTCCCTACACTTATCATTTATGTAAAATACCTTTATATGTAATTAAGACGAGGTTAAAAACAAAATAAAGCATTTTTACAAATTTAAACATGAGAATAAACAATTAATAAAAGATATATGACACTAACAATCAAACAATTAAGCATGGGTTGCCTCTCACGAAGCGCTTTTCTTTATTCAAGAGTCTTGTAGCTAGACTCGTAGTCGTGCTTGTACGTTGTCCCGTTTTGCATTCTTAATGAGAATTCTATCATATTGACAAAATTTTCATCGACTCTATATCTAGGCCCGAGGGTCAAGCAATCCTTATAATAAAGCCTCCTTCTTTCCCACATAAATTTATAACATTTTTCAACATCGTCCTTGCTTTTGTCCTCAAAAGCCTTGATGTTGTCTCGTTCAAAAATGGGTAGATGGCCATATTCATTTGTTTTCCAAGGCATCCTATAAGTGATTTCATCGGTTCCTTCCTTAAAACTAACCGTTCCATCATACTTTTTATAGCTCATTTTAGATGTTTCAACAAATGGTTTCCCTAACACTACTTGGGATAAGCTATAGTCAATGACGCATCCTACATCTTCTAGGACTACAAAATCAACTAGATAGGTGAAATTTCCTATAAAGACATGCATATCCTTGACTCTTCCCACAAAGTTGCAAACTCCACCTGGATACTTAGGGTCTCTCCTAATATTAAGTCGCTCATTCATAATGTCATTATAGACAGTAGATGACATCACATTGATGGGAGATTTCGTATCTATGTAAGCATGGTCGACACTCCTATATCCGATCATACAAGGGATTTTTAAGTTCCAAGGATTTCCTCTCCTAATCTTTGGACATATCCTAATGATGGGTGACTGGGGATTATCGATTATGTATTGATGGTAGGCAACCTCTTCCTTAGTGGGGTAAAGATTAAAATAAGCATTATCCTCCTCATTCACATTGATTTTACCAACATGAGTTCGAAGTAGGTTGACAAAGGCTGGATCAAGCGGTATGTATTTGTTTAGTGGTAAAGCGTTGTTTGGTGGTTTGTCACCTTTCATGATGAAAAGTGATGGGATTACGAACAAAGGTCACGAAGAAGGGGGATAGACTATGAGAAAGCTAAAAAAAATGAGAAAAATTTTACTTGATAGGAATCAAGCAAAGGAAACCTAAACGAGGTGGACTACTAACTAGCTATTCTATTCCCCGGCAGCGGCGCCAAAAACTTGATAACGCTACACGCGTCGTTCGGGGTCAAAGGAACTTCCTTTTCTTCGAGCAAGTTTTATAACACCCTAGGCAGTGAACCTAATCGTTGTAGTGTAGTATTAGGGTAAGCCACGGGTGTTGATATCGTTTTCTAGGGGAATAGGAATGCTAGTGAGAAGTTACTACGCTAAGGTTGGGGTTGAGGAAGATTATTTTTTATCTTTCTTATGTTTTTTAGGAAATGGAAAGGTACGAATCTCAGGGTTTGGATTTGGGGGTTGGTATTGCTACCGTTTACTCTACTTATCTAATTATCTAATCTAAGGTGTATGTCTAATTATTGTGTGCTCGTATGATATTTTAAAGATGTGTTTACTTAGGTTTTACTACTCCTTAATTATCTCCTATTGGTGGTTGAATTGTCACGTCCTTATTCTTAATTGCGTTGTGTGTCTAAAGTTGTAGGGTATGCGTTTATCCCTAACTCTTTGAAGTTACCAAAGGGTCTCGTCTACAAAATACCACGAGGGATCATAAACTCTTACTCTAAGGCCTCTTTGGATAGTTTAGCTTACAACCGCTCAAGGTGCTATAACCTAAGGTTCACAAAGATTAATCAAGCATTAAGTACACAACGAATGACCTATCGCATTACTAGATCATTGATACGCTTACGCAGCGCGTTCGGGGTCAAAGGAACTTCCTTTTCGTCGAGCAAGTTTTTCAACACCCTAGGCAGTGAACCTAATCGTTGTAGTGTAGTATTAGGGTAAGCCACGGGTATTGATATCGTTCTCTAGGGGAATAGGAATGCTAGTGAGAAGTTACTACGCTAAGGTTAAGGTTGAGGAAGATTATTTTTTATCTTTTTTATGTTTTTTTAGGAAATTGAAAAGTACGAATCTCGGGTATTGGATTTGGGGGGGTTGGTATTTCTACCGATTACTCTACTATTATCTAATTATCTAAACTAAGGTGGTGGTAGTCTATGTCTAATTAATGTGTGCTCGTATGATAGTTTAAAGATGTGTTTACTTAGGTTTTACTACTCCTTAATTATCTCCTATTGATGGTTGAGTTGTCACGTCCTTATTCTTAGTTGCGTTGTGTGTCTAAAGTTGTAGGGTATACGTTTCTCCCTAACTCTTTGAACTTACCAAAGGGTCTCCTCTACAAAACCCACTAGGGATAATAAACTCTTACTCTAAGGCACTCTTTGGATGGTTTAGCTTACAACTACTCAGGTAATTATATTCTAAGGTTCACAAAGATGAATCAAGCATTAAGTACACAACGAATGACCTATCGCATTACTAGATCATTAATCAACTAAGATAAGAAATAACCAATCAATATTCAATAATTAAGTTTCATACTCCCTAAGCAAACACACAAATAAATTAGCCGGACATGGAGAACATGCAAGCATACACACAAATAATCAAAGACATAATTAAATTGATGAAGTAAATACTTATCTTGATGTAAGATAGGGTTTGAAACCCTAAAATACTGTACAAGACACCCTTGGTTCGGTTTTAGGTTTTTACTCCAAAAAGACTCTACACAAAAACTGAAAAATTCGGATTCTATATATAATATTACAATCGCGACGGCGTCACCTTATGATTTGTGACGCCGTCGTGTCGCCGTCATTAGTGTTTCGTCTTGGCCACGTTAACCTTGCGACGGCGTCACCTTATGTCTGTGACGCCGTCCTCTTCAGCTTCTGACGTCGTCTGGGTCGCATCTAGGCCATCTGAGTAGCAACGGCCTACTCTTTTAAAGCCCGACGTCGTCACTTGAAAATAGGGTTTTTGGCTTCTGTATCGTCACAAAAATCCTTCGACGGCGTTGCAATTAAGCAGTGACGCCGTCGCCTTCTGTTTTCAGCAGCTTTGAGTGTCTCGATTCTGACTTTGGCCATTTTCTTCGTATATTCGCGCCTTTTCGTCCAAATAAGTGCCATTCCAGCATTTTGCCTTCAAGAGACCTAAAAAGTGAAATGGAACGATATTAAGCAATAACGGATACAAAAGTGATCAAATAAGGGCTTAAATGACCCCTCAAAATGGTACCTTTTAAAACCTTATCAAATATCCCTACACTTGTTATTTGCTTGTCCTCAAGCAAATGTGCTTTTAGCCAATTAATTTATAAGTTAGGGGTCATGAAGCATTGATTTAAAACGGTCCACAACACATATAATCCCCGCAAAAGTCATAACAAGCACGGAAATTACATATTAGCACCTCACATGGGGTGTTTGGATACTCACATCTCTCTCGGGTGTATATATGAAATATAACAAATAGGAAATGGAAGATAAACACTCATTAACCGGTCCCAGTACATAGATTACCATAGGCTTGAGAATAGATCAAACCTCCATCGCTTTGGCGTAAGTACCTAGGAAAGACTATCAAAGAGGTCTTTTAAAGGGTTGTAATGTTAGGCTTACGGTAGGGAAACAAGGGTTTGGTGGGATAGGCTATTTAGTGGTGGCAAGTCAAAAATATCTATGTTAAATGCATACGAAGAATGGCGTTGCTAAGCCAAGACTCGACACTCTAAAACTCTAGGTAACGGAAATAAACAAAAATAAATTTAAAGGATAGATGTAGGATGGTAGCCCATTTTTTTTTTTTTTTTTTTTCTCATACACTTTTACTCTACCATCCTCTACGGTAACATCAAAATGATAGGGATTTATAGGCACATCCCTACAATTGAGTTTTTATTACTCTAACACTAATTTGACCCGAATTGAAAAGATCAAAACACTTGGGGTACATTATTACGCAAACAAAGGGAATTTGAACTAATGTTCCCTTCCCGTTATTTCATAAACTTTAAATTTTCCCATGAATCCCAATCGTCCCAAATCTGTATACAAAGGATATGACTCGACTTAGCAACTCATGCAAGCAACCAGATAATTGAACTAAGGGTTTAGGGTGATAACAAACATTTGTACTAAAAGTGAGTGCATAAGGGGTAGGCTAAGGCGATTTGGGTGTATATTTGGGGGTGGGGTGTAAATAATGCTCTTCATTGATATTCCGGAAAAACCGAAACATCACGAGAACCGCGAAAAGGATAGGCTCTGAGGGGTTAACTAGGGGTATCGTGTACTAAAGATGAGTACAACGCAAAGGGTGTGGGGGAATTACTCAACCGAGGTGGAAGAAGTAATTATATTACGGGTATCAAACAAGGGTTATCCTAATGCCTCTTATCATTTAGTTATTCCTAACTACACAAGTGTAGTCTCACCTGCGATCTCGGAATGCATCACAAAACAAGTTCTAGAATCTAATATACTACCGGTTCACACTCTAAGCATTGAAGATGAATGCTTTTAATTCCTACTAATCTAAGGGCGATCCTCACATTTTGGGTGGAATTTGGGTGGTAAAGGGTTTTTGTGCTAGTCATGCAACTTCCTATCCGTGAGACGCTTTTGTTAAGACTAATGGCCCACTCCTATATGTCATGAAAAATTTTAAATTTGGTGCCAAAATTACCCTAACCGACATATTCTCATGGTTTATTACACAATCACAATTGGACAAAGCAAATAATCAAGGATAAGCATAGTTTCAAAGTTCCCGTTTTATTTTCCCTCCCTACACTTAAACTGAACATTGTCCCCAATGTTCCCCGAAAGTATCAAAGTTATGATAAAAGAAGGTAATCAAAAACGAAAGAAACTAATACTCCCCTGATTAGCTCGGTAGGATCCGTGTAAAGTGGTGGTTAAATCCTTTCCAAGAAGAATTATTGCGTGAAAAGCTTCTTCCAATCTTGTGTAACTTCTTCTTGACAAACTAAACCTTCACATTTGAACAAAACAAACGAAACCTTCGCGTAAAATCGGCGGTAATAATATATATAAGACTCGATTTAAACTAGGATATAATGCTTGTGGAATGGATATTTACAGAATTTCTAAGAAAATTAAGACCTGGAAAATTCCAAAAATTTATACGTAGCTCAGAAAACGAGAAAAAATGATCTGATGTTTTTACTCCTTCCTGACGCCGTCAGGTTGCAATCCTGACGCCGTCAGGTTATCCTGACAAAAACTGTTCTGCGATTTACTAAAAAAAAAAATTCTGGAAAATTTACATCTTTAGAATCTGAAAAAAATTCTGCAAAAACATCCATTATGACTCGATACAAGCATTTGACTCAAACAAACAAACATACATATCTTTTAGTTAATTGTTATTCTCATGTTTACGTTTCTTTTGAAAACGTGTGTAATCCTCCCTACACTTATCCCTTATGTAAAATACCTTCATGTGCAATTAAGACGAGGTTAAAAACAAAATAAAGCATTTTTACAAATTTAAACAATGGGATAAACAATTAATAAAAGATATATGACACTAACAAGCAAACAATTAAGCATGGGTTGCCTCCCACGAAGTGCTTTTCTTTATTTAAGAGTCTTGTAGCTAGACTCGTAGTCGTGCTCCTACGTTGCCCTAATCTTAGAGGCCCATTCGTTCTCCTTAACTCTTCTCTCATCACGAATATATTCAGGCCCTAATTCAAGACAAGCAGTGTAGTAAACTTTGTTCTTCCAGTCTACTTCGAATGCCGGAATGTTATCTACATCTAAATTATCCATGCCCTCAAAATTCTTATTTTTGTGGGGCATTATATATTTAACATTATCGGCTTCATTTGAGAACTCGATTATCCCTTTCTCTTTATCATAAACCATCTTAGACTCCTCTATAAATGGTTTCCCAAGTATCACGTCTCCTAAAAACCCATCAATGATGCCCTTAACATTTTCCAAAATCATGAAATCACACCTATATGTGAAGTTACCTATGAACACATGCAGTCCCTTAACCCTCCCCACATAGTTACTTGCTTTCCTAGGGCGAAAGGGGTCCCTCATAGGCTCTAGCTTTTTGCTCATGATCCAATTGTAATAGAGCCTAGACATTATATTCATGGGTGCCTTACAGTCAATGTAGGTGTGATCCCTATATAAGTATCCAATCATACACGGTATTTTGATGTTTTTAGGGTTTCCCCTTCTTATGCGAGGCTCGAAAGGTGGTCTTGGAAAATTAACCACGTTATGGTGATAAGCGGTTTCCTTCCCTTTAGGGTATGAATCAAAGTACTCCCTAAGTTCTTCCTCCTCCTTACTACCCTCCATAATTTCTAACACCTTATAATCTCCTTCCTCTAGATCATCATCCGAATCACTTGTGGTCGAATCATTATCTAAAGGGTGATCAGATTCCTTAAGGGCTTCCTCGAGTGTATTCTCAATTATCATATTTAATTTCCTAAGCTCTCCAATTTCACTCATGATACGGGCTCGAAGTTGGTTAGCAGAGGATGGGTCAAGCAGTGGGTATTTGTTTGGTGGTGGAGCGTTGTTTGGTGGTTGGTTATCATCTTCCATGATGAAAAGTGATGGGTGTTACGAACAAAGGTCACGAAGAAGGGGGATAGACTAAGAGGAAGCTAAAAATGAGAAAAAATTTACTTGATAGGAATCAAGCAAAGAACCTAAACGAGGTGGACTACTAACTAGCTATTCTATTCCCCGGCAGCGGCGCCAAAAACTTGATACGCTTACGCAGCGCGTTCGGGGGGTCAAAGGAACTTCCTTTTCGTCGAGCAAGTTTTTCAACACCCTAGGCAGTGAACCTAATCGTTGTAGTGTAGTATTAGGGTAAGCCACGGGTATTGATATCGTTCTCTAGGGGAATAGGAATGCTAGTGAGAAGTTACTACGCTAAGGTTAAGGTTGAGGAAGATTATTTTTTATCTTTTTTATGTTTTTTTAGGAAATTGAAAAGTACGAATCTCGTGTATTGGATTTGGGGGGGGGAGGGTTGGTATTTCTACCGATTACTCTACTATTATCTAATTATCTAAACTAAGGTGGTGGTAGTCTATGTCTAATTAATGTGTGCTCGTATGATAGTTTAAAGATGTGTTTACTTAGGTTTTACTACTCCTTAATTATCTCCTATTGATGGTTGAGTTGTCACGTCCTTATTCTTAGTTGCGTTGTGTGTCTAAAGTTGTAGGGTATGCTTTTCTCCCTAACTCTTTGAACTTACCAAAGGGTTTCGTCTACAAAACCCACTAGGGATAATAAACTCTTACTCTAAGGCACTCTTTGGATGGTTTAGCTTACAACTACGCAGGTAATTATATTCTAAGGTTCACAAAGATGAATCAAGCATTAAGTACACAACGAATGACCTATCGCATTACTAGATCATTAATCAACTAAGATAAGAAACAACCAATCAATATTCAATAATTAAGTTTCATACTCCCTAAGCAAACACACAAATAAATTAGCCGGACATGGAGAACATGCAAGCATACACACAAATAATCAAAGACATAATTAAATTGATGAAGTAAATACTTATTTTGATGTAAGATAGGGTTTGAAACCCTAAAATACTGTACAAGACACCCTTGGTTCGGGTTTAGGTTTTTACTCCAAAAAGACTCTACACAAAAACTGAAAAATTCGGATTCTATATATAATATTACAATCGCGACGGCGTCACCTTATGATTTGTGACGCCGTCGTGTTGCCGTCATTAGGGTTTCGTCTTGGCCACGTTAACCTTGCGACGGCGTCACCTTATGTCTGTGACACCGTCCTCTTCAGCTTCTGACGTCGTCTGGGTCGCATCTAGGCCGTCTGAGTAGCAACGGCCTACTCTTTTAAAGCCCGATGTCGTCACTTGAAAATAGGGTTTTTGGCTTCTGTATCGTCACAAAAATCCTCCGACGGCGTCGCAATTAAGCAGTGACGCCGTCGCCTTCTGTTTTCAGCAGCTTTGAGTGTCTCGATTCTGACTTTGGCCATTTTCTTCGTATATTCGCGCCTTTTCGTCCAAATAAGTGCCTGATGAGTGTGCAAATACTCATCATTTTCATACCTTTTAAACTGCAAAAACATCTGAAAACACTCAGAAACGCATTAAAATGATAAAAATATCACAAACAAGTGTTTTATGTGTTTTAAATGCAAAAACATCAAAATCTGGTGAAAAACGTATCAAGTTTGCATTATTGGCAGTTTTAGTCCCCCAAGTTTCAAAAGTTGTCAAAATTAGTCCCTGGTAATTCAAAAATTTGTAAAATGTCATTTAAGGTCCATGAGATTCAAAAGTTGTCAAAACAAACCCTTTAAAGTTCAAAAATCACAATTTACAACTTTAGTCCCTCAACTTTACAAAAATGTCAAAAATAGTCCCTGGGTGTTCAAAAATAGAAATTATTCAAACAACACCCTTGTATTATTAATAAATGACAAAGTTGGTCCTTATGGTGACCTTTTGGAAAATTACATGTTTGGTCCCTCAAGTTACAAACTTGACAGTTTTGGTCCTTGGAATTATAAAAAATTGGATTTTATCAAATATGGTCCTTGTATTATTAAAGTTTGGCAGAATTGGTCCTTATTATATCTTTGGAAAAGTGACAGGATCAGCCCTTCAAGAATTCATAAATTACAATATTGGTCCTTGTGCTTATTTAAACCAAACGGACCTTAATATTAAAACCCAATACCCAACCCAGTCCATTACCCATAACCCGGCCCAATTTTATTAAATAAAAGAAAACCGCTCACCACTGTTCACTCCTCTCCCTCACCCCTGCATACCTGAAACCAGGTGGTTTCACCACCACTTTCCACCTCACCTTATCCCCCCAGCTGTCTATCCACATCCCTCCACCTCCACAACATCCCAAAACCAATTAATATACCTATCACTGCTTTACTCAACCCCAACAGTCCACAAGACTTTTTGGCGCCAAAAAGGTAGAATCAACTGCTGTGATCACTTTGACCTATCCAATGGTGGGAAATGATCAGAGAAGTGAGAGGATGCTTTTGAATGTCTATAAAGAAGGAAAGAAGCAGAGATGAAGAACTAAGTAGTGTAGTTTAGTTTAGATTAAGTCGTTTTAATAATTTCAAGTTTTCTAGTGTACATTTAAGCTTTAAAGTTCTTGTTTAAGTGTTTTTGAATATATTTGAACCTTTATCAACAATAAATTTCAAGTCTTCTTTTCATTTCCAGTTTATGTAAAATTTCAAGATCAAGAAAATTTCATGTTAAGTTAAATGTTGTTATAATTTGTTGTTAAGCATTCAAAAGCTCATATAAGCTCTTATAAAAGCTTTTCTAAGCTTTAGTATCCTTAAAACTCAGTTTAGATTCAAAATAGAAAAATTCACAAAAATCAAGAAAAAATAGTGAGAAAATAAAAACCCAGTGGAAATGATCAAGAAACTGGTGCAGAGCTGATCTTTGGATTGCTTATTGGTATAGAGCTTATTGGGAAGCTATAGGTGTGATCTCAGACCTTGGTTCTATGTCCTGTGCTTGAACTCAGTTTGTAAGCCATTTTCTAAAAAATTGCATTTCATAGTTTATGTGTTTAAGGCATGTAATTTTAGTCTAATACTGTATCAATATGGTTAATTTAAGTTAATCAATAAGTCACTTGGTTTAAATACTTGTTTTAGTATAAAAAGCTTTAAAACAGTCCTTATAAGGGGTGCTTGGATCTGTATATTAATCTGTGTTAGAAGCTTGTTGTATTGTTCATTGTTGTTGTCCTAAGTCACTTAGGTTCCTAATAGCCAATATAAACCATAAAAATCAGTCCTCTTTAGTTAAAAAGTCAAAATCAAGTTTAATTTCTTATTGCAGTCAACTGTTAAGATTGTAGGTTGTAATTCTCACCATAGTAGCTTAAAACTTAGTAATCTAGATTAAATCAACCTTAATATAGCTTAAACATAACTTATTTAGTCCATAGCATTGATCACAAGTTCATAAAAGTCAAAGTGTTAGTGTAAATTGAAAAGTCAAAATTTCACTTGCCTGTTTTTGAATAAAACTTAGAATTTTATTGTGAGTTTATTATTAAGATTTAGCTTATAAGCTTCTAGGATATATAAATATAGCTGCTTAAGTAAATTATAAAAATATTAGCTCATTCATAATCAGCTTATCAAGTGCTTATTTCTTAGCTTAGTTTGAGTCCTTTTTCAAAAAGCTCCCCTGTGCACAGATTTGATAGTCTAGTTCATAAGCTCTCAGAGAGCTTATTAGTGACCCATAGCTTATGCAATTTAGCTTTTTGAGAAGCTCACCTAGCTGTCTCAAGGTTACAAGCTTAACTTTCCCATTTTTAGCTTATTTAGCTAGTCTGCTTATAGCTTTTAGTTCTGTCCATTTTGTTTAAGTTAACCAGTTAGTAAGTGTTTTTAAGTTTTTCAAAAGCCTCTCACAAGCTTATTAGTTTAATCCGGAGGTTGAGCTTTAGCTTTTTGAAAAGCCAATAAGCTCAGCTTATTGGATCCACTTTTTGGTTGGGCTTCCAATCTCTCCTGTGGGCCCCATGAGGCATGGAAGTTGGCTAGTCAGACCTGTTTGCTACTCAGTTTTAGTACAAGTGCTTATTTGAATTTGTAGTGCTTATTTCATAAGTAATTGTGTTTATTCAGTGTTCATATTAGCTTATTACAGTTGTTTAGCTTATTCTCAGTTCACCTTTGCTTATTTTTTAGCTTAAAAGCCCTTTTGGCTTAAACTCTTTAGCTTATTTCCATTTTCTAGCCACTGTTAATATAATAAGCTCAAAACTGAGCTTATTAATCAGTTTCATAAAAAGTTGTAGTTAACAAAAGTGCTTATTTTCTTGTGTTTAATAAGTTGCAAAAAGAAAATCAAAAAAATAAAATGTTTGGCAAAAAGGTGGGGAGGCAGGCTCGAACCTGAGACCTCCCACCTTTGAGAGTGTTAGGAGTGTACCTGGATACCAGTTGCCCTTGGGTCTTTGACTGGTCATCTTGTGCAAAATTTAATACATAACACCTCTTTGTCCGTTTAGCTTATTTTGTTAAGTTAGCTTATTTCGAGCTTATTTGAACTAGCTTTTTCAGTTTTTGTATTTTTTATAAAATTGTATTAGTATAAAGTATTTTATAAAAAAGTTTCAGATTTTTCTCATTAGTTTTAGTATTTTTAAACATTTAATTAGTGTAAAACCATATTTAATTCATAATAAAAAATATAAAAGTCAAAAAAATATAAATCTTTTTTCTAAAATTTTCTTTTGTTATATAGTATGTAAGAAAATTGTTTTTACACTTGTAGGACTTTTATTTCATAAATTTTACGTTTTGTCTTGCGCTCCAGCGTAATTTTCGTACATAACGCACGTTTTCATTTTAGGTTACGTTTTTAGGTAATTTAGGTTTACGTTTTGGTTAAAATAGTTTATTTAAGATATTTTGTTTTATAAAATCACACAAACATCATTGTAAAAATAGTGATAGCATTTATTTAATATATTTTATCTTTTTAATTTTCTTAATTTGCATTTAAGTCGCTGTAATTTATTAATCTTTTCTTTAGGTAATTATCCATCCAAATCCTTACTGATCACTATCCTTAGTGATCATTTTATCATCTGATCAAGTGTTTATACACCAATTCATCCTCCGTGGGACTTAACGACCCGGGAATTCATTGTATTCTCTGATCTTCATTGTATTTGTGTTTTAAGCAGTTTTAAGTCTATTACGGTTAGCCATTCACAAGTGGCTAGCTTGTGTGATTAGACTTGACTGGTTTAGCACAGATCAAATTTTGGCGCCGCTGCCGGGGAGGCTGTAAGCGTGTTTTAAGCATTTCCAGACCCGTACTTGTGCATATACCACCTTTTTGTAAACAGTTTTTTGTAAAGTTAATCAAAATCAAAAAGTTCATTAACACTTTTCCTAAAGTGTTAACAACACCAAAAATATTTTCATTCTTTGTTTTTATAAAATGTTATCCAAAAAATCCAAAAATATTCATCTTTACCCTCTTACCCTTTTTGATTCTTTATTTCTTTACCCTCTATCCATTTGATTCTAACTTCTTCTATTCTTATGGAATCTCTCGACTACGACGAATTCTGGAACGAAGTTGAAAAACTTCCTACTTTATCATAAATGTCAAGAATTCGTGTTGTTCGTAATGATCCATTAATTCTGCGAAGGGAAATGGAACGAGAAACCGGGGTGACAAAGGACCAGGTACTTCCCTCTGATAATGGAGGTGCTAAATACGTCCAACCTACGGTTATCCAAAGATCTAACCCCTCGATTGCTCCTAAGCCGTCTAAAATTGATCCTACACTTTCACGATTTACGGTTAAAAGCAAACATGCAGAATTTAGACCGGTGACTAGCAAGAATGACTTGCCTAATCTTCACGTTTCTCAAGAACCAGAACCGGAGACCATAACGGAAGTGGTGGAAATTGCTAGCTCTCAGAGCACACCACTTGTCCCACCTCCTGATTTTTCAAAATGTTCTTTGAGTCTTATTAGTCATTCAGATCACCATGTTGGTTTTGTTGATTCTTTGAATGAACCGATTCCTTCTCATAACTTTCAAATGGAATCGTTTATTCCTTGTGTCGGTTGTGGTGAGCCTCTTTTTGGTTCACCATGTCGCTGGTGTACGTGTGTACAGTGTGGTAATGATATTCATAACGGGAGTTGTTTGTTTTGTGGTTCGAGGAATTCATTTGATTATGATCCTAATCCGAACTCATTTAACGACCCCTCAAATTTTTCCAACTACCCACCACAGCCCGACTTATCTTCATATAATCAACATAACTACTGTGAATTTTGTGGAGGTCCTCACCAAGGATTTGAATGTCAATCCGGAAACACGATTGTCTATGAACAGTTTTCCGGTGATGCTCAGAACTTTGGTTATGACCAATATCCATATGATTCACCAATCCAGGCTCAACAGTTTTACTGTTGTGAGAACTGTGGAGGTCCCCATTTCAGCTCTGATTGTCAAACAGGGAATCCATTTCCTTGTAACAATTACGACTATCCATATCACGACCAATCTCCACAGTGCCAAATGACTCAAACTCCTCAGCAAACCCAACAAGACACTTATCTAGAGCTTCTGAAGTCAGTGAAAAGAACTGAGGAGTTAAGTAAGACAGCATTTCATAATGTTCCCAGTTTTTCTTGTGTATATTGTGGGGGTCCTCATGATGATTATCAATGTCAACCTTCCGGTTTTGACAAATCTCCACTCCCACAATGTCCCGTCATTCAAAATTCACATGAGAAATCCATGGAAGAATTGCTAGCTGAAGAGCAGGTTGCTAAAATAAATTCCCAAATTGCTTTTGAAAAATCTATTAGGGAATTAATTGCAAAAGAAAAAACAGTCAGATCTAGCTCTCGATTTCATTTTATTCCTGATGACAGTGATGATGAGGATGCACTTGGTATCCTACAATTTTATAAAGATTCATCAAGTTCATCAGTTGATATCCCAGCAGTTGAGATTCATTCTCATGCAACTGCCATCACACCCTAAGCTCCCACTCACTCTCTAAACATGGGGGACGAGCATCTTGACACTGTTCCTGAAAAGGAATCGGACGAATTCATAAAGTCTAGTGTTGAGGACCTTGTCCCAATCCCGAGAGAGTCACATGGAACTTTTGACCATGTGTGTGATATCCCTCCCCCTCTTGTCTTCCCAAAAGATCATGTTGAGATGTTCTCCGATTCTAATGATGATGATTCGTTATCTTGTGGAGACATCAGTTATATGGAAGAATTACCTTCTGAGCTTGTCAGCTTAGGAGAAGAGAATGAAGAAGAAATAATCCAAGACGAAGCTCTTCGTCTTACATTATTGAATGTTAATCTTCTCATTTCTAGAATCGAGGCTTTTGATGAAAAGCCTACTTCATATCCTATCCCCTTTGAGGATAGTGAACTTTTGTTCAATGATTCTATTCCCGAATTGCAAACGTTCCATTTTGATCATATGGGAGAGAAGATTAGTGGTATTACCACTTCTCATTCTCATAATTCTCTCCCTGATTATGAATCATTCACTTTTGAGGAGTTCCCCAGTGAACTCACTCAAATCAATCCCGAATATGAATCATTCTCCTTTGAGGAGTTCTCCAGTGAACCCACTCATATCAATTCTGAATATGATTCATTCACCTTCGAGGAGTTCTCCTGTGAACTTACTCATATCATATCTCCGCAGGAGTATGATAATTTCTACTTTGATCTAGACACACTCATAATATGTCTTGATCAAGTGAGCTTAACTGAGGAGATTCATGAAACTATGAATTCTCCTATTGAGGATGAAGAGTTAGTCATGATTTTTATCATGATTTTCTTTCTTTTCTTCATATATCCCGTCACTTCTCCTGTTCTTCACTCCTTTGGGAATGAAGACATTATCTTTGACCCCGGCATTTTCATTTATCATTTGTAAGCCTGTTCAATGTATATCTCATCGGTGTGGAACTTTCACGTACTTCAATGTTTATACAAACATCTTGAATGAAAGTCCGATGGAGATTGTTTCTTCCACTTACTTCCCCATGAACCAATTAATTCGGGGTCGAGTCAAGCTAGCGTCTCGGTAATCAAAAACAGTAGTTAAACATGGGTTTTCACCCGTGTGTCCCACCCTAGTGTGGGGGAGATGCCCCACATGTTGTATATAGATCTTAAAAATAATGAAAATTGTAAATATTTAAAAAGAAAATAATTGTTGTGTTTCTACACTTAGCTAGTAATGTTATCTTTTTACGTTCTAAGTTTCGGCATAACAGCCGGTACTTTGAATATTGAGGACAATATTCATTTCTAAGTGTGGGGGGGGGAAATTCTGGCGAATTTGATTATCAATGTACCCTTTTAGTCCCTTTTTCCCCCAAAATGGCCAAATTTTAAAATTTTTTATTTAGTGGAAGTACTATGTACTAAACACAACAAATGGTAATCAGTCCACCATGTCTAACCCACATAAGGATTGGCTAATCCAGGAGCAAACGGCTCTTGGTAAAGATTTCTCAAATCCGTTTATATGGCTTGCAATTTGCCCAAAATTGTATGGTTCTCAGCTCACCATATCCTAAAAAGTGAAGAGTTGGCTAGCCCGCAAGTTTATGGCTTGTGGTAAAGGCAGTGGAAAAACCATAATTGGTAATCGACTCACCAAAGATAATACTGATAATTTATCTAAGAGTTGGCTAGTCCAGAAGCAAACGGCTTCTGGTAAAGACAAATCAAATCCGTTCACAGCTTATGATTTGCTCAAAATCATTTGGTTATCATTGTGCCAAGGTTCTTACTTGAACTGAAACAATTGGCTACTCCAGAAGTAATGGCTTTTGGTAAAGAGATAAAATCCATTAACTTTTCATAAATCATTGCTAGGGACTAGCAATAGCTTAGTGTGGGGGATTGATGAGTGTGCAAATACTCATCATTTTCATACCTTTTAAACTGCAAAAACATCTGAAAACACTCAGAAACGCATTAAAATGATAAAAATATCACAAACAAGTGTTTTATGTGTTTTAAATGCAAAAACATCAAAATCTGGTGAAAAACGTATCAAGTTTGCATTATTGCCAGTTTTAGTCCCCCAAGTTTCAAAAGTTGTCAAAATTAGTCCCTGGTAATTCAAAAATTTGTAAAATGTCATTTAAGGTCCATGAGATTCAAAAGTTGTCAAAACAAACCCTTTAAAGTTCAAAAATCACAATTTACAACTTTAGTCCCTCAACTTTACAAAAATGTCAAAAATAGTCCCTGGGTGTTCAAAAATAGAAATTATTCAAACAACACCCTTGTATTATTAATAAATGACAAAGTTGGTCCTTATGGTGACCTTTTGGAAAATTACATGTTTGGTCCCTCAAGTTACAAACTTGACAGTTTTGGTCCTTGGAATTATAAAAAATTGGATTTTATCAAATATGGTCCTTGTATTATTAAAGTTTGGCAGAATTGGTCCTTATTATATCTTTGGAAAAGTGACAGGATCAGCCCTTCAAGAATTCATAAATTACAATATTGGTCCTTGTGCTTATTTAAACCAAACGGACCTTAATATTAAAACCCAATACCCAACCCAGTCCATTACCCATAACCCGGCCCAATTTTATTAAATAAAAGAAAACCGCTCACCACTGTTCACTCCTCTCCCTCACCCCTGCATACCTGAAACCAGGTGGTTTCACCACCACTTTCCACCTCACCTTATCCCCCCAGCTGTCTATCCACATCCCTCCACCTCCACAACATCCCAAAACCAATTAATATACCTATCACTGCTTTACTCAACCCCAACAGTCCACAAGACTTTTTGGCGCCAAAAAGGTAGAATCAACTGCTGTGATCACTTTGACCTATCCAATGGTGGGAAATGATCAGAGAAGTGAGAGGATGCTTTTGAATGTCTATAAAGAAGGAAAGAAGCAGAGATGAAGAACTAAGTAGTGTAGTTTAGTTTAGATTAAGTCGTTTTAATAATTTCAAGTTTTCTAGTGTACATTTAAGCTTTAAAGTTCTTGTTTAAGTGTTTTTGAATATATTTGAACCTTTATCAACAATAAATTTCAAGTCTTCTTTTCATTTCCAGTTTATGTAAAATTTCAAGATCAAGAAAATTTCATGTTAAGTTAAATGTTGTTATAATTTGTTGTTAAGCATTCAAAAGCTCATATAAGCTCTTATAAAAGCTTTTCTAAGCTTTAGTATCCTTAAAACTCAGTTTAGATTCGAAATAGAAAAATTCACAAAAATCAAGAAAAAATAGTGAGAAAATAAAAACCCAGTGGAAATGATCAAGAAACTGGTGCAGAGCTGATCTTTGGATTGCTTATTGGTATAGAGCTTCTTGGGAAGCTATAGGTGTGATCTCAGACCTTGGTTCTATGTCCTGTGCTTGAACTCAGTTTGTAAGCCATTTTCTAAAAAATTGCATTTCATAGTTTATGTGTTTAAGGCATGTAATTCTAGTCTAATATTGTATCAATATGGTTAATTTCAGTTAATCAATAAGTCACTTGGTTTAAATACTTGTTTTAGTATAAAAAGCTTTAAAACAGTTGTTGGGAATTCTGTGAAACAGTGATTCTGCTGATCGAGAAACAATGGATTCTGCTGAAGAAGAGTTTCTGCTGAAGTACTATAAACATACAAAAGTAGGAACTATGCTGAAAGTATTCTACTGAAGTAGTGGAGATATAGGTCTACTGAAGTACTGAAGCCGTGGAATCTACTGAAGTAGTGAAGCAGCTGAAGTACTGAAGCCATGGATTCTGCTAAAGTAGTGAAGTTATGGAATCTGCTGATGTAGTAAAGAGTGGATTCTGCTGAAGTTATATTTCTGCTGAAGTAGTAAAGCAGAAATCGTGATTCTGCTGATAGTGTGAATCCACGTAAGAAAGGCAGGCGTTGTATTATTTATATGCTAGCCCATCATTATTATTGTACTGCCCAAGGGTAGCATGGGCATGTGTATGAGTTTTACATTTATTTATTTGCATGCTTGTACTTTTCCCTAGAAAGGGAATAGTGTTCCTTGTCTATAAAAGGAACATAGGCATGCTTGTTCTTTTCCCAAGAAAGGGAATAGTGTTCCTTGTCTATAAAAGGAACTTAGGTCTATTGTATTGTGATAACTTTTCCAGAAAAACATTCAAGAAAAACCTCTATAGAGAGGGGGTAAAGATCCATAGAGGATCATTAGTTTTATTAGAAAAACCTTGTTGGTAACTTTGATTGTGTTCTTATTATTCCGCTGTGCATTCGATCAATCATTGTTATTATAGACTCTAGTTGAGTTCGGATCTTGAATTCTACAATTGGTATCAGAGCGGGTGGCTCTCGATCTTGAGTTTACAAGGTTTTTCGAAGAAAAGATACCAAAATTCGTAACTGTTAATAATTTTCGTAGTCTTTCTGCTGGGCTGTTTTTCAAACAGCGATAACTTTTTCGTGAACCGTTGGATCAGGCTGAAATTTTGGCTGGAGCTTCTCTATATACTCATCTAACTTTCCACCGAAGGGATTGTTGTTTTGAGGTCTCAGTCAAAAGATACACGTGCCAGAAAACTGCTGCAGACACCATCATGTATGTTGAATTCTTCAAGTTTTTTAGTGACACCAAAAAGTGTCACTAAAGATCAAAAAGTGTCGTCTTTATACTGATTGGATGAATATAATTTACTAGTTGATTGGATGAATATAATTTATTGTGGGGCTCGGGCATATTTGCAAAAAAAAACGCAGCAAGAAACATTTTCTACTAGTTGATTGGATGAATATAATTTATTGTGGGGCTCGGGCATGATCTGAGTTTTGTTTCTGCATTCACATTGTGTATTGCTGCTGAAGCACATATTGATTCTGCTGAAGGTTTACGTGAGAATGGCAGATCTTGATAATGAAAGGATTATATAGTTGTGCTTGAATGTTGCATCAAATTGTTGCATTTGATCGTATCACACATTGGTTAACGTGGGATTCTATCACTTGTGATTGGTCATTAGAACTGTGTGATCACGTGGGAATATTTGCATGTGCAATTGGTAGTTGTTTTTAAGGCAGATTTCAAGATGATGAACAAAGAAGATTATTATAAAGGTTTTGCTGAAGGATATGCCGGTCTTCCAATTGCTTTCATGGGCATCTCTCAGGTACATACTTGTGATTATAGTTGTAAAGAGAGATATAATGAACTTAAGGAAGCCTATGATACTATGAAACCTAAGTACAATGAATGCTATGTTGATAATGAAGCTCATAAACTAGCATTAAAAACTCTAGAAAGACAAAAGGTATGGTTTCAAAAGAATCAAGTGGCTTATGAGGAAAAGATTAGGGTGCTAGAAAGTGATCTAGAATTTGCTAAAATAGATTTAAAACGTACTGAGAAAGAAAAAGCTGATATAGTTTCTGAAAACCATGTGCTAAAAGTGAAACTAGATGAGGAAGTAGCTAGACATAAAGAATGGTTAATGTCAGGTGATAATTTAGCCAGCTTCATCTATAGCAGTCAATCTCCTAACTCTACTGTCGCTTTAGGTTTTAAGAAGTATGTTGGCTTAGAAGCTAGGAATGATACTCGTAAATCTACACCAGCAGGTTTAGCAAATTTTGTGAAAGAAGGTGATTTACATGCTGTACGTGGACCTATTAGAGGTGAATTCATGCCCATTGACCTGTCTATTACTGTTGACTTTGATGGATCACACCATTTATATGGCAAAAAGTCAAGTGACTTGCTAGACCGTAATAGCAAACCTAATGACTCTGTCTCTTGTTATGAAAGTGAAAGTCGTCAGATTTAAAGTCCACTGACTATACCTCATGTGATTCAAGTGAAAAGTCTGACTCACCTAGTAGCACATCCATGACCACACCCAAGTCCATAGTTGCTGATGATGAGCTCAAAACAAAGCCAGTTGCTTATTCTATTAAACACAAATTTGCTTCTACTTCTGTTTCTAATAAGTTTAAATGTGATAAACAAAGTTGTGTTAAGAATAAGCATTTTAAGAAGAAATCTTGCTTTGTGTGTGGTAGTAAACTCCATCTTATTATAGACTGTGATTATCATGAGAAAAAGATGGGTGTTTCCTCTGGCCATAAGACTTCTAGACCCACATGGACTAATGCTGCTAGTATTCCTCCATTTGTTCCCAAAGCAGCACATGTGAGAGCAGGTAAACCAGTTCCTACTGGTAAACCAAAGGTGTATGCATCTGTTTCTGCTGACAAGCTTCATAGGCCTTTTCCAGTTCCCTCTGGTGGAGGATATTCTTCACCAGTGACTACTGGTTGGTGGAACAGTAAGGCTAGGCTTATGCCCTTTAGACCTAAAAGTTCTTATTTTCAGTCATATACACCTTATGTATCTCATATGAATATGGCACATGTTGGAGTTAGAAGGGCAACTGCTGTTAAGCCATCAATAGGATGTTTTTGGAAAACTCAAAGGAAAGGTTCATTCTGGGTACCCAAGAACAATAATCTTTGTCAGGTGCATTGATTGAGGGGAGGCATAAGCCTAAGGGGAGGCTTATAGTTGTATTGTTTTTGTATTCAAACCATTTTTGCAGATGTTGGATCCTCATACGCCTGAGGGGAGGCTTAGTGTTTCTGCTGACACTACAATTGTCTTTGGTTTCTGCTGCTGCTTGATGGTATCTTGTACATGTTTTGGTATTTTTATTCTTTCTTAGTTAAAATAATAATAATAAAAAAAAAAAAAAAAAAAAAAAAAAAAAAAAAAAAACTCTAACCTGTCTGTGTTCAGTTTCTTTTCTTGATTGCAGGTTTTGGTGTTGGTTAATTACCACACCTAATGGTTTTCATCTCACCATGTCTTTCTGACACAAGAGTTGGCTAGCCCACAAGATTATGGCTTGTGGTAAAGGCTGCGGAAATCCATAAATGGTAATCAACTCACCATGATGATGACGACATTCCATCAAAGAGTTGGCTAGTCCTGAGCAAACGGCTACAGGTAAAGACATATCAAATCCGTTTATATGGTTGCTGGTTTGCCAATAAATCAGATGGTTATCAGTGTACCATAGTTTTCGAACTCAAACATATGGCTACTCCAGTAGTGATGGCTATTGGTAAAGAGACATCAAACCCATTATTTTCAATGATTCACCTCTCACAGGTGTTAACACACCTGGAAGTGATGAGAATAGTCTGAAACTTATAGGTTTTGATGTACATGTTGTCATTTGTTGCTGCAAAGATCTGGTGTTTCAAAGTTGTGTCATCATAGAGATGTAATTGTTTTGGTTCTTTGCTGCTGATGTTCGAGTACAATCCTCTAGTTCTGAAGTGTTAAAGATTGTTGGGAAGGATTGTTGGGAAGTTTTGGTACAATCCTCTAGTTCTGAAATTTTTTAAAGATCTGGAAACTGGAACTTAAATGATACAATCCTCTTGGATTCTACAATCAGTATCATTTAAATTCCAGTTTAGGGGAGGATTGTTGGGAATTCTGTGAAACAGTGATTCTGCTGATCGAGAAATAATGGATTCTGCTGAAGAAGAGTTTCTGCTGAAGTACTATAAACATACAAAAGTAGGAACTATGCTGAAGTTATTCTACTGAAGTAGTGGAGATATAGGTCTACTGAAGTACTGAAGCCGTGGAATCTACTGAAGTAGTGAAGCAGCTGAAGTACTGAAGCCATGGATTCTGCTAAAGTAGTGAAGTTATGGAATCTGCTGATGTAGTAAAGAGTGGATTCTGCTGAAGTTATATTTCTGCTGAAGTAGTAAAGCAGAAATCGTGATTCTGCTGATAGTGTGAATCCACGTAAGAAAGGCAGGCGTTGTATTATTTATATGCTAGCCCATCATTATTATTGTACTGCCCAAGGGTAGCATGGGCATGTGTATGAGTTTTACATTTATTTATTTGCATGCTTGTACTTTTCCCTAGAAAGGGAATAGTGTTCCTTGTCTATAAAAGGAACATAGGCATGCTTGTTCTTTTCCCAAGAAAGGGAATAGTGTTCCTTGTCTATAAAAGGAACTTAGGTCTATTGTATTGTGATAACTTTTCCAGAAAAACATTCAAGAAAAACCTCTATAGAGAGGGGGTAAAGATCCATAGAGGATCATTAGTTTTATTAGAAAAACCTTGTTGGTAACTTTGATTGTGTTCTTATTATTCCGCTGTGCATTCGATCAATCATTGTTATTATAGACTCTAGTTGAGTTCGGATCTTGAATTCTACAACAGTCCTTATAAGGGGTGCTTGGATCTGTATATTAATCTGTGTTAGAAGCTTGTTGTGTTGTTCATTGTTGTTGTCCTAAGTCACTTAGGTTCCTAATAGCCAATATAAACCATAAAAATCAGTCCTCTTTAGGAAAAAAGTCAAAATCAAGTTTAATTTCTTATTACAGTCAACTGTTAAGATTGTAGGTTGTAATTCTCACCATAGTAGCTTAAAACTTAGTAATCTAGCTTAAATCAACCTTAATATAGCTTAAACATAACTTATTTAGTCCATAGCATTGATCACAAGTTCATAAAAGTCAAAGTGTTAGTGTAAATTGAAAAGTCAAAATTTCACTTGCCTGTTTTTTAATAAAACTTAGAATTTTATTGTGAGTTTATTATTAAGATTTAGCTTATAAGCTTCTAGGATATATAAATATAGCTGCTTAAGTAAATTATAAAAATATTAGCTCATTCATAATCAGCTTATCAAGTGCTTATTTCTTAGCTTAGTTTGAGTCCTTTTTCAAAAAGCTCCCCTGTGCACAGATTTGATAGTCTAGTTAATAAGCTCTCAGAGAGCTTATTAGTGACCCATAGCTTATGCAATTTAGCTTTTTGAGAAGCTCACCTAGCTGTCTCAAGGTTACAAGCTTAACTTTCCCATTTTTAGCTTATTTAGCTAGTCTGCTTATAGCTTTTAGTTCTGTCCATTTTGTTTAAGTTAACCAGTTAGTCAGTGTTTTTAAGTTTTTCAAAAGCCTCTCACAAGCTTATTAGTTTAATCCAGAGGTTGAGCTTTAGCTTTTTGAAAAGCCAATAAGCTCAGCTTATTGGATCCACTTTTTGGTTGGGCTTCCAATCTCTCCTGTGGGCCCCATGAGGCATGGAAGTTGGCTAGTCAGACCTGTTTGCTACTCAGTTTTAGTACAAGTGCTTATTTGAATTTGTAGTGCTTATTTTATAAGTAATTGTGTTTATTCAGTGTTCATATTAGCTTATTACATTTGTTTAGCTTATTCTCAATTCACCTTTGCTTATTTTTTAGCTTAAAAGCCCTTTTGGCTTAAACTCTTTAGCTTATTTCCATTTTCTAGCCACTGTTAATATAATAAGCTCAAAACTGAGCTTATTAATCAGTTTCATAAAAAGTTGTAGTTAACAAAAGTGCTTATTTTCTTGTGTTTAATAAGTTGCAAAAAGAAAATCAAAAAAATAAAATGTTTGGCAAAAAGGTGGGGAGGCAGGCTCGAACCTGAGACCTCCCACCTTTGAGAGTGTTAGGAGTGTACCTGGATACCAGTTGCCCTTGGGTCTTTGACTGGTCATCTTGTGCAAAATTTAATACATAACACCTCTTTGTCCGTTTAGCTTATTTTGTTAAGTTAGCTTATTTCGAGCTTATTTGAACTAGCTTTTTCAGTTTTTGTATTTTTTATAAAATTGTATTAGTATAAAGTATTTTATAAAAAAGTTTCAGATTTTTCTCATTAGTTTTAGTATTTTTAAACATTTAATTAGTGTAAAACCATATTTAATTCATAATAAAAAATATAAAAGTCAAAAAAATATAAATCTTTTTTCTAAAATTTTCTTTTGTTATATAGTATGTAAGAAAATTGTTTTTACACTTGTAGGACTTTTATTTCATAAATTTTACGTTTTGTCTTGCGCTCCAGCGTAATTTTCGTACATAACGCACGTTTTCATTTTAGGTTACGTTTTTAGGTAATTTAGGTTTACGTTTTGGTTAAAATAGTTTATTTAAGATATTTTGTTTTATAAAATCACACAAACATCATTGTAAAAATAGTGATAGCATTTATTTAATATATTTTATCTTTTTAATTTTCTTAATTTGCATTTAAGTCGCTGTAATTTATTAATCTTTTCTTTAGGTAATTATCCATCCAAATCCTTACTGATCACTATCCTTAGTGATCATTTTATCATCTGATCAAGTGTTTATACACCAATTCATCCTCCGTGGGACTTAACGACCCGGGAATTCATTGTATTCTCTGATCTTCATTGTATTTGTGTTTTAAGCAGTTTTAAGTCTATTACGGTTAGCCATTCACAAGTGGCTAGCTTGTGTGATTAGACTTGACTGGTTTAGCACAGATCAGTGCCATTCCAGCATTTTGCCTTCAAGAGACCTAAAAAGTGAAAAGGAACGATATTAAGCAATAACGGATACAAAAGTGATCAAATAAGGGCTTAAACGACCCCTCAAAATGGTACCTTTTAAAACCTTATCAATCATTAACAACTAAGATAAGAGACAACCAATCAATATTCAATAATTAAGTTTCATATTCCCTAGGCAAACACACAAGTAAATTAGCCGGACATGGAGAACATGCAAGCGTACACACATATAATCAAAGACATAATTGAATTAATGAAGTAAAACACTTATCTTGATGTAAGATAGGGTTTGGAACCCTAAAATACTGTACAAGACAGCCTTGGTTCAGTTTAGGTTTTTACTCCAAAAGACTACACACAAATACTGAAAAATTCGGATTCTATATATAAGATTACATATGCGACGGCGTCACCTTATGTTGTGTGACGCCGTCGGGTCGCCGTCATTAGGGTTTCGTCTTGGCCACGTTAGTCTTGCGACGGCGTCACCTTGTGCTTGTGACGCCGTCCTCTTCAGCTTCTGACGCCGTCTGGATTGAATCTAGGCCGTCTGAGTTGCGACGGTCTACTCTTTTATAACTTGACGTCGTCACTTGAAAATAAGAGTTTTGGCTTCTGTCCCGTCACAAAATCCTCCGACGGCGTCGCAGTTAAGGAGTGACGCCGTCACCTTGTGTTTTCAGCAGCTGGAGTGTCTCGATTCTTGACTTTGGCCATTTTCTTCGTATATCCGCGCCTTTTCATCCAAATAAGTGCCATTACAGCAATTTGCCTTCAAGAGACCTAAAAAGTGAAAAGGAACGATATTAAGTAATAACGGATACAAAAGTGATCAAATAAGGGCTTAAACGACCCCTCAAAAAGGTACATTTTAAAACCTTATCAATAACTCATGAAGACATAGAGCAAATTGATGAAGATGACTTGGAGGAGATGGACATAAAATGGCAAATAGCTCTTCTTAGCATGAGGGCTAGGAAATTCTACAAGAAGACTGGCAAGCCAATTCACATCAATGGTAGTGAAACTGCAGGGTTTGATAAAAAGAAAGTAGAGTGTTTCAATTGTCACAAGTTGGGGCATTTTGCTAGAGAATGCAGAAGACTAAGAAAGTAGGACAACAACAGGTCCACTTGGTACAAGAAAAAGAAAGAACCAATTGTGGAAGAACCAAAGGCAATGCTGGCAATTGATGGTGTGAGCTATCATTGGAGTTTCATAGCTGATGATCAAGAGGAACAACCTTCAGATGTTGCTTTTATGGCTACAGAACATGCTCTCATGGCTTTCTCTGACTCTGAGGTACAAACTTTGATAGTTGTTCTAAAACATGTAGGGCTTCTAAAGAATGTGAAAGGCTTAGTGATTTATTTGACAAGAAAAGAACAGAGTTACATGCTGCTAATTATACTGTGTCAAATCTTAGAAGAGGCATAGTTGTATTAGAGAAACAACTAGAGCATTATAGATCAAATGAATCAAAATATAATGATGATATGATTGTTCTTAGAAGAAAGATAGATCATAAGACTGCAGTGAATGAGGCATTAAAAGAAGAGTTTGAAAAACTTAAAAAGATAAATGAGAATGTCAATTTAACTGTAGACACATGCTATTATCAGTCTAAGTCAATTGATAAAATTTGGAATGCTTAAATCACTAGTAAAGTTAAGTCTGGTATGGGATACAACACTGCTCCTCCACCACTAAGGGGTGTTCCATCACCTCCAGGCATAGATTTAGCTCATACAGGCCTAGAAGAGTTTCAGGAACTTGAACGTGAATATGGTCCTCTAAAGAACACATTTGTGAAAACTGAGGAACAGGTTAAGCATGAAACTGATGTTTTTGAAAGTGCAAGTGACTCATCTGTTGTAGATGAGAATGTTAAAAAGAATGTAGAGGTTTCTATCCCAAAAGTTGTTAATACTATTACAGAGGAACCTAGGAAACAAGTTAACAAGCCTAGATCAACTGTAAGGTATGCTAAGATGTATAGAAACAAGCCATCAACTCCTAGGGGTAACCAGAGGAGTTGGAATCATGTTAAATCTCAACAACTAGGTAGTGATTTTGTGATGTACAATAAAGCATGTTATATTTGTGGTAGCTTTTATCATTTACATGCGAATTGTGACTATCATTTTGGGAGAAGGGAAGTTCATGGGAATAAACGGGTGGAGTCTAACAAGTTTCAAAATAATGTGCACCCTAATTCACACAGCAAGATGATCCCAAGAGCAGTTATATTAAGAAGTGGTCTTAAAACTTTTGCCACTGGTAAAACTGTTAACACTGCTCACCCCAAATCACTTGTTACAAGTGCAAAATCCAAAACAACTTTTGTAAAATCTGCATAAACAGGGAAAAGTTATGTTAAAAATAAAAGGGTTAACTATAACCAACAGTGGGTACCTAAAACTAAACCAGCAGTTACCACTGCTCAATCAAAAGTTCCCACTGCAAGTGTTGTAAACAAGACCAAGGGAAACATGGGAAATGCTGTGAAGGCCTCAGCACGTTGGGAATGGAAACCTAAAGGAATTACCTCATCAACCAATCCCAATGGTGTATCAATGACCTTTGATAGATTTAACTATATTGATACACGAGGTAGATCCAATTCAATCATGGCTTGGGTCCCCAAAGGAAACTAACTCCTTTCTTATATGTGCAGGAACATCCAAGGACAAAAAGATCAGATCAAGGCTACACAGATAGTGGATGTTCAAAGCACATGACTGGAAACAAGTCCTATCTCTCAGATTTTGAACACTATGATGGACAGTATGTCAGCTTTGGAGGTGGAGTTAATGGTAAAGTTGCTGGTAAAGGGGTCATCAAAACTGGTAACTTGGACTTTGAACCTGTGTACTATGTAAAAGAGCTTAAGTATAATCTTTTTAGTGTGTCACAAATGTGTGACAAGCAAAACAATGTTCTTTTTACTAAAGATATGTGCTTTGTTCTCTCTAAGGATTTTCAGATGCCTGATGAAAGTCAGATTCTTCTTAAGATTCCTAGAAAAGGCAACTTATATAGCTTTGATATGAATAACATTGTTGCTAAAGATGATTATGCTTGCTTTCTTGCAAAGGCCACAGTAGATGAATCCATGCTATGGCATAGAAGACTTGGTCATGTTAACTTCAAAACCATTAATAAGGTTGTCAAAGATGGTTTGGTAAGAGACTTACCTCAGAAAAGATTTGAAAATGATCAAACCTGTGTGGCTTGTCTTAAAGGCAAACAACACAGAGCTTCTTGCAGGTCAAAGTTGGTTAACTCTATTGCTCACCTACTTCAAATGTTGCATATGGACTTGTTTGGTCCTACATCTGTGAGCAGCTTAAATCTTTAGAAGTATTGTCATGTTGTGACTAACGATTTTAGCAGGTTTACATGGGTTTTCCTTCTAAGGACTAAGGATGAAACAACAGGCATCCTTAAGATCTTCATCACAAAAGTTGAAAACCAATATGATATGAAAGTTAAAATTATTAGGTGTGACAATGGGACAGAATTTAAGAATAGAGTTATGGATGATTTTTGCAGAGATAAAGGTATTAAAAGAGAATTCAGTGTTGCTAGAACTCCTCAACAAAATGGTGTTGCTGAGAGGAGAAACAGGACACTTATAGAGGCTGCTAGAACCATGTTGGCAGATTCAAAATTGCCAATCACTTTTTGGGCTGAAGCAGTTAACACTGCTTGTTATGTACAAAACAGGGTTTTTGTAGTGAAAACAAAGAACAAGACACCTTATGAGTTATTTAGAGGTAGACCCCCTATCCTAGACTTCATGAGACCATTTGGATGTCATGTCACTATTCTCAATACCATAGATTATCTGGGCAAATTTGAAGAAAAAGCTGATGAAGGGTATTTTGTTGGATATTCCATGGTTAGTAAAGCTTTCAGAGTATTCAACTTAAGAACCCAAAAGATTGAAGAAAATCTGCATGTTGAGTTCCTGGAAAACAAAGTGAATGTCAAAGGAACTGGTCCAGAAAGGCTGTTTGATCTTGATACTCTAACCCATACTATGAATTATGTACCTATCTCTACAGGCACATCTACTTATGATTTTGCAGGTTCAGAAGAGTTTCTTGATAATGATGAACCAAGCAAGGATCAAGCAGAAGATCAAGATGAATTCAGTTTGCCACTTTGGGACTATGCAGATAATGATGATATTCCAAGGACTGGAGATGCTCATCCTTCTAATGATTCTGGAAAGGAAGGAGATAGCAACATGAACACTGAAGATCCTAAAGCAGTGGAAATTCAGATTCCACTGCTTGGCCAGAAGTTTCCACTGCAACACCAGAAGTGGAAATTACAACTCCAATTACAGAGGAAGCTCAAGCCAATGATGTTGAAATATCAAATATGCCAAATGAGATTGCAATTACTCAGACTCCCCATACTTCAATTCATAAATCACATCCTCTTGAAAATGTGATTGGAGCTGTCAATTCACCAGTGAAGACTAGAAGACAAACAAAATTGCCTGATATTCATGGATTTATAAGTGAAATCTATGAATCTAAGAATCATGAAGGCAAGAATGAATGTCTTTTCATGTGTTTTCTGTCACAAATGGAGCCAAAGAATGTATACAAGGCACTTGAAGATGAAAGTTGGGTAGAAGCAATGCAAGAAGAGTTGCTTCAGTTCAAGATTCAAAAGGTCTGGGTGCTTTGCGACTTACCTCATGGCAAGAAGGTAATTGGTACTAAATGGGTGTTCAGAAACAAGAAGGATGAAAGAGGAATTGTTATCAGAAACAAGGCTAGGCGTAGCTCAAGGATACACTCAGGAGGAGGGTATTGACTATGAAGAAGTGTTTGCCCCAGTTGCAAGAAATGAAGCAATCAGGCTGTTCTTAGCTTATGCATCCTTTATGGGCTTTAAAGTCTATCAAATGGATGTAAAGAGTGCTTTTCTATATGGGCAGATTGATGAAGAGGTATATGTTTCACAACCTCCAGGCTTTGAAGACCCTGAATATCCAAACAAAGTGTACAGGGTGGTTAAAGCTTTGTATGGCTTGCATCAGGCACCAAGAAAATGGTATGAGACCTTAGCTACTTATCTTCTTGATAATGGGTTTCATAGAGGCAGAGTGGATCAAACTTTGTTCATCAAGAAAGACAAGAACGATATCTTGCTAGTTCAAGTATATGTTGATGATATCATTTTTGGCTCTACAAATACTGAGATGTGCAAGGAGTTTGAGAAGCTAATGAAATATGAGTTCAAGATGAGTTCTATGGGTGAACTCACATTATTTTTGGGACTTCAAGTACAGCAAAGGACAGATGGTATTTTCATCAATCAAGATAAATATGTGGCTGAGATACTAAGGAAGTTCAAGTTCTCTGATGCTAAGTCATCCAGCACCCCTGCAGACAAGACTACACATCAACTTTTGAAGAAAATAGTGGTGAAGCAGTTGATGTACACATGTACAGGTCTAGGATTGGTTCTTTGATGTATCTTACATCATCTAGACCAGATATTATGTTTGCAGTGTGTGCTTGTGCAAGGTTTCAGGTCACTCCCAAGTTCTCACACTTGACTGCTGTGAAGAAGATTTTCAGATATCTTAAAGCATTTCCTAATCTGGGATTATGGTACCCTAGAGAATCATCTCTAGAACTAGTTACTTACTCAGATAGTGACTATGCTGGAGCTAGTTTAGATAGAAAATCTACTATAGGAGGATGCCAATTTCTTGGTAATAGATTGGTGTCATGGCAGTGCAAGAAACAAATAATGGTGGCAAATTCATCAACTAAGGCAGAGTATGTGGCTATTGCAAGTTGATGTGCTCAAGTTCTATGGCTTCAGAATCAACTTTTGGACTATGGGTACAATTTCATGAATACCATCATTTATATTGACAATAACAGTACCATTTGCATAATTAAGAATCCAGTTCAACACACCAAGACTAAACATATTGAAATTAGACACCATTTTATAAGAGATTGTTATGAGAAAAAGCTAATTCAAGTTATCAAAATTCATACTGATGATAACTATGCTGATTTATTAACAAAAGGACTTGATGTGGGTAGATTTCAGTACTTGGTAACAGGTATTGGAATGCTTAATCCATAAATTTTTGTGTCTAATGATCTTTGGTGTTGAGGGGAGGCTTTTGGGTACTAAAATTGTTGTATGAGTTTGTATATGTT
This sequence comes from Chrysanthemum seticuspe, assembly GCA_019973895.1. Lineage (NCBI taxonomy): Eukaryota > Viridiplantae > Streptophyta > Magnoliopsida > Asterales > Asteraceae > Chrysanthemum > Chrysanthemum seticuspe. The sequence continues at coordinate 92,467,846 of BPTQ01000009.1, read as the reverse complement.
TGCTTGTATTTCTATTTAACTTTTATGCAGCAAAGATGGGAGTTGATCATAAAAGGTGTGTATCTGAGACACACAACAAATGGTTATTGATTCACTATGTCTAATCCATATAAGAATCAACTAGTCCAGAGCAAACGGCTACTGGTAAAGACTTGACAAATCCGTTTATGGTTGATAGCTTACCAAAAACTATATGGTTATCAACTCACCATATTCTTTATGATTAAGAGTTGGCTAGTCCATAGCAAACGGCTCATGGTAAAGACATATCAAATCCGTTGATAGCTGGTAGTTTGCTAAAAACTATGATCAAGAGCAGTCCCATTTTCATATGTTTTTTTTACCACTGCTCTTTGAAAATCTTTGTGAAAAATTACCATTGCTAGTTCACAGTTTCCACTGACAGTGTTATTTTTACCACTGTTGATCTAGCCGTTACAACTGTTGTGTCAGTAAATAAATTTTTACTAGCCGTTGAAGAGAAATTGCTTTCCATATATATAGGGTAAATTTTTAGAAGATTATCAATTTTCCAAATTGATATTTATCCTCTAAAGATAAATCCTTTCCTTAGATAATCTTTCTTGCGCAAAACTCTTAAACCCTAACACTATATATCTTTTTCTCTCAATTGGCGAGTTCTTTATACAATTCATACTGACACAATATCTTTTTCATCAAAAGATTTTATGGCACCTATCACTTTTGCAGATGAGCACAACCAAGTGGCCTACTTGGAAAAGTCAAACGAGAACAGTGGCCCTGTTTTTAATCAGATTGTGGACTTTTTAAACACTACCCATATAAGGTATGCTTTACTTCTTAATCCCACAATCTCTATCTCTCAAATCAAACAGTTTTGGACTTCTGTTCAGTCCATAACCATTGAAAATAGAGATACACATGAAACAGTGGATGCTCTTAGAGCCACTATGGATGGGGTAATCATTGATGTTACTGAGGCATCCTTGAGTAGAATTCTCCAATTGGATGATCTCAATGGTATCATCACATTACCCATGCTAGAAATTCATACACATCTTTCATCCATGGGGCATGATACCACTGACAAAAATGCTACTTTAAAAAAGAGTGGTTTCTGTCCTCATTGGAGATTTTTGATACATACTCTTTTACATTGCCTAAGTCCTAAGAAAACTTCTTATGAACAATTCAGTTCAACAATGGCTTACCCTTTGGTTTGTCTAGCCATAGATAGGACTTTTAATTGGTCAAAATATATTTTTACAAGTATGCAAGGCAATGTAAAGAGTTCAACAAAAAATTTGATGTATCCAAGGTTAGTGCAAGCAGTGTTAAATGAATTTCAACTGCAACCCCATACAAGAGTTTATAAAATCCGTTGCCTTAAGCCTAAAGTTTTTCAAAACATGAATAAAGATGGCAATCGGAATATTACACCTCTTTTTCCTCAAATGCTTGCAAAGATTTCCCAAGTACAAAATCCACCAATAATCACTGTTCGTAACATTGATTATACTCCACCAGTTTCTCACACCTATGAGAGGAAGCAAAAACAGCCAACTCCTCCCATTACAACACAGCATGTCCCTGATCCTTTTGGTTTAGGAACAAGCAGTGCTGGTTCCAGGCTTCCACCTAGTCCAACTAGGGAGGAATCTGAGCCAATGCCCTATGATTCACCTCTCCCAACAGGTCACACAGTTGGAAGTGTTGAGGGCAGTGGGCAACAAATGGAATTGATGGCACTATGTACCAAATTAGCAAAGCAGGTTGAATCTCTGGAAAAGGACTTGGCACAACTAAAGGAGCAACATGCCAAGGATATCACACAGTTGAAAGAAGAGATTCAGACATTGAAGAAAGAGTTGCAGGGGTTGAAGCAAAGGAAAACTGCAAAGATAGTGATCTCATCTCCATCCTCGCCTCATAATGGTGACTCAGAAGCATTCAGTGAAGATTTTGGGAATTCTCCCAAACAGGGGAGGAAAACAGATGCTGAAACCAAAGGGAAGAGAATTGATTTTGGAGATGAAGGTACTGAGGAAGCTGATACTCAAAAAGTTCCTTAACAGCAACCAGAGCAAGAAATTTTCAGTACTGCAACCACTGATTTCATTCCCACTGCAGAAGAAGTTACCACTGCTGATCAAGAAATTACCACTGCAGAGGAAGAAATCAAGAAAACAAAAGGTAAAGCAGTAGTGCAAAGTGAAGAGCAACAAAGAAGGAAAATTTCAAAGAAAGAACAAGCTCAAATTGCTCATGATAGAGAGATTGCTAGAAAGATCAATGAAGATCAAGTTGCTAATAAGAAAAGGCTTGAAGAAATAGAGATAGCAGATTTTATGGAGGCAAAAAGGCTGAGCAGGATGGACACCACTGATCCAGTTTCCACTGTTCAACCTACAATATTCAAAGAAAAGACTCCAGAATTTAGCTATGTGCCTACTGAAGAGGATATTGAGTTCTTGATTGCTAATGATCTAGTAGTCAAGAAGAAGGCAATTGACCTACTTGCAGATAAGTCCTTAAGTGAAGAACAAAGAACTGCACAGTTGAAAATTTTTATTCAGATGAAGAATAGCCAAGCACTTCAAGAAGTAATCAGTTCAGTCAGAAAAGGTCAAAAGAAATCAAGGCAACCAACTAAGGCACAAGTTATTACATACATGAAGACTTATTGTTGCAATGTTGGTGGCTGGAAAAGACATCAATTCAAAGGAATGCCTGATGATCAAGTTGAAGGTATCTACTATAGAGTTCAAAGACAAGATAAAGATTTCATTCCAATGGACTCTGAAGAAGAACAAAGAAGGTATCCTAATCTGAAGAGAAAGGCCAAAGAAAGTGATTCTCAGACATTTAACAAGACAAAGTTTGCTGAAAAACAAGAAGTTCCAACCGAGAAATTCACTGAAGAATAGCTGACTGAAATGATATTGATTGAAGAAGAAGATTTTTATCCAGAACCACTGCAAGTCAGACATCCTATTGTTGATTGGGAAGTTTATACTGCTAGCAATTTTGCTCCAACATGGAAAATTACAAGGCTAGGTGGTGAAACTTCATCATTCATACATTTTGAAGAACTTATCAAAGCATGTGACAGAGATGATCTTGATACATTGTAGAGATTAGTTCAAGAAAGGTTTGATGCTGAAGATCTTAAAGATAGGAAGGAAATGCAGTTATGGGTAAATCTTAGAAGGCTCTATGAACCAGATGCAAATGATGATTTCTGGAAATTTGCATGTTCATGTCCTGGTACTACATGGACTTACTATGATTCATGTGAAGTTCATCATGTTTCTACAAAAGATGAAGTGGATGCATTTATGTTTGCTAAGAAAGAATATCCACTCAGAGCTTGAACTCTCACTATGATGCTATGTACAACTATAAGAGTCCATGAAGATACTGAGAAGGTCAGAGCTTTGCTACATAGGCTTCAAGATCAATGTTCAAGAGCTATTTAGGCGTTAAGAAGAAAGTGAAGTGTTTGAAAGAATTCCCAAATCCTTACAGATAATGAAGATTGAAGAAACTTATTGATTTGCAGAGAAATCATAAGTTTAGGGGAGGATTGTTGGGAATAATACTAACAGTTATCACTGATAGTCTTGTGGAAGACACTGCTAAAGATTACACTAGCAGTGGAAACTCCTTACCACTGCCAGTACAAATATTACCACTGCTGTTAGGATAATTGTTAAGTATTCGTGTATTGATAAGTATAGAAAAGATCTTGTGTATATTCTATATTGTTAGCTTTATACTTATCTTGTAAAGGATTCCTTGTGCTATAAAAGGAGATCCTAGGTCATTGCTTAGAGTACGTACCATTCATATAAGCTTCAAGGTGTAACCCTAGTGATAAGCAAGATCACTCGTATTATTTCTTAATAATATTGAAGCTTAGTGTTAAACTGTTCTCACTTACATTACATCATACAATCCGTCTTCTAAGTATTACTAAGTATATTCTGCGTGCTTATTAATATAACTCAAAATATCACTAACACAAGGTGTGTGTTTAGATCCATCAATGTATTTGATACAATATCATATATTGAAAACCGATAGTGCATGATAAAACAACGAAAGTGCTGTTGGAGATAAGGTAAAAACTGTTGATACAAAGGATACAATCTAACTCTATATAAAAAACCGAATCATCTTCTCGCGATAAGCTAGCGCGACGTCAGCAGGATCATGAACTTGCAACCATTGACCATGTGCCAATCGATATAAAAATATACAAACCCACACACCACAATCACAAAAAATCCCCCTTGCTTAAGATCGATTTTGGATTGCCTACATGTAATCTTATAGTCGTTCGGACGTATTCCAGTCTTATCAAAAAATGTTTGCTTGCTCTAGAACAACTGGTAGTTTGGCCTGTACAATTACTGAGATTGTTAAATTACATACAGGGGTGATCTTGTTGAAGGTTGTCAAAAATGTTACTATTGTATACTCGAAATAACTAAGTTATTCATAAATTAAAGTTGATTGTTCAAGAAGGGTTAAAAATAATACATAGTATAGTGTTGTTAATTCGAGATTTGTCCAAAAGTATTATATGTTTGTTATGCGTGATTCGTATAAATTTGACCATTTGCCAATTGCTTTGGAATTTAATTTTTTATAATAGATTTCATTTCATTACATTAAGAGATAACAAAAGAGAGTAACGAAGCAACAACATTGATGATGAGTCCAAAGAAAAAAAAGATGACAATGACAGAACTTGAGAGAGAGCACATAACAAGCTAGGAGTAGAGGTTTAACATTTTTTGCGCATCATGGCCAGAAAGGAGCTTTTCTTGAGAACTTGCAGCTGCGTCTCACTGATGAGCCTCATTAGTGTCCTGTTTTTCTCTAGCTCCTCATCTTGGATTTCACACAGGATTTCCATACAAGCACTGCCAAAAGTGGACCCAAGCACACACTCCAACTGCTTGATCTGCTCACCCCGCACACTGCATCGACGAGTTAGCTCCATCACCTTTGCATGCATGTCACTTACGAACTTTAAGTCACGTCCATTGTCACGCACAAACACAGTGTTAGCCATGTCGTAAATATCGTTATCCATTTCTGTTGTAGTAAATGCTGTTGTGGGTAGTGTGTGTCACTTGACAAAAGTAGTTTGAAAATAAATTAGATGGTGTCCGTTTATATAACCAAAATGGGATGTGAGGGGTGACATGGAATTTATTTTCAATTAAAGTCAATATAAGTAAATGTGGATAGTCAAGTGGTCAATAGTTGCTCCTTGTCAAGTAATTAAAAATGCACATTAGGCCAAATGCAATTAATGAAGCTTCTCTAGTACTCATACGCTTCCTGGCCCAAAGATAACAATTTTTGGGCAACTAAACCATTTGGGGGCAACTAAACCAGTAGCCTGTTGTTTACTTGCAATTCAAAGAAATGTTTTAGTCATGTATGCCACGTGGTCCATAACATTATGATGTGTATGGCTTAGGAAAAATATTATTTACCTTTGTTGTTAACATACAAATGGTATTATTAGGTGTACATTTACTTTATATTTTTCTGTAACAATATACAACTATGATATAACTAGCAATTTATGTCATAAACTTCGAGTATGTGTGCAGTTGACTGTGGTTTCTTCAGTATTGCATGGATATTTTGAAATAACCGAAATCGGGGATGCATAAAAGTAGGACAAAATTTAATAATGAGGAAAAGACGTACTGAAATGATGGTGCTGCCTAGTGTCATGTACTTGAAATGTTTATGTCCATTAATTTAAAAGTTTACGTATTCCCATAAAAGGTGGAATGAAACATGTGTCTAACAAGTTACTAGAACGAGTAATACTTTTGGGCAACCACATAGATACGGTGGGCAATTGGGAGAGACAGAATGTAAATTAAAATCATGAAAAAAAATTGTTTAAATAGGGAAGCAAGCAGATTTATGTTGTTTATTTTGGGGTGCTTCTAGTTAACCAACACAGTTTATTCTTAGGTGCACGCTATGTATTCCTATATGTGGTAAACAAAAAAAGGGGTTTAAAAAAAGTAGGAAAGTTTATTAATGGTGAATAGTTGTAAAGAAAATGAAGGTCCTAAATAGTGTCATGTACTTGAAGGGAACTACTGTCTTCAAAACTGAAAGTCAAACTGCTACAACACAACACCCAATAAATTTGTTATGGGGCAACTTGACACAAATAATGGGCAACTAGTCACAAGCATGGTGTATGGTCACAAACTATAAGAAATTATAAGTTTATTTATGTATGTGTTGTCCATAATTGTAATCATATGTATTGCAGAGGAAGAAGGGATAATTTTAGATCCATTTCTACATACGATAGTAAACTTGTTAATGTTGTCCATAACTGTATAATATCTGTTTGGTTATAATAATGAAAATTAAACCACCCACCCCCCAAAAAAAGAAAATTAAGAAAAAACACATAACATAATGATTGTGTTATAATAACAAAATACCTGTAAGCACTCCCTAACACGAACAAGTGCATGTGTTAGCGAAAATGCTGCTAGTGTATTAATTATACTGGTCGGTGGTGCCATAGAGAATCAATTGAAATCGGCGGACTATAAAGTTGCTCTAGAAGACATCAATCTTAAGTTCATTACAAGCTTGTCATCTAAATGGGCTATGCACACTGTTGTCTGGAGAAACAAAGATGACTTTGAAAAGATGACCTTGGATAATCTCTATAACAACTTGAAGGTCTATAAGTCTGAAAAGAAAATTGCAGGTTCATCATCATCTACACAGAACATTGCTTTAGTGTAAGTTTGTAATCCTTCAAATCTATGCATCATCACATTCTGTTTACAACGACTTTGCAGCCGTAGCCTTGGTCAAAGGATGGGATAGTCAGTGATGTTTCCACTGCTGGTTTGCTCTATCCACTGCCAGTTATGGTAAATACACTGCTAGTGCAGAATTGCTGAATATGGAAACAACAGGGGCTTTTGTGAAACATTTTGCTGGTACCGTACTTATTCCCCAATTCATTGTCGATCAATTAATTGATCTTTTAAACACTCCCAATTGGCGGTGAACACAAACCCTAACCACTCCCAACTATAATTTTCACAAATCCCACATAACATTCACTTTCAACATACAATGGCAACTGAATATTCCACAACCTACAACTTAGTCGCATACCTAGTCAAGAACGACCATTCTGAAGGTTTTCATGAGATGATTGATTTCATCAAACATAGTCCTATACACTATGCATTAACTGTAGAACCCGTCATTGTTAAAGCTTATATACATCCGTTTTGGTGGATTGCTGAAATTCAAGAAAGAGGTGGAGAAGAGGTTATTAGGGAGGTTGTTGATGAAATGGAGATTCTGATCACAGAGGAGGTGATTAGAGGCGTTTTGAAGCTTCAGGATGCTGAAGGAGTTGTTAATCTGTCTGATGCTGAAATATTTGAAGGTTTAGAAAGAATGGGTTATGAGAGAAAAGGGGATCGTATAAAGTTTCACAAAGGTATGTTTTCTCCGCAATGGAAGTTTTTAATCCATACCTTGCTCAGGTGTGTAAGCAATAAAACAACTAGATTTGATGAGTTTCCCTCAAAGATTGCAACTGTTGTCATCTGTTTATCTCAAGAAAGGGTTTTTAACTGGTCTCGAATGATTTTTGAGGGTATTCAGAAGAACATTAAAGAACAGGGAAAATACTACCTCTATCCTAGGTTTATTCAATTGATAGTAGAAAGTCAAATAACAGAACCCATTCCCCATAAGAGAAAGTATGACGTTTTACATATGGTTCCTAAGGTGTTTGCCCATATGAGGAAAAAGAGTCCAAATTTTTCAGGAACCATAACACCTTTGTTTCCTCACATGCTAAATCTGCCACAACTTATAGAGGAGGAAAATCCACAACCCAATCTATCCACTGATGAACCCCCTGCTACCACTTCCTAACCCACTGCCGAACCCTTACCTTCAATATCTGAACCCCAACATATTTTAGTTACTAGAAGGAGGAAGAAGGGCACTCAGCTACCTGAGGCTGGTGGTAGTGGTGAAGGACATGAGGGTGTAACAGGTGTGGGAGGTGACATGAGTGGAAGGGGTTTCACTACTGTTTCAGGCGTAGACGCTGACCAGGTAAGTGAAAACCTAAGTAAGACCCAACCACTGGCAACTCCTAATGTGGAGAGTTCACTCGAGGTCAACATAGGTGGAGGAATCCCCAGCCAACAGGCTAACTTGGGGTCCATGGATGCTGAGGCTCGGTCGGATGCCATGGTACTCACATCCTATGATTCACTTCTCGGAGCAGGTCACATAGCTCGGAGTGATGAGGATAGACATGAAACTGAACATGAATTGACGGGTAATGATACTTTTGTGCATAATGACAATTCCCAGTATACACCTCTCGGACCAGTTAACACAGGTCGAAGTCATGAGGATATAATGGAACTTTTAAAGGAATTGACTGATAAATGTGACAAGATGGAGTCTAAAATATCTGGTCTTCAGGAATTGACAACCTCTCAAGCTGGAACTATTAAACGGTTGATGCAAAGGCTGAACGTTTCGAAGCGAATTAGGAGACCAGGAGTTGCTGCATATAGAAGAATCAAAAGGATGGGAAAGAAGCTAGCTCATCAAAGGATCAGAGTTTGGAGGATGCATCCAAACAGGGGATGAGTAAAAGCATAGATTCAGGGGAGGATGTGAATTTGGATGTGCTTTTGGACTTGGATAGTCGTGCTAATCGGGATTGTTATCTGGTGACTGACATGGAAGGAAAAGCTGCAGCGATAAATGATGCTTCGAAAGCTACTTGTGCAGCAAAAGAGAAGGAAGTGGTGCATGCAACAACCACTGCCTATGTTGCTGCATCCACTGCTTCTAAAGAAGAAGCCACTGATGGAACCACCTCTAAGGTAATTATAAAAATTGTTACTTCAGATATTCCCATTGCTATCACAACCACTGCTACTACAATCACAACCACTGTTACATCACCACAAAAGTCAAAAGACGCTGAAAAGGAGGTTGCCATTCAACTGCTAAACCTAAAGCAATCTTTACCAATCCCTGAACCTATCATTGCACCCATTCCTGCTACAATTAAACCTTCTGCACCTAAACCGTTGGGAAGTTTGAAGATTGGTGAGCCTGTGCAGTCAGTTGTTGGTCAATGATGAGTGTGTAAATACTCATCATTTTTGTACAAATTAGACTGCAAAAACATCTGAAAACACTCAGAAATGCATCGAAATGATAAAAATATCACAAATAAGTGTTTTATGTGTTTTAAATGCAAAAATATCAAAATCTGGTGAAAAACGTATCAAATTTGCATAATTGGCAGTTTTAGTCCCCCAAGTTTCAAAAGTTGTCAAAAACAGTCCCTGGTAAAACCAAATAAAGAAAAATATCATTTTAAGTCCTTAGGGATTCAAAAGTTGTCAAAATTGGTCCTTGAGATTCAAATTTACAAAATTACAACTTTAGTCCCTGAACTTTGAAATTTGGCAAGTTTAGTCCTTTGAGAATTTGAAATTGTCAAATCTAGTCCTTTTACTATTAAAGATTGTCAATTTTAGTCCTTGTGTCAAGTTTGGAAAATGGCAGTTTGGTCCTTCAAGAATTCAGAAAGTGCAAATTAGTCCTTGTCATTTTAAACCTAAGCCTTGTCAAATTGAATTTGACCCCCTGCCTTTTTACATTTTGGACCCCCTGTCTTTAGCTATTTTGGACCTTTGGTCAAAGAAAGTCAAACAAGCAGATAAACGCGCCCACACTGTTTATCTCTCCCATGTGTTGCCTGCAAACCAACTTGCCTGCTCCTCTCCAGTCACCTCACCTTTCCTCCACCCCTCATCATCACCACTACCTACTTTTACCACCACATTAAATGCCACCCCCCCCCCCCCCCCGTAGTTGATAAAACAGAGCTCTACAAGTCAAACATTGCTTTCCCGCCAAAAATGTGAAAAGGATCAAAACTCTCCCATTGGCCAAGATATGAGGTGGGATTTGCTCAAGAGGCCACGTGGAAGTAAATTGATGCATAAAAGAGGCAGAGAAGCAAAGAGAAGAGTAGTACTTAGTTTATTTCTTTATGTGTATGTCGTTTTATATAAAACTGTCTTAATTAGTTTATGATTTTGTATCTTTGAGCTTTATTGTACTAAAACCAAGTGATTTGATCATTGTAACTCAGTTTCAAAGCTTAATTCAATGGTTCATTTATAATTCAAGTTTCAAGTTTACTGTTTCAATTTGCAATCTTCAACTGTTACATCCAAGCTTCAACAAGCTTAATTTTAAGTTCAAATAAGTTCATTGAAGCTGCTTATAGCTTTTAGTGAGCTTTTCAAGCAGGTACAAGCAATTTGATCTTGGGTCAACAAAAGTCAAACTGGGGTAAGATTGATGCAGAAATGGAATTTGTTGATGCAGGCATGGATTTGGGGTGAATTATAGTTAGTTGGATTGGTTTATATAGGATAGTGGCTCTGGTTTCACTGGTTTGCAAGCCATTGTGGCTTTGGACAAGTTGTAAGTCATTTCAAAGTTTCTTAGCATAATCAGTGTTTGTAGTTTTAATCTGTTAAATCCTGTTCTAATAGATGTATTTAGGTCTGGTTAAGTGAGTTTGATCATAATATATGCTGGTTCAGTGTTTGGATTTGTTTCAGTTTGCAAATCAGTATAATAAGGGGTGTTTGGTTTATAGCTTATTTTGTCTCTAAGGCTTGTTCAGTGTTTACTTTTTGTTGGTTCATGTTTGTTAGCTCCATATAAACTCATATCAGTCAAATTAATGTACCTGCAACTCTCAAAAGTCAAACATCAAGTAATATCTGTTTCATTGATAATCTGTTGTGGATTTGGATTTGCTAAACCTTGTTTTGTGTTTAAAAGTGTTAAACATTGCTTGCATTGTACTCATTACACCATATTACTTCATTATCAGTCATAAAAATTGGATCCAAAGTTCAAGAAGGTCAAAGTTTCTCAACTGTCAAAAGTCAAATATTTGCAAATAATCCAGTTTTCGGCCAACTAGAGGGATTTTTCACATATTCATATCTGGGCCAAATCAATTCAAAATTTGGATTTTATAAGTTCTCTTGGTCTAGTTTCTTATTAGTATTTTTGACGATTTTTATTAATTTTTCTTAAGCCTCAAATAAGCTCATTAAGTAGGGCTTATCTGCCCTGCTCCAAAGCTCAGTTATCACTGAGAGTTTCTCAGCTTTTTGCATAGCTTGTCCAGAGCTCCACAGAGCTTCTCCAGGTCTACTTTTTGGTTTGATAGTAGTTAGCCAGGTCTAAAACAAGTTCCAACTTTTTGTTTTCTTTTCCAGCTTATTGTGTTGCTTATGCTTGAGCTTAAAAGTAGTACCCTCACCACTGTTTTAGTACTAATCTCAAATAAGCCAAATCTTGGTAATTAGCTTATCAGGGGTTAAAGGTTGTTGAAATAAGTTGCATTTGGGTCATTTTAACATAATATAGCTTCTGTGTTGGTTTGGTTTACATTGGGTACACTTTAGCTTATTCAAGTGCTTATCTCATAAGCACTAGCATAGCAGTTTCATTTTCTTCCAAACAACACCATGTTTTTCTATTTTTCCTAGATTCAGGATATTAAGTTAGACTTTTCCTGAAATTTTCATAATTTTTCATAACAGTTTGCTATTTTTCTTAATTAAAAACAGTTTTTAAGCATTTTTAATTAGCAATTAATACAAATAATTCAGAAAAAGTTCAAAAAAAAATAATTTTTCATTTTTCTTAGGTTTAGATAAATATAAAAAGTAAAAAAAGTAATTTTCCAGATTTTTCATAGTTTATTTTGTAATTTTTAGTAATTTAATTAGTTTTTAATAGTTTAAAATTCATAAAAAATAGAAAAATAATCAGAAAAATATAAAAATAGTTTTGAAAATTCTATTTTGATATTTTAGATTTTTCTAAGTCTTAATTTTATTTTTCTAGCTTTATTTCCTATTTTCTTGTATTTTAGGTAATTATTTATTAGTTAAAAATAGTTTTTAATTAATAGTAATTAGATAAATAGTTATAAAAATAATTTTCTTTTTCTTAATATTTTCTTTTATCATTAGGTTTGTAAAAATATCATTTTCATATTTTTAGGATTAATATTGTGTAAGTTTCACATTTTCCTTTGTACGTCACGTAGTTTTAAGTTAAGTTTTATAAAAACATAAAATCAAAAACATCAGTTTAAAATTAGTGATAGCGTTTATTTAATATAGTTAATCTTTTTAATTTCCTTTAATTTGCATTTAAGTCGCTGTAATTTATTAATCTTTTCTTTAAGTACAAATAACTCCAAATCCTTACTGATCACTATCCTTAGTGATTATTCGACATCTGATTGTGTTAAACACCAGTCATCCTCCGTGGGACTTAACGACCCGGGAATCCACTGTATTCTCCTGATCTAAATTGCAATTGGTGTGTGAGCTGTTTTAAGTTCCTTACGGCTGGTCATTCACAAGTGATCAGCTCGCGTGAGAAAACTTGACGGTTCAGCAACAATCAAATTTTGGCGCCGCTGCCGGGGAGGCTGTAAGCGTGTTTTAAGCATTTCCAGACCCGTACTTGCACATATACCACAGTTTGTAAAAAGTTTTTGTAAAGTTATAACAAAATCAAAAAGTTCATTAACACTTTTCCTAAAGTGTTAAAAACACCAAACAAAATATAAAACAACAAAACAATCGTAACGTTTTCTAGCTTGTGTTTCTTTTAAGGTGATTCATAAAGAAATACGATTTGGTTAAACGAGACGATACCAAAAATATTGTCCAAAAGTTTTTAAACCCATCAGCACAAATCTATACCTACGTCTTTTCAGTGATACTTAATATATACATAAAAATCAACCACCGCAAATCAAGGCAGTGCACTACCTAACTGGGGGTGCGACCATAATAAGTTCCCGAACATCAGATTTAAAACTTGCCTTTGTGTCCTTGTGATTTGGTGTACCTTTTTCAAAGAAGCCATTTCATTTGTGATTATTGGTTAAGTTCACTTGTCGTTTTGCCTCGCATTTGTTTTGAAAACTGATTTTTATACTTAGTGCATGCGCACTCGTTCTTCCAGTTCTACAAGTCCATTGTCAGAGCTTGGTAAGATTCCTCGTAGACGTAGAGGACGTTCTGCTCCTTCAGTTGTGACTGAGGAACGTCTACCACCACCACCACCTGCCGTAATGGCAGAAGACAAGCCGATGAATGAGCTTCTCCAAGCACCCATCGAGGGTTACGGAGATGCTATTGTTGTCCCAGCCATCGTGGCTGACACTTTTGAGCTCAAAACCGGGTTACTTAATCTGGTAACCCAAAGCCAATTCTATGGTTTTGAGCGGGATGATCCTCATGCACACATTCGATGGTTTAACAAGATTGTATCTACCATCAAATACAAGAATGTCCCACATGAAGCTATCAAGCTTCTTCTGTTCCCATTTTCTCTAGAGGGACAAGCCCGGAATTGGCTTGAGAAACAACCACCTCGTTCCATTGAGACATGGGAAGATCTAGTCACAAAGTTTGTGAACGAATTCTATCCTCCATCCCGAACTACAAGTCTTAAGAATGAGATAATGAAATTTTCTCAGAGATTTGATGAATCATTCGGGGAGGCATGGGATCGTTACAAAGACTTGCTCCGCAAGTGTCCGCATCATGGTTTTACCGAGTTAATGCAAATGGATACTTTCTACAATGGTCTGAACCAGACTAATCAAGACTCTCTGAATGCCTCCGCGGGAGGTAATTTCTTGAGCAAGACCACAAAAGAAGCCTTGCAAATCATTGAAAACAAGTCCCAGGTCCGTCCTTTCCGCACAAAGACATATCAGACTCAGTCTAATGCTGGACCTTCTACTTCATCTCCCGTGAGTACATCTAGCACCGATGCTAAGATTGACAAACTCACGGATATTGTTCAGGCTTTGGTTCTTGCTAACCAAAAGAAAGTCACTTTCACACAAGCACCATCATATGGTGAAGTGAAGAAAGTTGAAGTTTGTGTTACTTGTGGTGGTCCTCATGCATACTACAACTGTACTGCCACCGATGGTAGTCCTTTTGAAGCTAATGCTATAGCCGGTACTTCAAATCAAGGAGGTAATCAATACCGTCCTCATAATGAACCAAACTACCGTGCTAACACTTATCAGGCACCACCCGGTTTCAACCAGAATCCTAACCGGAATCAGAACCAACAAAGAATGAAACAAGGTTATCAAAACCAAGGTAATTTCTATTCCGGACCCAATCAAGGTTTCCAACATCAAGGAAATCTTAATCAAAACACTTACATTCAAGGGAATTTTGGCTATAACCAGAACATACGGCCTCAAATTGTCCCTCCACCTCCTCCTGTGTCAACATCTGATGAGCTTTTAAAGCAATTCATGAAGACTCAAGAGGAGACAAACAGGTTGTTGGTCAGTCAGATCGCTGAATTAAAGAAGTCTTTAAATGATCGACCCTCGGGCTCAGGTACTTTACCTAGCAACACGATCGCTAATCTGAGGGGCGATGCAAAGGCGATCACAACCAGAAGTGGTGTTTCATATGATGGACCCGCTATTCCTACTACCTCTTCTTCTTCTCCCCCAAAGGTAGTGGAAATTGAACCTGAGGCGACAAAGGACAAGGAACTTCCTACTAATAACGGAAGTACCAACAATGTCCATCCTCAGGTTGTCCCGAAACCTAAATCCAATCCAGGAGTTGTTTTTGAACCTCCAGTTGGTAACCCCAAATCCAAATCTTCTATTCCTTACCCATCACGTTTACATGAGCAAAAGCTCCGCGAGAAAGCCAGTCAACAAATGGAAAAATTCTTTCAAATTTTCCAAGAACTTCATTTTGACATAAGCTTCGCGGATGCTATCATGTTGATGCCCAAGTTTGCATCAACTCTCAAACACATGTTAAGCAACAAGGAAAAGCTGTTTGAAATGGCTAAAACTCCTCTCAACGAGAACTGCTCAGCAGTTATCTTGAAGAAGCTTCCCGAGAAGCTTGGAGATCCTAGAAAGTTCCTCTTACCTTGTGTATTTCCAGGAATGGTTGAATGCTTTGCCTTAGCCGATCTTGGTGCAAGCATAAACCTGATGCCTCATTCAGTATGGAAGAAACTATCTCTTACGGATCTTACTCCTACATGCATGACTCTCGAGCTTGCAGATCGTACAATATCCCGTCCTCTTGGAATTGCCGAGGACGTATTTGTGAAAGTAGGAAAGTTCCATTTTCCAGCTGACTTTGTAGTTGTTGATTTCGATGCTGATCCACGGGTTCCTCTCATTGTTGGAAGAGGATTCCTAAGAACGGGCCGTGCTCTCATTGATGTATTTGAGCAAGAAATCACATTACGTGTTGGTAATGAAGCTGTCACCTTTAACCTTGATCAAACTTCGAGGTACTCCGCAAACTATGATTCTGAGTCGGTTAACCGAATAGATATCATTGATGTTGCTTCTGAAGAGTACTCTCAAGAAGTTCTTGGTTATTCTCATAATTCTGTGAGTGGGGATCCCACCACATCTTCTCAACCTATCATAGCCAATTCTACTCCTTCTCTCACTCCGTTTGAGGGAAGCGACTTCATCTTGGAAGAGATTGAAGCATACTTGGCTAGTGATTCTGTTCCATGGGAAATTGATCACGCTCCAATTGACATCGAGGGGGACATACTTCTCATTGAGAAGTTGCTTAAAGATGATCATTCATCAACCCCTCACACTAGTGATGCAATTCCGGAAGAGATTAATCACCATGAGATTAATACGGAGGGAGATATTCTTACTCTTGAGAAATTGTTAAATCATGACACTTCTCCTCCACTCCCTCCCGTCAACCTCCATAACAAGGAAGTCAAGTCAGTTGAGAAAACTGAAGAATTTCCTGAAGTCGAACTTAAGGACTTACCACCTCATCTCGAGTATGCATTTCTTGAGGGTGATGATAAATTGCCCGTCATTATTGCTCGAGATTTGAGTAAAGATGAAAAGACTGCTCTCATAAAGGTCTTGAAGTCACACAAGCAAGCAATTGCTTGGAAACTCTCCGACATTAAGGGTATTAACCCTGAATTTTGTACTCACAAAATCTTGATGGAGGATGACTTCAAACCAGCAGTTCAACATCAGAGAAGAGTGAATCCAAAAATCCATGATGTTATCAAACAGGAGGTTATCAAACTTCTTGATGCAGGATTGATTTACCCTATCTCAGATAGTCCTTGGGTTAGCCCTATTCACTGTGTTCCAAAAAAGGGTGGCATAACTGTTGTCACGAATGAAGAAAACGAGTTAATTCCAACTCGATTGGTTACGGGATGGCGTGTATGTATTGACTATCGTAAGTTGAATGACGCCACCCGTAAAGACCATTTTCCTCTACCCTTCATGGACCAGATGCTTGAGAGATTAGCAGGGAACGAATACTACTGTTTCCTTGATGGTTTCTCGGGTTACTTTCAGATCCCCATTGATCCACAGGATCAAGAGAAGACCACATTCACCTGCCCATACGGAACTTTTGCCTACAAACGTATGCCTTTTGGCTTATGTAACGCTCCTGGCACGTTCCAACGTTGTATGATGGCCATATTCCACGACATGATCGGGGAAACAATGGAGGTGTTTATGGATGACTTCTCAGTCATTGGGGATTCATTTCAGACATGTCTCTCCCATTTAGACAAAATGCTTAAAAGGTGTGAAGACACCAATCTCTGTCTAAATTGGGAGAAGAGCCACTTTATGGTCAAAGAAGGCATAGTCCTTGGCCATAAGATTTCCAAAAATGGGATTGAGGTCGATAGAGCAAAAGTCGATGTTATTGCTAAACTGCCTCATCCTACTACCGTCAAAGGTATTAGGAGTTTTCTTGGTCATGCCGGGTTTTATCGTAGATTCATACAGGATTTTTCTAAAATCGCTCGGCCTATGACCCATCTTCTTGAAAAAGAAGCTCCTTTTATCTTCTCTCCTGAGTGCATCGAAGCTTTTGAAACACTAAAGAAAAAGCTTACGGAAGCACCCATTCTAGTTGCCCCCGACTGGGATTTACCCTTTGAACTCATGTGCGATGCAAGTGATTTTGCTATCGGTGCAGTCTTGGGGCAACGCAAAACAAAGCATTTTCAGCCTATCCACTACGCAAGCAAAACTATGACTGAAGCTCAAACCCATTACACCACTACAGAAAAAGAACTATTAGCTGTGGTGTATGCGTTTGAGAAATTTCGGCCATACCTCATCTTGACCAAATGCGTGGTGTATACGGATCACTCGGCTCTCAAATATCTCTTTGCAAAACAAGATGCAAAGCCGAGATTGCTCCGTTGGGTTCTCCTCCTCCAGGAATTTGATATCATTATACGTGATAAAAAAGGAGCTGAGAACCTGGCTGCTGATCATCTGTCCCGATTAGAGAACCCTCACCAAGATGTGTTCGAGAAAAAGGAAATAAATGAAACATTTCCTCTCGAGACACTCAATGCGGTTTCTTTTCGTGGAGACTCTTCTACCCCATGGTTTGCTGACTTTGCAAATTACCATGCGGGTAACTTCATAGTGAAAGGGATGTCATCCCAACAGAAGAACAAATTCTTCAAGGATGTTAAACATTACTTCTGGGACGACCCCTACTTGTTTAAAATTTGCGCGGATCAAGTCATCAGGCGATGTGTGTTTGGTCAGGAAGCTATTGACATTCTCAAGGCTTGCCATTCTGGACCTACTGGGGGACATCATAGCCCCAACTACACCGCCAAGAAGGTGTTTGATTCCGGATTCTATTGGCCCACACTCTACAAGGATGCCCACGAATATGTCAAATCCTGTGACGCTTGTCAACGTCACGGGAATATCTCACAAAGAAATGAAATGCCGCAAAACGCCATTCAAGTGTGTGAGATTTTTGACATCTGGGGCATTGACTTTATGGGGCCATTTCCTTCTTCTCGCGGTAATAAATACATACTCGTGGCCGTTGACTATCTGTCAAAATGGGTTGAAGCTAAGGCTTTGCATACCAATGATGCCCGAGTTGTTGTGAAATTCTTGAAATCTCTCTTTGCTAGGTTTGGAACTCCACGAGCCATAATCAGTGATCGTGGTACGCATTTCTGCAATGACCAGTTTGAAAGAGTCATGCAGAAGTATGGTGTAACTCACCGTCTCTCTACTGCGTACCACCCCCAAACAAGTGGGCAAGTGGAAGTTTCCAACTGGGGGATTAAAAGAATTCTGGAGAGGACGGTTGGCGAAAACCGTGCCTCTTGGTCGGATAAGCTAGATGACGCACTCTGTGCCTTCCGTACAGCGTACAAAACACCCATCGGGTGTACTCCATACAAGCTTGTATACGGGAAGGCGTGTCATCTACCGGTTGAGCTAGAGCACAAGGCATACTGGGCCTTGAAACATGCCAACTTTGATATTCAGACAGCTGGTGATCACCGGAAAGTTCAAATAAATGAATTAAATGAACTCCGTGATCAAGCATACGAGAACTCTTTGATCTACAAAGAAAAGACAAAGAAGATTCATGACTCTAAAATCAAGAACCGCGTTTTCAACGTTGGTGATCGAGTCCTTCTTTTCAACTCAAGATTGAAGATTTTCTCGGGAAAGCTTAAATCCCGCTGGTCCGGACCATTTACTATCACTAAGGTTTATCCTTATGGTACCATTGAGTTATCTCAACCCGATGGTCCAAACTTTAAAGTGAATGGTCATCGGTTGAAGCATTACTTTGGAGAGGACATTCCTCCTGTGATTGTCCCAGATCTACAAACTTTCCCCATGAACCAATGAATGCGGGGATCGAGTCAAGCTAGCGACTCGGGAATCAAAAACAGTAGCATGCCATATGGGTTTTCACCCATATTTCTGAGCTGTCTGAAGTTTGTTACGGTTAGCCATTCACAAGTGGCTAGCTTGTGTGATAAAACTTGACAGTTTAGCCTCTTCTTTCTACTTTCTACCACCCTAGTGTGGGGGAGTTGCCCCACATGTTGTGTATACATAAGAGTTTCAAAAAAAAAACAAAAAAAAAAAAAAAAAAAAAAATCCTTGCTAAATAATGGCCTTAGTATTTCCCTTTTACGTTCTATGTTTCGGCATAACCGCCGGTACTTTGAATATTGAGGGCAATATTCATTTCTAAGTGTGGGGGGGAATTCTCATGAATTTTATCATGTAATTATACCGCCTAATTCCCCCATTTTTGGCCAAAATTTTTTTTTTTGAGTAAGTGTTTTACACTTACTCATCTTATGGTTATCAGTCCGCCTTGTCTAATAAACAAAAGGATTGGCTAATCCAGGAGCAAACGGCTCTTGGTAAAGATATCTCAAATCCGTTGACGGCTTACAATTTGCCCAAAATTGTATGGTATTCAGCTCACCATATCCTTAAAAGTGAAGAGTTGGCTAGCCCGTAAGTTTATGGCTTGTGGTAAAGGCAGTTGGAAAACCATAATTGGTAATCAGCTCACCAAAGATAATATTGATAATTTATCTAAGAGTTGGCTAGTCCAGAAGCAAACGGCTTCTGGTAAAGACAAATCAAATTCGTTGAAAGCTGGTGGTTTGCTCAAAATCACTTGGTTATCAGTGTACCAAGGTTCTTACTTGAACTGAAACATTTGGCTACTCCAGAAGTAATGGCTTTTGGTAAAGAGATTCAAATCCATTAATTTTTCTCAAAACATTGCTAGGGACTAGCAATATCTTAGTGTGGGGGATTGATGAGTGTGTAAATACTCATCATTTTTGTACAAATTAGACTGCAAAAACATCTGAAAACACTCAGAAATGCATCGAAATGATAAAAATATCACAAATAAGTGTTTTATGTGTTTTAAATGCAAAAATATCAAAATCTGGTGAAAAACGTATCAAATTTGCATAATTGGCAGTTTTAGTCCCCCAAGTTTCAAAAGTTGTCAAAAACAGTCCCTGGTAAAACCAAATAAAGAAAAATATCATTTTAAGTCCTTAGGGATTCAAAAGTTGTCAAAATTGGTCCTTGAGATTCAAATTTACAAAATTACAACTTTAGTCCCTGAACTTTGAAATTTGGCAAGTTTAGTCCTTTGAGAATTTGAAATTGTCAAATCTAGTCCTTTTACTATTAAAGATTGTCAATTTTAGTCCTTGTGTCAAGTTTGGAAAATGGCAGTTTGGTCCTTCAAGAATTCAGAAAGTGCAAATTAGTCCTTGTCATTTTAAACCTAAGCCTTGTCAAATTGAATTTGACCCCCTGCCTTTATACATTTTGGACCCCCTGTCTTTAGCTATTTTGGACCTTTGGTCAAAGAAAGTCAAACAAGCAGATAAACGCGCCCACACTGTTTATCTCTCCCATGTGTTGCCTGCAAACCAACTTGCCTGCTCCTCTCCAGTCACCTCACCTTTCCTCTACCCCTCATCATCACCACTACCTACTTTTACCACCACATTAAATGCCACCCCCCCCCTAGTTGATAAAACAGAGCTCTACAAGTCAAACATTGCTTTCCCGCCAAAAATGTGAAAAGGATCAAAACTCTCCCATTGGCCAAGATATGAGGTGGGATTTGCTCAAGAGGCCACGTGGAAGTAAATTGATGCATAAAAGAGGCAGAGAAGCAAAGAGAAGAGTAGTACTTAGTTTATTTCTTTATGTGTATGTCGTTTTATATAAAACTGTCTTAATTAGTTTATGATGTTGTATCTTTGAGCTTTATTGTACTAAAACCAAGTGATTTGATCATTGTAACTCAGTTTCAAAGCTTAATTCAATGGTTCATTTATAATTCAAGTTTCAAGTTTACTGTTTCAATTTGCAATCTTCAACTGTTACATCCAAGCTTCAACAAGCTTAATTTTAAGTTCAAATAAGTTCATTGAAGCTGCTTATAGCTTTTAGTGAGCTTTTCAAGCAGGTACAAGCAATTTGATCTTGGGTCAACAAAAGTCAAACTGGGGTAAGATTGATGCAGAAATGGAATTTGTTGATGCAGGCATGGATTTGGGGTGAATTATAGTTAGTTGGATTGGTTTATATAGGATAGTGGCTCTGGTTTCACTGGTTTGCAAGCCATTGTGGCTTTGGACAAGTTGTAAGTCATTTCAAAGTTTCTTAGCATAATCAGTGTTTGTAGTTTTAATCTGTTAAATCCTGTTCTAATAGATGTATTTAGGTCTGGTTAAGTGAGTTTGATCATAATATATGCTGGTTCAGTGTTTGGATTTGTTTCAGTTTGCAAATCAGTATAATAAGGGGTGTTTGGTTTATAGCTTATTTTGTCTCTAAGGCTTGTTCAGTGTTTACTTTTTGTTGGTTCATGTTTGTTAGCTCCATATAAACTCATATCAGTCAAATTAATGTACCTGCAACTCTCAAAAGTCAAACATCAAGTAATATCTGTTTCATTGATAATCTGTTGTGGATTTGGATTTGCTAAACCTTGTTTTGTGTTTAAAAGTGTTAAACATTGCTTGCATTGTACTCATTACACCATATTACTTCATTATCAGTCATAAAAATTGGATCCAAAGTTCAAGAAGCTCAAAGTTTCTCAACTGTCAAAAGTCAAATATTTGCAAATAATCCAGTTTTTGGCCAACTAGAGGGATTTTTCACAGATTCATATCTGGGCCAAATCAATTCAAAATTTGGATTTTATAAGTTCTCTTGGTCTAGTTTCTTATTAGTATTTTTGATGATTTTTATTAATTTTTCTTAAGCCTCAAATAAGCTCATTAAGTAGGGCTTATCTGCCCTGCTCCAAAGCTCAGTTATCACTGAGAGTTTCTCAGCTTTTTGCATAGCTTGTCCAAAGCTCCACAGAGCTTCTCCAGGTCTACTTTTTGGTTTGATAGTAGTTAGCCAGGTCTAAAACAAGTTCCAACTTTTTGTTTTCTTTTCCAGCTTATTGTGTTGCTTATGCTTGAGCTTAAAAGTAGTACCCTCACCACTGTTTTAGTACTAATCTCAAATAAGCCAAATCTTGGTAATTAGCTTATCAGGGGTTAAAGGTTGTTGAAATAAGTTGCATTTGGGTCATTTTAACATAATGTAGCTTCTGTGTTGGTTTGGTTTACATTGGGTACACTTTAGCTTATTCAAGTGCTTATCTCATAAGCACTAGCATAGCAGTTTCATTTTCTTCCAAACAACACCATGTTTTTCTATTTTTCCTAGATTCAGGATATTAAGTTAGACTTTTCCTGAAATTTTCATAATTTTTCATAACAGTTTGCTATTTTTCTTAATTAAAAACAGTTTTTAAGCATTTTTAATTAGCAATTAATACAAATAATTCAGAAAAAGTTCAAAAAAAAATAATTTTTCATTTTTCTTAGGTTTAGATAAATATAAAAAGTAAAAAAAGTAATTTTCCAGATTTTTCATAGTTTATTTTGTAATTTTTAGTAATTTAATTAGTTTTTAATAGTTTAAAATTCATAAAAAATAGAAAAATAATCAGAAAAATATAAAAATAGTTTTGAAAATTCTATTTTGATATTTTAGATTTTTCTAAGTCTTAATTTTATTTTTCTAGCTTTATTTCCTATTTTCTTGTATTTTAGGTAATTATTTATTAGTTAAAAATAGTTTTTAATTAATAGTAATTAGATAAATAGTTATAAAAATAATTTTCTTTTTCTTAATATTTTCTTTTATCATTAGGTTTGTAAAAATATCATTTTCATATTTTTAGGATTAATATTGTGTAAGTTTCACATTTTCCTTTGTACGTCACGTAGTTTTAAGTTAAGTTTTATAAAAACATAAAATCAAAAACATCAGTTTAAAATTAGTGATAGCGTTTATTTAATATAGTTAATCTTTTTAATTTCCTTTAATTTGCATTTAAGTCGCTGTAATTTATTAATCTTTTCTTTAAGTACAAATAACTCCAAATCCTTACTGATCACTATCCTTAGTGATTATTCGACATCTGATTGTGTTAAACACCAGTCATCCTCCGTGGGACTTAACTACCCGGGAATCCACTGTATTCTCCTGATCTAAATTGCAATTGGTGTGTGAGCTGTTTTAAGTTCCTTACGGCTGGTCATTCACAAGTGATCAGCTCGCGTGAGAAAACTTGACGATTCAGCAACAATCAGTCAACCAGATATTAGAAAGGGTAAAGGAATTGCAGAACCAGTTTTGAAGTTTAAAAGTAGACATGAGCAGGAGGCTTATGATGAAGAAGAAGCTCTAAGAGTACATCTGGAACTAAATGCTGATGTAATTGCTAGGGAAAAGAAAAAGCAAGAAGATGAGAAAGCTTCTCAGAAACTGCTTGAAACATGGAAAAATGAACAACAAGTGTTCCAAGCTTCTAAGAGTGTGAGACAGATGAGACAAGAAAGACAATTTAGAGATTATCAAGCAACGAAGCATAAAACTCCAACCAAGAAAGAAATGAGGAATTATATGACGAAATATATCAGGCATACGGGGATACATGTTTCTGAAAATTTGAGGAATTGTTCCTATGAGAGGGTTGAGGAGCTTTTTAATAGGTGCAGAAGAATCAATGATGATTTCGTTGATATGAATTCTGAGAGAGAATATGAGTTGTGGGGGAACAACCATCAAAAGAGAAAAGGACCTAATCAGGAGGAGTCTAGTTCCAAGAAACAGAAAATGGATGATGAGATGGAGAAGGAAGAAAGAGTGAAACAATATCTTATGGTGTGTGATCAACCTGAAGAGCCTATTAATCCTACACCATTAAGATCTGTACATCCAATTCTAGATTGGCAAATTGTTACAGCAAATGACAGAGAAGTCATTGATGAAACACTTCAATTTTGGGTGTATGTTGTGGTCTAGTTCGATGAAAGATCTAGAACAACTGTGGAAGGTCATGGATTTCAGATATGGCAAGCTTGGTCCAACTGGGTCATTAGCAAGGTCTATGTGGACAGCTGTGAAGAATATGTTTCAACCCAATCCTGAAGACAAGTTTTGGGAAGATTGTGAAGTGGTACGATGGATGCTTTATCAGACTTGTAGAATGCATGCTATTCAGACGACAAAGGAGAAGATATTCATGTTCATAGATAAAGATTATCCACTGACAAAGAATGTTGCAAGAAAGATGTTGGAAGCTAAGCTAGATCCACAGGGTACCAAGCCTACAAATCCAATGATTGACCAATTGTTTTTAAAGATTGCGAAGATTGCTAATCTCCAAGGTCCTGTAGCCATAAAAAAAATAGTTCAAGGTTCAGCTGGGTGTTTGGATACATCCTCCAATTGAAGATAGACAGTGTAATCTAAATACAATCTGGATGATTTTTTGAACGAAAATATCAAGTTTAGGGGAGGATTGTTGGGTTTTTGGTTATGGTTATGAGGATGGAGTGACTGCTCAAGATATACCACTGCTAGTATAAGATTGGAACTACTGCTACTATGTTTGAACAACCACTACTATTCTGTAGGTCGGTTTGAGTTGTAATATTCTAGAACTAGTGATGGTTGTTAGGATCATCTAGAATACTGCTGGAGTTTGACAAATACTAGAGTTATTTGTAACTGATGCTTATGTTTTAGTAGATTGTATTGATAAAAGAAAAAGAAAAAAAACAACCAGAAACATATAAGGATGCAACATTGGCTGATAATGTGTTGAAAAAAAACAGTTTAAATACGATCGTGTGCAATATTTAAAATACTGCGTATCATAAAAAACAATACATAGTGAGATAAGACACCATTTATTAAGGGATATGTAATTAGAGTCATAAACTGAAACTGGAAGTTAATACTGCCAGTCATGAAGACCAAGTAATAAACGGTTATAGATGCATGTACAATGCTGATTTTAAGTAAACAGTCCTGAACAGGGTTACAATGACGGTCACAAAAGTTTTATTGTAATTGTGTTAGGATGTATAGGATGGTGCAAAACTAAGTTGTAGCATAAACTTTAGTTATAATTTCAAAGTTAAGGGATAAGGTCAACAACCTAGCATTTATTAGGATGTTAATGCTTTTAAATGCGGTTAGGTAGAGGCTTTCTTTTATAGTGAGATTTATAGTCACAGGCAGTCATAAACAGACGCACATTAACACTGGTTTTACGCACACATATCAGCAAAACCCTAATAAAAATGACTAAAAAAAGGTAGTGGGTTTTTGTTTCTGTAAATCTTATTTTGCTAATGCTAAGCTTGGTTTCACGCATCTTAAAGAGTTTGTTTATTTTGCAGATATCATAACAATCTCTTCTGATTCAAGCATAACAGTGTCCTCAAGCACTTCAGCTACAATGCAGCCATGTAATCCATGGGTTTCATACTTCCCAAACGCGTAAACCTCTGAAAGTGATTCAAGCTCTATATCCAGCTATTTGTTTACCTATAGCACAAGTGACTATTCTGACATACCCGATGTGGTAGCTTACCGCGACAGTCTGTTGAAAAGGGCAACGTTTATGAGTTTTGAGGAAAAAAAGCCTTCAGTTAGTGATGCCGAAAGTTGGAACCTCCCGGGTAAAAGGATTAAGGTAATAGGACTTGCAAATAAACAAACATGGGCTGATATTAAAGAGAAGAAACTTGGCATAAATAATCCCTCCACAGTCGCAGGAGCGGCTGACAAAGGCAAAGCCAAAGGGAAAAGAAAAATGGCTTACAAGTAACATTTGTTTACCTTATCTACTGGTTTGTTGATGTACTAAAACAACTGGAATGGTTGTTATATGTTTAATCTATAATATGTGCACCTGAAATATGCTATGACTATTTGTGCAGATCTTTTTAGTATTTATGCATATGCCTTGAGTTAAATAGGTGGAAATGGAACATCTACGTTTCTGTGTATGTTTACTTTTTTATCTATAAACAAGTAATAAATAACCACAAAGTTTAACAGGCTTACCTTTGAAAAAAGGTTCACGTTTGGATGTTTAACCCACCAAACATGACATTTTTAAAAGGACATTTTTTATAACAATAAACAAAATTAAGACAAAGAAACATAAACTTACAGATCCAAACCGCAGCACTGTCATTACTTAAAAATGCACGACGACCAAAATGTAAAGCATGCCCTTGATTGTAAAAAATGAAGGGCATATCATAATGAGCATCGTCACATGTATCAATGATCTGTGTTTCAGGTTCAACAAACAAGAGATCAATCACTCTTCCAAAACAGGTATTCGTAAACAAGATGCGGCGTTTTGGGCCTAACTTTTGCTTTATCAACGGAAAGTGGTTCAGTATACTCATAGTGATTAACTTAGATTCATAGTACTAAAAACGCTCAACAAAAACGAAAAATTAATTCAGAACATAGAAGGAATGTATACCAATGTCGTAAACAATAGCATACTCATATCGGAAAATGCAATGGCTGGACCTGGACCCATTTCAACAACTCCTTATTGGTCTACAAAATGGCACTACATGTTAGATACTTAACTAACTACATCTAATGTACTATAGACTACATAATTACGAATCAGACAGACATAAAAAAGAGCAATGGATTGTAAAATGGAATTAAAACGTGTGTAACATAGGCAATAATCGAATAACAACAACGATTCATTATAACATAGAACGAATTGGAAATAAATCATATGTAATAAACAACAATAAAAATATTTACGTACCATACTTTGCCACATTATTGGAACAAAAAGATTGAGCAATCGAAGGTGGTTTTCTTGTTGTAAAAAAATGTAAGGAACGGAAATATTCGGTTGCTATGAACAGTGTACGTTAGGAGCAACAGAGGTGCCGACGCAGCAGACGGTTTGATTTGTGAAAAAAGTAACTAAGAATGTTTTTATGCGAGAAGCAAAAAACATATAGAGTGAAGAAGACGAATGTTGAAGACGAGCGAGTATTGGATTTTGAATATAAATTCACTGTACTTTCACTATTCAAATGTGTACTTTTTATGTAACGTAAAATGATGATAAAACCCTTTTAAAAATATACGGTTGCCCAGCGAACGTTGGTTGCCCAAAAAACAATACCTTACACATACGGGACACTTGTCGCAATGTGTTTGAGTTGCCCAATGACAGCGGTTGCCCTCTGTCTATTTTCAAATATAAATTAAAAGTGGTCCGGAAAGTGATAAGCCTCAGGGCGCACGGTCTATTTACGTCATTTTCCCTTTAGTTATTATAAAGTGAGATGTTATAAGCACTATATTATGAGCTTTATAGATTTAGTATCGAGGAGGCCACCTCGGTCATATTTGAAGATTGGAGTTGGTAGTTATGCCAACATTTGGAGAAAAGGTAGTGTGCCCATCACGACGTCCTCTAATGACACATCTACCTTATATTTCATGATCCGGTTTCTTGACTTCAAAGCTTTGAACTTTGGGCGGACGGTAAGTGGTGATGACTTGGTTATAGATTTAGACTACATGCTTGTTTTTTTTATTTTACACCATTTATATATCCCATGTCTTATCCTACCCTTTAGTCATGAAGCGTGTCTAGGTGATGCAGCGAGCAATCTTTGGTGTCTTGGCCATGGATTTGGTCATGTATCATTGATTTTGTCCACTTCGCCGTGACATGTTAGTAATGACGAGTCACCCCTTAACCTTTGTCGTGTCTACCCATATTGCCTTCAAGAATTGTTTAGCCCTTAACTCTAGTGGTGGAGATCTGTGTAACCGCCAAGCTTATGATAGAATACATGCTATGACTGTGCGATTGAGTGATCACCCCAAAATTGACACTTAGAATAGTTGAGAGATTTGAGTGTTTTGTTCCCCTTTCGTGAGGTGTTCGGCTTTGTTTTATTCTAGCATAAGGGATTTGTAAACTTATATTTTCCAGGTTTTAGGAGATATCTTTTTAGGAATCTTTCTAATAAGGTCTACTTGAGGGCAAGTAGAGTTCAAGTGGGGGGATATTTGATAACATCAAATAGTCCTGAATAGTAAGTGTCAATTTCCCCCGATAATGCTTGTAATTTATATTATTTATATGGATTTACGCTTGTTTTCCATTATTTTCCACTTTCAGGTAAATTACGAGCATTGGAGCTAAAGAGACGCGGAATTGGAGAATTATCTAAAGAATTATCATAGTATGCTGATTTTGAAGAAGTTACGGCGTAACTCATCTCTCACATTACGTTGTAACTATTGCGTGACTCAGAAAACCAATTTATCAGAAGGTTACGGCGTAACTCTTCCCAAAGGCTACGACGTAACTATATTAGGTCAAATGAGGTTCCACGCCGCTGATACTTACGCCGTAACTATCTCATCAACTACGGTGTAACCAAGTTTATTGAAGACTACGGCGTAACCACTTATAAGGTTACGCCGTAACTAGCAGATCTAGTGCAAAATACGAAGAAATTGAAGGTTACGGCGTAACTCTTGTTATGGTTACGCCGTAACCCAGATCTGGCCTATAAATACCCCACGAATTCCATCATTTCTAATCATCCCATTCCACACACAACAACCAGAGAACGTGGGAAAAATCTCAAGGCAGGTCTAGAGGAGCATACGGAGCTGTCTCCAAGGGAGAAATCACTCCCCTACGATAAGCATTAGCATTTTATATTTTCTTTACTTTCAATTCATGTATTTCGTACCTTTGAATATTGAATTGGTTTGTATGATTAATATGAGCGGCTAAGCACCTCTTAGTGTTGGCCTAGTTATGATTCCTTAATTGTTTTGTTTGCGTTTACATTACTTCCGTACAATTATTTCTAAGTGTATGCATGCATAGTTTATTGGTAGCCACCCTTGGTTCGGTAGTTTTGAATGGCGGTAGAGGCCAATTGCCTAGGAGATATGACCAACTGACCCTAGGTGAATGGACTGAGACGGGAAGGGTAAGATATGACCAACTGACGACCCTTTCTACTTGTGCGATTTGACCAACTGATCACCTACCGTTTGGATGAACTTAAGAATTAGGCGGTGAGTGTTTAAGTTGCTAACGCCCGGGCACTCACTATTATAAATCTAGCATGTAGCGGTACTTAATGACTTGGCTTAGGGGACCAGGAACAACAGGACTTATGAGGGGACACCTGACTTCTTGATAACGCTACACGCGTCGTTCGGGGTCAAGGAAACTTCCTTTTCTTCGAGCAAGTTTTATAACACCCTAGGCAGTGAACCTAATCGTTGTAGTGTAGTAATTAGGGTAAGCCACGGGTATTGATATCGTTCTCTAGGGGAATAGGTGATTGGTCCTAAACTAGTCATCTTTATATTAGTCAACCACTTGTGAATGGTCAACCATAAAAGTCAAACTAATCTAGGACCAAAGACAATTATATCCACGGGAGTATAGAATTATATCCCCGGGTCGTTAAGTCCCAACGAGGTGTGTAAACTGTAATACAACGACTGTGTGTGCTGAAATGATATTGAATATACAAAAACAGGAATCTGATTGACTAACACTAGGAATGTGAATAGTAATAGCTCTGTCACAGCTATGTCGTTAAAAACGTGCAATCAGAAACCTAAAAACGTAAAAGATATTATTGGAAAATAAATTTTTACACTATTAAATTAATTAATATAAATTAAAAATGAATTAAATGTATTTAATAATGAATTAAATAATAAGAAAATCTAATTTTAACTTAAATAAATGAAATAAAGAATCTGAAAAATCTAAAATATTATAAAATAATTTTTGAAACTGAAAATGTATTGATATTATACATGTTTAATGAAAACAAATACTTACAAACCTAAAAATAAGCAAATTGTGGGCTTATGAGTCCAACAGTTAAGTTTTTGGCTTCACAGTGGAGTTTAAGCTTGAAATAAGCTTGGAAAAAGCTTTAAACAGGAAACAAAAGGTAAAATAAGATGTGTACAAGTCCAATAGATAAATATAAACAAGAAAATGGACTGTGGTAGTGTGAGCTTAAGGTTTAGTCAGTTAAGCTTTTTGAGCTTAACTTGGATGGAGTGAAGGCTTGAATAAGCCTGGTATAAGCTCCACACTGGAAAGTAAAGGAAAAATAATATATGTACAAGTGATATGAACAAATATGAACAAACATGTGTACTGGATTTCATCAAATAAGCTAATAAGTATTTCAGCAGAATCCAGAATACTGCTGAACCATTGCAAGGTACTGCTGATAAGTATAAGCTACTTGCAGCCCTAGTAAATAGGCTACAATGGGAAAATTAAGTGCTGGATCAAGAATTTGGGTGGATGAGCTTCACATAAAGCTAAAACACTTAAGCTCATGATCACTAAGGAGCTTTTTAAGAGCTGTTGGTAATGGTGTAAGTTCACTGAGTTCTCAGTGAACTGTTGGGAATGGGCAAACCACAAACTCTAAATGACTTATCTAATGAGCTCATGAGAGCTCAACAAACACTGAAACACTGAGTATGATAAATTAGCCTCACATGAAGCCAAAGATCACAAGCTCAAGTTCAATGAGGAACTTTCCATGAGCTTAGGAAAACAACTCCAACTACACAGTTTGCTTCTGTGTAGTGAGTAAGATGGGACAAAAAAGGTGAAAGTGATTAAGCTATCTAATAAGCTACAAACTGAAAAACAAGCATACACATAACAAATAAGCTACAAGAGCAACATAAATAAGCCAAATGCATTGGATAGGGCCAACTCCACAAGCTTTTGCAAGCTCATGGTTTTAACAGTCCTAACCATGGTGCAGGGCAAAAACAAGCTATAAAAAGCTATAAAATAAGCAGTTAAACATGAAAAATAAAAATTATAAAAAATATATCTAACAAGGTTAGCAACAAATCATTAAAACTCTAGAAGCATTAAACATAAAACTAAGTAACAAAGACATAGGAAAATAAACGATTAAATCAAAAACAGGAAAACTAGAAATTTGACTTTTTTAGTTTATGATCAAAGTTGACTAAGATGAACTTTGATCTGATTCTAATGACAAAATATGGTATACTAAACAACTTAAACATGAAATAAAACAAACTAAACAACATTAAAACAGATATGCAAGATTATTAGATCTAACAACCTCAAAGTTCTCATATCTAGATTGTCAAGTGTCAATTTGACTTTCTAACATGCTAAACCCTTTGGTTAGTATTTCACTGAGTCAAATAGGTTCCATATAGTGTAAATCAAACATGAACAACACCATTCACAACCATTTTCACAGTTTCATTATTAAATCCAAACAACCTTTTAATGGACTGTTTTGAGGTTTTTCAAAGCAAAAGATTATGTAAACCAATTTCATCAAATCCAGGGGTCACAATGTGTCAAATCAGACCCTTTTAAGCATAAACAAGTAGTCACAAATGTTCAAACCTAGAATTATCAAAAACAAGCATAGTGACAGTCCAAATGCAATATCAACCCACTATCAAATCCAAAGCATAACAACCTAAGATTAAGCTATAACATCATTAACAAACAGCAAAGAAACACAGAAACATGAAAATTATAGCATATAAAAGACTAGAACAATAAAATGCAAAAAATGGTAAAAATTAAGCTTACAAGTGAATCCAAGCTGAAAATGAGAACCATGGTCACATAACACATCCTAAGGCTTTCCACAAAGCTTCTAAACCCAAGGCAATCCACAATTAACCTTGCTCCATGCAGTCTCACCAAGATCACTTTATTATTTTTGGATTTTCATTGTTTTTCTTGATTTTTAGAGTTTTCTGAATTTTTAAAGACTAAACTGTTTTAAGGTCTCTAAAAGCTTTAAAGCTTTGTCAGGAGCTTATATGAGCTTATTGAGTCCTTTAAACAACTACTTAACAAGAAATTAAAGTGACATGAAAATTAAAGGTAATTAAAGTAAAAACTTGAAACTGAAAGATACTTGAAATTAAATTGAAAATAAAGTTTCATTACACTACTTTTAAAGAAAATTACAACATTAAAGCATTAAAATGACTTGAAATTAAAGAAAGCAGTAAACTACATTAACTATATGACCTAGGCTAATCCAAAGGTTTCTAAATCGTTACACTACATGACCAAGGCTAGCCCCTGATATATTCTTCTCTTTGCCTCCTCTTTTCTTTTATAGTATTCTGAGTTCCCACTAGCATTCCAATCAAATCCCACTTTAATTCATGTCCATTGGATAAGCAGAAATCATCCTAGCCGTTTAAGTGACTTTTGGCGCCAAAAGTAATACTAGTAGATTGAGGCAGTTCTGCAACAATTAATGCTTCTTGTTCACATGTAGAGGTGGAGGGGACATGTTTGGATAGGTTTATGGGCTGGTTGAAGAGTGGGTAACAAAAACAGGGGATTGTGAGGTGAGATAAAGTGAAGATGGTGTGGATGCATTAATTGTAGTTGTGGGCTAGTATAGGTGGAAGGATGGTGGTGAGAGTTGTTAAACAACTGGGGTAGTGAGATGGAAAGGTGGTAAAGAAAAAGGTGGTAGCAAGTGGCAAAAACCAGACAAGGTGGAGGAGTGGTTTTGACCAGATATTATTTAGGGACCAGATATTATTTAGGAACCAGATATTATTTAGTGGAAGTATCTGCTGAAACGTATGCCTTCAGCAGAAACCATCAGCGCATTAAAACTTCGGTAGAAACCATTGATTCAGCAGAATCACAATAGGCTTCAGCAGAAACCATCATTATCAGCAGAATCAAACTGTTTCAACTCTTTTTGTACCTGATTCACATAAAAACACATTTTCATGATATTTGTAACATTTATAAAGTCATTTGTGTATTTTTGGCTGTTTTTGTGGGTTTAAACAATGTAAAATATATGTGTTTTTAGACACATATCAATAGGAATGCTAGTAAGGAGTTACTACGCTAAGGTTAAGGTTGAGGAAGATTATTTTTTATCTTTTTATGTTTTATGAAAGGGAAAGGTACGAATCTCGGGTATTGGATTTGGGGGGGTTGGTATTTCTACCGATTACTCTACTATTATCTAATTATCTAAACTAAGGTTGTGGGAGTCTATGTCTAATTAATGTGTGCTCGTATGATAGTTTAAAGATGTGTTTACTTAGGTTGTATTACTCCTTAATTATCTCCTATTGATGGTTGAGTTGTCACGTCCTTATTCCTAGTTGCGTTGTGTGTCTAAAGTTGTAGGGTATGCGTTTCTCCCTAACTCTTTGAACTTACCAAAGGGTCTCGTCTACAAACCCACTAGGGATGATAAACTCCTACTCTAAGGCGCTCTTTGGATGGTTTAGCCTACAACTACTCAGGTAATTATATTCTAAGGTTCACAAAGATGAATCAAGCATTAAGTACACAACGAATGACCTATCGCATTACTAGATCATTAATCAACTAAGATAAGAAACAACCAATCAATATTCAATAATTAAGTTTCATACTTCCTAAGCAAACACACAAATAAATTAGCCGGACATGGAGAACATGCAAGCATACACACAAATAATCAAAGACATAATTGAATTAATGAAGTAAAGACTTATCTTGATGTAAGATAGGGTTTAAAACCCTAAAATTCTGTACAAGACACCTTAGGTTCGGTTTTAGGTTTTCACTCCAAAAGACTCTCCACCAAAGACTGAAAAATTCGGATTCTATATATAAGATTACATATGCGACGGCGTCACCTTATGTTTCGTGACGCCGTCGTGTCGCCGTCATTAGGGTTTCGTCTTGGCCACGTTAACCTTGCGACGGCGTCACCTTATGTCCGTGACGCCGTCCTCTTCAGCTTCTGACATCGTCTGGATTGCATCTAGGACGTCTGAGTAGCGACGGCCTACTCTTTTACAACTGGACGCCGTCACTTGAAAATACGAGTTTTGAGTTCTGAATCGTCACAAAAATCTTGGGACGACGTCGCCATTAGCACCTGACGCTGTCGCCTTCTAATTTCAGCAACTGTGAGTGTCTCGATTTTGACTTTGGCCATTTTCTTCATATATTCGCGCCTTTTCGTCCAAATAAGTGCCATTCCAGCATTTTGCCTTCAAGAGACCTAAAAAGTGAAAAGGAACGATATTAAGCAATAACGGATACAAAAGTGATCAAATAAGGACTTAAACGACCCCTCAAAATGGTACCTTTTAAAACCTTATCAAATATCCCTACACTTGTTATTTGCTTGTCCTCAAGCAAATGTGCTTTTAGCCAATTAATTTATAAGTTAGGGGTCATGAAGCATTAATTCAAAACGGTCCACAACACATATAAGCCCCGCAAAAGTCATAACAAGCACGGAAATTACATACTAGCACCTCACATGGGGTGTTTGGATACTCACATCTCTCTCGGGTGTATATATGAAATATAACAAAATAGGAAATGGAAGATAAACACTCATTAACCGGTCCTAGTACATAGATTACCATAGGCTTGAGAATAGATCAAACCTCCATTGCTTTGGCGTAAGCACCTAGGAAAGACTATCAAAGAGGTCTTTAAAGGGTTGTAATGTTAGGCTTACGGTAGGGAAATAAAGGGTTTGGTGGGATAGGCTTTTTAGTGGTGGCAAGTCAAAAATCTCTATGTTAAATGCATATGAAGAATGGCGTTGCTAAGCCAAGACTCGACACTCTAAACTCTAGATAACTGAAATAAACAAACATAAATTTAAATGATAGATGTAGGATGGTAGCCCGTTTTTTTTTTTTTTTTTTTTTTTTTCACTCTATTTTTTTTCTTTTTCTCTTTTTCTATTTTTTTTTTTTTTTTTCATACACTTTTACTCTACCATCCTCTAAGATAACATCAAAATACTAGGGATTTATAGACATATCCCTACACTTGAGTTTTTATTACTCTAACGCTAATTTGACCCGAATTGAAAAGATCAAAACACTTGGGGTACATTATTACGCAAACAAAGGGAATTTGAATTTAACGTTCCCTTCCCGTCATTTCATAAACTTTAACTTTTCCCATGAATCCCAATCGTCCCAAAACTGTATACAAAGGATATGACTCGACTTAGCAACTTATGCAAGCAACTAGATAATTGAACTAAGGGTTTAAGGTGATAACAAACATTTGCACTAAAAGTGAGTGCATAAGGGGTAGGCTAAGGCGATTTGGGTGTATATTTGGGGGTGGGGTGTAAACAATGCTCTTCATTGATATTCCGGAAAAAACTGAAACATCACGAGAACCGCGAAAAGAATAGGCTCTGAGGGGTTAACTAGGGGTATCGTGTACTAAAGATGAGTACAACGCAAAGGGTGTGGGGGAATTACTCAACCGATATGGAAGAAGTAATTATATTACAGGTATCAAACAAGGGTTATCCTAATGCCTCTTATCATTTAGTTATTCCTAACTACACAAGTGTAGCCTCACTTGCGATCTCGGAATGCATCACAAAACAAGTTCTAGAATCTAATATACTACCGGTTCACACTCTAAGCATTGAAGATGAATGCTTTAATTCCTACTAATCTAAGGGCGATCCTCACATTTTGGTGGAATTTGGGTGGTAAAGGGTTTTTGTGCTAGTCATGCAACTTCCTATCCATGAGACGCTTTTGTTAAGACTAATGGCCCACTCCTATATGTCATAAAAAAATTTAAATTTGGTGCCAAAATTACCCTAACCGACATTTTCTCATGGTTTATTACACAATTACAATTGGACAAAGCAAATAGTCAAGGATAAGCATAGTTTCAAAGTTCCCGTTTTATTTCCCCTCCCTACACTTAAACTGAACATTGTCCCCAATGTTCCCCGAAAGTATCAAAGTTATGATAAAAGAATGTAATCAAAAACGAAAGAAACTAGTACTCCCCTGATTAGCTCGGTAGGATCCGTGTAAAGTGGTGGTTAAATCCTTTTCAAGAAGAATTATTGCGTGAAAAGCTCCTTCCAATCTTATGTAACTTCTTCTTGACAAACTAAACCTGCACACTTGAAGAAACAAACGAAACCTTCGCGTAAAATCGGCGGTAATAATATATATAAGACTCGATTTAAACTAGGATATAATGCTTGTGGAATGGATGTTTACAGAATTTCTAAGAAAATTAAGACCTGGAAAATTCCAAAAATTTATAAGTAGCTCAGAAAACGAGAAAAAAGTAATCTGATGTTTTTACTCCTTCCTGACGCCGTCAGGTTGCAATCCTAACGCCGTCAGGTTATCCTGACAAAAACTGGTGTGCGATTTTCTGGAAAAAATTTCTGGAAAATTTACATCTTTAGAATCTGGAAAAATTTCTGCAAAACATCCATTATGACTCGATACAAGCATTTGACTCGAACAAACAAACATAAATACCTTTTAGTTAATTGTTATTCTCATGTTTACGTTTCTTTTGAAAACGTGTGTAATCCTCCCTACACCTATCCTTTATGTAAAATACCTTTATATGCAATTAAGACGAGGTTAAAGACAAAATAAAGCATTTTTACAAATTCAAACATGAGAACAACAATTAATAAAAGATATACGACACACAAATGAAAATGAAAAACAAATACATGAGTTGCCTCCCAAGAAGCGCTTGTTTTTGTTCGAGTCACGAGCCTGAATCTACCCTTATTTATCAGATAAAGGGGAAGTTTTCCCTACACTTAAGTTTAAGTGAGGGTGATAGTAGCAATACACACCCTCAGGGTGGAAATTTGCTACGTGAGGAGAGGGTGATGGGTGATTTATATGCTCAAAGGAGTGTGCTCTATTCATTATAACCTTACCTAAGTCTATTGGTGTAGCGGGTGAATCAAATCTCTCTCCTAAAAATGGATCATTTTCTATCAACTTCAAAAGATTCCTAGTTAAGGATCCATCTTGACCTAATAAACCCGGTTTAAACCCATAGTGTTTCTTGTTATCAACCATGAATGGGTGATGTAAGTGTGTAAGGTCATGGGTTACTCCTATATTAGCTTCTACTCTACATGGCCTAGAATCTACCACCTTTATCAAGCAACTACTCGGACTATCTATTTTGATGGGTGGATTGGGGCCTAATTCAATTCCAAGATTCACATCTAAAGATGGAAAATTTTGGTTGAGGCTCCGGTTCATCAAAATTAGGAACTTTCCTAGGACTAAGAGAGAGGTCATGACAACAGGCATCTAAACCTATATTCCCTAATGGCGTTTGGTCCAAAGGTTCTACAATCGGGGTTCCTATAGTCTCTTCTACTTCTTCCGGGTATGTTATAGGCGATGTGTGTTCCTCAAGTGATGGTAGGACTTGTGGGTTATCCGATGGGATTGGATTTTCTACTCTATCCTCCATCTAATCAAGATCACCTATGTATTCATTTTGTACTGTGGTAGCGCCTAACCATGACATGCACCTTGGTACCTCAACTCTAATCATCTCCTTCCTAAACAACCTTTCCGACCGAAGTTTCCAAATTGAAAATAGGTCTAAAGATTCCTTTTTTGGGTCCCATGTTCCACTTCTAAATTGGGCGTGAATCTCAAAGGTTTCCCATGCATTTCGAACACCACGTCCCCAAATATCCCCATCAGCTACATAGTCAAGTCTCCTTTGGGTTTCGTGGGCGATACGAGTGTAAAAGAATTGTAGTGGAAACAGTAAATCAATACCATGATAAAGGACTTTTTGTAATAAATATTTAATTCGATTCCACGCCTCAGGAAAGGATTCATCATGATATTGCTGGAACCTCAAGATCTCATTTTGGAGTGGAAAGGGTAGATTATGTAGTGGATTTCGTTGATTAGGTGACAGTTTTGGCAGATTCGCGTTCTCCATAGCGGCTAACGGAATAGTTAATGAAAATGGTTACGAACAAATGTCACGAAGAAGGGGGATAGACTAAGAGAAAGCTAAACATGAGAAAAAAGTTTACTTGATAGGAATCAAGCAAAGAAACCTAAACGAGGTGGACTACTAACTAGCTATTCTATTCCCCGGCAGCGGCGCCAAAAACTTGATAACGCTACACGCGTCGTTCGGGGTCAAGGAAACTTCCTTTTCTTCGAGCAAGTTTTATAACACCCTAGGCAGTGAACCTAATCGTTGTAGTGTAGTAATTAGGGTAAGCCACGGGTATTGATATCGTTCTCTAGGGGAATAGGAATGCTAGTAAGGAGTTACTACGCTAAGGTTAAGGTTGAGGAAGATTATTTTTTATCTTTTTATGTTTTATGAAAGGGAAAGGTACGAATCTCGGGTATTGGATTTGGGGGGGTTGGTATTTCTACCGATTACTCTACTATTATCTAATTATCTAAACTAAGGTTGTGGGAGTCTATGTCTAATTAATGTGTGCTCGTATGATAGTTTAAAGATGTGTTTACTTAGGTTGTATTACTCCTTAATTATCTCCTATTGATGGTTGAGTTGTCACGTCCTTATTCCTAGTTGCGTTGTGTGTCTAAAGTTGTAGGGTATGCGTTTCTCCCTAACTCTTTGAACTTACCAAAGGGTCTCGTCTACAAACCCACTAGGGATGATAAACTCCTACTCTAAGGCGCTCTTTGGATGGTTTAGCCTACAACTACTCAGGTAATTATATTCTAAGGTTCACAAAGATGAATCAAGCATTAAGTACACAACGAATGACCTATCGCATTACTAGATCATTAATCAACTAAGATAAGAAACAACCAATCAATATTCAATAATTAAGTTTCATACTTCCTAAGCAAACACACAAATAAATTAGCCGGACATGGAGAACATGCAAGCATACACACAAATAATCAAAGACATAATTGAATTAATGAAGTAAAGACTTATCTTGATGTAAGATAGGGTTTAAAACCCTAAAATACTGTACAAGACACCTTAGGTTCGGTTTTAGGTTTTCACTCCAAAAGACTCTCCACCAAAGACTGAAAAATTCGGATTCTATTTATAAGATTACATATGCGACGGCGTCACCTTATGTTTCGTGACGCCGTCGTGTCGCCGTCATTAGGGTTTCGTCTTGGCCACGTTAACCTTGCGACGACGTCACCTTATGTCCGTGAAGCCATCCTCTTCAGCTTCTGAGGTCGTCTGGATTGCATCTAGGACGTCTGAGTAGCGACGGCCTACTCTTTTACAACTGGACGCCGTCACTTGAAAATACGAGTTTTGAGTTCTGAATCGTCACAAAAATCTTGGGACGGCGTCGCCATTAGCACCTGACGCCGTCGCCTTCTAATTTCAGCAACTGTGAGTGTCTCGATTTTGACTTTGGCCATTTTCTTCATATATTCGCGTCTTTTCGTCCAAATAAGTGCCATTCCAGCATTTTGCCTTCAAGAGACCTAAAAAGTGAAAAGGAACGATATTAAGCAATAACGGATACAAAAGTGATCAAATAAGGACTTAAACGACCCCTCAAAATGGTACCTTTTAAAACCTTATCACTTCTCCTGTGGTGGCATCTTTGCTGATAGGTTAGGGCGAATTGACCAAATGTTGTCCTCTAGACTTTGACCCCACCTGAAGTAATTGGAAGTAAGTAGACGTAGACATAACTAGTTAGGAGGATTAACTAGGTTAGCACCACTCTCCTCTATTGATTTACCTTTTACCTTTTATCTGCTTTTATTTGCTTTTATTTGCTTTAGTAGTTTAATTAATTAATTCCTTATCAAAACCATTATAAATCTGTGACACCTAGACTTAGTAATAATCCAACACACATAGCTCTTGGTACGACCTCGGCTTTACCGATTACTACACTACACACGATCGGGTACACTGCCCGTTAGTGCACTAGGGTAGACCATAGGTATAACGAGACTTTATAAATATTAAAACCTTGTCAGTAAAACCTGCATCAAGATCATACTATGAATTTATGTTATTAATTAAAGTTTTTGTTTATGTTATTTATCCTATTTATTACTCTTTATAGACATCTACTTAGTCTTTTTATAGATCGCTAGTTTTGGTAATGCTATAAGCTTGTTAGTATTTAGGGAGTTGGAAGAATTGACCAACTGACCCTAACTCACTAGATTGCGAAGTATGGAAGAAATTGGCCATAGTACAACCATTCTTTGTGTGCGAATTGATCAAATGATCACCTATCAAATGAAGGTATTTAAGAAGCTAGGGGAAATCTAAGTTCCTAACGGTCGGGTTTCTATAGACTAGGTCTAGTAGATTTGGTACTTAATGACTGATATTAGATTACTGAATGATCCAGGGTGATCTGATCATCTTGGTGAGGGGTCTAAGAATCATAGGCTAAGACGAAATGACCAAAGGAGTCTAGTGATATTTACCCACTATATTGAGGTTAAAAATTGAGAATTAGAACATATCTAAAACCTTGGTTAAGCTTCACTCTTTTATTACTTTGTCATGATTTCTACTCCTGTTTAATTAGGATAATTATATCTGTTTTATCATATCACTATCATTTTATCTTATTTATTTCATAGTATCTTAGTTCTTTCAGATCATAACTCTCTTGGGACGACACTCGGATTTACCTATGACTTTACTACATCTGATCGGGTTCTCTGCCCGTTAGTATGTGTTTATCCTAGTATATCTCAGTTTTATAAATATTAAAGGCAGGATGAAATAGCTCATCAATCACCGGTTATATTTTAGTATTTTAAACCATTACGCATTGCATTTTCTCATTATCATAACTTTGGGAACTCTTTTTTCTTCATGAATTTGCTATAAAATTAGTTGTGAATACGATTTACTAAACATATATGACATTTGAACATTTAAGTAGGATCTTCCAACTTCGATCCGATATTACGATTTCGATCTTGCAAAGATAAAAAGATCCAAAATAGGATCTCGATCTTGACAGCCTTGCCTCAAAGCTAGGGGCGGCGATTTTTGACACGACACGAACCCGACATGAAGTCAAACATGTTTGAGTTAAGGATAAATAGGTTTGGGTAGAAAACAAGTCCACGCGTCTAACCCGTTTCATAAACGGGTCGTGTTTTGGTTGAATAAGTATTAAACAGGTCAATCATGAACCCGTTTAAGTATATAAGCCTCTAAAAGTAATATATAAATTGGTTTTTATGTTGGATTTGAATTAAATGTATTTTGTTATGTACTTAATATGAGAATGATTATAACTCAAATATCATTGAAATTGTCGTATAGTTATTTCTATGTTACTTTTATCATTTTTTTGATCGTTATATCATTTTTCTATTTAAACTAGATGAATCGACAAATCACAAATATTATTCACCGATTGACGTATTTACTTAAACATATTAAACGGGGTTACAAACGGATTACACGTGTTATGCAGGTCCGGGTTAGGGTTGAGTTTCATGACACGATTAATAAGCGGGTTGTGTTTGAGTAGAGGCTATACTAACCCGCCAACCCACGAACCCGAATATGTCAACCCGAACACGACTCGGTTGCCGCCCATACTAAAAGCATGCTATATGCCATTGGGGAAGAGTTCTTGTAAAAGAGCATCTTAACCAGAAATAGCTAAGATACTACCAAAGTTTTACACATGTCCAAGCCATGAAGGGAAATTATGACATTGTATTTTGTTGCTATGTACCTCCTTTTTTTGTTAATCACGCCTTACCAGTTTTTATATATGATTTAAGGGGCAATTGCATATATACCCACTAAAACTTGCATATTTGCATATATACCCAAACATGCTTAACTTGCATTGTATATCATACATTGAAAACTTGTATTTTGGAGAAATATATAAGTTTTTAAGTTTTAGTAGGTATATATGCAATTCTCCCATAATTTAAAGATCATGATTTGAAGAATAAGATGCAAAAACTATCATCATCTTCACCTCTTGCATCACCATAACTGATTCTTGCATCATCGTCGTTGTCGAGTCTTGCATTGCCATTGTCGATTCTTGCATCATCGTAGTTGTCGATTCTTGCATCATCATTTTCGTTGATTCTTGCATCATCGTCGTCGTCAATTCTTGCATCGTCGTCGTCGTCAATTCTTGCATCGCCACCAATTTTTGCATCATCGTCATTCTTGATTATTGCATCGTCGTCTTCGATTCTTGCATCATCATTTTTGTCGATTCTTGCATCATCATCATCGTCGTCGCAAATTCTTGCATCATCACTATTTTCAACTTAATAATCTTTATATATCATCTTAATCTTCGTCCAAGTCATCATCGAAATTATGATCAGCACCAAAAACCTATATATATATATATATATATATATATATATATATATATATATATATATATATATATATATATATATAGAGTAGGGATCCAGTGAGAAGTAAATTAAAATAAGATGTTGGGTTTTTGGTTCCTTGGATCAAGAATTATTCTAAGTACTGGAACCACGGACAGAGTTGATATAACCACGGACAGAAGAATGTAACCACTGATGAAGACAAACATCGGCTAGTAGTATTGTGTAACTACTGATAGATCATTGTAACCACTGCTAGTCTTGTATAGTCGGTTTAGTATTTTGTATTAGGATAAATATGGAAAAAATATTTATCTTGTAGGTTACGTATTGTATAATGTGAAGGACTCCTTAGCCTATAAAAGGAGATCCTAGGTTAGATTAGATATACGTATGTTTTATATCTAAGGTCGATACACTTCAAGGTTGTAAAACCCTAATACTGGTTAGAGTATTCGTATTAATAATAATAATGAGGTGTTGAATGTTTACTGTTCTTCTTCCTAAGATTAAGTGTTAAATTCCGCGTAATACTTAATAAGTTCTTTGTTAAAGTCAGTTTCTATATTAGATCGTTTGCTCAACTGGGATCAACATAAGAAGTGGTGAGAAGCGACCAAAACCACGCATTTGAGATGCAACGACTTGCATTAGATGCATTATCTTGAGTTTCGAAAGTTAATTTGATGTATAGATTGTGCAAATTAATTTTCATGATTTCGGCACGTGCAGAGGAACAAAAAATAAGAGAAATCATGAAATGCATCTAATATACGTATATGCATCTGATTAAAAGCTAGAAAACACACTATGGTGCGTTATAATGCATCTAAGATTATAGGGATGCATCTAATTTAGGTTGGTGCATCTCAGATTTGTGGTTATAGTTCTTCTTATTCCTTCTTATTTTAAGTAATCTTCTTATTTGATCCTAACTCTATATATATATATATATTGAAGCAATAATCCAAGAACAATGATCAAATTATGGGTTGCCTACTTGAAACTAAAGCAACATAGCCCAGATTAATAATCGACCTGGAAATTAGTTTAGATTACATGAATATTTTGACATGATAAAATTTGATTTTGATATGCCAAATTTCTTTACCGGGTCTAAATCAAAATAATTCAAAACTATCATGATGATTCGGCTTTCATTCTTGGATGGAGGAATTGGTTTTAGTGTTGCTAAATAAAATTCTAGAGAGAAAATAAAAAGGGGAAATGACAAAAATAACCATTTGTACAAAAATGCTTCACAAAATACTCAATTTTTTTTTCCAAAATATCCATAAAAATCGCAAAGTTTGTGATTTTTGTTTTAAAATATCGCAAACTTTGCAAATTTTACAAATTTCTCTCTTTTCTTTCGGTTTTCACGCTTAGCTCAAAACATAAAAGTTGTAGATATCCATTTTCTTGTTTAGTGGCTTTTTGAATCACGCAAAAATATGTTCATATGAGGAAGTTATGGCCAAAATACCACAACAACTAAACGAGAAAAAGTTGTTGTGGTATTTTGACCATAACTTTCTCATACGAACTCCTTTTTGAGTGATTCAAAAAGTCACTAAACAAAAAAAGAGATATCTACAACATTCTTGTTTTGAGCTAAGCATAAAAACCGAAGGAAAATGGAGAAATTTATAAAATTTCGCAAAGTTTGCAATATTTTAAAAAAAAATCGCAAACTTTGCGAATTTTCTTTCAAAAATCACAAACTTTGTGATTTGATGGGTATTTTTGCTTTTTGGAAGAAAGTTGGGTATTTTTTAAAGTATGTTTGCGAAAATGATTATTTTTGTCATTTTCCCTA
Organism: Chrysanthemum seticuspe; assembly: GCA_019973895.1. Lineage (NCBI taxonomy): Eukaryota > Viridiplantae > Streptophyta > Magnoliopsida > Asterales > Asteraceae > Chrysanthemum > Chrysanthemum seticuspe. The sequence goes on along the minus strand of BPTQ01000009.1, from coordinate 92,423,915 downwards.
ATAAAAAAATCCTATTATTTATGTAAAGATCCGAATGTAAAAAGATGCACAAGATGATAAAATTACTTAAATAACCCTCCACCAAACTTCTTTAAAAACTTCTTTTGATTTACCAAATTGCCACAAACATGTTTAGCCTTTGATACTTTTTACTTTGTTTTATTTGAACTCTTCTCTACGCCGTTGTCCCTAAAAAGCCCAAAACCCAACCCATCGCTACGTATAAAACAAAACCTGCTGAAGGAGTTTATATGTTTCGGTCTTTGATTGCCTCCATTAGCCTATGTCGATCAAAGGTATATCGAAATTTAAGCAGCTTTGATTTGAACTTAATTTTTTTTCACTGATCGATTTAATTTCCTTCATCTAGTGATTTAGAAGTGTTGTGCTTAATAATGGATTCATGTGTAGAAAATCACCCTTCTAGTATTAGTACTACTGAACATCTTTCTGATGATTGTTGGCGTTTGATCTTTGAAAAACTATCAAGTATTGATCGAAAATCTTTTGGCCGAACATGTCACTATTTCCTGAATTTTCAAAACTCTTGTCGTAAATCCTTGAAAGTTGGATGCTTACGACTCTCCGATAACTGCTCCCATCATGCTACTATCAATGAGTCTTTTGTCGTTTATAGACTTCTTAACCGTTTTACCCAATTAGAGTCACTATCTTTGGGCCATTGCTTTGAAATCAAGGATTCAGATTTATTTCCATTGACAGAACATGGCTCTAATTTGCGCTATCTTCATCTGAATTTTTGCGGTGGTGTCACTGACATAGGACTTAGTTATGTTGCTTTTGGCTGTAAATTGTTAAAAGAAGTTGATCTTGCTTGTTGCAAAAACATAACTGACCATGGTATTCGGGCTCTTAACCAAAATTGTCGTCAACTTAGATCACTCAACATATCTGGTTGTCATGAAGTTACCGGTGTAAGTTTCTACGGGTTTTCTTCAACATTGGCCTGTTTAGAAGCTAATTATTGTGCTTTTGATTCAATGGGTGTTGGTGGGATTTTAAGTGGAGGTGGTCTTGAGTATCTAAATCTTTATCATCTTCAAAAGCACATCGAGGGAAATGGACTGGAAGCCATTGGTTTGGGACTTGCTTCAAATCTTAAAGTTCTTAACTTTCGTGAGTGCAAATTTATTGAGGATGATGCTATAATGAAAATATCGGGAGGGTGTCCATTACTGCAAGAATGGAACTTGTCATATTGTGACAAGATTGGGATCGCTGGTTGGGAGTCAATTGGACTTCATTGCAAAAATTTGGAGAGACTTCACGTGATCGGATGTAAAAACCTTTGTGATAAAGGATTACTAGCTTTGGGCAATGGCTGCCAACGCCTATCAGTGATATACATGAAGAATTGCCAGCAAATCACTCAATCTGGGATCCTCAATTTCAAAATGCAGAAACGGGGTGTGGAAATCAGTTATAAAGTAATATGGAATATTCTTCCCAGTTGGGCATCTACAACCTACAAGAAGAATCATTTGAAGAGGAATTGAGTGTTTGTGTTTTTATTTGTTATATCTCATATCTCATATCTCATTTGTCTACTTTTGATCTCCCATTATCGTTTTAAAATTGCTTTGATTGATTGTTGTTTGTGGACAATTTAGTTTATTTTACAAACATGGGAAATGCAGAATCTGTTTGCTCATCCTTATCTGTCTTTTTCCCACTGTCGATTTTTCTGTTTTTGACACATTATGTGGATGAACAAAGATATGTTCTGAATTCTGACTTCTGATTTTTGTTTTTTGTTTTTGATCTTGTGGATGAAAAAAGATGAGTCGACCACTATATAGGAGTTGCTTCGGTTGCTTCTAGCTGTCCGATGTTATCCATTATCAACCTTTCTAATTGGCCCATTACAGAAACTGAAATGGAAATTTCAACAAAATCATGTACACTCTTAAAAGAATTGAATATATACTTCTGCAAAGAAATAACTGATGATGGAATTTTATCTGTAAACCAAAATTGTCGTCAACTTAGATCACTTGGCATATCTGGCTGTGTCAAAATTTCTGGTGTAAGCTTCCATAGGTTTTCTTCAACATTGACATGTTTAGAAGCTGAATGTTGTCCGTTCAGTTCAACGGGTTTTGGTGGAATTCTAAGTGGAGGTTGTCGAGTATCTAAATCTTTCTTTTCAACATTTTCCAGCTTTTGGTTCAGGTTTTACTTCAAATCTTAAAATTCTAAACATTTGTTGGTGCACATTAGTTGACGATGACACTATAATTAAAATCTCAAGCGGTTGTCCATTGCTGCAAGAGTGGAACTTATCACATTGTATAAGGATTGAGATTTCTGGTTGGGAGTCTATAAGATTGAACTGTAAATATCTAGAGATAATACATGTGAGCGGATGTGACAATCTTTGTAAAGTGGTTCGTATGCCTACTTTACCTACTTGACGATAGAGTATTATTAGCTTTGGTTAATGGCTGCAAACGCCTTTCAGTATGACAAAATGCCTTCAAATCTCCACTATTGCGCTTGACCCTTTAAGAATACAGAGAGAGGACGTGCAGATCAAATATACAAAAAAATGTTCAAAAGTTGCCCCCAGTTGGGCATTTACAATATATACAAACAATTGAAGGTGAATTGTGCTACATTCAAGACTATAAAGGCTCTGCTTATATTAATCGTAATTACTTGTGAATACTTTATTACTCTGTATACACTGGTATTACACGCTTGTTTATTACTGTATTATTATTATTATTATTATTGAATAGTTAATTATGCACTTCAAATTTGCTTTGGTGTAATTAGGGCTTGACATCAGTGATGTGATCATTATTGCATCCATAAAATAGAACTGTTTGTTAGTCAACGAGCCTACAGTCCATTGCTATGCACTTGATTCGAAGGAAAATTTTGAGGACCAAAGGCGCAGTAATAAGACTGACAATGTAAGATCTCTGATTTTTACCTTTATTAAACATATTATTGACATGTGTAAATAAAAGAAGCTCATGATCAGTTGGCTCAGACGCGACCACAAAATCAGCCTGCAAAACCAGCAAATTCAAGTACACGCTTTTCCGAAGCTAACTATCATGGATAGAATGCAACCTGTTGTTTGCTGAGTAGTATTCGTGTTTTACTTATTTCCATCTACAATAGTGACAGTTATTAAACACGGTCTTATTTTAATCTGGGTGATACAACTAATTTGCAAGCAATATTGCCATGAGTTTGTGATGATGAGGTCAGAAATAAAATGAAAGCATGACAACATATTTACTTTGTATAAACAATTTCATATAGTCTAGAGGAACCCATTATTGGCATTTGGTTAGATGTTGCAACACAATTCACTATGCATTGGTCGATTTTGGTTGTATGCTGTGTTTCTAACTGGCTATTAACATAAACGAGATCAGCTAAGACTGAAATGGGTCAAAGGGGACGAAAGCTTCGCCCAAAGTGTATTTATAATGTATACAACGGCCAAAGATCACTATATTCAAACATGGAGGATGGTTTTGGTGGAATACTCTAGTATGTATAATCCTATCTGTGAATTGTTTCTACAATTTTGGGTCAACTGGATTACACCCATCCAGTTTGCCACGTCTAAAAGACCAAAAATAGACAAATGTGAGGATTCATTGTATGCAACATGATTTGAAATAGTATAAGAGCACAAGGTACGGTGAGGAGTTTAAACTCCTCATTTGAGTCTCACCGGTTGTCACTTCACTTTAACACTCCCATTTTAAAATATCCTCTCACTCAGGTGCTGTTTGGTTTAAGGGTATTGCCCCAAAGGATTAGGATTAAAATAAAATTACTCGTTTGGTTTGTTTATTTAGGATTTAATATTGGGATTGAGTCTAAAAAATAAAGAATCCATATTAGGGTGCGTTTGGTTCGCAGAAAGTTTTTGATGGAATTGTAATCTTTGGAAGGAATTGTAATTTGAATGAATTGTAATTCAAAGAATTGGAATGTGTTGTAATTGTAATGTGTTGGAATTGTAATTGATGAAATCTGTCATTATGTTTGGTTAACTTGCAACGTAATGTAATTCAGAAAAAAAAAAATAATATTAATAATAATAATAATAATAATAAATAATAAATATAATAATAATAATAATAATAATATTAATAATAATAATAATAATAACAATATAATTATATAATAATAATAATACTAATATAGTTATATAATAATAATAATAATAATAATAACAATAATAATAATAATAAAATAAACAATAAAAATAAATAATAATATAATAATAATAAATAATAATAATATAACAACAATAATAGTAAATAATAATATTAATAAATAAATAATAATATAATAATAATAATAAAATTAATAATAATAATAAATAATATTATTTTATTATTTTATTATTATTATTATATAAATATTATTATAATAAATATTTATTATATTATAATAATAAATATTATTATTATATTATTTTATTATTTTTATTATATAAATATTATTATAATGATGATTTATTATTACTATTATTTTTTTATTATTATTATTTAATATTTATATTAAATATTCATTATTATTATTATATTATTATTGTATTATGATTATTTTATTTTTTTATTATTATTATATAAATATTATTATAATAATAATTTATTATTATTATATTAATAAATATTAATATTATAATATTTTATTATTTTATTATTACTATTATTATTATAAAAATATTATTATAATAAATATTTATTATTATTATTATTATTATTATTATTATTATTATTATTATTTTATAAATATTATTATTTTAATATTTATATAATAGTACTTATTATTATTATTATTATTGTTATTATTATTATTATAAAAATATTATTATAATAAATAATTATTATATAAATATTATTATTTTAATATTTATATAATAGTAATTATTATTATTATTATTATTATTATTATTATTATTATTATTATATAAAAATATTATTATAATAATTATTTATTATTATTATTAAAGTGCTAGAGGTGTGGGGGCTCAGTTAGTTTCTCGACTCCCCACCAATTTTTTGTAAATCCTATGAGTTTTTAATAAAGTGCTGATTTATAATAATAATAATAATAATAATAATAATAATAATAACAATAATAATAATAATAATAATAAAATTCTGGATTACGACGAAATATAAAACTTTCCATCCAACATCCTATGTAATCTGAATTGCCTCTTTTGATGTAATTGTAATGACTGAATTACAATTACAACACATACCAAACATCCTACGTAATGTAATCTGAATTACAATTCCTTCCATTCTGTGAACCAAACATCCAACATAACGTAATCAAATTACAATTACATCCAATTACATCGTATTACGGTGAACCAAACGCACCCTAAAAGTCATGGTGCTAGCTTACTTTCTAGTGGAATTTCTGACAAGGGCCACTCACATATTCTATTTCTCTTTATTTTTAATTTTTTAAGTGGAAATGTCATGTCCATAGTATGTATACGTCCAAAAAGTTAATATATTTTCTCAATTGGCCCATTGACGATTTATTTAATTTTAATGTTAAAATAATAATAAATTTTAACCCTAATTTATATCCCAATATACAAAACAAACAACTTTTTATCTTTCAACCCAAATCTAAATCCTAATTTAAATCCAAATTCTAATCCTAATACTAAACCCATCTACAAACCAAACGGGCCCTCATAACAAGTTTCAACTCCTCATTTGGGCTCCACCCACTATCAATTTTATTTTCTTTTCCATTTTTCAAACAAACTAAATTTATTTCATTAAAATAAAATTACAATACGATACGAACAAATAATACAAAAAAATAAAACATACGACGAATAAAAAACATACGAAACTTAAGGAATACAAATAAAAAAATACATCAAATTATAAATAAACTAATTATTTTGTTGATCTTGTAGATGTTGTTGCCAACCATGCTCAATACGTAATATTTAGTTGCAGCTTTGCGTGTGTTAGTTTATCACAGAATTCTTTGGATTTCCTCCGTTGCACTTCGCATCGCTCGATCCATGCCTGTGCCAAATTTGATCGCGGACAAATATAAATGTCGTTCATTTTGGATATCGAATATTTTTTATCTTTCAAAATATGTTATGCAATATGATGCACGTGTACATGACATTTCGTAGCTTGTTGACACTCCAAGCATGTGTTGTTGGCTTATAACATGCCAACGTACTTGGAGGACACCCAACAGCTCTTTCAACGTCGTTTCGCGCACTTTCTTGTCGCCGTTTAAATACGACATTTTTATCGGAATTTGCAACCGAAAATGATTTGACAAAAGATGCCCATTATGGGTAAATCTCATCAGCTAGGTAATACCCTTATTGAAATATAACTCCGTTTACTTCATAAAGAAGGTTGTCGAATAATGGAGAATTATTTAAAACGGTAAGATCGTTATTCGCACCCGCTACCCCAAAAAATGCATGCCAAATCCACAAATCATATGACGCAACGGCTTTAAGAATTATAGTTGGGTATTTTTATCACCTCCCGTAAATTGCCCGTGCCGTTCTTTCGGACAATTAATCCATTCCCAATGCATACAATCAATGCTTCCAAGCATTCCCAGAAACCCATGAACCGTGTTATATGCGTTATATAAATTGTGAATGTCATTCAAGTCAAGTTTTCTTAAAAACTCAAGCATATAAAATTGAATAATGCACATAGTAAAATTATCTAGACAATCGTGTGTGCAATGTTCCACCTTTTGTAAATACGCATCTAATGCATCAGATGCATTTCATAATAAAACTAAAACTCATTTGACCCGTAGCATCGGGTCAGACAACACAGTATTTAAAATGATCGGGAAGAGGATGAACAGTTTGAATATATGTTTCAATACCTTTGATTATTTCTAAAAATAGTTTACGACTCATACGATATCGACGCCTAAAATAAGTCTCCGGATATTTTGGGTTATCACCAAAATAGTCGACCATTAAATAATCTTTGGCAACATCACATTCACGGTAGATGTAATTACGGTTGTTTGAACTTTTGGCTTCTTGTTCTTGCAACGATTGCTCATACCGAAGTTGTTGCATAATCATCTCCATGTCGCTAATATCATCAAGATCGGACATACCACCAGAATAGGATGAAGCACTCATGTTTATTGGTTAAGATGAAGTGTTTTAAAAGATTGGTTGTATACAAATTTGTTAAAATAAGGTAATATTTTTAGTGTAAAAGTGTGTTTATTTAAGAAAATAGAATTAAATCAAAAACCAAACGTTAAAAAATGGATACCTGCAACACCATTTTTCATCTACTTCCTCACCTGCACGGTGAGTCACCAAACGACGAGACACCTTGGTGTTGTGGCGAGCAAATGGCGAAAGGTGGTGGGGTGCCACGTCAGAAACGGCGAGCCCACTCGCCACCATACCCCTTGCTCTAATGTAGCATCTGAATTCTTTGTGTTTGCATCTAAGACCCTAACACATTGCTTCCAAGGATCTTTCAAAGGATCCAAGACTTATGAACAAGAATCAGAGGCGACACGATTGATTTGTATAAATCTTTTAACATTTTTTAATATTATTTCAAAAGCAAAAATTAGTTCATTTTAAAAAAAGGAATGATAGATGCCTAGATTCAAGGACGGATCTTCAACTAATCTCTTGGGGGTGCCGAAAATCATGTGAAATTAAGCGTGTAGCTTTATATTTTCTATGTACAAGAAAACGTATATAATTACGATTTTCGGCCAACATTGCATATGTAATGAGATAAAATTAGCTATTATATAATCTGTAAACATTAGCTATTTATTCAATTATGGTAGCCAAATGATAATTAGATGATAAAAAAAGGGAAAATGACAAAAAAATGCATCGAACTTGACACTTGTTATCATTGTGTGTAGCCAACTATTTTTTTTTTCATTGTAACACAAACCTTTTGAATTTTTGTCATTGTATGTAGCCAGTTAGGTGAATTTGTGTTATTGTATGTACCCAGTCAGGCTTAGCGTTACATCGTTAGTCCTTTTATATTAACGGTCGTTAGTAAATAACTTAAAATTTCGTTCTCTTACGTTTTTATTCGTTTTCATCCGTTACTATACGTTTTTGTCCGTTTTTATACTTTTTCGTCCGTTGCTTTTTCCCCTTTTTTACGTTTTCGTCTGTTTTCTTACATTCTCGTCCGTTTTCTTACGTTTTCGTCCGCTTTTATACGATTTCATTCGCTTTTATACGTTTTAGTCCGTTTTTATAAGTTTTCATCTGTTTTTATATGTTTTCGTCCGTTTTCATCTGTTTTTATACGTTTTCAACCGTTTTTCATCCGTTTTATATTTTTTCGTCCGTTTTTATACGTTTTCGTCAGTTTTTAAATGTCTTCGTCGATTTTCTAACGTTTTCGTCTGTTTTTATATGTTTTCGTCTGTTTTATCTGTTTTATACGTTTTCGTCTTTTTTTTAAGTTTTCATCTGTTTTCTTACACCTTCATCCATTTTTATACGTTTTTGTCCGTATTCTTAAGTTTTATACATTTTCGTCCGAAAAAGTAAGAAAATGAACAAAAAAGTAAGAAAACCAACGAAAGCGTATAAAAAAAGATGAAAATGTTAGAAAACAGACGAAAACTTTAAAAAAACAGACGAAAATGTATAAAAACAGTTGAAAACGTAAGAAAACGGATGAAAAACGTATAAATACGAATGAAACGTAAAAAACGGACAAAACGCATAAAAACGGATGAAAACGTAAGAAAACAGACGAAAACGTATAAATATGGATGAAAACGAGCAAAAACGTGTAAAAACGGACGAAAACGTATAAAAACGGACTAAAACATAAGAAAACGTACGAAAACGTAAGTAAACAAACGAAAATGTAAAAAACGGATGAAAGCATTGGACCAAAATGTATAAAACTGACGAAAAAGTATAAAAACGGACGAAAACGTATAATAACGGACTAAAACGTAAGAAAACGTAAGTAAACAAACGAAAATGTAAAAAACGGATGAAAGCATCAGACCAAAATGTATAAAACGGACGAAAAAGTATAAAAACGGACGAAAACGTATAATAACGGACTAAAACGTAAGAAAACGTACGAAAACGTAAGCAAACAAACGAAAATGTAAAAAACGGATGAAAGCATTGGACCAAAATGTATAAAACGGACGAAAAAATATAAAAACGAACGAAAACGTATAATAACGGATGAAAACGAATAAAAACGTAAGAGAACGAAATTTTAAGTTATTTACTAACGACCGTTAATATAAAAGGACTAACGATGTAACGCTAAGCCTGACGGGTACATACAATAACACAAATTCACCTAACTGGCTACATACAATGATAAAAATTCAAAAGGTTTGTGTTACAATGAAAAAAAAAATAGTTGACTACACACAATGACAACAAGTGTCAAGTTCGATGCATTTTTTTGTCATTTTTCCTAAAAAAAGGCACTTAGGTGGTGTTTGTTTTCGACTTAATTGACTTAATATGGAAAAAACTGAATTTATTAAGTCATATGAAAACTGTTTGTTTGTGACTTAATAAAGAAAGATGACTTAAAATATTAAGTAATAAAACTGAGGGTGTCTGCATTAATCAATATAGAAATTAATAAATTGTATCAAACTAATAATCGGACTATTTAGATTGAAATTGAAATATTAAAAGTAGTTTTTCTTTTAATAGGAATGCATATTCACCGGATGATTGAAAAGAGGACGTGCAGCAAGAAAATAGGAGGGGATTGTTTGTTTCCTATTTTTGTGGGAGGCTACAAGTCAATATTTTCTTTATATCCTTTATATATCGAACATAACCACCATAACAACCGGAATTGTTTTTGTTTTTTTGTTTTTTTTTTTGGGGGGGGGGGGGGGGGTGGGGCACGACCCTCCCGAGGCCCCATAAAGCTCCGTCCATGCCTAGATTGGCACATATTTTACAAAATAACTTTCACCTGCCCCCATAAAGCTCCGTGTCCATGCCTAGATTGGCACAGATTTTACAAAATAACTTTCACTTGCACTTGTTGCATGTGTGTTGCACCAATCACATTGTATTATATTTTCTCTTTCCTTTTTTCACTATCCACAAACTAACATAGACATTATTGTGTGGATTTTCTTTTGTAAAATTTATGTGGATATAAGATTCCTATTTTAAAATGTCAACATTATTGTTTAATTGAAAGACTAGTCACAATGGTGGGTTAGAGGCCACAACTATCCCCTCCCTCACCTCCTTCTCACGTGTGACCACCGTTAAAAACACCCCATCACATCTATTTTTTGCACATAATGTTGACCATGCGCATAATTATATTTTTTCTGATTTGTGAATGTGTGTGAAATATTTTGTGAGGTATGTTTATATAAAATGGTTATTTTTAATGGTGATAAATATTAAAGGTAAAAGATGATGATAGTGGTGATGTACTGAAAGATGATATGACGCTAACGTGAAGATGATAGTAATGGTTACCATTGTGGCCAGCTTAATGGATACAAATTGTGTTACAACTTTTCTGAACAAGAGTGTTTCGTAGTAAATGCTGACAACAACTTTTAGAGCAACAAATTTTATCGTAAAATGTACTAATAATTGTTAGAGGATTTATTTGTATTAGTTTTGGATTAGTATTTGTATTAGATTATGATTGTTATAAGCAAAAATGTTAGATTATAAATATTAGATCGTACGTAATCTCTCATTACTAAATCAATTCAATTAATCAATCAATATTATTCGTCTAACATGGTATCCGAGCTTTAGGTAAGATCCACCAACAAAAATTTGTTATCATCCGATCATCGGTTACTCGCCGGTGATCCGAAGAAATCCGGTTATTTTCGCTTTATTTTTGTTTAATTATGATTTGTTCTTTTAGCCATCAGAAAACGAAAAGAAAAAAATGTTTCGATTGAGGTTCCTTTGGATTAAAAATCGTTTGTTTTGTTCTTTGTGAAAATCTTCTTTATCGATTATAGGAAACGATTAAAGTTTAAATTTTTTTTGAACGAACTTTAAAGTTCAATTGGTGTGTCCACGTTTGCATATTTTGTTTGATAATGGGCTTCAAATTTGACTTGAGCTTTTCTAAATATTTGTGTTAGTATTATCAGGGTATTTGATTCTGGCCTCAAGTTATGCTACTGGTTTCGATTTGGTAATAAAAGTTTGTCTGGTTCTTTTCTTCACAAAATCGAATAAAGCTCGATTGTCTTTACGTTAGCTTTTTGTTTGCAACTTCAGTCGACTAAATCTCGACTGTCTTTACATTTTTTCTTTGCTTGCAACTTTAGTTGACTAAAGCTCGACTGTCTCCACGTTTTTTTGTTTAAAGTAATCATTTGTATTGATTTTTAGTTTTAGTTAAAAATTCATTTTAATTTGGTATTGGTTGAAGAAAAAATTAAGTTTAGTTGTTTTTTGTTTGCTTTGTTTCTTTAAAATTCTTCACGTTTTTTTTTTTCTCTTTACACCTAAGGTCGACAAAAGCTCAACCAATTTTCATCTAAAGTCCACCTAAAGTCAACTAAAGCTTGACCATTGGTGTTACTTCTTCAATATGTCGCCCGGTGTTACTTTTTCAAGAATCATTGTGAATTTTTTTGATATTCTAAAGCACATCATTGGTGAATCTACAAGAATCGCCTGCTTTGTTTCCTGAGTTTCAAGATAGTTTGAGTGTGTATTCCCCGCCCGCTCCAACTGCGAGGACTGTTAGAGGATTTATTAGTTTTAATTTTGGATTAGTATTTGTATTAGATAAGGGTTGGTGTAACACCCCCAAAATATCGCAGCGGAAGATTGTGTCATTGGGGTGCTACTTCATAATACAAAGTACAAGTTATAGAAAACGACCTCTAAAAGAGACGTTTTGAAAAGTTACCATTCGATTAATGAAATCAGAGTTACAAACAATGAGGTCCCAAAGTATAATATATAAATGTTTCCAAAATGTTTCGAATGGTAAATTATAAAAGCGTAAGTCTTCAAAATATGTCGTGCGACTCTAAGTTCCTTGCAACAGCTATCGCCTTATGTCCTGAGATAAACATGCTAAAAAGTGTCAACACAATGGTTGGTGAGTTCATAGAGTTTGTTTAACATGTAAAGCTTTTAAAGAATGTTCACACAACAAAGGCATTGTAAATCCACTCAGTTCCAAGTTCCGCCCATACAAAACTTGCAACCTGTGTGTTTACAACCCACTGCTAAAATATAGTGCATTTTATAGTCAAGCACACATACAGTCATAATAGTTCACATTATTGCACTTAGTGTTGCTCCGTTTATGTTGGGAGACTTTCGATAGAGAACTGCTCCGTTTATGTTGGGAGACTTTCGAATTGCACTGCTCCATGTATGTTGGGAGACTTATCATGAAAACGAGGGAACTGCTCCGTGTATGTTGGGAGACTTTCGAATTGCACTGCTCCGTGTATGTTGGGAGACTTATCATGCGAACGAGGGAACTGCTCCATGTATGTTGGGAGACTTATCAAGTTTAGTATAACACAATCAAGTATAACGCAATCAAGTATAATGTTTCCAAGTATTTGTAAAAGTAAAAACAAGTAGTTGAGCATGTATCTCCCCCAAAGAGTTTGTAAAACAAGCATTAAAAGAGTAGGGGCTATGACTCACCTTAATAAATGTGATATCCAATGTATAACGAATCGATGGATAAGCCGAGAAACCTTTAAGCGCAACCTAGAATATGTTTTGTGTCTTAGGTTCTAAAATAACGATGTGAATGTATAAACATACCTTATATAGTTATTACATCAATTATGCTTGGATACTTAACATTTGTGAAGTCGTATAAGTGTTTACGTTTCTTATATTTAAGTTTTCCCCGTCTAAATCTACCCGTTACTTCTAAACCTCGGAAAGGTAATTGAATATACTAAACAGATTAGTGGGCCCTACTGCCCCAGAAATTATTTAAATAATGTGAAATTACCAATTTACCCTTGAATGTACTAGTTATTTCAATCAGCAGCAAACTGTCTCACAGTTTTGGTCATAAGTCGAGTTCTACAACTCCGTTTAACGCACGGCCAGCGGCCACGTTCAAGTTAGGGTGTTAGCTACAACTTTTATTCTTTGACCAACAGTTGGTTATATGCAAGTTTTATGAGTTTTACCCGTTTGAAATCTGTTACTCAGATTTGGACACGTTTAGCCGTTTTGGCTCTAGTTTATTCATCGGGATGAGTTACGGCACGAGCCACCCGGAAAAACGACCACAAGACATCTATCTATAATCCTATGTTATTACCTAAGTTTCTAAGTCCACGAATGTTACCCAGTAACTATGTTTACAGCCCCTGTCCAGTTTCTGTTTTGCAAAACTAGTCCTTTTGACGATTTCTAGTGGTTTAGTCCATTTATCCAAGCACAATCAACCATAATAAGCATATAAAACATATTACATACATGAAATACCAGTATTTACAGAAATCAAATGATAACATAAAAGTTTGCTTACAATCCTTGTGATGAAATTTAACTAGAACCATGAACAAGAACACTAAATTCTAAACCCCTTTCAACCAAAGTCCCTAGCTTCCAATCTTTTAACACACCTTGCTAATCCTTGATATAACCCTTGTGAAAACATTATGAATTCAGCCCTAGTACCCTTGTGTAGCTCCTAATTCAACCATGGAATCACCAAATAAACTTAAGATTCATGTAGAGAATACTAAGGCCTTGAACTTTGTTGTGTTACTTGTAGGTTGAAGATCAAAGATGAAGGGTTTGTGAATTTTGTGTTTGTCGTTTGGAATGAAGAGAAAGGAGAGTAGATGAGCCTTGTATTTATAGTGTAATGAGGAGGTTAAAGGTTTAGGATATTTCTTAAAACTTAAGTCTAAAGTTTAAGACTTAAGAACTAAGTAACTAGCACATGTATGTGGCTAATAAATTCAATACTTATCACTAAGACAACAAGACTTGATGAATCACTAAAGTTTTGTTCATGCTCTATCTTGGATGACTAGGTATGAATTTTGATGTTATCTTGCTTTTACGGGGTCAGTTTTGGTCCCGGTAATCGCTAACTCTAAGTCGGAAAGTCACGAAACGAAAAATCGGGTATCGTAAAAATATGAAACTTATAAAAATGTTAAAAATTATTAATATAACCTATCTTAGCATATTAAATGAGTGATAAGTTTGACGGAGCACGTAAACGCTGTTAAAACCTAAAATGGTAAGATATTTAAGAAGAGAATTTCAATTTGACTTCTCTTAGTGAGATATTTTGTAGATATTTAACTATGTATTATCTAAATAATATCTAGTTGATGACTAGGTATATGACTTGGCAAGGTAAATTAAAATGTATTAGTCAAAAGGTGATGCGGGTATCGGGAGTGAATAATAAAAAGTGAATAGTAAATTCCCGAGATGAATAGTAAAATTCAAAAATGCGAATTGTTACAGTTGGTATAAGCAAAAATGTTAGCACATGTAATCTCTCATTATTCAATCAATATTATTCGTCTAACAATGGTGAGAAATGCCTACCAACTAACTCCACGCGCTTGTATCTGAAAAATTAGGTAGTAGTTAATAATTATTGGTGATTTTTCTTAACAACACTCCTACTCGTAGTTGTAAGAATCTCGATCTTGATATTAGGATCTTACGATTTTACGATTTTACAAAGCAAAAATGATCCGGATCCTACATATGATCTTAAAAAGCTTAAGATCTTACAAGATCCCGATCTTGACCGCAGGATCTTAAGATTTAAGCCGATCCGATTTAACGTTTCTCGAACCGCAAACAAAAATCACAAAGTTATGGGTTATCTTTTAATAGAATTAAGAAAACAACATGTGATTCTTTCTAAACATTCAATATTCTTAATTTAGGACAAAGTTTACATAAAACATTAATATAATTTTTTATTTATGATATATAGTAATTTGTAGATTTGAATAATATTACAAAGACTATTAAAAAATGACGTTGTAATAGAATCTTAAGATCTCGATTCAATTTTACGATCACAATCTTGCAAAGACGAAAACGATCTTAAGTATGACCCCGATCTTAAAAACCTTGCTCCTACTCAAATAATAATAGTAAAAGTTTTTAAGGACCAAAACAATAGTTTGATATAGGGGTGGAAACGAGCCGAGCCGCTCGTGAAAAGCTCGGGATCGGATCGGTAAAAAGCTCGAACGAGCCGAGCCTAAACGAGCTCGAGCCCGAGCTCGAGCCTAAGTTTGGGCTCATTTAATAATCGAGCTCGAGCCCGAGCTCTATACAAAAGGCTCGTTTAGGCTCGCGAGCCTAAACGAGCCCTAGAAATATATACGTATATATATTTTCTATACGTATAACCGTGTTAACGAGCTCGAGCCTTGTGTTAACGAGTCGAGCTTTGTGTTAACGAGCCGAGCTCGAGCTTGTGAAAAATTTCACGAGCCGAGCTCGAGCTCAAAATGTGAGGCTCGAAACGAGCTCGAGCTCGAGCTCGAGCTTTTTATATATAAACGAGCCGAGCTCGAGCCTAAACGAGCTCGAGCTCGGCTCGGCTCGTTTTCACCCCTAGTTTGATACATTATCCAGGTAATTTAGTCAAATACCTTTTTGGAACATTGAATTAATGTTTTGAGTCGGTGATAAACCTTTTCCTCCCACAAAACAAAAACTTGCGAAAATATCTATATATTTTTGTTTCGGTCTTTAATTCTCTGCAACTTACGAGCCATAGTAGCCTACGTCGATTAAAGGTATCAAATTATATCTTCTATTTTATTTGTTTAACATTTGTACTTAACTGATATTTATTTATATGATTCCCTTCATCTAGTTTTTGGAATACATGATATAAATGGATTTTGGTTATAAAAATAAACGAACTTGTATTCGTAGTACACAACCTCTTCCTGATGATGTTTTGTGTTTGATTTTCAAGAATATAGACACTAATATTGATCAAAACTCTTTTGGCCTGTCGTGTCGTAATTTTCTTGATATTCAGAATTCAAGTCGTAAATGCTTGAAACTTGGACGCCCTGCTTGGTGGTCAAATTGTTCATCTGATACTATCACTAGCTAGAACACTCCTTAGCCGGTTTACGCAATTAGAGGCATTATCTTTGGGCAGTTGCACGCATGTCTCAGATTTAGGTTTAACTCCATTGCTAAAGTATGGTTCTAAATTGCACTCTCTTTATCTTGATCATTGTTATCGTCTCACTGATGTAGGATTTGCTTCAGTTGCTTCTGGCTGTAAATTGTTGTCCGTTATCAGCCTTTCTAGGTGTACTATTAACGATATATAGTGGATTGGAAATCTTAACAAATTCAAGTAAATCTTTAAGAGAAGTGAATATTTCTGGGTGCACAAACATAACTAGCAGTGGGATTTTGTCTCTCAACCATAATTGTCGTCAGCTAAGAGCACTCAATATATCTGGTTGTGATAAAATTGTTGGTGTAAGCTTTCATGGATTTTCTTCAACATTGACATGTTTAGAAGCTCAAAAATGTGCTTTTGATACAACGGCGTTTGATGGAATTTTAAGTGGAGGTGGTCTCGAGTATCTAAATCTTTCAGCTCTTTGTAAGAGACCTTCAGTTCTGGGAGCTAATGGTTTAGGATTAGTCCCTTCAAATCTTAAAATTCTTAACTTCGGTGGGTGCAAATTTGTTGACGATGATGCTGTAAAGAAAATTTCAAAAGGGTGTCCATTGCTGCAAGAGTGGAACCTATCATACTGTGACATCGGGCTTTTTGGTTGGGAGTCAATTGGATTGTATTGTAAAAATTTGGAGATACTTCATGTGATCGAATGTTACAAGCTTTGTGATACAGGATTACTTTCTTTGGGTGATGGATGCAAAAGCATATCGGTGATATACATGATAAAAAGTTGGCGTATCACTACAAATGGGTTCGAGAGTTTTAAAATAATGAGAGAGGATGTGGAGATCAAATGTGAAATAATATGTGACATTGTCCCGAGTTGGGCATTTACAAGCTATGATAACAATCATATGAAGAAGAATTGATCGAAGGAGAGCTTTGATATTCTGAAAGACTTGGAGATTTTGTTTTGATTTGTTAATCGTTATTACCTGTGAAAAACTTAATAATACACAGGTATTACAAGCTGTGTTATCCTTTAGTACATATGTTTTTTTCAGTACCAATCTCACATTTGTTTTATTTGGTGTAATTAGGCTTGTAAAACTAGACATTGTTGCATATCTAACATAGAGTGTTTTTTAGTCCTATAGTTTGATGATTGTCAAGCAGCCTAACTCTGCTGATGCACAGATGCACTTGCTTCAAAGGAAAACATTGATCGGAGACCATACGCGTAGTAATAAGACCTAGTAGCTAACGGATTTTGTCTCTCAACCAAATTTAATGTCATTTCCTGGGGATGTAGTAAAATTGTACTTCCATAGAATTGTAGCTAACTAGATATTGTGCCTACAATTTAATGGTGTATTAGTAGAATTTTCATAGTGCTAGGTGAAGTACCTCCCCAATAATACTTAGAGAGTTAGGTGTAGAATGACACCAATAACACTTATTGGTGTGTCATCTCAGCATCTTTCTAGAAAAAAAAAAAAAAAAAAAAAAAAAAAAAAAAAAAAAAACGCTTATGGGTGCATGTAGCGTGATAGGTCCCACAAAATACCCTACCAATACCCAACTAACAAAACTAAACAAAACAAAAAAAGGGGGGGGGGGGGGGGGGGGGGGGGGGGGTGCATTAACGATGTGTTGGTGGAGGACGAATGGCATGATATGGGGTGCAATGCCTAATGGTGCCGCCTTTGGTCAAGAAAAATGGGAATGGCGCCTAATGGTACTTGTGTACAGTGCCCTCTTATTGGTGTGGCAACTTAGCGCCACCTCAACACCTCACTAATAACACACCAATAACTAAAACTCACTCCCTAACATACCCATAACTGTTATTGGTGATTGTGGTCCTGCAAAAAATCCCTACCCACTCACAAAAAAAGAAGAAATAAGAACAACGCTCTGCCACTCTACCAACGGATCCCCCAACGGCGCATCAATGGCGCCGTTGATGGTGCAGCAACGGCATCGCCATTGGTTGTTTTATTTGACGAAACGTAGGCGTGGTCTTTAGTATCTATATCTTTATTACTTTATACTCTTTGTGCTTGCATCCATTGGTTTACAAATTTCTCCACATCTTAAAATTTACAATACTTGACTTTGATTTATGCTCATTTGTTAAGGATGATGACGTAAGGAAAAGAAAAACATTAACTTGTATAGAAAAATTATAAAGGCATCGCATGTTTTCATGGAAAAACAATTTCGGTCACGTAAACTACGTTATCAATATGAAAAGTCTATAATAGGTGACAAGTAAATCAAATATAAAGAGCTAAATATTTTAAGACTATCTAGATTACATGTAAGTAGACTTTTGATTAAAATTTGGTAAATATCATTCATATATGATTTTTTTTTTCTTTCTTTCTTGGGGTAACCGTGGTTTTCAGTCTTTTGGCCTATGATTTTCAAGTTGTACAGATTGAAGGAATGCTAGGTGCCACAAAGGAGAGACGAATGTTTTAGCTAATGTTAATTGTAATGTGGTTAATATAGTGTGAAAGAAACTTCAAAGCTCACGGACAAGAATAGACTTGTGTGAAGTTGCAACATACAAACATGGTGATGGTGTAACTCTCTTAGAGCATCCGCATGGGAGCTTTTCAAAAGACTTGACACTATTTTATCAAGTCATAACATGACTTTTTTGCATTGTAGAAAATGACTTGAAGGAAGAAAGACTTTGTCGTTTGTTTTTTCATAATAAGCACTTTTTTCCTCTTTTCACTTCTTTTGTCTGCAGGAGGGCAGCGATTTTTATTTGTTTTGTTGCAGACATAAGTGCTTCTTTTCACTTCTTTCCTCTTCTAAATTTTAGACATTATCTTTCACTTCTTACCTCTTCTTTCACAACCCCTACACCTCTTTCTCAATATCTTACATCTCTTTTACGTTTCGTCCGTCTTTTTACGTTTTCTTCCGTTTTTTTACGTTTCCGTCCGTTCTTTTACGTTTTCGCCCGTTTTTTTACGTTTTCGCATCTTTTTTACGTTTTCGCCATTTTTTTACATTTTCGGCCGTTTTTTTACGTTTTCGTCTGTTTTCTTACGGTTTCATCCGTTTTCGTCCGTTTTCTTACAATTTCACCTGTTTTCTTAAGTTTCGTTCGCTTTATTACGTTTACGTTCGCTTTTTATGTTTTCGTCTGTTTTTTACGTATTCATCAATTTTTTTACGTTTTCATCCGTTTTTTTACGTTTCGTCCGTTTTCGTCTGTTTTCACCTGTTTTTTTACGTTTTCGTCTATTTTTTTACGTTTTCGTCTGTTTTCTTACGTTTTCGCCTGTTTTTTTACGTTTTCGTCCGTTTTTTATGTTTTCGTCGGTTTTTTCGTCCGTTTTTGTCCCTTTTTTAGGTTTTCGGCCATTTTTTTACGTTTCGTCAAATTTCTTACGTTTTCGTCCGTTTCCAAACTTTTTCGCCATTTTTTTACTTTTTCTTCCGTTTTTTACGTTTTCGTCCGTTTCTTACGTTTTCTACCGTTTTTTACGTTTTCATCTGTTTTTTACGCTTTCGTCCATTTTTTACGTTTTGGTCCGTTTTTTATATTTTCATCAGTTTATTTTACGTTTTCATCCGTTTTCATATGATTTTATAAGTTTTTTGTACGTTATTTTATTTTACCTAACAAAACGTAAGATAATGTAAGAAAAACGACGAAAACGGATGAAAAGAGACGAAAACGTAAAAAAACAGACGAAAACACAAAAAAACGGTCGAAAACGTAAAAAAATGCGAAAACGTAAAGAACAGTCGAAAACTTAAAAAACAGACAAAAACGTAAAATAACTGACGAAAACGGACTAAAACGTAAAAAAACCAGCGAAAATGTAAAAAACGGACAAATACGTATAAAAACAAACAAAAACTTAAAAAAGGGGCCGAAAACTAAAAAAAAGACGAAGACGTAAAAAACAGACGAAAATATAAAAAACGGTCGAAAACATAAAAAAAAACCAAAACGTAAGAAAACCAATGATCCATTTGACCCATATGACAAAAGGGTTTATAGCACAAAAAACGGTCGATGTTTGTATATTTTGAACCATTGTGTATTGTCTTTAATACTTCGTATTTTAAGCGATTGCTTGTTTTGCATTCAATAACACAAAAAACTAGTGAAAAAGAAAAAGGTAAAAAAAAAGTTACTTCAATAGCACAAAAAATACTAGTGAAAAAGAAAAAGAAGAAAAAGAAGAAAAATGAAAGAAGTACTTCAATAACACAAAAAACAAACGGTCTTCTTCTTGCAGATGAAGAGCTTAAATGCACCTCTTCTTTTGCAGACATGGTTTGCAGATGAAGAGGTAAAAGCTCTGAAAAGACAAACGACACCAAATCTCATAACCAAATCTCATCATGCAATGACTTAAGATTTTTGAAATAGCTTTTTGCATTGGAGAGCAAGTTTATAAAATGACTTTTCATAACAAAATTTATTGAAAAGTGCATGTGATAAATGCATCAAATCATTGAATGACTTTGTGCAATGCAAATGCTGTTACATGATCAGTGAAATATGTGCATCCATAAAAATATGACACGTAACTTTAATCAATTTGCACCATTAGTTTTCTGATCCAAGAGCCCAGGTTGGTCCATAGGTCTCAAAGTTTTTGATAGTGATAAAATTGTTGTGTTGTTTATTGATTTAAAACTAACAAATTGAATGGTAATCATTAGGAGAAAGCTGTAGTCACCTGATTAACCCTATCTATAATCTATATTCATCACTTTTATCACCCCAATGAGTGTGTGTGGGTGTGGGTGTGTGGGGCGAATGCATTAACGATGTGTTGGTGGAGGACGAATGGCATGATATGGGGTGCAATGCCTAATGGCGCCGTCTTTGGTCAAGAAAAATGGGAATGGCGCCTAATGGTACTTGTGTACCGTGCCTTTTTATTGGTGTGTCAACTTAGCGCCACCTCAGCATCTCACTGATAACACACCAATAACTAAAACACACTCCCTAATAATAAAACCCATAACTGTTATTGGTGTTTGTGGTCCTGCAAAAAATCCCTACCCACTCACAAAAAGAGGAGAAATGAGAACAACGCTCTGCCACTCTACCAACGGATCCCCCAACGGCGCATCAATGGCGTCGTCGATGGTGCAGCAACGGCATCGCCATTGGTTGTTTTATTTGAAGAATGGAGGATAACAAACCCCTGTACCGTGCCTCTCAGTAGGCGTGGTCTTTAGTATTTATATCTTTATTACTTTATACTCTTTGTGATTGCATCCATTGGTTTACAAATTTCTCCACATCTTAAAATTTACAATACTTGACTTTGATTTATGCTCATTTGTTAAGGATGATGACGTAAGGAAAAGAAAAACATTAACTTGTATCTACCTATAATATAAATGAGGAAGCCTAATTTACTGTTTGAGCCCCAAAAAATTACACGTAGGCCTTCTTCATGCTTCCAAAATTTGACAAGTAAGCCATTGCAAAAATTACATCTCGTCACCTCAAAAAAAATATTAAAAAAGAAAAAATAAATAAAGGACGAGCACCATACCATCAGCTATCAAAATTCCAACCAAATCTTCATACTCACCTCTCCCATCCCCCATATTAACATAGTTCAACAACTCTTCTAAACCAAAAAATTTCTTTCCATATCATTCTCTTTTTTCTTCTCTCTATTAATTTTCACTAAAAACATCTTGTTGAATTTGTGTTTTGCAGGTTTCATGATTAGTAAGTCTTTCACTCTCTGTGGCTTGTAAAATCTCGTTATTACGTTTGAATGTCAAACATGTATTTTTTTATTTTATTTTTTTCATCTATGTGATCATACTGGCATGGTGTTTTTTTAATCCATGTTATAGATGATAGTTGATTGCAAGAAGTGATGGGGGAGGTGGTAGATCGAGGAGATGCTCAAGGGAAGTTCAAAGAAGTGACAAAAGGATGAATCATACTTAATATTCTTATCATGTAGCAGGTTGTTAGAATTCATGATAGTTTAATCCTTAGCTGTAAGTTTTTCCATTATAGAGTAAATATAATTTATCATTTTTCTTTTACAATTTCCTAGCATAGTGAGTAATGCATTTTTTTTCATCCAAAAAATAAAATGATACAATACTTTGAAGCTTTGTTAGCCAACAATAACCAACTATCAAGAATAACAAGAATTACAAACTTTTAGAATGACATTCTTTTTTTGATCATGAAGCCATGAAGGTAGCAACTGGCGTACGTGGAATGTAGTGGAAATGTGGAATGGAGCGCTTTAGTGCAATTTGTATTTTTCTTTTGAAAGGCTCATATTATTAACAATGGCTCCAAGACAAAGACCAAAGTCTACAAAGCAACAAAAAAGATACAAAACCAACAAGAGAGACACGAAATATGAATAAACATCAGTCACTAGCTAGCAGTTCGACTGGTTTTGAAGTCCACTTATCCTGATTGGTAATGGTTTTATTGTAATAAGAGCACTCCCATCCATAACATCAATAACACCGTCCACGTCAGCGCCACATCAGCTTTAACATTTAACATTAACATCCCCAAAAAACACTCACAACCATAACATCCTAATAACACCATAACACCAATAATATTTTCAATTTCAACCCCTAAACTAAAACAAACATTTTATTTATTAAAACACATATCACATTTAACATTAAAACACCAAGTACATTAAACGTTAAACACAAATTACATTAAAAATTAAAGATACTGATGAAAATAAAACTACTAAAACTTAAAAAAAAAACGAGTCGTCTGAGTCCCAACTATCAGAACTGGTTGGCGGAGAATAAAACTCCCCATTAAAGTATCGACTCTCCATTATGTCGAAGAAGTTGTCTTGCAGGTACTGAGCTTCACGTGCTTCTTGCTCACGGCGAGCAGCCTCTTCACGTGCCTGCTCTTCCATTGTTGATACAAAAGTTGGACGTTCCTGATTTGGAGCTCCGGTTCTCGTACCAATTGAGAATTGTTGCTTGAGACCTGCGCACTAAGAGACAAGAAACACCGTTAGGCTTACCGTGGGATTGTCTCCCACGATTATCCTCCGGCGTGAGAGTGAGTAATCGGTTTAGGGTTTAAGGAGTTTTAGGGTTATGAGATCGTACCTTAAACGAGGGATATGATTCCCTTTATATACGCACGGAATCCTTGTTGGTTCCGTATTCCCCAACCTTCGGCGTATCCCGCCTAAGTCGGTTGGGAATGATTATCTTCTTGTTTTAGAAGATATCGGATATCTATTCCGTAAATAGATATGGGCTTGGGCTTTCGTGAGCCCAAACATGTATTAATATTGGCCCAGTTCGTACCAGGCCTGAAAGTATCGGGCTGTAGTCGGGTTTATGACCCGATACCAGACTATACGTCATCATGTCCCCCCAGTCTAGTATGCGCAGTGCGTAACTGCGGATGCTAGACTAATGACCGTAGTCCAAAAAACAAATAACGTACGAAACGTATCCAAGAAGCCATACACCTACCCGTAGGTGCAATGTATCGAGACATCCAAGTGAATAGGTAATGCCTCGTTAATCGGGGGAAAGTTACTGCCCCGTTGTCACATCAAGCCATCTCGACCACACAATGAAGACTAGTGGAATCCACGTGTCGCCAATCGTGTGGAAGAGAAGAAGTATATAACTTGGCGATTCATTTTCACCGGATTCCTCACAGTAAAAACACCATCCGCCATTTCTAAAGCATTTTAAGAGTCGTTATCCCAAAAGTAACCAACCACAAAGGTAATCGCGCGTGCGATATAGCAAAAAAGTATATCATCATGGTTAAACAGTTGTCTGACTTTACCTCCGACCTTAATTTGATCGATCTGATGGAATTTTCCTCAGATTACTTTATACCCCGGGACGTGCATCCAGCGGTTCCGGATGCGCGAGCCACGATTGCGGATTTCCCCGAAGGGAAAGTGGGTGTATACACACGGTTATTCGAATTTGCGAATCAACGTGTGCCCCTATCACGCTTTCTGTGCGATGTGTTAAACTATTATACGTTACACATATCGCAGCTGCATTGTATCGGCGCGGCTAAAATTACCAATTTCGAGGTAAATTGCCGTCTGTTGGGGATTAACCCTACCATCCACTTATTTCGCGCCTTTTATCACACCACATGGGCGCATGGGTGGGTTTCCTTTTCAAAACGCGCTGGTAGATTACAGTGCTATACAGATAAGTTAGATGCACTTAGGAATTGGAGGGAATACTTCTTCTGGGTAGATGATACATGTTTTCCCTGGAATTATGATTTTTATACCAAGGGAACGCTACAGAGGGATGAGTACCCAGTGCCTGGGTCTTATAACATCGAGGATGCGGAACTGATAAATGCAAACCGCATCCCCATCAGTGCATATCCTGAGGGATTTTTGGTGCACATGGGAATCAGCCGTAATTATTATGGCCCTGAAGATGAGATCCCTATATTCTTAGACGCCAATGGCCAGGGTGGGTACTTATTCCTCCGTACTTCAGTGTGTAAATATTGTAAGAACAATCTTCCGTACATGTTGCGCATAATATAACCTGTTTGTATATGTGTTTTTGTCTTGCGCAGAGATGGATCTGTTTACAGTCGTACAGCTAGCGAAGCCCGCAGCCGTGAGGACAGGAGTACGACCGTTGAGGGATGACGAGGAGCCAATATTAGCTGCGACTGCAGGGCGTGTCATGGAACTGACCGCAGGGGATACAGGGACCAGTTCCTCCGTTGCGGTGGAGGCAACGCCTCTGCAAAGCCGTCCCAATCCTGAGGTGACTCCGCTGGTGGCGCAGTCACCGCTCGTAGCCGTAGCTCATCCTGAAGAGGAAGAAGAAGAAGAAGCTGCGCTTAGTCGCAAAAGGACCCGAAGAGATCATGGTGCGGGCCCTTCAAGGAAGAAGCGTCCCGTGATTCAAACTGTGGAGTTGTCCTCCACTGATGAAGCGTCGTCGCACCCATCTGCCGATGACGCGGAGCCAAAGTAAGTAAAACCATACATGTATAACCTTCTGTTAGTTGGTGAATGTGCTATTTGTGATTCTAACATTGCGCTGGTGATCATTCGCAGGATGGAGCAGGTTATAGAATCACCTCCCAAGGCGAGTCCAACACAGTCAGCGCATTCTGAGCCGCCGAGCCAGGATAATGAAAACCAAGCTGATGCAGATGTGCCCCTGGGTCAATTAGTTGAAGAATTGGTTCAAGTCTCCGCTCATCAGGCTTCGTTAATTGTGAAGCTGAAAGATCAAGTATCTGGTGGGGAGGACCAAAGCTCAAAGAAGGATCAAACAATAGCTCTGTTGGAGGCGCAGCTGGCAAGCACCCAAGCGCAACTGGATAGCGCTCGTGCAGAGGCTAGTGAGCTCAGCGCATATGCGCAAAAACAGGCTGAGGACAAGATGGCACTAATGTGTCAAATAAGTCAGGATCGCGCTGAGGCTGCCAGGTACAAGTCTATGTGCCGCTGGGCTCTTAAACATCTAGAGCAGGGCAAGGAAAGTTTGTTTGCACAGTTGGGGGAGCTGGGGGCTACTGTGAGCTGGTCATTGGAGGTGCAGGAGGCTAAGCTGCGCAAGATGAGCATCGAGTACGACGAGGAGTTATATCCTCAGCTCATGTCTACTATAGCGGAACGCAGGTGGCTCATAGGCCACGGTCTGCGCCTAGCTGCCCTTAGCACCCTGGAGTCGCCAGAGGTGGTGACTGCCTTCGGAGAGGTTGTGCAGTGCGCTCTAGAGCGTGGTAAATCAGAGGCAGTTGAAAAACTACATGAGGCAGAACTGTTGACAGCGCCTATTGATAAGGTACCGGGTTATGATGCGGAATCATATGATCATTTGGTTGCTGCCATGCAGAGAATGAAAGACTTAGAGCTCCCAATGATTTCGGAGCTTGAGCGCGACCAAGATTATCCGATAAGTGTTATTATGGCAGGGTTGACATTGGCACGTCATCGTGCTGAGGAGGCCGCCACACAGCCGGACTATTTTTTGAGACCCCATGAGTCGCAGCTTCAGGTCCCTGTGTTTGCGCGACCTAGGGATAGTCAAAATCCCTTTGCTTTAGAAAAAGAGGTATCTTTGCAGGAAGTCTTGGAAGCGCATGCGACCCGCCTTGCTAAGAAAAAGGGTGTTGCGGGTAAAGCTATCTTGTGTGGGGTTGGTGCAGCCCACTTGCCAAGGTCTGATGGAGTGCCAGTCAGTGTGGCCACCGTGTCGCATCAGGATGCAGATGTATTTAAGAGTATCAGCGAAGTTAAAGATGCAACAAGTCATGTTGGCACTTCGTCACTTAGGCGTTGTAATAGCGTGTAGCTATCTTTTGTAATAACTCGTAGTTATAAATAAAGGTCTTTTTGTCGCTGTGGATATAAAAAATGTAATGTAAGCCTATTTTTTTGTCTTTGTATGTATGAAGAAACAAGCGTGTAGGCCACTGCAAATGTAGGAAATTCATAGTCGTGTATGAAAATTATAGTATACTTGGAAAATAATTCTAAGTATTTAAGCATAATCGTGTATGTTATGATTCACAGAGTACTGTAAATATCGCAATAAGGAAGCAAGTATCTTGGTTCCTAAGTTGTTAAACGTGCACGTATGCATTGATGCGCAACCGTCGTGGGATGCGCACATATCTTATTCCAACGTCTTGAGAACAAGGTGTTTAACAAGGATGCGTGATCCATTATTGATGGGTTTGCAACCCTCTTACTCAACAAGTCAGTTAGTAGGTCAACTTATCCTGTTACCATCGTGGGTTTATTTGTGGTGCATGCACGCCATCGTGGGCAAGAAATAAAAAATTGTTAAGACATACAGTATATGGAGATAACAACTTAAAATGTGTCGCGGAGTTAGCTAGAAACCGCGACGTTTTTATTAATACTTGCAAGTTTATCAAGAAATAACAAAGAAAACAGTAAATATGAAAAATAAAAACTGAGTACATGAATGTTTATTGAGCACTGAAAGTGCGGAGCGTCTGCGCGCTGTGCCGTAGCTATTTTTATAGGTAGCACCTCTTGAGGTTGCTGATATTCCATGTGCGCGGTAGGTCACGACCATCCAAACCTCGTAGCCGGTATGCGCCTGTGCCCGTTGCTTCAGTAACCTCATAAGGTCCTTCCCACTTTGGTCCGAGCTTACCTGTATCTTCAGCGTGGCTTGCCTCATTGGCGCGGTAGACAAAGTCGCCTGGTCTGAATGAAACACTACGTACCTTGGCATCATAGTATCCTTTCATTTTTGACTTTGACCTTGCCTCCCGTATGGCCGCGCGTTCGCGTCTTTCTTCCAGTAGGTCCAAGTCGACACGTCTTTCGTCGTCGTTTGTAGTCACATTGATCTCCGCAGTGCGGATAGTTGGCATGCCGATCTCAGTTGGTATAACGGCTTCTGTCCCGTATACTAGAGAGAAGGGGGTATCCCCCGTGCTGGTTTTAACTGAGGTGCGGTGCGCCCATAGTACATGTGAAAGTTCTTCAACCCACCTTCCTTTGTGCTTGTCCAAACGTGCTTTGATTCCTTCACCCAAACTTCGATTTGCGCGTTCGACTAAACCATTGGTTTGTGGGTGCGTAACCGACGCAAAGTGTTGGGTGATGTTTAACTTTTCGCACCAATCTTTGAAGGGGTTGTCACAGAATTGTTTCCCGTTATCCGAGATGATTTCTCCAGGTAATCCGAAGCGGCATACTATGTTGTCCCAGACAAAGCGTTTCACCTGGTTGCCAGTAATTGTCGCCACTGCTTTTGCCTCGATCCACTTGGTGAAGTAGTCTATAGCTACTATGAGAAACTTGAGACCGCCTGCTGCTATTGGAAAAGGACCGGCGATATCAATGCCCCATTTGTAGAATGGCCACGGCGCCGTGATTGGTGTTAACTCATGTTGTGGTTTGCGCGGTACGGGTCTGTGGACTTGGCAATCATTGCACTTCCTTATCAAATCCCGCGCATCTTTATGCATGGTTGGCCAGTAGTATCCCGATCGCATGGCGCGTGCTACAACAGACCGTGGTCCTGCGTGCATGCTACATGAACCCTCATGGATTTCTCGCAGCACATAATTTGCTTGTACGGGGCCGACGCATCGAAGCCATGGTTGGAGGAAAGAACGTCGATACAGTATGTTGTCGCGCAATTCGAATCTCTGCGCTGTGCGCCGTATTCTGCGAGCTTCTGTCTGTTCTTGGGGTAATGTCCCTTTGCTTAAGAATTCTGCAATTGGTGTCATCCATGTAGGACCATCCTCCTCTATGACTGCGGAGACTTCCATCTCCGATATTGACTTGCTTTTCAGTGTTTCCACCAGCACTTGCTTTGACAAGTGTGCGAAGCTTGTCGAGGCGATCTTGCTCAGTGCATCTGCTTTGCGATTTTCTCCTCTAGGGACTTGCTTGATAGTAAATCTGTCAAAGCCTTTGATCAGTGTCTTAGTCTTCTCAAGATACTGAATCATATTTTCTTCTTTGGCCACGTATTCACCCAACACATGGTTGGCCACTAGTCGGGAGTCCACATTTGCTTCCAAGTTACGTACACCCATTCGAGCTGCAATGCGTAGTCCAGCGATCAGGGCTTCATATTCTGCCTCATTGTTTGTCGAGGTAAATTCAAAACGCAGTGCGTAAGTGAATTCCATTCCCTCTGGGTTTGTGAGAATAAGGCCAGCTCCTGAGCCATCCACGCATGAGGACCCGTCTGTAAACAAAATCCATGGATCTTGTAGTGCTTTCTCGCTTGGTGTAGGTACCTCGTCAGTATCTGGCTTCTCGATGATGAAGTCCGCTAGAACTTGTCCTTTTATTGCGGTACGTGGTCTGTAAGAGATGTTATGTTCGCCTAGCAACACACTCCACTTCTGGAGTCGTCCTGACGCATCGGGTTTGGAGATGATCTGCTTGATGGCTTGATCTGTGATTACCGCTATTGGGTGCGCTTGGAAGTACCGGCGCAGTCGCTTGGCGGCAAACACTAATGCCAAGACCAATTTTTCCATGGCACTATAGTTCATCTCCGTCTTCTTGAGAGCTTTGCTGACAAAATAGATAGGGGTTTGCACCGAGTCCCTATCTGTTAGTAGCACTGCGCTGACTGCCCCATGAGTTGCTGATAAATACATGATCAGCTCTTCCCCTGGTCGGGGTGCCACGAGTGTTGGGAGCGTTGCTAGATGCTGTTTGAGTGTGGTGAAAGCTTCTTCCGCCTCCGTTGTCCACCGAAAGTCACCCCTTTTTATACACTTCTTGAGTGTTTTGAAAAGAGGCAATGACTTTTCTGCTGATTTAGATAGGAACCTGTTGAGGCCGGCCAGTTTTCCATTGAGGGATTGGACTTCCTTCAGCGTGCGTGGTGAGGGAAGTTCTATTACCGCCTTTGTCTTTTCTGGACAAGGTTTTATGCCATCAGGTTCTATCAGGTACCCTAAGAACATGCCTTCGGTAGCGCCGAAGGTGCATTTCTTAGGATTTAGCTTCATGTTAATCTCGCGTAGAGTTTTGAATGTTTCTTCTATGTCGCGCACCAGTTCCTTTTCAGTATGGCTTTTAATGACCAGGTCATCCACATAGACTTCCAGGTTGCGGCCCACCTGTTTTTCGAAGGCATTGTCTACCAACCGCTGATAGGTGGCACCCGCATTCTTCAAGCCAAACGGCATTTTTGTGTAACAGTAAACGCCTTGGCTTGTGTGGAACGCTGTCTTTTCCTCGTCTTCTTGAGCCATTTGTATCTGGTGGTATCCCTTGTACGCGTCGAGAAAACACTTCAACGGGTATCCACACAAGGACTCTATTTTCCAATCTATCTCTGGTAATGGATAGCAGTCCTGTGGGCATGCTTTATTAAGGTCGGTGAAGTCTACACACATTCGCCAGCTACCGTCGCTTTTTTGACCATTACTGGATTAGAAAGCCAGTCGTGGTAATAGACTTCACGCATAATTCCCGCTTTAACCAATTTCTGTACCTCTGCCAGAATTGCCTGCGCCCTCTCTGGAGCTTGGCCACGCTTCTTCTGGCGTATCGGTAAGTATCCTTGTCGGATTCTAAGTTTATGCTCTGTGATCGAGCGTGGTACTCCAGTCATGTGTTTGGGCTCCCATGCGAAAATATCCACGTTCTTTTGTAGGAGCGCGCACACAGCCGCTTTGCCGTTGTCCGACAATGACCCTCCAATGGTTATCTCCTGGTCTGGATATTCTGGGTGAATTGCGACCTTAAAGTTGGGGATTTTGGCCGCGCACTGCTTCGGGATTGGTGCCATTTCGCATGTAACCGTGTTACATTCTCTGTTTGGCACCGTGGCATTGTAAAGAGTGACAATGCCCCCTTCAACTGGGAATTTAAGCATCCCGTGCGCTGTTGACGGCACCGCGCGCATGGCTGATATCCCGGGTCTCCCAATAATGCCATTATATGATGAAGGGGATTTGATCACCATGAAATCCATCCAGGTTGTCGTAGAGTGCTCTGCGTTGCCAACGCTGACTAGCAATCGCAGTTGGCCCATAGGCCATATCTTCTCACATGTGAAACCGGTGAGTGCGGTGTTGACCAGATTTAACTGACTACGTATTTCAGGTCGTAGTCTTTTAAAGCAATGCTCATACATAATATTTGCCGATGCCCCACCATCGATGTACATGCGGTGTATGTCGTGACCACCCGCACTAATTTCAATGGTGAGGAGCTCTGATGCTGCGTTGTCCGCAGTTAAAGTAGGGAAAGAGATTTCACTTCTTCGGGAAAACTCTTGGCTGACCTTCTGTCTGGTGGTTCGTTGCCACGTCTGTATCATATAGATTGTGTCGGCCTTATCTTTGGGTGTCTCCTTCTTGCTTTCATTCTTTTGCTTATCTCTTCCCTCTTTAATGTTTTTAACTAAGTGGTCCAGCCTGCCCCCCTTGACCATCTTGTCGATGAGTTGGCGCAGCTGGACACACTCGTTAGTGGTGTGACCCTTTTGCGCATGGTAGTCACAGTATCCATTCCCAGTGCGCCGATCTTCTGGTGTACGCATCTGCGGTGGTCTTGGGAAGTTCGCACCTTCCGCTGCGAGTATTTCCTTTGGTGTTTTGATCAGGGGAGTATACCTGTCATTATCTCTGTCTCTGCCGCTCCTCTGGTTGCGATAGCTTCTATTACGGTTATTACCTCGGTCGTTGGATTGTCTCCCAGGTTGTTCCTGTGACCGGTAACTCGAATAGTTCTTTTTGCTATCCGCTGCAGCGGCCTCTCCCTGGACAAAAGACCGAGAGCGCTTCATGAGTTCATCAAAGGTCTCAGGGATCTTGTCGTTTAACCTCTTGATGAGTTCTGGGTTATTAATCCCATTCATGAAGCCCGAGATCTTTAAGACTTCCGGGCATGCTTTAACCTGCATGCATTCGTCTTTAAAGCGTTCCATGAACGCGCTCGTGGATTCTCCCTGGTTCTGTTTTACCCTGGCGAGTTCGACAGGATTTTTAGCACACTTTTTGCGTTGAGTAAAATTTAGGCGGAACGCCTTTCTCAACTCTTCAAAACCATTCACGCTCCTTCGTGGGAGTTTGTTGAACCAGTTCCGCGCGCTTCCCACCAGTGTGGAATTAAACATGTGGCACCAAACTGGTTGTGGCCAGTTTTCGATGGTCGCGGCTGATTCAAAAATTTTTAGGTGATCGTCAGGATCACCTGTCCCATCATAGGTTTTAACATTTGCAGGCATGCGCCTTTTCTTGTTCTCAGAGAAATCACTAATGCGTCTGGTGAACGCATCCACTTTCTGACGGCGCCATGGGAGAGACATGTCTTCCTCTTGGCTATCGCGTCTGTTTCTGGATTTCCAATGCCCTGTATCACTATCCTCGTTGTCCGAGGAGTTGTCAGAAGATGAATTTACCTTCTTACGGCGCTTGCGCCGGCCTTCCTCAGAATCTGACTCATAGTCTGGATCTGAAGGGCTTTCACTTGGGGAATACTTTCGCCCCAGTCTATCATGTACTCTACGGCTACCCAGTCTGGCGTAGACGCTGGTACGCCGTTCTTCTCTATCACTGTCACTCAAGTGTTGCGAGTGGGATGTCTCATCACCCTCGATCCTCCTCCCGATTCTGTTGAATACAGGGGGTTTATGACCGCTTCCTCTGCGCTTTTCCTTCTGGTGGCGCAGTGGAGAAGTATCGTGTTCCGAATCGAAATTGAGTCGGGCTTTCAGGTTCCGCCCTGATCTATTCTTCTCTTCCTCTTGCATGAGGGCAGCCAATGCTTCGTAGTTTTGGGATACGAAAGCTTCTGGTGCTAATTCTGGCGCGACTCCCTCGAGAATGAGTGCGTTTGTTTCTACCGCTGCGTTCTTATCCCGACCTGGTGCCTCTGGTACCTTTGTCAAGTCAGTTTCTAGCACCGATTGGAAGGGAGTAGTAAAGACGGGTTGTTCCCGAGTGCGCAGTGGGTCTACTCCACTCGTGGTGGTTGTAGTGACTTGGGTTATTCCCGAGTGCGGTTCTACCTGAGGGAAGATCAAGTCTTGACCTGACCCCTTATTTTTAGCAGCGCTGGTTGTCCCAGAGGTCTGCTTAGGGGTTAGTCCACTCTGCGACTTCTTCCCCATAAGATCTGACTGCGATCGCTGATTGCCGTGTTTTGTCATTCTAGTGTCGATTCTTAGTGTAGGGTCCCACGGATGGCGCCACTTGTTGATACAAAAGTTGGACGTTCCTGATTTGGAGCTCCGGTTCTCGTACCAATTGAGAATTGTTGCTTGAGACCTACGCACTAAGAGACAAGAAACACCGTTAGGCTTACCGTGGGATTGTCTCCCACGATTATCCTCCGGCGTGAGAGTGAGTAATCGGTTTAGGGTTTAAGGAGTTTTAGGGTTATGAGATCGTACCTTAAACGAGGGATATGATTCCCTTTATATACGCACGGAATCCTTGTTGGTTCCGTATTCCCCAACCTTCGGCGTGAAGTCGGTTGGGAATGATTATCTTCTTGTTTTAGAAGATATCGGATATCTATTCCGTAAATAGATATGGGCTTGGGCTTTCGTGAGCCCAAACATGTATTAATATTGGCCCAGTTCGTACCAGGCCTGAAAGTATCGGGCTGTAGTCGGGTTTATGACCCGATACCAGACTATACGTCATCATCCATAATCTCCCTTACGTTTTCTTCACCTTGTTTCAGTTGCCGGAGGGAAGCCTCACTTAACCCGCTGGGGTGGTTTTGAAAATCCACCTGTGGACTGTTCACAGGTGAACTTGGAACAATTGGGAGGTACGGGATGTTTTCAAAACCCACCGGAAAGACATTTTATGATGGTGTAGAGTAAACATCAGGTTCTGGTAGAGTTGGAAAGCTGGTTTCCGGCAAGTGATTTGGATTTGGAAAGCTGGTTTCCGGCAACTTTTCTGGGCTGGGGAATTGCTGAGAAAAATCTTTGCGAGACATTTTTAGTGTGTGAGTTGTGTGTGTAACTTGTGTGTGTTGTGTGTTCTAAACAACTCTGGTAGAGTTGTATATATAGGCATAGTTGATTTTGAAATTGAATAAATCCCGCTCGTATTTGATTTTTAAATTTCAAATTTGAATTTGAATTTATCCCGCCCAGAATTGACCAGTAAAATTTAAATAGGTTGAGGGGGTGTAAGTGAAAATTTATTTGAAATGGTTTAGGGGGGTAAAATGATTTTTTTTTTTTTTTTTTTTTTTTTTTATAACTAACGCGCGTTAGTCCTTTAACGCCCAGGGACTAACGGCGTGAAGCTGCTGCACTTCCAACGGGTATAACGCAATAACGAGCGTTATTTGGCTTGATTTGGGGGTTTAACGCCGTTGAGGCGTGAACAATGGGAATGCTCTAAATATAAAAAATCCTTATCGAGAATGGTTTTTTTATGTTGTTATTGACGTAAAGTATGACGTACATTATTTTCATTTTAAGCTTTTTACTTTTTTAGCATATCTCATGCATGATCAATTCAAGAGTCAATTAAGAATTAAATATATATACAAGCCACTTTATTTTATGCTTTTATTTGGTTGGGCTTGCATAATATAAGGTTTTGATTTTCTTATAAAATTATAATATGCAAAAAAAAATATTTCTCTTTATAAGCTATGTAATATAAAAATGATTTCTAACAAGTCCTTGTTAAAAAAAGTCACTAATGAGGAAATTTTGACTCTTCAATATATTGAGTGATCAACACTCAAAAGTCATAGATTTGGTCAAATTTTGTTCATATTTGTTGATAAGCAAAAATTAGTGAAAATTACTGTACTACCCAAAATCATAATACCGTGTCTGCACTTACCCATCTTTCTTCTCAATATCAAAAATACCCATCCATGTCGCGTATATATTTTCACTATATACACGACATGGACGTGTATGGCCACAAATGATCCTGCAAATAAATTTGTAGCATCTCGGGTACAAAATGACGTCTATACACGACATGCCTTTTTTTTATTCTTACCAATCTCATCTAGTGTGAAAAACATACACGACATGGGTCAATCTTTGGACAATGTTTAGGGGCATGTCGGGTACCATTCAATAACATACACGACATGGTCAAATAATTGGACAAAGTTTAGGTACCATGCAATAAAATACACGACATGGTCAATAATTGGACAAAGTTTAGGGTACCATTCAAGAAAATACACGAGATGGGAGATACACATGGTCATGTCGTGTATAGAGGACATGTCAGGTATTATTATGCATCAAAATACACGAGATGGAAAAAAAGCATGCAAACGTTAAAGGGTATAAAGGGTTTCCTAAAACAAAAAGTTTCGGTTTAGTCTTTGATTTCTGGTTTCATATGAAAACCCAAGCTGGAGAAACATAACTGCCACCTATATATTACGATTATAACTCTTTAAAAAAAATATAAATAAAAGTTTAGATGCAAGTTATCACAAAAGTGTAAAAATAAAATAAGTTTAGATATAAGTTATCACGAAACTGTAGAAGATAATAAACATGAGTTATTTTGTTAACATTTTCTTAGGATTATTATCTCACATCGGTAGTTATTCAATTAGTAACGTGTCTTATATCTATATATAATATGATTGTTTATTCTGTTTTTGTTGTTATTAGATTTATAATTGAGCTTAAATGAGTTTAATTTTGTTTAGAGTTAATATAATTAACAAAAGTGAGTTCAAAATGTTGAAAAAGCTTGGCGAATGGAAAAACCGATAAAACCATAATCCAAACAAAAGAAACCGAAATGTAGAAAAAACCAAACTAAGAAAAATTGATAGATCTTTGTCTCTTTTTCCCATCTCGTGTATTTTCTTGAATGGTACCCGACATGCCCCTAAACTTTGTCCAAGTATTGACCCATGTCGTGTATTTTATTGAATGGTACCCGACATGCCCCTAAAGATTGACCCATGTCGTGTATGTTTTCACCATGTCGTGTATGTTTTTCACACTAGATGAGATTGGTAAGAATAAAAAAAAGGCATGTCGTGTATAGACGTCATTTTGTACCCGACATGCTACAAATTTATTTGCAAGAATCATTTGTGGCCATACACGTCCATGTCGTGTATATAGTGAAAATATATACCCGACATGGATGGGTATTTTTGATATTGAGAAGAAAGATGGGTAAGTGCAGACACGGTATTATGATTTTGGGTAGTACAGTAATTTTCACCAAAAATTAATATTTATATTTGTTTATATATGTGAATCTGAAAAAAAATGATAAGACATGTTGTGATGATAATATATAGACTAAAATACACCGTTGGTCCCTAAACTTGTAGTGGAGGATCGCGATGGGACGAAACCGGGCATAATCATCGCCACGAGTCCAAACAGTACCGATTAAATGCCAGATTGGTCCCTTGACCAATCCTGCCGTTGTCAACGTTATTTTGCTGATGGCAAAACCGTCTTTCACTGTAGTGTACTAAATAAAACCGTTCTACAGTGAATGTAGCTAGTATATGTGTGTAACAAGGTTTGATCTACATTTATGACCCATCCCTAAACTATCCTTCAAAACCCGTCCTCTTCAAAAAGATAATTGTTTCAAGATGGTACGTTGCTGGTGTGGTAAGCAAGCTATTATTCGTACTTCGTGGACCTCTGCCAACCCAGGGCGTCGATTCTTTGGTTGTCCTGTTCAAGTAAGTGCGTCTTAATATTTCTTGTGTAAGTTTGTAACAATGGTGGTTGTTTAATGACTTGTCATAACCAACAATAGGGGTCTTCTTGTCGGTGGATAAGATGGTATGATCCTGAAATCTGTGCTCGTTCAAGAATGATCATACCAGGACTTTTGAGGGGGAGAAATGAGCTTGAGGCAAGATTAGTAGCTGCTCAAGGTGATGTGTGGAAGTGGAAGATTTACATGGTGCTAAGTTGGATGTTGTTCTTCATTGTTTATGCATTGGGATAACGTTTTAACCTTTTATGTAATGAGGCTAGTTGGTTAATGTTGTGTATCTTCAATTGTAGTAACCTTGTTATGAAGTATTCAGTTTTGTTTGTTTCTGATTTTCTATGCCTCATGGCTATGCAGATGGTTTGCAATGTGTTTAGGGGTTGACTTTTAAATGTCAACATTCTTATGATGTTCTATTTTAGCTTTGGTTACTTTTGACGCAAACAATTCACACATCAAGCTTAGTCAATTTCAAAAAATACACAATAATGACATGGTTCCATAGTTAATGCAAATGGATATAATTCCAGCTGCATAAAATTGCATACTTTTCAAAGCATGAGCGCTACAGTTACACACCTACACACAGATATGTTTTTAGATTACATAACTTGTCCATAGAAAATAAATAGTAAACTAGATGAAACATTGTCTAGATAATTAGCATAACAGATTTGACCTATGGTGAGGCCATCATTCTTTCCAGTGCAGCCTGCTTCCTAGTCATTCTTCGTGTAGCAGGCTGGGTTGAAGCAGAAACAGCTTGAACATCACTTGACTGAATCTCAGACTGGGATTGCTCATGCATGATGGGATCGGTAAATGCTTCAGCTTGAAGTTGCTGGGATTGTGACAGGGATGCATCATGTATGATGGGATCTTCAGTTCCTGGCTCTTGATTTATAGATTGAACACCACTTCCTTGAACTGCACTAACTTGGCTTTCTAGAACAACACCCGTACCTTCAGCTTCTTTATCTGCTGCTACCTTTTTACATTTAGGATGTCTTCTTTTTCCTGCAGCTTTAGTAGGCACCTTTTTGACATTTACCTTATTGGCAGTTCCACTATGTTGAGCTCCACCATACCCTAGGCATGTTACCCGGTTGTGTCCAGCAATGCCACAAATACTACACCTGACACTCTTCCAAGCCCTTGACAGCTTACCATCCTTCACAATCTCTTCAGTTTCAGGTGCTATCCTAACTCTTTTTCTACCTTTTGCGGCAGGCGGGTTTGTTTCGGATTTCGGTGGAACAATTGTTGTTGGCATAGTTGATTTTTCCCAATGTACACTGCTAGTTATAGGCTGGACATAGTGTTTGTAGGTAGCCTCCCAAGTGAGAAGATAGTAACAAGGATGAGCCCATGTTTCTACAGCTCCGACTTGTTGGCCATTTAAAGCCATATTCCAATTGGTAGCAACAACATGTTTACATGGTAAACCTGTTATCTCCCACCTTCTGCAAGTACAAGTCTTGTGTACAACATTAACTACACATTGGTCACCCCATGGTCCACTAACCTGAAACTTAGATCCCCCATTCCATAACACATTATACTTAACAGCCTCTTTCTTAATAGCCTCTAGCATGTGTTGTGCAGTTGGTGTTAATGGCCCATCACTCTTCTCAATCACCATAAGAACATGCATTATCCTCTTCATACAATATTCCCTGATGTATTCTAAGGTTGTAATAATAGGTTTGCTTAACCCCTCTTTAATTTTCTCATGAAACACTTGACACATGTTATTAAGTAACACATCAGAAGTAGCTCTCCCTAAAGATGACAAGTAATAAACATGTATTAATTGTAACTGTTTATACTGCATTTACGATGACAAAGTAAGTGAAACAGATAGATCACTTACATGAAAAATGTGACCTTGACCAATGGATCGGTGGTATCTTACTTAACCAATCATGGGCTGGTTGATTAAGTTTCTTGAGATCAGCCATAGCTTTCAGAAACTATACAACAGTTGAGGCTGTTGCACATTTCCACAGATGGTCTTTATAGGCCCTACCTTTCCATTGCAATTTCATTTTCTCATGTATGCTTTTAATACAGAATCTGTGTTCTGCACTTTCAAAAACTTCTGCTACAGCTCTACTTATATCCTGCACAAAATCAAATATCTTTACTGTCTGTTTCAAAACAGTGACACTTAAATTCATGAA
The DNA here is from genome assembly GCA_019973895.1 of Chrysanthemum seticuspe. Classification (NCBI taxonomy): domain Eukaryota; kingdom Viridiplantae; phylum Streptophyta; class Magnoliopsida; order Asterales; family Asteraceae; genus Chrysanthemum; species Chrysanthemum seticuspe. Next base: position 92,385,369 of record BPTQ01000009.1, on the reverse strand, counting down.
CAGAGAAAGAGAGTACCTTATTCATGTCAGTAATAAAAGTGATGCTTGAAATTGGCCCAAGTGCTAAATCATCGGATAAACAATGAAGAAACCAAGTCCATGATCCTATGTTATCTGAATCAACAAAAGCATAAGCGAAAGGGTATATACCATTGTTGCTATCAATTCCCACAGCTGTCATCAGTTGACCATTGAAAGGACCACGAATTGGAAAAGCAGCCAGCCCCAACAACGATCTCCCACAATCTTTAAATCCTTGCTTCAGTGCACCTAAACAAACATACACTCTCTTGAATTCTCTGGTAGGAAGAGACTCATCCGGAGGTCGTTCCACATTCATCTCCACTGTCGTATTAGGGTTTGTCTTCTGCAACTCTTGAACATAATCTCTCAACATGGTAAATTGAAGCTTGAATTGACCCATGATGGCTTTTATAGCTAGGTTTTTGGCCCTTAATACCTTCTGCAGGGACACTTGAAGGTCGTATTGGTTGGTAAGTTGATTATGCACCGACCTGACAGGAAGCTCTGGATTTGTTTCAACTTGTGCTGTAATTTTCTGTGAGATATAGCGAAGGTCAAAAGCTCTGACTTCCCTTGATTGCAAACAAGTGTGTTGCTCATTATATGTTCTGACCGACCAGATACCTGTCTCACCATTCCTGCCGACAAACAATAGCCATGGGCAGAGTATTTCTGAAGGGTCCTTTTTGGCAGAAAGCAATGCTCTTATACCCCTTCTGCTTAATGGACTTCTAGATGGGCCAATATTCAGTCCAGGACCTTCACTTGGGCCTGAAACTGGAACACAACCCCTACACCTGACCCTTATTCTTGTTTTGTCATTCTTCAAAAAAAACAACTCCCTCCTAGTTTCTATTGAATGCTCTCTTACTAGCTTTTTTACTTCCCCTACAGTAGCAATCTCCTGACCAGTATAGAAAAAAGTGGTATAAACGCCATTAGCAAAGTGTGCGTGTTGGAAACTAACATGGTCACCGCAAAATACTTCATCAACCATCACAGGTAAATCATTTACCAACTGCCTATCATCACTTATATAACATGTTGTTCCTTCTTCACCTGAATCAGTAGTCTGACCTACTTGTACCATACCAAGCTGTGCATCATTCTCTTGACAAGTGTTATCTTGATTTGGTTCAACTGCATTGCCAAATTCACTAGTGTCACTCGCTTGTAACAGACTAAGATCAACAACAAGATCCTCTTCCATGTTATCCTGAGTCAGTTGAAACAGACTTACATCCACATCAGGCTCCTCAAAGCTGTTATTCACATCAAGTAGTGGTCTGCCTGCTTTGTGTAAATGCTTGTCCTGTGTCAATTGAAACAGATTAACCTCAAAATTTTCAGGCTCCTCAAAGGTGTTATTGACATCAACTAGTGCTGTTCCACCGTTGTCAAAGTCCTTCCCCTGAATCACTCTAAACAGATTAACCTCAACATTATCAGGCTCCTTTAGAGCATTGTCCTCATCAACAACTACTAAAGCACGCTCACTGTTTTGAACAGGTTGGCTAGCAAATGAGCAGTCTAAGGTGGAAAAGAGTGGCTCAATGTTTGGCAAATTGCTAGCTTCACCAATATCATTGACGTCCACAGGAAATTGTGTAAGTTGGATAAACTGATCTAGGGCAGGTTCATTATCTATATCATCTAACACCAACCGTCTACAACATGATTGAATAGCCGCAGTAGCAACTTTTCTCCTATCTTCATCCATCTCCCAAAACACAGTCTTAATTGATTGTGGGGACATTTCACAAAATTCTAATCTAGTCTTCCCTATTTCAACATACACGTCTATCAGCTTATGCTGTATGACAACATCTTTCAACAAGTCTAGATTAGCAGGTTCACGGAAAGAAAACAAACCGTCGTCTAATGTACAACCAGGCTTAAGAAAGTAGAAATAATTGGTTTGTCCAGACTCATAACCGATTTGGGTCATGAGAGCATCCATTTCATCAACAGATACCTCTTTTATTTCAACAAGATCAACAAGGCATTTCTTGCCTCCTTGATATATCCTACCTGGAAAGTATTTGAATGTACCTTCATAATGGAACATCATGCTAAACGATCCAGGTTCACCCGCTGTATAAAAAAATGTACAAAAACTTTGTTAAGCTAAAGTTACCTAAAAGGGGAATAACTTAATCACTCGTACTAACATATGATTGTAATAGGCTCTAACCAAAAAAGACTTACAATATCTCCTGACTGCAGATCTTTCCTCCGTTTCACGATCATCATATAAAGGATATTCCCTTACTCGCCACAGAGTAAATCCAAGGTGGTTGTTTGTTATTTTCTTACTCAGATTATTTGATTTTATGATAGACATTGCCTTAGGGTTTTCTGGGTAGGCTTCCAAAACAAGTTTGGGGATGAGCAATGAGTACCCGGTTTTGTTATATTGTACAATATGGCGGGAAATTGGACAAGACAGGTTATACAGTGTATACCACATAATGACTATTCTACCCCCAGCAGTACCATGATTACGGGTTTATTTTGGGTATAACGGAACGTTGACAACGCCGTTATTGGTCAAGGGACCAATCTGGCATTTAATCGGTACTGTTTGGACCCGTGGCGATGATTATGCCCGGTTTCGTCCCATCGCGATCCTCCACTACAAGTTTAGGGACCAACGGTGTATTTTAGTCTAATATATATTTTGAAGAAAAGTTGACACAATAACGAATGAAGATATGGTACAGTAAATGACCATGTCATATCTTCAAAGTTGGTAGTAGGAGTCAAAGAATATATCAAAGACGCTTTGTATACCGTGCATATGTGCATACATTTTTCTTGGGAAAATTCTCAAATTGCTCCAGTTGCCCAACTTTATTACCCCAAATGCTCTATTTTTTTTTTTCACTTCTCAAAATGCCCCATGGGCAACTCTCCCAACTCCATATTTGGGCAACTATCCCATATAAATGACATGTGTCCCATTTTGTGGGGCCACCTTGTACTTACATAGTACAAGTGTACTAGAGCTCTAGTTGAGCAACTTTGACTTTAAATATTGGGCAACTGACATTTTTTGTCTTTTAGTACAAAAGTAAGGTCTTTTTTTAATATAAAAAAGTACATATATGTTGGGCAACTTAGTCCCACACATATATATTTTTGGGCAACTTCATTGTATTGTATTGGTACTTGTGTCATACTTTTATATACAAAATACAAATTTTATAAAAAATACAAAAATACAATTTATGCTTTTTATACATTATATACATTTATACAAAATACTTTTATAACGTATTTTAACAGATCTAACACCTTCACCACCACATTCACCGTCCACCACCTATCTAACACCTCCACCTCCACAACCTTTCTAACACCTCCACCATCTACTTAACACCATCCAAACCCTAACTTTATCAATTAGACACACACAACACACACAGATTTAATAGCAATCAGATCCAAAGCAACTGATAAAAAATGACTTGGGTCCGTCAGCTGTAGCTGAAGGTCAGACCAAAATGAAGGCGGTATTCACTGAGTAAGAACTTTTCCATGTCCCTTATTGTGAGAAGTGGTTAGTTGATTTTACATGATTAGTGGTGTTGGTTTCACTATTCAAGTGGTTGTTACATCTTCTGGTCTTTGTTAAATAGTACTTAAATAAATTAATTTTACCATATTGTCAGTTGGCTTCTATAAGATGCTTTTCTTCAGGTGAGAAACAATGGTGATGCCAACAAGAAAGCTTGGTTCACAAGGTTTGCAAGTGTCAGCCATTGGCTTAGGATGTATGAGCATGTCTCAAACCGATAAGCCTCAGCAAGAAATGATCCAGCTTTTGCATACTGCCATTGATTCTGGTGTCACCTTTCTTGACACATCCGATGTTTACGGCTCGAATGCTAATGAGCTACTCATTGGCCAGGTTAGAACTAGTCCTTTGTGTTTTGCTTTGATTTGATTATTGCATTTTGATATACTAGATAAGTAGTTTGGGGTAGGGTGAGGGTCGTGTCGAAATGGGTTGATCTGCCTAACCAATTAATAGAAATTGAAATAAATAAGTTTTGTGGATTCAAGTAGCGAACTTTTAACCACACCGTTGCCCCTGCTGCTTGGGTGGTCGGATACATTAATGATGGTTTTATTTTGTAACGGTCGCGAATGAACTTGGTGACCTTGTGACAAAATGTAGCAAATGCTAATGTCGACGGGAATATGCCAAACAAATATAGCGGGTTTGTATGCAACTAATGTCAACCAAAAGCAAATTTGAATTCAGGTTTATCCGACACTGCTAACTCTAATTATTCCTGAATAAAAGCTGCATGATAATCTGTTACTTCTTGCATTGTTTTGGATTAACAATTCACATATTAACTTTTCTATAGCTGCTGAGATTTTAACTCCTCTGGAATGTGGTCAGAATGAGGGCAATACATCTGGAAATCACCTTTCTGGTCGACGTCTAGATAAGGTAATACCTAGTGGTGTATCAAATTGATCTCAGCTTCCATTTCTTATGTTCTTTCATGTCTTTTGTGGTGACAGATACCAATGGCGCTGAATCAAATACTAGAAAAAGGTTATTTTCTATGATTCATGACCAAATATGTAAGCTAAGTTATAACTCAAAAGCTAAGTTTTATCGTAGTTTCAATTTTACCTAGCGTGTTCATTTCTTTGTTAATTAGCCTTTGTTACTAATTTGTGATTTCTTTTTAGTGAGGAAAAGAAAACAGTATTTCCCTGCGTATATCCATGTGAACCTGTGGTCAACATATTAAGGATGCCGTCAAGTCTAAGAAAACTATATTAGCCCATAATAAGCATCTAGCGACCCGTAGGCTGTAGGGCCATTGTGTGATGAGGACCAACCCCCTGTCAGTCCCACCCATTCTTTTTACATGATTTCAGAAATACATATGTTAATAGTTATAGAAAAGTCTTCAGATAATTGGAAACATGTCAAAAAAAGAAGGTAAAAGGGAAGAGAGGTTTCTTGAACTACACTACCAATATGTCAAATAGGCCCTTCTGATATATAAACAGTGGTCTGTCCGTAAAAAGATATTTGACATCATCACATGTCATGTTACTTGAAGCACTAATCATCAATTTGGTTCATAACATATTAATTGGCCAAAATTACAATTCCCATATTTGCCATAATTCTTAATTCTAGAGTTATGTAAGCACTCGTTGGGTTTATCTTTCTTAGGCCTGACTCCTGAGTGTTAGTGACTCTCACAACTTGGATAAACGCTTTTGCTTCATGCTGATCTAATCTGTTAATTAACGAAAAAGGATCAGAATCCATGTTTATGTTTAAATGTCTTGGCATAAAATTCTTGTGTTAATAATGTATTGTGCATGCCCACTTTGAGCAGTACTATATCGCACCAACCGGTCAGCGTTTACGCTCAAAGAATGAAGTGGTGAACTTTCTCGGAACTGGAAGCAAGAAGAAAAAGGCATCCCAAAGTTCTGATGATGTGGTAAGCTAATAAATAATAGATTTTGCAATATTGAACCATTTACTTTTGAATAAGTCGATTTCACATAAGGGATGATCATGATCTCTGTAATATTTCTGTTTTTAGTTAACATAGAAGTTAATCATACTTGACATATTAATGATTATCTAGAAAACAAAATTTACCATAAAATGTACCCGTTACCCTAACATGCTTGACCCGCGACGTTTTTTGCCACCTAATAAGGAACCTTTTGCTTACATTATGTATCCCAGTTATAGTTTATTTTACTTGTAAGGATCATGTTATTTCAGGCCTCTGAGGGTTCTGCACCTCCCAGTAAAAAGAAGACAGTTGCAAAGAAAAAAGTCCATTCTGTATTCACATTTGATTTCAAAAATCCGCCAGAAAAGGTAACTTGGTGTCTGAACGATCCAGATGAAGATGAGTGGACTCCTGTCATTGCCGATTGGACTGTACCTGTTGCTCTTAAGCAAGAGTGGGCTAATGTTTTCAATCATGTAGCGCAAAGCTAGACGACCCAATGTGGTCGCTAGTTGTAGTAGTAAAAGTTATTAATAGACTTGTTAGTGAAACATGCAAATGTTAGCGGTCAAGTTTGTTTTGTTGTTTCATTGGATGACATTATGCGAAAGTGTTAACATTTGGTTTTCAGATTGGTTTTGTATGCTATGATCTTGAATATAATCCCACATTCTATATGTGATGGACAAATTCATGATCTACTTCACTTTTTTGTGATATCAAGACATGGCGGATTGATGTAAACGTGTGTTTTCTTGTTGGAATGTCGATTTTTAAGCAGTAAGAATGAAAAAAACAGATTGTCAGATGCTGCTAAAGATGAAACGCCATTACAAGGCTGACAGAATAAAATATTGAAACAACAATGGCCAAGAGACTTTCTATTTAACCAGGAACAGATCACACATTACAGAAACAATTACACACGCACAAAGTGGATACAATCCCAAACCTCTACTGCTAATTTAGTACCTTTTCTGCTACTAATTTAGTCCCTTGCTAAAGGGCCGATAATTAAGTTTTTAAACATGTAAACAATAAAGCTGGTTATATATATTCTACTAACCGCAAAGAGAAAATTGAAAGACTACCCATGATAAACGATGTACTTATATCACAACACTTGCACAGCACTATCTATACAGAGGTAACTATAAGAGGGCGAATTTCACAATCTCTAAGCTGGTATCTGAATGAAGAATGTGTGTGGAATCACAGAAGTTCCTTGTCATAAAAGGCAAGAAGTTGCTTCACGTGATTATTCCAAGCAGCAACATTTTGACCATCCACTGTCATCCAGACTCTTTTGAGCATTCACAGCTCCATTCCTTAAGTCGGGCAACCACTTCTCGGTGATGGTTTTTTCTTGCTCTGAAGCCAGATCTAAACAGTAACTTGTTGTTCTGCAACATAAATAGGTCGGAATAAAAAATAGGCAAGTTATATGGGATGGTCGAAACGGGTCAGGTTAGCCTATCTTTGTCTCTTTTTGAGTTTTTTCCTACAGTATTAATTCCCAGTTGTAATTTCTAATTACTAGAGGACGCTACACCAACATTTTAACTGTTTGACTAATTTTCTTCATAGCTAATATTTTTATGTTTACATCTATGACCCATTAGCAACAAAATAGAAATCAAAATTAATCCATTTGTACCTTTCATATTCTTGTTGGGAGTGATAAGCATGATTTAATAGTGAATGGCCGCTTTCAACAAGATCCCTCCGGATATGAACCAAATTGATAGCCTTTGCTAACTCCTCTAATACACAAGCTTCAGAACCTCGCAACTTCAAACAAAACTCCATTGATTCGAGCACTGATGCTAAGCCAGCATCTGAACCTTCCAACCCTATATATACCACCAAAATAATGATTTAAAGGCAAATGTAAAAGCTGGTGCAGAAGAATATAAAAATAATATTTCGGTTAACTTAAACATAAACACACCTCCAGGATACTGAAGGGCTGCGGAAACACGGCATATGGAAGGAATATGAGATGGATCATTTCTTTCTTCGAGCATCAAACTCTTCAAGGAATCTTCAGCTTCCTTTCTTTCTTCACACAGCATATTTAGCCGTTGTACTTCCGACATCAATGTAGTCAAACTGGCCTTCAATCCGGCAGCTTCTCTTTCCTTGGTCCAGACCTCCAACTAAACACATAAAACTCGTCGATAACAGAAAAAACACACATATATAGAAGAAAATAGTGTGAATGGTCATAGAATATTACCTCCAACTGCCTAAGACTACTCATAGGTTGTGAAGCGCCTCCAACACCAAGAGCATGTGAAGAGTCTATGTCACTTCCATATAAGCGTCTCAAAAGCTTTTGGCAGGTGCTTCTTGCCTCTGCAGCTTTATTCAGTTCATCTTCAGTAGCCACAAATTGCTGAACATGTGCTTTCTGTACGCAAGAAGAGATACTATAAGTATGTTTCTTAACACGATGCAACTTCAATCACACTAACAAACATGACATGGAAACAGAAAATCATAGTGGCGCTGCATGGACAGGTTGGGTGACAGGTTAAAAGGTGTCAGGTTGGGTTGATCTGCAAACATTTTTTGTGAACCTTTCTCTAAAATTTATAAACACTGTACAATATACATTAAGATACGAATACTACTAAAATGATAATTTAAACCAATTTAGGTCATTGTGGGCAATTTCATTATACCCATTGATGTTATAAAATATTATGAATCGAAACATATTTTGGTACATGGTCTTATGGTCTGCATCGTTACCTCTAGAAAATCATGACTGCTAACATGAGTCGACAAACTATAGAAAAATTATAAAAACCAAGACTGCTGGTCTAGGCAATTGTTGATACAGAAGAAACTATATAATATGCCTTATAACCTCAACAGGAACATGCAAATTTAAGCAAAATGGGACAACTTTGTGAAGGCTTTAAATCTAAAGAAAAATATATAACAAAGATACCTGTCTTTCAAGAAGTTGATTTTGAGTTCCTTTTGAAGCCATATCCACTCCACCATTTCCGTATAGTTGAAACGGTAACGGTGAGTTTACATCAGGCGAAGAATCATGCATTACTCTATTGTTTTCATACTTGTACCTGAACGAATATATGGGTCAACATAAACTTTCAGGAGGGAAGATCAGCACAATAAAATTGAATAGATATAGCAATTACACCCATTTACGTACAAATGGCTCAATTCAGGTTGTGTTTTTAACTCAAATGGGTCCAATTAAAATGTGCAGCAAACAGAGGAACGGGTCAAATTCGAACTGCTTATTGGATTGGAAAATTTCCCTACGTCTCTAACTATAATGCATACAACCTCCTAATCAGTTTATTCAAAGATTGTAATTATCATCCTAATAATATTGTTTCTTTAACTATAATTACCACATTGATGATTACTAAATAAAAAATAGTAAACTCAACAAAAAAAACTGTTTGCGGATCAACTGAACCCGGCCCAGCCCGTAGTAAATCAAACAAATCGTTTTCACAAGAATCCATTTTGACCGTTAACCAACCTGCCCATACTGCAACCTTAGACAAGTACATCTATTTGAGCATATAGGGCATTAAATATGTTCTGCAAAAGAATGCCAGAGCAGTGTTCAAAATAAAATATACCTTAACATTTCTGCGTCAGCTCTAACATCGATTTTCTCCCTTTCTTTAGAAACTAAAGATCTCAACCTCTGGGTATAAGTAGTTATGGCCAGAAGCAACTTAGGAGGATTTTTTAGACAATTACGAATCACATCATGCACATCATCAGGTATATTCCCGTCAACATCAACACCTAATTTTGCCCCGGGAGTTCATAGCTGCATTTACAATACTTAATTTTTATTTTCATTTTTTTTAAAGGTATAAAAATAAAGAAATAACACAAAAAAGCAAAGAATATGAGACATTAAATGGAGATTATTAGAATAAAAACTTACACAAGATGCATAGTTCTCCATTTGGCTGCGAATAATGTAGCATAAACTCATAAGCAAAAGCACTCTCTAAGAAGAAAAATAAGGAAACCCAAAAACTCTCTAAGCAAAAGCAAATAACTAGCTGCAACAAAACCCGCTATATTTGTGTGTGGTTACCAAAATATACTAGTAACACTAGCAGTGGAATGAAATAACACTAGCAGTGGTTTCTCGTAACACTAGCCGTGGTTTCTAGTAACACTAGCCGTGGTTTCTAGTAACACTAGCCGTGGTTTCTCGTAACACTAGCAGTGGTTTCTAGTAACACTAGCAGTGGTTTCTAGTAACACTAGCAGTGGTTACCAAAATATACTAGCAGCTCAACTCTACTCATTTCAGTCAAAAGTTTTTACATGTCTAACAGAACATTGACATAAGTATGCATCAAGTTCTAATAGAGACTAGGTTATAAGCTATTCTAGCAATTTAGCCTGAAGTACAGATAACGGTATCCTGTTCATGCTTTCAGGAGATCAAACTAATGTTTGTTTAAGGTTTGGCATTGGTTGCGCTATGACAAATTACTCCTACCCGACCCCGGCTCATTTGTCTCCCAAACCACACGCCCCGACCTCACATCCCATAACCTAACATAACCACTATACCCAAACGCCCCGGACATCACACTCGTCCCAACTAAAACCCCCATCTCCTATACCCATTCGGCTAGAAATCAATTTTAATGCTTGCCGGTGCAGCAATCGCAGTCACGTTACCAATAGTGCTCATCCTCTCAGGCTCCAAAATCAATTTTAATCGAATCAATTAATAAATGTTATAAAAAAGAAATAAAAGGAACCTGATAGAGGCGAAGGAGGCAAAGGTTAGCATCTAAGCTGTGGTGATCGTTTGATCGGTGATGATTTTTTGATTGATGGTTTGGATGTGAGTGTTTGTGTTTGATTGATGGTTTGGATCGTGATGATCTGGGCAGCAGTGTGTTTGATTAATGTATAAAGTGGAATGAATTGTGTAATTTGATTATAAAATGTGTATTTTGTATATTGTATTTAAAGGTATTTTGTATTTAAAAAAGTGTAATTTGATTTTAAAATGTGTATTTTATATTTTATAAAGTTGTATTTTTGTATTTAAAATTATGGCACAAGTACCAATACAATAAAATAATATAAATGTGTACTTTCTAACTAATCAGTTGCCCAAGATATATGTATTTTTTAATAATAAAAATAGACTTTACTTTTTCACTAAAAGACAAAAATTGTCAGTTGCCCAATATATTAGGTCAAAGTTGCCCAACAGACAAAGTGTTAGATTTGTACTTTGTAGGTACAACGTGGGCCCAAATATTTGATAGAGTTGCCCATGGGAGAGTTGCCCATGAGGCATTTTGAGAAGTGAAAAAAAAATAGGGCATTTGGGGTAATAAAGTTGGGCAACTGGGGCAATTTGAGAATTTTCCCTTTTTTTAACTAACGAGTTTTCATGTGCAAGTACTTTTTATGCATTATGAGTTGCTAACTACTATTTTATATAAGTACTCCGTAATAAATTTCACTCTTTTGTACGTGATTGCTTTATATTTTATTGTGTTATATGATCGTTATTGTTAGTAGGGGTGTTAACGATCCGAGCCGAGTCGAGTTTTTAGTTAATTGATCTAGGCTCGCTATTTTTTTACTTTGCTCGAGCTCGACTCGAGCTCGTAAACTATTTTTTACCTAGGCTCGAACTCGTGATCGAGTATATGTAATTGGTTCGAGCACGAGCTCGATACTCGTATATAAATTTATATCTTTTTTTTCTTTAAAATTTTAGAGTTCAATTGCTCGTTTATGAGCTCGAGACCGATAGACTCGTTTAATAACTCGTTTTTTTGCTCGAATGAGCTCGTTTAGAAGTTCGAAATTACTTGTCATGAGATAAAATCTAAAGTTTATGACCACAATTTTATACTTTCTAACATAGATAAATATCGACTTAAAACTAGCTGCTCAATCAAATAACTACGACAACCCAAACATTTTGACCCCTTTTAAGGGTTAGCATATAAAATAAACATCCAAAATTCCAACTATTTGATGCAATCAGTAAGTCCAAGTCAAGGAACAAAAGTAATCCTTCTGATAAGTCTTAAACAAAAGAAACATAACAAATGAAAAACATCATTTTTCAACAACAGACTTGTCCTGAAACAAAAGAAATCCTTCTAATAAGCCTTAAACAAAAGAAACATCACAAATGCAAAACATAATTTTTCAGCAACAAACAAGTCATGTAGCAAACCAAGCTATCGAATAAACATTTGCACACTTGCTTCAAGACTTCAAGTCATCCAAAAACCAGTTGCAGCACAAAGTGAATGACCCGTTCAGTTGCATTCCATATCCACGAGAAGCTGCACAATAGAAATTCATTCCATGTTAAGAGAGAAGCTTAATATAAAAACACTTTAGAAAATTTATCAAATGACTAAACTAACCAAATTTTCATATATCAGGGATATCGACCAAAAATATCTCTTGCGGTTTTTTTTTCTTTCTGAAATACAATAAATAAGTTAGTAACATTATAACTAATATCATAATAAATTAAAGCTCGAATTATTAAAATACATACCTTGTTTTTCTTTTTGACGCCATGTAGTTTCCGAACCCAATCTCCTCCACATATCAATGCTTGTACCGTTTCTGGTTTTAAAGAGGCACGATATGTATCAATTACACGACCACCAGCGCTAAATGTTGCTTCTGATGCCACGGTGGTGATTGGGATCGCTAGAATATGAGCTGCCATATTCGATAATATTGGAAACTTCGTCTCGTGAGATTTCCACCATTCCAAGATGTCAAAAGAGAGAGCTGAATTATCTTGGCATAGATAAATACCCTCTTCTAGATAAACATCCAAATCTGATCTTTCTAAATCAAAAACATCAACTTCTTTCAAACGAGAGTAATAATATGAAAACCCTTTACCTGAACCAGCCTGCTCATTTTTATCTCTTTGACTTTGACCACACGAGTTTGACACACTCACTGAGTTACCTTGTCTAGTGCGCAACAAGGTAGCATACTCAGCATATATCTCTCCTAAAAGCTTTTTCAAGTCTATGTTTTTCTGCTCTATCTCCTCCTTAGAAAATATATCCTTAAAGTACAAATTAAGCATAGTAAACTTGCACCTTGGATCTAATATGCAAGCAATACACATTAGCATATTGCATTCTCCCCAATATTTATCAAACTTTTTTTTCATAGTGTCTACCATTTCTGTTAGCCTGATTCAGTATTCTCGTTTGCATCGAGAGCCATGTGTTGTCAAGAAGAAGAAGAACAAGCCTTTTAGTTTTATGAACTTATAATTGATAAAGTGTAGTAGTATAATGAAAAAGAAAGTGAATAAATTTTTTAATCTCCCAATGGACTGATGGGTATTGACGTTTCGTTTCTGCGACTGCAAGTACCATTCTCCAATGCAAGACTCTTGATTTTCTTTTTCTATATAATAAAAAGGCTTTAGTTTGATATTATCCTAACATATGCAATTAAATGTTTTATAAATTAAATCTAACTTATTAATGTACATATATTACTAACTACGTAGTAAAGTGTTGTATAATGACTATATTTATCGACCCTCGCGGTGCGGTTTTTAAAAATAGAGAAACTCATTTTGTGGTGCGGTTTTTAAAAATATAAAAAAAATATTTTGCGGTGCGGTTTCGGTTTAGGTCACATAACTTTGCGGTGAGGGTTTAGTCAATTGGTAAAAAAATCGACCAAATGACCCTAATAGGGTTTTCAACTCATGTAATGTTTAGACTTTAGATACATGTCTTTGCGTCATGATGGGTTGGTCACTTGGAGACAAATCGAACAAATGACTCTAACAGGTTTTTCGACTCAGTTAATGTTTAGACTTTAGATATGTTTCTTTGCTCCTTGAGGGTTTGGTCAATTGGTGAAAAATCGACCAAATGACACTAATAGAGTTTTCAACTCATGTAATGTTTAGACTTTAGATACATGTCTTTGCGTCATGATGGGTTGGTCACTTGGTGATAAATCGAACAAATGACTCTAACAGGGTTTTCGACTCGGTTAATGTTTAGACTTTAGATACGTCTCTTTGCTCCTTGGGGGTTTGGTCAATTGGTGAAAAATCGACAAAATGACACTAATAGAGTTTTCGACTCGTGTAATGTTTAGATATTTGTCTTTGCGCCATTCGAGGTTGGTCAATTGGTGAAAAATCGATCAAATGACACTAAAACGCGACAATTATATGTTCAAGGTTCAATATTGATTTTTTTGTTGTCATCTAACAAATCAAATTCATTAATCCTATCAATTTTTATTAATTAATATCTTAAACCAACCTCTAACCGACAACCAACTAAAAAACCTTTATTAACTCAACCTCTAACAACCAAATTTATTACTAAAAGTCTCCAACAACCTATTGTTCACTTATATATAAGTTCTTTTAACTATTGAGTATAAACTAAAAAAAAAAAAAAAAACAACTAGAAAAATTCTCTTGATATTATTTGATTTGTGATACTTTGTTTGATCTCTAATGGATTACGAAGTGATAAACAAAAAGCGTCTTCGTCTATCCACCATATGGGAAAATTTTCAGCTAATAATGAAAGATGGGAAACATCAAGCTCTATGCATTAGATGTGGAAACATTCTACCGGCGTCCTCCAACTCATCAAATTCCCATTTGCGACGACATTTGGGAACATGTTTGAATAAATAAAGTCGAAGATTGAAGTTAGAATTTCGATTCGAAACTACGATTGTATTATGGTTTTGTCTTAATAATATCAATGTATCACTTGTGTTATGAAATGAATGATTAGATTTTTGATATCATTTTCACTTTACGATTCAAGAATGCATTATATTGATAATCATGAATTCATGATGTCCTTTTATCCACAAAAAGAAAATATAACAATAGTAAAGAACAACATTTATTAATTGAAAAAATGTGGCAAAGGGATATTAGTGAAAAAAAAAAGGATATTAGTGAAAAACAAAGTGTAATGTTCGGTGTTCATATATAAACAATTTGTTAGTATATCATGATTTACTTGAGAATTGAGATCATTGGTCGTGCTTTGCAACAAATCCTATAATCAATATGTGCATGACTCTCTGTTTTCTCTACCCATTTGAAATATCGGTACAACATAAAGGTTATAACGACCCTCATTTAAAAACAGACGTTAGCTTTTCTGGGTTGTGCTTAGCACGGCCTTAAAACTTCACTAGTAAAAAATAATAAAGGCATCGCATGTTTTCACGGAAAAACAATCTCACGTACGCTCGGTTATCAATATGACAAGTAAATCAAAACTAGATTACTATTAGTATTATGTTATTGTATGTAGGCCTTTTATCATGTCTCGGGCTCAAGCCCACATCTCTCTAGGGTTTTCACTGTATATATGTTTGTCGTGTATGTGACTCAAGCAATCAATCACAATCAATCAATTATATTATTCTATATGGTATCAGTAGAAATCCTTCCCTAAAACAAAAACAAATATTCCGCTGCCTACTTCTCCTTTCCCGCTCATCTCCACTGCGCCTCATCTTCCTGTCTTCAGCAACACACTACTGTCGCCTCCCTCATCTCCCTATCAATCACTCCAATCTATATCTCCCTCACCCTCATCATGATTGTCATCGACCCTCTCCCTCAACCCACCATCCTCCTCTCCGATAAACTCATGGCTATCACCAATCTAAACAACATCATCCCGGTCAAACTAGACGTAGACGAGATGAACTATTCATCGTGGGTATACTTCTTTACCCATTTTTGTCGTGGGAACCTCCTAATGGATCATCTTGATACCAAAAGTGGCCAAGATGCCGCCAGTACCTCCTCACCCTCGGATGCGAAATGGTTAAAAATCGATTCCATCCTTCTTTCTTGGATTTTTGTGACTATCTCCAAAACCCTTCAACAACGTTTAGTTGTTGCAAACCCTAAAACCGCCCTTGAAGCATGGGAAACCCTAGCCGCCATTTTTTCCGATAACAAACGCACTCGCTCCATAGCCTTGAAAGCGGAACTATGGTCCTTAAAACTCGGAGACATGGGCATTGATGCCTATTTTCGAAAGATCGAATCAATTGTAACAATCTTGAATAGCCTTGGTTCAAGTCTCAATGACGACGATGTTGTGACTTTTGCATTGGAAGGGTTACCCTCTCGGTTTGATAACGTGGCTACAATTATTGCACATCGGGACCCCTTTCCCGACCTCAAAACCGTTTGCTCCATGCTTACCACGGAAGAGATGCGGTTGAAGGCTTGTACCAACGACACTTTCCCCAACTCAACCTCATCCTCTCCAATGGCTCTACTTGCAAACACCGGTCCTAACCCTCGTCGACCATCTACCTCTATGGACAAAGTTCACAAGCCATGTAATTATTGGAGCAAGGGCTCTTGTCATTTTGGCGCATCGTGTAGGTTTTTGCACAACGGTACCCATGGTTTGCATTCAAATATCGCTTCCCCAACTCCAACATCTACCACTCACTTATCCTCAAATGATTTGCATGCGTTACAAACTCTTTTGGCTAAACTTGGATGCGCTACAAACAGTGGGATAAATACAAACAGTGGGATAAACACTGGTTCAGGAGCATTTGGACCCTCTGGTCCAACGAACCCTCCAATTGCACTAGTCACTGGTTCAGGAGCATTTGGACCCTCTGGTCCCTCATCTGGCCTGTCCGTATCACTTGTGAACCCCCCGGTTCAAGGTCTGCCAGGCCACTCCTTGGTTTACACATATCCGACCCAGTACACATATCCCACGGGTCACCCACCGGCTCAGTCCATTTACCCGGTTCACCAGCAGGTTCCTCAGCAGGTTCACCAACCGGTTCCACAGCCGGTTCATCAGCAGCAGTACCCGGTTCATACAGGGGGTTCGTCAGCAGTTCACTATGGTTTTGGTCAACCGGTTCACAGCGCTAGCATCCTTGGGCCTGCCCCGGTTCATGCAACCCAGTCCACTCAAGCAGGAGGTTCGCTAGGAGCTACCATGGGTCAAGAAACTGTTTTACCACATGCCTTTGCCACTACCACCCTTCATGAACCCGCTCTCGGTAATTGGAACATGGACACAGGTGCGTCGTCTCACCTTAATGACTCGGTCAATAATCTTAGTGATGTTTTTCATTCTAGTATTTATTCATCTGTTGCGGTTGGTGACGGTCACACTATTCCTGTCACCAACTCTGGCCATAGCATTTTACCAACTCCTTATCGACCACTCCACCTAAATAATGTTCTCATCACTCCTAATATTGTTAAAAACTTGATTTCTGTGTGTCAGTTTGTATGTGAAAATCATTGCACTGTTGAATTTGACCCTTTTGGTTTCTCTGTTAAGGACTTTCAGACCCGTCAGGTGCTGCTCCGCTGTGATAGCACTGGCGACCTCTACCCTGTCACCAAGCCATCTCTTATACCTCAAGCCTACCTCACAAGTCAATACACGTGGCATCAACGTCTTGGCCATCCAGGAAGTGAAGTGTTGCGTCATGTTATTTCTAATAATTCCATTTTTTGTAATAAAGAGAAATCTCCCGTTTTTTGTCATGCTTGCAGCTTGGCAAACACGTGCGACTTCCGTTTGTCAGTTCTTCTACTTTAGTTCAAACTTGTTTCGACTATTATTCACTCGGATTTGTGGACTTCACCAATACCGAGCCTATCTGGTTTTAAATATTATGTTCTCTTTTTGGATCATTATTCTCAATTTGTATGGGTTTATTCGTTAGTTCATAAATCTGATGTTTTGTCCAAATTTACATTATTTCGCAACTTTGTCAAAACTCAATTCAACCGTGAAATAAAATCATTCCAGTGTGACCATGGTGGTGAATTTGATAACCATGACTTTCATAAATTATTTAACGACAATGGGATTCACTTTCGTTTCTCCTGTCCCCGCACCTCACAACAAAATGGTAAATCTGAACGCATGATTCGCACCATTAACAACCTTATCCGCACCTTACTTTTTCAAGCCCATCTACCCCCAAAATACTGGGTCGAAGCCCTCAACATGGCTGTTTACATCTTAAATATCCTACCCTCCCGTGCCATCAATAATGATATTCCCGTAACACGCATGTTTGGCACCTCACCTGACTACCGTCTTTTACGTGTCTTCGGGTGTCTTTGTTATCCTCATATAGACACTAACTACAAACTTGGGCCACGAGCCACACCATCCATATTTTTGGGACATGCCACCAATCACCGTGGCTATCATTGCCTAGACCTAAACTCCAAAAAACTCAATATTTCTCGCCATGTCACCTTTGATGAAACCGTTTTTCCCTTTGGCACCACCGCACCCACTATGAAACCGTCATACGACTTCCTAGATGACTCACCTAACATCATATCCAACATTATCAAACTCACCCCAACTCCGCCTACACAGCCAACTGTCACACCCCGCCGGAGGCGGAAACGCGAGGTGTAACATAATCAATATACATCGCAAAGAGATATAGTACAATACCATAATTTAAATTTAAAGAAATATTGTAACATTACAACAAGGTTCTAGCCGACCTTGGCAATTTAGACATAAAGTTTGACTTCCAAAGGATAACATTTTACTACATCACGACCCAGATAACTTGTGACGACTCCTTTATTTAAAATCTTCATAATATAAGCTAAACAACGATCACCTGAAATGCATGAGAAAACGGGTCAACTATGAAAATAGTTGGTGAGTACACAGGTTTTATGTAAAATAAAATATCGATTTGAAGGTCTGACTGGCAAATGTCCTGTCAACTCACTATGTTACAAATCCCGCCCATACAAGACTTGTAACATATGAATTCACATACACTTCCATATTTTAAGTCTAGTAAATAATGCACATATGGTCAAAATAAGCCTCGTATATAATAAAGTATGCGGCAAAGCCCCTAAAATAAATAATATGCGTTCCGTAGACAGGGGAACGAGAGGTTGGCCGACCTCTAATAGCGCTATCCATACTACCTATTGCTCCGCACAAGGGAGCCATACGAACGGTACGTATAATTGGAGTGCGAACGGCAAACCAATAGGGGATTAACAATGCGAATGTACGAACAGTACATCATAACAACTATTATATACTACCAATTAAGACTGCTCCGAACATGGGAGACTCGGCATTTGCTCCGAACATGGGAGACTTTAGGTCAAGGACGTACGGTCCATCAGGTTCAAACAAGTCATAAATTTTTAATTAAGTCTAAGGGTTCAAAATATATCAATTAGTTCAAGGAAAACAATTTAAGTTTATAATCATGCATTTCACCCCAAATAAGTAAAACAGTAAAAAGGGGGCTGTGAATACTCACCTCAGTAATGCCGTCTAAAGCAGCAGTCAATTAGGATTATTGGATGGCACCGACACGCTACCTAGATTAGTATGGCAAATTTTAGTTCATAGTTCTAGCTTAAGACTTGGAGAATTTTAAACGAGATTAAAAGTCTTTTTATGTTGTTGTTGCTTGTGTGGCAAAGATTAATGTTTAATATAATTTTTGTAAATTTTGGCTCTTGAAAGTGCATAAGTGCATAATAAGAAAATATCAATGACGAATGAGTCTTTGGTTTAATGACAACCGAAGGACGACGTACGAAAAATAATTACTCATAATATTAGACGTTAACTAATTATAATCAAAAGTTATTTAAAAGTATATACATTTATATATGATCAATACTAGTTGACGATAAAAGTATATTAAAATCATACTCTAAGTGATGGTTTTATTAAAAGAGTTTATATTAAAATACTTTTACTAGTTATAAATGAAGTTTTTGAAAAATTTGGGCATGACCCATTTAGGCGCCTAGGATAACTATGTGTTGCAAATTTTATAAATGACAAATCGTACATATGTTGGTTGTTAATTATCATAAGCTTTTAGGAAAATAAGTTTTGTTTAAATTTTATTTGCAAAAATAGTTTAAAGTTTATATCTTTATTAGTTCGATTGGTGACTTAATTTTATTGGTTTAAATGATATGAAATATTAAGTTGTGATATGAGACTATATTTTACAATTCATTTATATGTGACAATTTATGTGGACTTATACAAGTCATTTTAGCTCGAGATCAAACAAGTCGTTTAAGTCGGGACTCAACATGTGAAGTAAAAAGTCGTATGAAGCCAGGAAAAATAAACACCCTCGTTGGGCTTGGCTTGGGCCTCGGCCCACAGCTATTCAATGTACCCATTCAATAACTCTTTAGTCCAAATAGAATTTTTGAAAGCTAAAAATGAGTGTTATATCTTTTGGTGATCACCTAAGCAAGACCAACGCACGCACCCCTGATGGTTCGAGGGAGTCCTGATGCATCAACGGTGCAATCCCACGATACTCCCATCGGGTATCGGTTGAGACTAGGCATCCAAACAAAAAGGTCGGGGCAGGTAAATCTTTAATGGTAACATATCAGTTTTATTTGTTTACTACACAAGATCAAATTATCATCAACACCAAAAATCAACTAACTATCTTTATGTCATCCTAAGGCTGAACCAATTGTGACCTCACCGTCGATGTAACCCAAAAGTGGTTCGTATTGTGAGACTCCTAACCCACTGGACACTCAAGGAAAATGCAAGTATTGGACAGCTTCCATTTAGTCGAAACTTAATCAAAATTTACCACTGTGGTCGAGCCACAGTGGGTTTCGACTCAGAAAAAAAAAGACCCAAACTCAATGTCAATTCCGGTTTTATCATTAGTTATCAATAGATCATGAATCTTGCCACACAAACTAAAATAAAAATTTAAGCTAACATCATTTTATTTAATCTCATTAATCTGAAAAGAAATATATATAAAATTTCGAAATTAATAAAATGTGATTACAATGAAAGAGATTGAGGAAGAAACAAGAACATGATCTTACACTATTCTTATGAACACCGAACACTAATTGCTTCCAATTGACGAGGCTCGGGACGAGTTTGAAAAATTAACTACTTGCAAAAGCTTCCTCTTTCACCCAAGAACAAAACCCCTAAACAAATTTTTAAAAGCCCTTTGATTTGACCAAACCCTAATTTTTCGAATTGAATAGGAAGTTGATGAATTATTCTTCTGAGCTTGAATCTCTTTGTAGATGAGAGACTAGGAGTATGTTTGTGACCCCTTTTGAACCTTCAAAACATGTCTCTACCCATTTTAAGCTTTCTTCGCACCTCTTTCATCCACGTATGGCTTCTATAAGGTAGACTTATGAGTAGTTTGGATAGTGTAGAAGGTGTTTATCATAAAAATGGAAGGTTGTGACTTTGGAGATGGGGAGGGTGTGACTTCTTTTCCAGGAGGAGAAGGGAACAAGTTCTGAAAAGAGAGGTAGGGGAGGGGCGCAGGTAAGGTTAGGAGGATTATTAGGTATATTATTATTATTATTATTATTATTATTATTATTATTATTATTATTATTATTATTATTATTAAATGTATATTGTGTACCCCGTACTGTATAATTTGTTCCGTACAAAATAACGTTTAATTATGTAGAATATTATTCGGGTATCCGTATTTTATAATTTTTATATTTCTGGAGACGTTTTGACAAGTGGATTAATATGGTATTATTATTACTTTGAAGTTAGAAAGTAAATTTCGTGCCAATTTTATTATGGTGTCGGTACGCGTGTGATGCCGGGACATTGGAAAACATGAGATAACTTCTCATTTTTGAGTTATAATGATCAGAAAATAAATAACTCGCATTTTCTGATATAAATAATAGCCGGGAAATTGACGGATTGTCACACCAACCCCACCCGATCCTACACAACCAATCTCATCTCCTTCCCCCTTACTAGACCCTCCACCTTCTCCCATTGCGACATCACCGGTCGTACCTCCCTCACCACCACCCACCTCTCCTACACCCCAACGGCCCCCGTTTCCATTTCCCAAGACCCCCCCCCATATACCTGACCCTACCCCGACCACGCAATCATTTCATCCCATGGTTACACGTTCACGTGTCGGGACTACCCGTCCCAATCCCCGTTATGCTTGTCATGTGTCTACCGTTTCCCCTTTACCCCGTTCCTATAACGCTGCTTTTTATTATCCCAATTGGTTAAATGCTATGTATGATGAATTTAATGCTCTTATTAAAAACAAAACTTGGATTCTTGTACCTCGTCCTACGGCCACCAACATTGTTCGTTGTATGTGGTTATTTCGCTACTTGGCTGACGGTACTCTCAGTCGCTACAAGGCTCGCCTTGTCGCGAATGGTAGCACTCAAATAGAGGGAGTTGATGTTGATGACACCTTTAGCCCAGTTGTTAAACTTGGCACTATCCGCGCCGTTCTCAGTTTAGCTGCTTCTCGACATTGGTCGATTCACCAGCTCGATGTCAAGAATGCATTTCTGCATGGGGATTTATCTGAGACTGTTTACATGCACCAGCCACCTGGTTTCCGGGATACCGAGCACCCAGATTATGTATGTTTGTTACGCAGGTCTCTCTATGGGTTGAAACAAGCTCCTCGGGTTTGGTTTCAGCGATTTGCTACATATGTTCTTGGCATTGGTTTTACACATAGTCGCTGTGATACTTCTTTGTTTATCTATCATCAGGGGACCGACACTGCTTATCTTTGACTATATGTTGATGATATTGTACTGACTGCTTCTTCTGATAGACTTCTACAGCATATTATTGCATCTCTTCATATGGAGTTCTCTATGACAGACTTGGGTACTCTAAACTATTTTTTGGGCATATTTGTTACACGTGACTCTTCTGGTATGTTTTTGTCACAGCGCAAGTATGCTACAGAGATCCTTGAGCGTGCTCACATGGCTGATTGCAATTCCAGTCAGACTCCGGTTAAAACTGAGTCCAAACTGGGAGATGATGGCATCTTGGTATCTGATCCTACATTATACCGGAGTCTTGCAGGGTCACTTCAGTACCTCACATTCACTCGCCCTGACATATCTTATGCAGTACAGCAGGTGTGTCTTCATATGCATGATCCGCGAGAGCCTCATTTCTCCGCTCTCAAACGGATTTTGCGCTACATACAGGGTACTTTGGATTATGGGTTACAGTTGTATTCATCCTCCACTACATCATTGGTTGCTTACTCTGATGCTGATTGGGCTGGTTGCCCAACTACTCGGCGGTCCACCTCGGGCTATTTTGTATTTCTTGGCAACAATTTACTATCATGGCCCTCTAAGCGCCAACCGACACTGTCTCGCTCTAGTGCTGAGGCAGAATATCGCGGGGTTGCCAATGCGGTTGCTGAAACGTGTTGGTTGTGGAACCTTCTTTGAGAGCTACATACTCCAGTTTCTTCTGCAACACTTGTCTACTGTGATAACGTTAGTGCCGTCTACATGTCCTCGAATCCGGTTCAGCATCAACGGACCAAACACATCGAGATTGACATTCATTTTGTTCAGGATTTGGTGGCTGCAGGTCAAGTTCGAGTTCTTCATGTGCCTTCTCGCTATCAGTTTGCGGATATATTCACTAAGGGACTATCTTCAGCTCTATTTGAAGAATTTCGTGACAGTTTGAGTGTTCGGTGTCCTCCCGCTCAAACTGCGGGGGAGTGTTAGTAGTATGTTATTGTATGTAGGCCTTTTATCATGTCTCGGGCTCAAGCCCACATCTCTCTAGGGTTTTCACTGTATATATGTTTGTCGTGTATGTGACTCAAGCAATCAATCACAATCAATCAATTATATTATTCTACAATTACATGTATGTAGGGTTTTTATTAAAATTTGGTAAATATCATTCACATATGAATTTTTTTTCTCTGTTAACCGTCGTTTACAAGCTTTTGGCCTATCACTACTACACAAAAATCTCATTTAGTACGGTTTTTAAGGCCATTTACCACGGTTTTAAAACCGTGGCAGATACGAGCGTACCAAAAAATAAAATCGTTTTTTGGTACGGTTTTAAACCGTGGAAAATAATGATTATTTGCTACGGTTTTATATCAAACCGTAGCGAATTTCTTCAACTACCAACCAACCATACTTTTCTTGTTTGCTACGGTTTTTTATTAAACCGTACCAAATCTGTTTCTTTAATAAAAAAAAATAATTAAATTTTGTTTTCCAGAACCTGCAAACCAAACACTACCACAAGACCCGAATAGTACTCAAGCATATACAAACAATATTCAACAAACTTAACATCCTATATAAACATCAACCAACGCAACATCCGAGTTAGACAAAAGTGTTATCCATTACAATTGCTTAAACGTCATCATCACGAAAATATAAAACGTTAACTATTGAGGAGCCGTTGTATTTAAGGGATGAACTACAACCCTATAAAACTCCTTCAACGTCATATTGGCCACTGAGTCGATCTCCAATGGTTTTAGAATGCGTGTGTCATCCCAAAGCTGTAAAAAAAATAGAGATATATCAAAGTCTTGACCAAACACTTATATACTAAATCTTGCAACATAAGCTTCATAAAATGGTAATTAATTCTTATGCTAGATCTATTTTCAAGTCGCTACAAACACTTATATACTAATTCATTATTGTGATCATGTAAATATGCTATTTCTAACTGCAACATAAAACTTGATTAACGCCTTTTGTTAGAGCAGCCGACTCAGTGTAACAGCGGCCGACCCGCTGCAACAGCAGCCCACCAATTGCCTGCTGCAACAGTGGCCGACCCGCTGCACACTGCAACAACAGCCCAGAAGTCTATTTCAGATCGCCCAGTGTATATTGTTTGTGGGGGAAATCCAATTGAGTGCTGATGAGTGTGCAAATACTCATCATTTTTGTACCTTTTAGACTGCAAAAACATCTGAAAACACTCAGAAATGCATCAAAATGATAAAAATATCACAAATAAGTGTTTTATGTGTTTCAAATGCAAAAATACCAAAAACAGTTGAAAAACGTATCAAGTTTGCATAATTGGCAGTTTTAGTCCCCCAAGTTTCAAAAGTTGTCAAAACAAACCCTTCAAAGTTTAAAAATTACAAAATGACAACTTTAGTCCCTAAAGTTTGAAAATTGTCAAATATAGTCCTTGGTGAATTTAAAAAGTGAAAATAATCAAAAATAAACCTTGTACTATTCATAAATGGCAAAATTGGTCCTTATGGTGAACTTTTGGAAAATTTACATGTTTGGTCCCTCAAGTTTCAAAATTGGCAAAAATTACCCTTGGACGTTTAAAATTGGAAAATTAACATTTATGGTCCTTTGGTAAAAGAAACTTGGCAAGTTTAGCCCTTGGAATAACTTTGGAATATTGGCAGGTTTAGCCCTTCAAGAATCAGAAAATTACATGAATGGTCCTTGTGCTTAATTTATACCAACCGGACCCTTTGTATTACTAAACCCAAAACACAAACACAAACCCAGCTGGCCCAGTCACAAGCCCAACCCAATCACTTGACCCTTGGACCTTGACCCTTGAGCCAGTTCAAAATCCTTTTGACCCTGCCAATATGCCCATTTTGAACCCCCTCCCCTATTAATAATACCAGTCAAACTGGTTTGACTTAACCAAAAACCGCCCTTCACTGTTCTTCTTCTTCACCCACGCCTGCAACCCAAAACCAGGGTGGTTTTACCACCACCTCACCACCTTTCCACCTCACTACCTACTCTCTCCAGCTCATCCCCCCTCCTCCTATACCAGCCCACAATCAATAAATGCTTCCCCACCATCAAACACTTCACCTCACTCACAAAACCTGTTTTTGCTGCCAACTCAACCCTAGCTCCATATCTACTTCCCAACTTGTCCCCTCCACCTCCACAATCACCCAAAAATCCTTAATTGCTAAAACCTGCTCTAATCCACTCAAATGACCTTTTGGCGCCAAAAATGCCAAATGGACGATTTTGATGAATTATGAGGATCCAATGGCTGAAATGAAGTGGGAAACAATCAGAGGTCGACAAGGAGTCTAAAAAGATCAATATAAAGAAGATTGGAGCAATGTAGACAAGTATCTAGTGTAATTTAACTTAGTTTATGTCGAATTAGTTAATTTTAAATTTCCAATGTATGTTTAAGCTTTCAAGTCTTTAATTAAGTTATTTCAGTGTATTGTACATCTTTTTCAGTCATCAATTTCAAATTTCAGTTTCATTTTCAAGTTTATGCATTTTCAAGCTTAAAATCTCAATATGTTCGAATATTGTTTTTAGTTGTTGTCTTGGACTCATAAGCTAATGTAAGCTCCTTATATAGCTTATGTAAGCTATTAGATACATTTAAAATCAGTTTAGAGCTATAATTCAAAAATTACCAAAAATACAAAAAAAATTAGTTATAAATAAAAAATCAATGGAGAAATGATCAAGAAGCTGGAGCAGGGTTAATTTTGGATTGCCCTTGGTTTAGTGCTTCTTGGGAAGCTATAGGTTGTGTTTTCAGCTCTTGGTTCTCTGTTTTGTGCTTGGACACAATTTGTAAGCAATTTCTACCAAATTTGCATTTTCTTGTTTAAGTATTTAAAGTGTATTAATTTTGGCTTAATTCTGTCTAAATATAGTTAGTATAAGTTAATCAATGGCTTTCTTTGTTTGAAAAGCTGTTTTAGTACTTAAAGCTTCATAACAGTCCTATAAAGGGTTGTTTGGATTTACTTTGTTATCTGAGTTAGAAGCTGTTTGTGTTATTACTTGTTGTTGTTCTATGTCTTATTAGCATCTAATAACTCAAAGAAACAATAAAAACAAGTCCTTGTTTGAGAAAAAGTCAAATTCTCCTTTAATCTCACTTAAGTTGGCCACTGTTAGGATTTAGAGTGTAAATCTCATCACAGCTGCTTAGAACTTGTTAATATAGCTTAAATTAATCTTATCTTATCTTAATATAACATAATCAGTTAGTAGGATCAATCAAAAGTTCATTTTAGTCAACTTGTTAGTGTAATATAAAAAGTCAAAATTTTCAGTTTATCAGTTTTTGAATAAACTTGTGAATTTTCTTGTGATCTTACTGTTAGGATTTAGGACTTAAGCTCTTAGGTTAATATTATTTAGCTGCTCATGTTAATCATAGTATTTTTTATAATTTTCAGTCAGCTTTTCAAACTGCTTATTTGCTAGCTTGTTTTAAGTACTTTTTCAAAAACCTCCCATGTGCACAGTTGAGCAAGCTTACTTCATAAGCTTGTCAAAAGCTCATTAGTGAGTCCCAGCTTGTGTGCTTTAGCTTTTTGTGTAGCTTAACTACCCATCTCAAAGTTCCAAAGATTATTTTTCCATTTGCAGCTTATTTAATA
This sequence comes from Chrysanthemum seticuspe, assembly GCA_019973895.1. Lineage (NCBI taxonomy): Eukaryota > Viridiplantae > Streptophyta > Magnoliopsida > Asterales > Asteraceae > Chrysanthemum > Chrysanthemum seticuspe. The sequence goes on along the minus strand of BPTQ01000009.1, from coordinate 92,358,538 downwards.
GGGCTGCTAGTGACTTGTTGTTTGTCCCATTTCTGTGTACACTAAGTAGTCAGTGTTTTACAAGCTTTTTCACAAGCTTGTCATAAGCTTATTAGTGGACCCCAGTGTGTGAGTTTGGACTTTTTAGAAAGCTCACCAACCCATCTCAATACCTCAGTCTTTATTTTGAGCTTTTAAGCTTATTTCATAAGCTTAAATGGCTTGTGGAAATGATTGCAGGCCTGTTTGGATTATAGGTTTAGTATAAGTGCTTATTTGATTATTTTAAGCTTATCAGTGTTGATCTTTGTGCTTTTTAGCTTCATTTAAGTAGCTTAAGCTTGTTTGCATCTTAATTTACTTTTGGTTCCAGCTTGTAAGCTTGTTGATATCTTATTTAAGCTTGAATAATCAAATTAAGTTCAAAAGCTTAACTGTTGAGATAATAAGCTCTCAAACTGCTTATTTTTAATTTCCAAAATTTTTGTTTTCATAAAAGTTACTTATTTTCAGTTGTTAAATAGTGTTGAAAAAGAAAAAACACAAAAACATCATTTTAAAAAATAGTGATAGCGTTTATTTAATATAAATTAGCTTTTTAAAATTTCTTTTCAGCTTATTATTAAGCACTTTCTGTTTTTATAATTTTCTTAACTTTCTGTCATCATAGGATATTTATAGAAAAAATTTCAGAATTTTCTTAGCTTGTTTAGTATTTATTAGAATTTAAAATAGTTAAAAAGTATTAAATAATTAATAATAAATAAATAAAAAGCATAAAAAATATCTTTTCAGTTTTAAAATTAGTTTTCTAATATTTTTAGATTTTTCTAAGTTAAAATTTCATTTTTCTAGCTTTATTTCATATTTTCTTATATTTTAGGGTATTATTAAATAGTTAAAAATAGTTTTTAATTAATAATAATTAAATAAATAGTCATAAAAATAATTTTCTTTTTCCAATAATTTTCTTTTATTATTAGGATTGTAAAAATATCATTTTCATATCCGTAGGTGTTTTATTCTTTTAATTCACGTTTTATTTTGTACGTTTACGTAATTTAGCAAACGTACGCGTTCATGTTTGTTTAATCTGATTGTTGTGCTTTATAATTCTGTATCCAAATACAATTCCAATCAATCAGTAGTGTAATTATCCACCAAAATCTTTATAGATCATTATCCTTAGTGATCATTCGACGTCTGAACGTTTTCAAACACCATTAATCCTCTGTGGGACTTAACGACCTGGGGAAACACTATACTCCTCTGGACTTAATTGCATTGGTTTTAGACTGTTTGAATTTTATTACGGTTGACCATTCACAAGTGGTTGACTTGTGTAATAAACTTGACAGTTTGGAAGCGAATCAAATTTTGGCGCCGCTGCCGGGGAGGCTGTAAGCGTGTTTTAAACATTTTCAGACCCATACTTGCACATATACCACCTTTTGTAAACAGTTTTTTGTAAAGTTATCAAAATCAAAAAGTTCATTAACACTTTTCCTAAAGTGTTAACAACACCAAAAAAAATATAAAACAACAAAACAATCGTAACGTTTTCTATCTTGTATTTTCTTTAAGGTGATTCTTAAAGCAGTATGATTTGGTTAAACGAGACGATACCAAAAATATTGTCCAAAAGTATTTAAACCCTTAGCACAAATCCATACCTACGTCTTTTCAGTGGTACTTAAATACATAAAAATCAACCACCGCAAATCAAGGCAGAACACCTACCAACTGGGGGTGTGAACATTAATAAGTTCCCAATCTTAAAGATCAAAACTTGCCTTTGTGTCCTTGTGATTTGGTGTACCTTTTTCAAAGAAGCCATTTCATTTGTGATTATTGGTTTAAGTTCACTTGTCGTTTTGCCTCGCATTTGTTTTTGAAAACTGATTTTTATACTTAGTGCATGCGCACTCGTTCTTCCAGCTCTACAAGTCCACTTTCAGAGCTTGCAAGTATTCCACGTAAACGTGGAGGACGTTCTGCTCCTTCAGCCGTGACTGAGGAACGTCTAGCACCACCACCCCCTGTCGTAATGGCAGAAGATAAACCAATGAACGAGCTTCTCCAAGCACCCATCGAGGGTTACGGAGATGCCATTATTGTCCCAGCCATTGTGGCTGATACCTTCGAGCTCAAAACCGGGTTGCTTAATCTTGTAACCCAAAGCCAATTTTATGGTTTTGAGCGGGACGACCCTCATGCACATATTCGATGGTTCAACAAGATTGCATCGACCATCAAATACAAGAATGTCCCACATGAAGCAATTAAGCTTCTTCTGTTCCCATTCTCTCTAGAGGGACAAGCCCGGAATTGGCTTGAGAAACAACCCCCTCGTTCCATTGAGACATGGGAGGATTTAGTCACTAAGTTTGTTAACGAATTCTATCCTCCATCCCGAACTACAAGTCTTAAGAATGAGATAATGAAATTTGCTCAAAGATTTGATGAATCATTCGGTGAGGCATGGGATCGTTACAAAGAGTTGCTCCGCAAGTGTCCGCATCATGGTTTTACCGAGTTAATGCAAATGGATACTTTCTATAATGGTCTGAACCAAACTAACCAAGACTCTTTAAATGCCTCCGCGGGAGGTAATTTCCTGAGCAAGACCACAAAAGAAGCCTTGCAAATCATAGAAAACAAGTCCCAGGTCCGCCCTTTCCGAACAAAGACATATCAATCTCAGTCTAATGCAGGACCTTCTACTTCATCTCACGTGAGTACATCTAGCACCGATGCTAAGATTGACAAACTCACGGATATTGTTCAGGCTTTGGTTCTTGCAAACCAAAAGAAAGTCACTTTCACACAGACACCATCACATGGTGAAGTGAAGAAAGTCGAGGTCTGTGTTACTTGTGGTGGCCCTCATGCATACTACAACTGTACTGCCACCGATGGTAGTCCATTTGAAGCCAATGCTATAGCCGGTACTTCACATCAGGGAGGTAATCAATACCATCCTCAAAATGAACCAAACTACCGTGCTAATACTTATCAGGGACCACCCGGTTTTAACCAAAATCCTAACATACAAAACCGGAATCAGAACCAACCTAGAATGAACCAAGGTTATCAAAACCAAGGTAATTTCTATCCCGGACCAAATCAAGGTTTCCAACATCAAGGAAACTTTAATCAAAACAATTTCAATCGAGGGAATCAATTTCATGGAAATGTGAATCCTAACCAAGGAAATTTTCAAAATCAAGGCCCTAATCCGAACAATAGAGGCCAGAATTTTCCTAATCAAACTCAAGCCATTGTTCCAACTGGACCATCATCTGATGAGTTATTGAAGCAATTCATGAAATCCCAAGATGAAATGAACAGGTTGTTGGTCAGTCAGATCGCTGATCTAAAGAAGTCTTTAAATGATCAACCCTCGGGCTCAGGAAAACTTCCGAGCAACACGATCGCTAACCTGAGGGGCGACGCAAAGGCGATCACAACCAGAAGTGGTGTATCATACAATGGACCCGCTATTCCTACTACCTCTTCTTCTTCTCTCACGAAGGTAGTGGAAAGTGAACCTGAGGCGACAAAAGACAAGGAACTTCCTACTAATAACGGAGGTACCAACGATGTCCAACCTCAAGTTGTCCCGAAACCCAAATCCAATCCAGGAGTTGTTTTTGAACCTCCAGTAGCTCCCGTTGAAAACCCCAAATCCAAAACTTCTATTCCTTACCCATCACGTTTGAATGAGCAAAAGCTCCGCGAAAAAGCCAGTCATCAAATGGACAAATTTTTTAAAATTTTCCAAGAACTACATTTTGACATAAGCTTTGCGGATGCTATCATGCTGATGCCCAAGTTTGCATCAACTCTCAAACACATGTTAAGCAACAAGGAAAAACTGTTTGAAATGGCTAAAACTCCTCTGAACGAGAACTGCTCAGCAGTTCTGTTAAAGAAGCTTCCCGAGAAGCTTGGAGATCCTGGAAAATTTCTCTTACCTTGTGTATTTCCAGGAATGGTTGAATGCTTTGCCTTAGCCGATCTTGGTGCAAGCATTAACCTGATGCCTCATTCAGTATGGAAGAAACTTTCTCTTCCGGATCTTACTCCTACATGCATGACTCTCGAGCTTGCAGATCGTACAATATCCCGTCCACTTGGCATTGCCGAGGACGCATTCGTGAAAGTAGGAAAGTTCCATTTTCCAGCTGACTTTGTGGTTGTTGACTTCGATGCCGATCATCGGGTTCCCCTCATTATTGGACGAGGATTCCTGAGAACGGGCCGTGCTCTCATTGATGTATTTGAGCAAGAAATCACATTACGTGTAGGTAATGAAGCTGTCACCTTTAACCTTGATCAAAATTCGAGGTACTCCGCAAACTATGATTCTGAGTCGGTTAACCGAATAGATATCATTGATGTTGCTTCTGAAGAGTACTCTCAAGAAGTTCTTGGTTATGATCATAATTCTTCGAGTGATAATCTCACTCATTCATCTCAACCCATCATTGCCAATTCTACTCCTTCTCTCACTCCATTTGAGGAAAGTGACTTCATCTTAGAAGAGATTGAAGCATACTTGTCTAGTGATTCAGTTTCATGGGAAATTGATCACGCTCCAATTGACATCGAGGGAGATATTCTTCTCATTGAGAAGATGCTCAATGATGATCCTTCATCTCTCCCTCCCGTCGAGCTTCATAACAAGGAAGTCAAGTCAGTTGAGAAAATTGAAGAATTTCCTGAGGTTGAACTTAAGGACTTACCACCTCATCTCGAGTATGCATTTCTTGAGGGTGATGATAAATTACCCGTCATTATTGCTAGAGATTTGAGTAAAGATGAAAAAACTGCTCTCATAAAGGTCTTGAAGTCACACAAGCAAGCAATTGCTTGGAAACTCTCCGACATTAAGGGTATCAACCCTGAGTTTTGTACTCACAAAATATTGATGGAGGATGATTTCAAGCCAGCAGTCCAACATCAGAGAAGAGTAAATCCAAAAATCCATGATGTTATCAAACAGGAGGTTATCAAACTTCTTGATGCAGGATTAATTTACCCGATCTCTGATAGTCCTTGGGTTAGCCCAATTCACTGTGTTCCTAAAAAGGGTGGCATAACTGTTGTCACAAATGAAGAAAACGAGTTAATTCCAACTCGATTGGTAACGGGATGGCGTGTGTGTATTGACTATCGTAAGTTGAATGACGCCACCCGTAAAGACCATTTTCCTCTACCCTTCATGGACCAAATGCTTGAGAGATTAGCAGGGAATGAATACTATTGTTTCCTTGATGGTTTCTCGGGTTATTTTCAGATCCCCATTGATCCACAGGATCAAGAAAAGACCACATTCACCTGCCCATACGGAACATTTGCCTACAGACGTATGCCTTTTGGCCTATGTAATGCTCCTGGCACGTTCCAACGATGTATGATGGCCATATTCCACGACATGATCGGGGAAACAATGGAGGTGTTTATGGATGACTTCTCGGTCATTGGGGATTCGTTTCAAACATGTCTCTCCCATTTAGAAAAAATGCTCAAACGGTGTGAAGACACCAATCTTTGTCTAAATTGGGAGAAGAGTCACTTTATGGTCAAAGAAGGCATAGTCCTTGGACATAAAATTTCAAAAAACGGGATCGAGGTTGATAGAGCAAAAGTCGATGTTATTGCTAAATTGCCTCATCCTACTACCGTCAAAGGTATTAGGAGTTTTTTAGGTCATGCCGGTTTTTATCGCAGATTCATACAAGATTTTTCTAAAATCGTCCGGCCTATGACCCATCTTCTTGAAAAAGATGCTCCTTTTATCTTCTCACCTGAGTGCATCGAAGCTTTTGAAACATTAAAGAAAAAGCTTACGGAAGCACCCATTCTCGTTGCCCCCGACTGGGACTTGCCCTTTGAACTCATGTGCGATGCAAGTGATTTTGCTATCGGTGCAGTCCTGGGGCAACGTAGATCCAAGCATTTTCAGCCTATCCACTACGCGAGTAAGACTATGACTGAAGCTCAAACCCATTACACCACTACAGAAAAAGAGCTACTAGCCGTGGTGTATGCGTTTGAGAAGTTTCGGCCATACTTAATCTTGACTAAATGCGTGGTGTATACGGATCACTCGGCTCTCAAATATCTCTTTGCAAAACAAGATGCAAAGCCGAGATTGCTCCGTTGGGTTCTCCTCCTGCAAGAATTTGATATCATCATACGTGATAAAAAAGGAGCTGAAAACCTGGCTGCAGATCATTTGTCCCGTCTAGAAAACCCACACCAAGATATTTTCGAGAAAAAGGAAATAAATGAAACATTTCCTCTCGAGACACTCAATGCAGTTTCTTTTCGTGGAGACTCTTCTACCCCATGGTTTGCTGACTTTGCAAATTACCATGCGGGTAACTTCATAGTGAAAGGGATGTCGACCCAACAGAAGAACAAATTCTTCAAGGATGTTAAACATTACTTCTGGGACGACCCCTACTTATTCAAAATCTGTGCGGATCAAGTCATCCGACGGTGTGTTTATGGACAGGAAGCTATGGACATTCTCAAAGCTTGCCATGCTGGACCCACCGGGGGCCATCATAGTCCAAATTACACCGCCAAGAAGGTGTTTGACTCCGGGTTTTATTGGCCCACTATTTATAAGGATGCCCACGAATTTGTCAAAACTTGTGACGCTTGTCAACGTCACGGAAATATCTCTCAAAGAAATGAAATGCCGCAAAACGCCATTCAAGTGTGTGAGATTTTTGACATCTGGGGCATTGAATTTATGGGGCCATTTCCATCATCTCGAGGAAACAAATACATACTTGTGGCCGTTGATTATTTGTCAAAATGGGTTGAAGCAAAAGCTTTGCCTACCAACGATGCCCGAGTTGTTGTGAAATTTTTAAAATCTCTTTTTGCTAGGTTTGGAACTCCACGAGCTATAATCAGTGATCGTGGTACGCATTTCTGCAATGACAAATTTGATCGAGTCATGCAAAAGTATGGTGTAACCCACCGTCTCTCTACTGCATACCATCCCCAAACAAGTGGGCAAGTGGAAGTTTCCAACCGTGGTATTAAAAGAATTTTGGAAAGGACAGTAGGCGAAAACCGTACATCCTGGTCGGATAAACTGGATGACGCACTATGGGCCTTCCGTACAGCTTATAAAACACCCATCGAGTGTACTCCATACAAGCTTGTGTACGGACAGGCATGTCATTTGCCGATTGAGCTTGAGCACAAAGCATATTGGGCCTTGAAACATGCAAACTTCGATATTCAGACAGCTGGTCATCACAGAAAAGTTCAAATGAATGAATTAAATGAACTACGTGATCAAGCATACGAGAATTCTTTGATCTACAAACAAAAGACAAAGAAGATTCATGACTCCAAAATCAAGAACCGCATTTTCAACGTCGGTGATCGAGTCCTTCTTTTCAATTCAAGATTGAAGATTTTCTCAGGAAAACTTAAATCCCGCTGGTCTGGACCATTCACCATCACTAAAGTATTTCCTTATGGAACCATTGAGTTATCTCAACCCGATGGTCCAAATTTTAAAGTGAATGGTCATCGGTTGAAGCACTATTTTGGAGAGGACATTCCACTTGTGGTTGTCCCGGATCTACAAACTTTCCCCATGAACCAATGAATGCGGGGATCGAGTCAAGCTAGCGACTCGGTAATCAAAAACAATAGCAACCACATGGGTTTTCACCCGTGAGTACCACCCTAGTGTGGGGGAGTTGCCCCCCGCTGTTATATATAAAGTTTCATTTCAAAAAAAAAAAAAAAAAAAAAAAAAAAAAAAAATGTATATATCAAAAAAATAAAATAATGGCCGTAATATTTCCCTTTTACGTTCTATGTTTCGGCATAACCGCCGGTACTTTGAATATTGAGGGCAATATTCATTTCTAGTGTGGGGGGAATTCTCACGAATTTTATCATGTAATTATTCCACCCAATTCCCCCGTTTTTGGCCAAAATGTTTTTGGAGTAAGTGTTTTGCACTTACTCAACAAATGGTAATCAGTCCGCCATGTCTAACCCACATAAGGATTGGCTAATCCAGGAGCAAACGGCTCTTGGTAAAGATATCTCAAATCCGTTTATGGCTTGCAATTTGCCCAAAATTGTATGGTGTTCAGCTCACCATATCTTTAATTAGTAAAGAGTTGGCTAGCCCGCAAGTTTATGGCTTGTGGTAAAGGCAGTTGGAAAACCATAATTGGTAATCGACTCACCAGAGATAATATTGATAATTTATCTAAGAGTTGGCTAATCCAGAAGCAAACGGCTTCTGGTAAAGACAAATCAAAACCGTTGAAAGCTGGTGATTTGCTCAAAATCATTTGGTTATCATTGTACCAAGGTTCTTACTTGAACTGAAACAATTGGCTACTCCAGAAGTAATGTCTTTTGGTAAAGAGATGAAATCCATTAAGTTTTCTCAAAAGATTGCTAGGGACTAGCAATATCTTAGTGTGGGGGATTGATGAGTGTGCAAATACTCATCATTTTTGTACCTTTTAGACTGCAAAAATATCTGAAAACACTCAGAAATGCATCAAAATGATAAAAATATCACAAATAAGTGTTTTATGTGTTTCAAATGCAAAAATACCAAAAACAGTTGAAAAACGTATCAAGTTTGCATAATTGGCAGTTTTAGTCCCCCAAGTTTCAAAAGTTGTCAAAACAAACCCTTCAAAGTTTAAAAATTACAAAATGACAACTTTAGTCCCTAAAGTTTGAAAATTGTCAAATATAGTCCTTGGTGAATTTAAAAAGTGAAAATAATCAAAAATAAACCTTGTACTATTCATAAATGGCAAAATTGGTCCTTATGGTGAACTTTTGGAAAATTTACATGTTTGGTCCCTCAAGTTTCAAAATTGGCAAAAATTACCCTTGGACGTTTAAAATTGGAAAATTAACATTTATGGTCCTTTGGTAAAAGAAACTTGGCAAGTTTAGCCCTTGGAATAACTTTGGAATATTGGCAGGTTTAGCCCTTCAAGAATCAGAAAATTACATGAATGGTCCTTGTGCTTAATTTATACCAACCGGACCATTTGTATTACTAAACCCAAAACACAAACACAAACCCAGCTGGCCCAGTCATAAGCCCAACCCAATCACTTGACCCTTGGACCTTGACCCTTGAGCCAGTTCAAAATCCTTTTGACCCTGCCAATATGCCCATTTTGAACCCCCTCCCCTATTAATAATACCAGTCAAACTGGTTTGACTTAACCAAAAACCGCCCTTCACTGTTCTTCTTCCTCACCCACGCCTGCAACCCAAAACCAGGGTGGTTTTACCACCACCTTTCCACCTCACTACCTACTCTCTCCAGCTCATCCCCCCTCCTCCTATACCAGCCCACAATCAATAAATGCTTCCCCACCATCAAACACTTCACCTCACTCACAAAACCTGTTTTTGCTGCCAACTCAACCCTAGCTCCATATCTACTTCGCAACTTGTCCCCTCCACCTCCACAATCACCCAAAAATCCTTAATTGCTAAAACCTGCTCTAATCCACTCAAATGACCTTTTGGCGCTAAAAATGCCAAATGGACGATTTTGATGAATTATGAGGATCCAATGGCTGAAATGAAGTGGGAAACAATCAGAGGTCGACAAGGAGTCTAAAAAGATCAATATAAAGAAGATTGGAGCAATGTAGACAAGTATCTAGTGTAATTTAACTTAGTTTATGTCGAATTAGTTAATTTTAAATTTCCAATGTATGTTTAAGCTTTCAAGTCTTTAATTAAGTTATTTCAGTGTATTGTACATCTTTTTCAGTCATCAATTTCAAATTTCAGTTTCATTTTCAAGTTTATGCATTTTCAAGCTTAAAATCTCAATATGTTCGAATATTGTTTTTAGTTGTTGTCTTGGACTCATAAGCTAATGTAAGCTCCTTATATAGCTTATGTAAGCTATTAGATACATTTAAAATCAGTTTAGAGCTATAATTCAAAAATTACCAAAAATACAAAAAAAAAATTAGTTATAAATAAAAAATCAATGGAGAAATGATCAAGAAGCTGGAGCAGGGTTAATTTTGGATTGCCCTTGGTTTAGTGCTTCTTGGGAAGCTATAGGTTGTGTTTTCAGCTCTTGGTTCTCTGTTTTGTGCTTGGACACAATTTGTAAGCAATTTCTACCAAATTTGCATTTTCTAGTTTAAGTATTTAAAGTGTATTAATTTTGGCTTAATTCTGTCTAAATATAGTTAGTATAAGTTAATCAATGGCTTTCTTTGTTTGAAAAGCTGTTTTAGTACTTAAAGCTTCATAACAGTCCTATAAAGGGTTGTTTGGATTTACTTTGTTATCTGAGTTAGAAGTTGTTTGTGTTATTACTTGTTGTTGTTCTATGTCTTATTAGCATCTAATAACTCAAAGAAACAATAAAAACAAGTCCTTGTTTGAGAAAAAGTCAAATTCTCCTTTAATCTCACTTAAGTTGGCCACTGTTAGGATTTAGAGTGTAAATCTCATCACAGCTGCTTAGAACTTGTTAATATAGCTTAAATTAATCTTATCTTACCTTAATATAACATAATCAGTTAGTAGGATCAATCAAAAGTTCATTTTAGTCAACTTGTTAGTGTAATATAAAAAGTCAAAATTTTCAGTTTATCAGTTTTTGAATAAACTTGTGAATTTTCTTGTGATCTTACTGTTAGGATTTAGGACTTAAGCTCTTAGGTTAATATTATTTAGCTGCTCATGTTAATCATAGTATTTTTTATAATTTTCAGTCAGCTTTTCAAACTGCTTATTTGCTAGCTTGTTTTAAGTACTTTTTCAAAAACCTCCCATGTGCACAGTTGAGCAAGCTTACTTCATAAGCTTGTCAAAAGCTCATTAGTGAGTCCCAGCTTGTGTGCTTTAGCTTTTTGTGTAGCTTAACTACCCATCTCAAAGTTCCAAAGATTATTTTTCCATTTGCAGCTTATTTAATAGGGCTGCTAGTGACTTGTTGTTTGTCCCATTTCTGTGTACACTAAGTAGTCAGTGTTTTACAAGCTTTTTCACAAGCTTGTCATAAGCTTATTAGTGGACCCCAGTGTGTGAGCTTGGACTTTTTAGAAAGCTCACCAACCCATCTCAATACCCCAGTCTTTATTTTGAGCTTTTAAGCTTATTTCATAAGCTTAAATGGCTTGTGGAAATGACTGCAGGCCTGTTTGGATTATAGGTTTAGTATAAGTGCTTATTTGATTATTTTAAGCTTATCAGTGTTGATATTTGTGCTTTTTAGCTTCATTTAAGTAGCTTAAGCTTGTTTGCATCTTAATTTACTTTTGGTTCCAGCTTGTAAGCTTGTTGATATCTTATTTAAGCTTGAATAATCAAATTAAGTTCAAAAGCTTAACTGTTGAGATAATAAGCTCTCAAAATGCTTATTTTTAATTTCCAAAATTTTTGTTTTCATAAAAGTTACTTATTTTCAGTAGTTAAATAGTTTTGAACAAGAAAAAACACAAAAACATCATTTTAAAAAATAGTGATAACGTTTATTTAATATAAATTAGCTTTTTAATTTTTCTTTTCAGCTTATTATTAAGCACTTTCTGTTTTTATAATTTTCTTAACTTTCTGTCATCATAGGATATTTATAGAAAAAATTTCAGAATTTTCTTAGCTTGTTTAGTATTTATTAGAATTTAAAATAGTTAAAAAGTATTAAATAATTAATAATAAATAAATAAAAAGCATAAAAAATATATTTTCAGTTTTAAAATTAGTTTTCTAATATTTTAGATTTTTCTAAGTTAAAATTTCATTTTTCTAGCTTTATTTCATATTTTCTTATATTTTAGGGTATTATTAAATAGTTAAAAATAGTTTTTAATTAATAATAATTAAATAAATAGTCATAAAAATAATTTTCTTTTTCCAATAATTTTCTTTTATTATTAGGATTGTAAAAATATCATTTTCATATCCGTAGGTGTTTTATTCTTTTAATTCACGTTTTATTTTGTACGTTTACGTAATTTAGCAAACGTACGCGTTCATGTTTGTTTAATCTGATTGTTGTGCTTTATAATTTTGTATCCAAATACAATTCCAATCAATCAGTAGTGTAATTATCCACCAAAATCTTTATAGATCATTATCCTTAGTGATCATTCGACGTCTGAACGTTTTCAAACACCATTAATCCTCCGTGGGACTTAACGACCTGGGGAAACACTATACTCCTCTGGACTTAATTGCATTGGTTTTAGACTGTTTGAATTTTATTACGGTTGACCATTCACAAGTGGTTGACTTGTGTAATAAACTTGACAGTTTGGAAGCGAATCAAGTGCTTTAGCTCTAAACAACATTATCTCTTTTTAATTCCAGTTTCTGATATATGTGTGGAAAGTTGGCAACCAAATGAGAAACACATAACTGATGTGGGCGTGACAGTAAGAGAAACAACTAGAATATTATGATAATGAATATTGCTTGTTTTGATTAGCAATGATTAATCATTTTAAAATGCCTATGTATGTCCCGTGCACCATGGCTTCTGCATTATTCTATCCAAAATGGGACTGTGGCTTAGTGGTTGCACAAGGAATACATACCCGAGCAAGCTCTAACATGGTGAACTCTCCAGGATTGCCCAAGTTAAAAGGTCCAATATGCTCTCCTCCCATTAGCGCCATTAGTCCATCAACCTAAAAATTTAAGCAGTCTTTTATAAAGTTTCTATAAGGTATCTCAAAAAACAAATATAATACTTGTTTGAATAAGACCTGCACAAGTTTACAAAGAATACTAAATAGCATAAATCTACCCAAGACTAGACTACAAAAGTTAAAAGTAAAAGATTAAGAGAAAAAGCTTATGTTGACACCAAGTTGCATACAAGATCTGAGACATATTGAAAGCTCCGGGTTTGTTTTCCATCTCCATAAACAGGCATGGGTTCTTTGCGAAGGGCCTGACAAAAAATGATGCCTTACTAATAAATCTACTAATATGAATACTTGTAAACTTTGTGTTTTTACCTGTGAAACAAAATTGCTAACGACACAACCATCATTTAGACACATTCGAGGACCATACGTGTTAAATATACGTGCAATCCGGACCTGAAGAATTAAAATGTAGTATTAATTGAACATAGTTATCACTACTCCTAATACTTTCATTCAATTAAGTTTAACAGTAAAGAACTAAGTGCATATCATATAAATCACAATATCTCAACACCTTCATTTCGATAGTAATCCATGGTTAATATCTCAACACCTTCAGTACGACTCCTTTTGAGGATGCTCAAGAGGGTCTCCATAAACCTCACTAGTACTCGTAATCAAGAACCTTGCCTTAACTCTTTTTGCAAGTCCAAGCATGTTTAAGGTGCCAATCACATTTGTCTTGTAATTGCCATATGGGTTAAAAAGAAAACAAAATCCAAAGACTTCAAACTCTAAGAGATAACTACACTAAGCCCGGAAAGTCACAAATTCGAGAAATGGGCTACTTTTAACATAATTAGAGATATACCTATTTTATGGTATCAACATAATTAGAGATAACCTACTTTTAACATGTATGCATATTCAAGACTTCAAAACAAGGGCCATTAATAAAAAAATATACATATTTTATGGTATCAACATAAATCTCCATCATTTAGTTTGGATTCTTAGATTTAGACATAAAATCTATAAAGATTACACTAGAAATCAAACAAAAAATAATTAGAGATATACCTTTGTTTGCTCAAAAATTCAACCCAAAACTTACACAAAAGACCCATTTTATTCAAGCATTCCGTCGAGCACTTGGTGGGCATCATATACCTATAAGATCCAAATATGAAAAAACAATATTAATTATTCAATAGGCATAACTGATATAGTTTATTCTCGTCAAATCCAAGGTTAGAAGCCAATCTTACCCTTCCTCGTACGAACCAATGGAAATGATAGCCGATGGAAGAGTAGTTACAAACAACACTGATGAATAAAGGAACCATTAATGGATCTAAATTATGTTGTAATAACATAATAATCACACAAATATAAAAGTTTTGATGATGGATTAGTGCTTAAACCCAAGTTTCACTCACCTTATCACTGTTGGATCCTGAAGAAACTTTAAAGAAAGGAAATAAGGAAGGATGTGCTGCAGGAAATAAGAGAAAGGGAGGCGGGAGTGAATGGATGTAAAGTGTTAGGGTTTAGACTTTGGGGAAAAAAAGGGCGGGATATTGAGAGGGAGATTGAAATTTTGAGGAAAAGATTGGTTTTTAGGTAAAATAGTTAAGGATAACGGCTTAAATAATTTGAATTTTTTTCGAGTTACTGAGTGCGTTCGAGACTTCGAACCGGTTTGTATCGATCTTTGAGCACAAGCTCGACATCAAATGAACTCGAAATGCTTAGATAGATGAGCTCGACCTTATATAAGCTTAATTCGAGTTATTGTCGAGTTTTTCGAACTCGTAAGTGATAGTATATGTTTTTATTATATCTTAGATGAGTACTGATGCGTGCTTAATATCGTTGTAGGTTAGATATCTTATCAAGTTTTAAATTTATATTTATCCGGCTAACCTATAACACACACTAACGAGTTGCAAGACCCGGTCAGCGTAGTTAGTTGGTAAGTAGGGTGTCGAACACTAAGAGTGAAACGTTAACCTAACTTGTCTACCGGTATTTTAATTCCTAATGTTAGTTTATTTTACACTAATCTAACTTAAGGGGTTTGAGCCTAAGAGAATGGCACAAATTACTTGGAGAAATCGTTAGAGATACGGCGCATCATATTCTTCATGCGGCGTATTGGACTGGATAAGTATGGAAGATCGTGTTGACCAAGGTTTCATATACGGCGTATGGGAGATTCCCATACGACGTATTCTTTAAAGTCAGGCAATGGTCTTCACTGTCGTCTAAGTCATCAGCTACGGCGTATCTTCCTCCAGATTTATGGACTCTTCCAACTTTGCTCGTTTTGCTCCATTTTCCGTCCGAAATAGCTCGATTTCGCCATTTTCCTGTTTTTACCTGAGATTAAGAAAAGTAAACAATAACGTACCGATTCTCATACAAAGTGATATAAAACAGGTGTTTATCGTAGAACATTTGATAGCTAAAATGATAAGTATTTAGACGCTATCAAGTACCCGTGCAAAGCAACGGGTTTTCTAGTGGCAAATAGCTATAGTTACAATATTATTGTTAGTGTTTCCTCTAACGTTTATACATAAAACGTGAAAATATCAAAATATATTTGCGATTCTTTGTAACATGCGATAATTCAACTAATGAAAAAAAATCTTAACATGTATCAAAGAACATGCGATTCTTTGTATATTTGCCATTCAGGTAGCTCATCAAACCGCTCACTATCTTTCTTAGAGTTTGCTTATACATACCCACCGGCCCCATGAAGTCTTCCCACATGACGACTTTGAGGAACGCCAATACCTTTGATACCTTCCAAATAGTTTGTATAAAAGTCGATGACCTCCTCGGAAGCATATCCTTCAACAATACTACCCTCGGGTCGAGACCGGTTCCTTACATACCCCTTCACGATGCCCATATATCTCTCAAAAGGGTACATGTAATGTAAAAATACAGGACCACAAGCCTTGTTATTAATTTTCTAATCTCTTTACCAAATTCTGAAAATTTGTTATTAATTTTTCTCCACTGAGGGGAGTCCGCCACATGCCTTAATTTCCCGTCATCTTTACGCTGTTCGGAATGCCAACGCAACAATTTGGCCTCTTTCTTGTTTTCAAATAACCGTTTCAGTCTTGGTATGATGGGAAAATACCACAATAGCTTAGCCGGGGGTCCATTTTTTGTCACATCATCATCAATTTCATCTGGTTCTTTCTTATACCTTGATATTCCGCAAGTAACACAAGCATGCAAGTTTTCATACTTATCACCCCTATACAACATACAATCATTCGGACATGCGTGTATTCTTTCAATTTCTAGTCCCGTTGGACACATTATCTTTTTAGCTTGGTATGTAGAAATGGGTAACTCATTATTAGCGGGAATCAGTCTGTGTAAAAACTCTAATAACTTTGTGAAGCTACTATCACTCCAACTACTATTTGCTTTCAACTTTAACAACTCCAAAACAGCTGAAAGTATGGAAAAATTCTTGCAACCTTCGTACGCTGGTTTCTCTGCATCTTCAAATAATTGTTGTAAATCTTCTTGATCAATATCACCATCATTAGCCTCTAAATCATGCAACATCTCTTTTAAATTTTCATGTTCATCATTAATGCAAGAATCATTGTTTTCATTAGTATTTGATACATGATTTGATGTGCTATTATCAAATAGTGATTCCCCATGCTCTGACCAACAAGTATATTTACGGACAAAACCGTATTTGTGCAAATGAAACTCAATTGCTTTGATATCAGTATAGGGTACACAATTTTTACATTTCGAACAAGGACAAAAAATCTCTATTTCTCCCTTAGCCACTCGGTTAGACTCAGCAGCTACAAGAAAACTTTGCACTCCTTTCACAAATTCTGGGTCATTAACGTTCATCCCATACATCCATTGTCGTTCCATCTGAAATTTAAAAACAACATAATAAATCATATGCACGTATGAATGAAACATAGGTGGTCACATGTGGCAAATCCTAACCCACCTTTTGAATATTTTATCTCATATGTGTATACGTTCTAGCGGGTTGACTATTTAAGAAAAAATCGGCAGCATTTCCCCTCAACTCCCCAAGTATGCGTATAAAACGCAAACTCGTAGGAGTAAGGAGACATGTATACCGATTTTTTCTTAAATTTTCAACCCGTTAAAACGTGTACGCATCCTAAATGAGACAAAATATTCAAAAGGCAGTCCCAAACGGGGACTGCCCGAAACTAATCTCTATTAGATTAGTTTCGGACGGGTACTAACTAATTTTCATATCATGATCTACTAATAACTTCTAGATGCACATGCTATATATAAACAAATAAGCGTATCAACAATATAAGTATATACAAGTATTTAGAACTAATAGTAAAAATATAAATAATGTTACAAATAACAAAAAGTTTATAAACTCTAAAAGAAATCAATTACTACGGTTACTAAGAAACCGTAGCAAAAAAGAAATAAATTACCACGGTTACTAAAAAAACCGTAGCAGAAAAGAAATAAATTACCACGGTTACTAAAAAACCGTAGCAGAAAATAGTTATTTGCCACGGTTTACTAATAAACCGTATCAGATTACAGAGCAAACTAATGAACCGTGCCAAATGAACATTAGTTGCCACGGTTTTAATTAAAACCGTACCAAAAGACGTTTTTTGCTACGGTTTTTATTAAACCGTATCTAAATACCATCTCAGATAATACTTTGTGCAGTAGTGTATGATTTTCAAATTGTACATATACAGATTGAAGGAGAGACAAGAAAGAATGTTTTAGCTATTGTTAATTGTAATGTGGTTAATATTGTGTGAAAGAAACTCCAAAGCTCACGGACAAGAATCGACTTGTGTGAAGTTGCGACATGCCAACATGGTGCAACTCTCTTATATGATCAGTGAAATATGTGTGTCCATAAAAATATCACACGTAACTTTAATCAATTTGCACCATTAGTTTTCTGATCCAAGAGCCCAGATTGGTCCATAGGTCTCAATTTTTTTGATAGTGGCTTAAACCCTTTATGGGCCTAAAGTCAAATTTTAAAGTTCGGATATTTACACGGAATAAAGTGATGAATATAGATAGGGTTAATCAGGTGACTACAGCTTTTCTCCTAATGATTATCATTCAATTTGTTAGTTTTAAATCAATAAACAACACAACAAATTCATTGGCTTCCTGAACCTTTTGAAGAGATGGCAATCTATCACTAGGCAATATCGATTTAAAGGTATCAAAGTCTATACAAGTTTGTTTATTTTTCAACCAAGTTTTTGCTTGATTTATATTCATTAATTTGATTCCATTCATCTAGTGCTTTGGACATAAAGAGTTGCAGCAAATATACAAATGAATTTACGCTATAAAAAGACGCGGTCTTGTATTAGTACTACAACACATCTTCTTCCTGATGATGTTCTGTATTTGATTTTCGAGAAACTAGACTCAAAACTTGATCAAGATTCTTTTGGCCTAACATGTCATGCTTTTCTTAATATTCAAAATTCAAGTCGTAAATGCTTGAAACTTGGATGCTTGGTCTTTCCAGAATGTTGTTGTCGTGATGTCTTTCATCCCCCCGCTAATGTTAAAAGACTCCTTAACCGGTTTACGCAACTAGAGTCATTATCTTCGGAAAATTGTCTTCTTGTCTCAGATTCATGTTTGACTCCATTGCTAAAATATGGTTCTAAATTACACTCTCTTTATCTTGATGATTTTTATAATCTCACCAATATAGGACTTGCTTCCATTGCTTCTGGTTGTCACTTGTTATCCATTATCAGCCTTTCCAAATGCTCTATTACAAATAGTGGATTAAAAATCCTAACACAATCGTGTAAATCGTTAAGAGAAGTTAATCTTTCTTGTTGCAAAAATATAACTGACAATGGTATTAGGTCTCTTAACAAAAATTGTCGTCAACTTAGATCACTCAACATATCTGGTTGTGATAGAGTTGTCGGTGAAGGCTTCAAAGGTTTTTCTGAAACATTGGCGTGCTTGGAAGCTAATAATTGTGTGTTTGATTCAATGGGTGATATTTTAAGTGGTGGTGGTTTCGAGTATCTAAATCTTAATGGTCTCCACAAGTGCATCGGGGAAAATGGACTGGCAGGCATTGGTTTAGGATTTGCTTCAAATCTTATAATTCTTGACCTAGGTTGGTGCACATTTATGGACAATGATACTATAATCAAAATTTCAAAAGGGTGTCCATTGCTGGAAGAGTGGAACTTGTCATATTGTGCAAATATTGGGACATCTGGTTGGGATTCAATTGGATTGTATTGTAAAAACTTGAAGATACTTCACGTGAACTTTTGTGCCAACCTTTGTGACAGAGGATTACTAGCTTTGGGTTATGGTTGCGAACGCCTATCCGTTATATACATGTGTAGATACTTGAAAATCACTGAAGTTGGGCTCCACCTCTTTAAACTACAAAGAGCGGATGTGGAGATCAGATATGAACAAATTTGGGATATACGCCCCAGTTGGGCATTTACACGCTTTAACTATAAGCATTTCAAGAGGAATTGACGGAAGTTGAGATACATTAAATACTTGAAAGGTGGTGTTTTTAATTATTATTCCTTATATATATGCTTATTGTACTAATGGATATATATTTTCCGGATAATTTTTGGTTCTTTAGTTATGGTGATCCTGATGATTTTTATGATATCAAATAAAGGTGCTGGCATATGCCGTGAGGTTGATGATCATATATTACATATAAAGATATGCAATTCAGTAATTATGTTTTACTAGATGAATACACGCGCAAAGCGACGGTGTATATCAGCAAATAATTATACTTGCGAAATCGTGATTCTGGTTTAACCTTTGATGCAAAACTTACAGGTTCAATTTGTACTCATTGCGAGAAAAAAGTTCATGGGTTAGAAACAAAATATGATAAATGTTTAATGATTAAACAATATTTAAAATATTAGTTTAGTTGTAGATGATGTTACCATTTTTAATCAATAGTCCATTAACATTCTCAAATCTTAAGCATTTTAATTTTAAGGATATAATGATCAACTGATATTTTGCTACTCAATGAGTAATATGATATTTAGACTAAATTAGAAGATCGATACGATAGTCTGTTTAAGGAAGTTAGCATGGGAAATTTGGAAAGGTAAATCATGGCGGATCAAAGAACAACCAAATCAGGATGCAAAATAGTATAGTAGACGCACACTTTTCATAGAAAGTAAGGTAACACCAATGTCAAGACTCATGAGCTCCTTTACAATATTGAGAATCATTAAACACAATCATCTTCTCAAGCTGAAAACATGTAAAAGCAAACGAATACAAGCATAAGTATCCATACACAGTTGGTTTTTAAAGCCAAATTAAATGATTAATGGTAGGTTCACATTCGGTTAGAAGGTCAGCTATATATGTGCTAAATACTCTTAATTCTGGACAGGCTAGTTTGGATCAACTTTTAGTATTTCTGATATTATTTGTACATACTAAATTATTCTAGCTAAAACATAAATATGTCAAACGGGATAGAATTTTATTATATACGACCTCTTAAATCATTTATTCAAAGCATTAGTTTATTACTATAGAGATATTCTAGTAAACATACTTAACCAATAATTTATTTATGATAATTTAAAACAACCGAAAAAACCGGAAAAAAATGCTAGTTGGAATCAAACCGAGTACAGAAACCCACTCCTTCCACGGGTCTTTAAAGGATCAATGAATTTTGAAAACGGAGGGAAACTGATTGATTCGTGTTATCCACAACATTCTTTGACATTCCTTCTGATTCAACCAAAGTTAGAACCTCACAATAGCTTTGCCAGACTCCTATTCCAAGACTAAATGATTCAAGCGTAAGAATAGTACTTCCAGATGGAGCAATGAATATAGTTGGACAAAGCATGTAAATTTATAGGGAGATAGTCGGATTACATATTTTGGAAGTCGTCCACGCTCCAACCCCTTTGAGGATCTGATCAAGTGCCATTTTAAAAAGCATCCAACTTGTTTCCCTATTGAATTGAATAACAATAAAGGGGTGTCTTGGATGTGGGTTATGAAACTGATCATTATGTGATTTTGAATGCCTATAACTAGATTAGCAGCTCTAAATAGAAGTGCTTCACAAGTTTGAAGTTGTGATTACTGTTTAACAAATTTGAACTATTCAAATAATTAATCATGATCAGATTAGAAAGACAATCTTATATCTTTGAAAACAAACTAACATTAAACCATGACACCAGTTTTAAATGAATGGACTCAATAACTATTCGTGTTAAAAGTTTCATATACTCAATTTGTAAGACTAAAACCATAAATATGTATATATACAAGGACCATCTGTACAATAAGTCTAAATTATTTGATTTAAAGAAAATATGTAGATTCGGTTTTAATATTTCAGGAGACTACAACAAGAGAAGCCCTAACAGAACCCAATGTCGACTAAAGGTTTCAAGATCTATAAGTCTTTTTCGATCACTTCATGTTCAATCTTTCCTTTGATTTGATTTGATTCTGTTTATCTTATCTAGTAATTATTACATATATAAATACTCTCCATAGAGATTTAAGGTTTACAGCCAACTAAGCTAGTTGTATATAAATGGATTTAGGTGATAAAAATAAGCGATCTTGTACTCCTACCGCACACCTTCTTCCTGATGATGCGTTGTATTTAATTTTCAAGAAATTAGACTCAAAACATGATCAACAATCTTTTGGCCTAACATGTCATAATTTCCTTGATATTCAAAATACAAGTCGTAAATCCTTGAGACTTGGATGCGAACCATATTTCTATTGCTCATATGATCATGCAATCTTTCGTGATGTTGTTAACATTGAAACACTTCTTAAACGGTTTACACAATTACAGTCATTGTGTCTAGGCCGTTGCGTCCATGCCTCAGATTCATGTTTAGCTCTATTGCTAGAGCATGGTCCTAAATTGCACTCTCTTTATCTAGATGGCTGCTTTCGTCTCACCGACATAGGACTTGCTTCGGTTGCTTCCGGTTGTCAGTTGTTGTCCTCTATTAGCCTTTCTGAGTGCTCGGTCACAGATTCTGGATTAGAAATCCTTACAAAATTGTGTAAATCGTTAAAAGAAGTTAATCTTGCTTGGTGTGAAAACATAACTGACAATGGTATTCGGTCTCTCAACCAAAATTGTTGTCAACTTAGATCACTCAACATATCTGGTTGTCGTAGAGTGAACGGTGAAGGCTTCAAAGGCTTTTCTACATTGGCTTGTTTAGAAGCTTATAACTGTGTGTTTTATTCAATGAATGACGTTGTAAGTGGAGGTGGTCTCGAGTATCTAAATCTTCATAACCTTCACCAGTGCATTGGGGGATATGGATTGGCATCCATTGGTTTAGGATTTGCTCCAAATCTTAAAATTTTAAATTTTTTTGACTGCACATATGTGGAGGACGATGCTATAATTGAAATTTCAAAAGGGCGTCCATTACTGCAGGAGTGGAACTTGTCGCGTTGTGAGAAGATTGGGATCTCTGGTTGGAGGTCGATTGGATTATATTGTAAAAATATGAAGATAGTTCATGTGAACGAATGTCGCAAACTCGATGATAGGGGATTACTATCTTTGGGTGATGGCTGCAAATGTCTATTGATGATATACAGGTCAGCTGGTGATAAAATCACTACATCTGGGCTTCTCCTTTTCAAGAAAAAACGAGAGGATGTGGAGATCATATATTTTAAAGTAAAATATGATATTCGCCCCAGTTGGGCATTTACAGGCTTTAAGAGTAACTATTTGCAGGCTTGAAAGAGTGTTTTGAATTATTCTGCATTATATACGCTTATTCTTCTAATAAAATGATAGTTTTTTTCTATGGATTATTGCGGTTCTTTAATTTTGGTAGTGGTAATGAGTCTTATGATAATGTATAAAGGATTTGACGCATCTGTACATAGAGCTAAAGGCGGTTGTGGCGTCTTTGCAAAGGTAGCGAAAATTTGTTTAAACCATTGTTAAGTGAGTTCTCTACACTCTTATCTTTATATGTATGTTACATACGATTATTTATGATCTACAGACGGATCAGCCTAAGGGGCTGTTTGATAAAACCAAATGATTTAGTGCTGAATGGTTTGAAGGCTCTGAATGATTTGAAGACTCTGAATCAAACTGATTCTGAATGAAAACATGTTGTTTGGCAAGCATTCTGAATAAATATATCCGACTATAATTAACGTTGTAATTTATGTGATTAATTACATTTTTCACTTATTAGTTTTTATAACATATTTTATAAGATAGATTATTTGTTGTAATGTTTATTATTTTTGTTAGAATGGTTAATAATTAGCTTTCTTAATAATATTAGCTCATATAGTAAGAAATATGATTGTGCTTATGTTACATAAATCAACAAATTTTGAATAGCATAAATCATGAGATAAAAATATTACGCTAGAAGCAAATTAAGAAATCAAGATGATAAATATAGATTGGTATAAAAAGAATACACGAGCAAGTGAGATTGGTATATACTATTTTATTGTAACAAATAAAATATATGAGCATAGAATTATAAAGGTGGGGCAACTGATCGTACGATTATTGTTCTCCAAATAAAATATTTTATTGTAACAAATAAAATATATGATTGTACTGAATGATTTAGGAAGGCATTTATCCTTAGCCATTCAACGCCAAATAGGATGATTCAGTGGAAGGGTTGATTTTGTCAAACAACTTTGGTACTGACCGACTAGAAGTTTAACACTGAGTGGGGCTCATTAAGTGGCTATCAAACAGCCCCTTAAGCCTTCTTGAAAAATATTCCAGTTGGAGAATCTGTCATTTTTATAAGTACCCAAATGCTTCGAGTGGATAACACAAGTTCTTGTAACAAGGGTAGGAAAGAACTTATGAAAATAATTAAATTAGGACAACGGGATTCAAAAGAAATTTAATACCCCTTTTCAAGAAATGAAGATCAGGTTCAACCGGACCAGATCAAATCTTCAAAGGATCGGTCTCAAACACAAGATTTAAACCAAGACATGCAAGAGATCCTTAAAACTTTGTTACAATTTTAATTAACAGTTTTAGTTGGAAAATAATAATAATAATAATTTCTTATAGATCCTATGATTTTCTAATAAAATGATGTTTTAAAAATAATAATAATAATAATAATAATAATAATTATAATAATAATAATAAAGTGATGTTAAAAAAAAAAAAAAAAAAAAAAAGGCTCTTGAATCGTAAGGCTATGAAACAGCCACGAAGTCGGGCTCATGAAGCTAAAAATAAACATGTTAAATGGGACGAAAGTCAGCCAAAGTGCTTTTGTTTTTAACCATAAATTTTACAACCTGCACCACCTATTTCACAAATATTACGTTACATATGTCTCCAACGAGACTTGAACCCACAACCAATTAGTTGATAAGTCAATCAAATACCGCTGGGCCATTGGCCTTTGGTGCCAAAGTGCATTTTTTTTATTTCTGCAACCTCCTAAAACATTTCAATCGAAGAATTAGTTTATTATTGTATTTAAGTATTTTAGTAATCATATGTAACCCATCAATTATTCATTAAGAATCAACAAAGAACTGTCAGTAGATCAACCCAACCCGCTCCGTTTGACACCCAGTCACCCTATTTTGCCATATCTACAATAACCAAAAAAAAAAAAAAAAAAAAAAAAAAAATGAATATTCATCATTTACAAAATACCTTAACTAGTATAGTACATTGCAACATCAATCTTAACCCAAAATTCTCCTCTCATGTGGCCCACGCACTCCGTATTTCATCCAACTGTGAATCAGGAATCTTTGTCTTTGAGTCTAATAACTCAACCCACTCCTTCCATGGACTTTTCAGAGGATCCAGGTATTCTGAAAATGTAGGCAACATGACTGATTCATAGAAATCGTCAGCATCATTTAATATTTCTTCTGGTTCAACCGAAGTCAGAATTTCAGGTCTTATAGCTTTGCCAGACTCTTTTTCCAAAATGAAATGATTCCATCGTAGAAACAGGACATCAGATGGAGCGATGGGTAGGACGAAACGTGTGAATTTGTTAAGAGATAGTGGAATTATGTCTCTTGGCAATAATCCACGCTTTACTGCTACTGTTGCCCCGACCATTTTGCGAATATGATCAAACACTATTTATTATCAACTGTAATAGAATTTGTTGCATGGCATAATGTTTGGATGTGTTAGAAGTTGAGACAATTATGTGGTAAAAATATAATTATTCACGTAACTAATAGGTTAGGCGGTGATAATCATATTGGATTTTTTATATATAAAATTAAAAGTTTTTTTAAATTATATGCACAACATAAATGAAACGATTCAAAATACTTTGTTCAAAGTTCAAATCGTTCAATTAATTTTGAGATGCCAATTTCCGAATTCAATTAGTGTCATTTGATTGAAATAATATAACATTTAATTCAATTAATTTTGTGTTGTTCAATAAAAAATTAGTGTTATTAATATTTAATTGAAAAAAAAAAAACGAGCATACCTTCACAATTTGTGTTAAATCACTGCTCGAGGTGCATTTAAATGGCTGCATCGACTGATTTTGAAAACGGGAGGTATATTGAAATAAAAACCTCGATTCTAGTTTTTGGAAAATGTTGAACCGCGTTGACCGATTTAGCCGATTTTCATATGGTTTGGCCGATTTATGCCCAATTTGACCGATTTTTATCTGATAAATTGGTATGTTGACCATTTTTAACCAATCCCTTCAGTTTAAATCTGAGCAGTTAATCCTTGCCTAGCGCCTAGGCGCTGACTAATCGGTCGGCTAGGTCGATTTTTACAAAACTGGTAAGAACACACACTTACATGGTTTGTTTGAGTGTTACCCAAGCTCTTGATTCTTAATCATATATTTTGCACCTTATCATTCTACACGGGAAACCGAACAACCAACCATCACAATCCAATTTTATTCACATTTTACATACCATATATACTTAAACAATAGTCGGATTACATCTTTTGTAAGTAGTCCATGATCCAACCCTTTCGAGGATTTGATCAAGTGCCATTTTAAGAAGCATCCAACTTGTTTTCCTATTGAATTGAATAATAAAAAAGAGGGGTCTTGGATGCGGGTTATGAAACTAATCATTATGTAGTTTTGAATAACCATAACTAGATTAGGAGCTCTAATTAGAAGTGCTTCACAAGTTTGAAGCTGTGATTACTGTTTAACAAATTTGAACTATTCAAATAATTAATCATGACCAGATTGGAAAGACATTCTTATATTTGTACTACTTATAATGGAGGGATGACCCTATCTCCTATTTATGAGTTTAAGATTTCCTAAATTAGACTTTAAGTAAATACTACTTACAAAACATAATATACAACTATGTAAAGCACAATTGATTTTAAGAAAAATTATTTCTTACATACATACAATTAATACACAATTCAATTCACCTCTTCACCAAAATATACAACTCTTTAACCACAATGTATAATCTAATTAAGCTTTCAAAACATAAATCTGAAATCCAGCATCTCAAAACAAAATAACATTTGTTCACCGGAAAGTTTAGTCACAGGGTACCCGTCGCCGCATCGCGCGGGTACCCTACTAGTGTTTGAAAACAATCTAACATTAAACCATGACGCCAATTTTAAATGAATGGACTCAATAACTATTCGCAGGGACGGAGCCAGGGGTCCCGTGTGTGTCCGTGACACCTATGGATTTTTTCGATTTAGTGTTAAGTTTTAGAAAAAAGCATTGATTTTTTCCAAATGCATCTTAAATGACCCCGGTCCATTGAAATATGTTTTAAGTCTTATTTAGTTAGCATCTTAAACTCTATTATATTATGGTTAAAAAAATTTATACATTCGGTCATGTTTGTTCCTAGCTCCGTCCCTGACTATTCGTGCTAAAAGTTTGATATACTCAAGTTGTAAGACTAAAACCATAAATATGTATACATACAAGGACCATTTGTACAATTAATCTAAATTATTTGATTTAAAGAAAAAAAATTTGATTCGGTTTTGTTATTTTTCTGGAGGCCACAACAAGAGAAGCCCTAACACAACCCAATGTCGACTAAGATCACTTCATCTTCCTTTGATTTGATTCCGTTTATATAGTAATTATTACATATATAAATACTCTTCATTGAGATTTGAGGTTTACAGCCAACTAAGCTAGTTATATATAAATGGATTTAGGTGATAAAAATAAGCGATCTTGTACTCCTACAGCACGCCTTCTTCCTGATGATGTTTTGTATTTAATTTTCGAGAAACTAGACTCAAAACTTGATCAAGATTCTTTTGGCCTAACATGTCACACTTTTCTTAATATTCAAAATACAAGCCGTAAATGCTTGAAACTTGGATGCGAGGCACATTTAAATTGCTCATATGATCATGCAGTCTTTTTTGATGTTGTTAACATTAAAACACTTCTTAAACGGTTTACGCAATTACAGTCATTGTGTTTGGGTTGTTGCATCCGTGTCACAGATTCATGTTTAGCTCCATTGCTAGAGTATGATTCTAAATTGCACTCTCTTTATCTAGATAGCTGTTATCGTCTCACCGACATAGGACTTGCTTCCGTTGCTTCCGGTTGTCAGTTGTTGTCCTCTATTAGCCTTTCTGATTGCTCGATCACAGATTCTGGATTAGAAATCCTTACAAAATTGTGTAAATCGTTAAAAGAAATTAATCTTGCTTGGTGCGAAAACATAACTGACAATGGTATTCGGTCTCTCAACCAAAATTGTCGTCAACTTAGATCACTCAACATATCTCGTTGTCATAGAGTGAACGGTGAAGGCTTTAAAGGCTTTTCTACATTGGCTTGTTTAGAAGCTTATAACTGTGTGCTTTATTCAATGAATGATGTGGTAAGTGGAGGTGGTCTCGAGTATCTAAATCTGTGTAACCTTCACCAGTGCATTGGGGGATATGGATTGGCATCCATTGGTTTAGGATTTGCTCCAAATCTTAAAATTTTAAATTTTTATGACTGCACATGTGTGGAGGACGATGCTATAATTGAAATTTCAAAAGGATGTCCATTACTGCAGGAGTGGAACTTATCGTTTTGTGAGAAGATTGGGATCTCTGGTTGGGAGTCGATTGGATTATATTGTAAAAATCTGAAGATAGTTCATGTGAACGGATGTTGCAACCTCGATGATAGGGGATTACTATCTTTGGGTGATGGCTGCAAACGTCTATCGATGATATACAGGACAGCTGGCGATGAAATCACTAAATCTGGGCTTAGTATGTTCAAGAAAAAACGAGAGGATGTGAAGATCAAACATTTTAAAGTAAAATTGGATATTCGCCCCAGTTGGGCATTTACAGGCTTTAAGAATAACCATTTGAAGAGGAATTGAGGAAGACTTGTGCTACTTATAAGACTTGGAAGAGTGTTTTGAATTTCATTATATAAGCTTAATTTACTAATAAAATGATTTTTTTTTTTCTGGATTATTGTGGTTCTTTAATTCTGGTAATGGGGATGAGTTTAATGCATAAAGGTTTTGGCGCATCTGTACAAATAAGGATTTGTAATTGTGATTGAACTTAGAGCTAAATGTGGTTGTGGTGTCGTCGCAAAAGAAGTAGTGATAATTTTTTTCTAAGCCTTGCTAACTGTGATCTCTACACTATGTTCATATGAATGTTACATATGATTAATTGATTATTTATGATCTACAAATGCTTCGAGTGGATAACACAAGTTCGTGTAATTACGTTGGAAAGAACAATTGAATAGTGCTATTTAAATTAGGACAACGAAATTCAAAAAGAAATTTAAAAACCCCGTTTTTCAGAAACGAAGTTCAACCGGACCAGAACAAATCTCAAAGGATCGGTCTCAAACGCAAGAATTAAACCGAGACATGCTAGCAAATCCTTGAAACTTAGTTACAGTTTTAGTAGTAAAAACAAACATGAAAGAGGCTCGTCAATCATAAGGCTTCCGAAACAGCCACAAAATCGGGCTTATGAAGCTAAAAATAAACGTGTCAAATGTGACGAAAGTCAGCCAAAGTGCTTTTGTTTTTAACCACAAATTTTACAACCTACACCACCTATTTCACAAATATTACCTCACATATATCTCTAACGAGACTTGAACCCACAACCTATTAGTTGATGGGTCAATCACATACCCGTTGGGCCATTGGCCTTTGGTGCCAAAGTGCATTTTTTATTTCCGCAAACTCCTAAAACATTTCACTCAAAATAATTAGTTTATTGTTGTATTAAGTATTTTAGTAATCATATGTAACTCATCAATTATTCATTAAGAATCAACAAAGAACTGTCAGTAGACCAACCCAACCCGCTCCGTTTGACACCCAGTCACCCTATTTTCCCATATCTGCAGTAACCATTAATCAAGAAAAAAACATGAATATTCATCATTTACAACATACCTTAACTAGTATAGTACATTGCAGCGTCAGTCTTAACCCAAAAATTCTCCTCCCACGTGGCCCACGCACTCCGTATTTCATCCAACTGTGAATCAGGAATCTTTGTCTTTGAACCTAGTAACTCAACCCACTCCTTCCATGGACTTTTCAGAGGATCCAGATATTCTGAAAATGTAGGCAACATGACCGATGCATAGAAATCGTCAGCATCATTTAATATTTCTTCTGATTCAACCGAAATCAGAATTTCAGGTCTTATAGCTTTGCCAGACTCCTTTTCCAAAATGAAATGATTCCATCGTAGAAAGAGGACATCAGATGGAGCGATGGGTAGGACGAAACGTGTGAATTTGTTGAGAGATAGTGGAATTATGTCTCTCGGCAATAATCCACGCTTTACTGCTATTGCTGCCCCGACCATTTTGCGAATCTGATCAAACACTATTTATTATCAGCTGTAATAGAATTGGTTGCATGGCATAATGTTTGGATGTGTTAGAAGTTGAGACAAGTATGTGGTAAAAATATAATTATTCACGTAACTAATGATAAAATGACCGGTAGACATTTTTTTTAAAATGTAAATCTTAAAATATATCAGTTGGTTGGTGATCAACTAGTTAAGATTTTCCATATATTTTTATCAATGATCTTTGTAATTTATCATATGCAATTCCAACAATTGGCTTTTTTTGCAATGGAAACATTCATGACTATGTGAATCAGACATTATAATAAACCGTACG
This sequence comes from Chrysanthemum seticuspe, assembly GCA_019973895.1. Lineage (NCBI taxonomy): Eukaryota > Viridiplantae > Streptophyta > Magnoliopsida > Asterales > Asteraceae > Chrysanthemum > Chrysanthemum seticuspe. The sequence continues at coordinate 92,328,651 of BPTQ01000009.1, read as the reverse complement.
TTCAAGTAGCTCATTTCCCTTGGATTATTAGGTCTGATCTGTGTTGTATTGACTACAGAATGGTGCAAGGATAATTACATCAGGGTTATGACAAACTTACTTGATGCAGCATGAATGACTCCCCACAAATCGAGATCTCGACATAACTTCTTCCAAACAAATGTTTCACCTTTCCGCATGAACTTTGGAATATATATCTAAAATGAATATCAGTTATCCGGTCATTCTCATCGGGTTCATGTAACCATTTCCCAAAAATTGGTGGATCATCTAAACTATTTTCATTCACATCAGATTCTTTATCAGAACCAATGGATCTTCCCGACATTTGTTCTCCGTCGACACATTCCGCGACCATTTCATCTGTCCTCGGAACTTCTTCTTCATCACATTCGTCAATCTCTTTATACTCGGATGGGATTGTATAATTATGAAAAGGATGTTTTCCCTACAATAGAATGGTCAAACTTAGAAGTCAAACGTGTAGGTTGGGTAACGGGTTGAACGGGTAGGGTCTGGTTGACCCATTACTGTTTTTACTTCTCTTATAATCAAATTAAATTAGTAGCTTGCAAAAATTAAACATACAGATTATTTATTATTTGTTCCTTTAGTTGCTTATAGAGTAAGAATTAATTGCATGTTTATAACTTTAATAATTAATAAAATAAATAAGTTAGAAACATAAATACAATAGCCAATATACTTTAAAGGATACCTCAAAAAAACTAAGGATGTTATTAAACTCTAATAAGTGATGTTGGACTTCAGCTTCTGTGAAGTTACTAGAGATCCCAATGACTTCCAAAGGAAGTAGATAACCATATTTCCGCATATTACATTCCTCTTGAGCATTAAAACCCCTGAAAACATGGTGGCCAGAAGGATAATTTATTTTTCTTAAGTTTTGTTTATAAAATAAGTATTAATAAAAGAATAGCATTGTCAAGGTGAGACATTTCTTACTTTTGTGAAGGCAGAATGCTGAAAACTTTAATGTTTTTAGGAAGATAAGTATTGACAACATTTGCGAGTGATATCCCATTAGGGTCATCAATCCAAGCGTTTTCCGGTATTTCCATTTTAAAGGATATCATTGTTGATAAAGAATGAACCTGGAATAAAGGATAAATTAGATTAGGAATGTACGCATACAAACTATAAGAGGAATATAAATTGGCGGTAACGTTGATTTTTAACTCACTTCGTCGTCGATTTGGCTACTAGTGGCCCAAGCTATCTTGTTCAAATCCCCAAAGTTACTGTCACGAATTCCGCCCGCTTTGTATATGGCGGTTTCTAGCTCTTTCTCTATGTCTGTATAACATAAAACGCTTCAAAAAATGCATATCCATGCTTTTGCTAAGCTGTTTAAAAGTTAACATCCTTGAATTTGTCAACCAAGGTTACTTTTACAAAATTCTACTGAAATCAACAATCGAATGTAGTTTTCCAGGGGGAATGTTTCTGATTGCTTATCCTAATCTACGTATCCGCTAAAGAAGTGCTTATTTACTTAAATAATAAGAAGATATGGAGTTTCGTCCAAACACTCAAAAGTCAAAACTGCTTATGTGGTAGTACAAAATTAACCAAATAAGCACTTAGATGAGCAAAATTCTAAACACCCTCTATGCTGATAATTTCAATGGGTATCAGATTAATTCAATTTAGATCCGTGCTTTTATAAACCTGAACGTGTGACGATGCTCTATAATCGTAGAACAAAATGAAAATAGGTTGAACAAGTCCATGATTGCTAGTTTGCTAATTGCTACAAACCACTAAAAAAATACAAGTTTTGTTGCAACAGAAAAGAAAACAGTACATTGCTATAAATGGTAACATTTCAAGGTTCATTAGCAAGTTTACATGAAAAGGTATTTAACAAAAGTAAATTGTTTTAGTTTCCAAATACTTTGTAAGCTTGTAGAGCGAACATGTATATGATGGAGGTTCAGTCATATGTGATAATTAAGACGGAAAGAAAACTATGATACAAGACGAATATACCATCGTTTTTGCATTAGCAATCTGCGATGTGCATGGTGGAGGTTTATTTGACACCATTAAAGAACTTGAGGTCATCGAAATTAGATTCAATCTGGATCATCTAATTTTTTTAATCCGCGGGTCTCAAAAGTTATATTGTTGGTGTCACTGAGTTCAACTACAGTTTGAAGCTTAGTTAAACTCAATTATCAGTATTACAATATTCAGGGGCATTTGCTTAAGCTTATTTATGGGGGCTTATGAGCTTTTATGTTTTCAGCTCATATTTCATAAGCTCAATTTATTCGGCTTAGTTTGAAACTTGTGGGCCTATATAAGTTTATTATGACATAATAAACGTATATAAGCCCATAAATCACAAAATAATCCGGAAAAAGGGGGTAAGCCGTAAGCCCATAAATAAGCTTAAACAAATACCCCATCATAATAACAATAATGTTAATGTAGTAGTGTATTGGATAAAGTTTGAAAGGAATTGACTGGTTAAATAGACCGAACTGCAATTACATATATATGCATATATATTTCAAACCCCACATGCGTCAACTTTGGGGCCGGCTTAGTTTTGAAGAAGCGGAATATTGACACGTGTTCTATTACAGAAATTTGGGGTGTGTTTAGTTGGTGAGAAATGTCCCCTTTTTCAGGAAATTTTTCATAAGAAATGAAAAAACAGAAAGTAGTTACAAATTTTTGAGAAATTTTTCTAAAAGAATGAAAATCTCATTTCTCAAATTTTAACTAAAAATCTGAAAAATCCAATTTACCCTTCTCTACTTTTCTCTAACTAGAAAATGAAAAATGCCCATCATCTAAACGAGTTTTCCAACTTCTTAACACTATCCTAGAGAAGAAAGCCCCTTCCGTTCTCAAGAAAACTAAAAATGAAAAAGCGATTCTATGCAACTAAACGCAACAACCTTAATACTTCATCTATCCTTGTCTAACATATTTCAACCAATCAAAATGTTTCTAAAAGGTAGGATGACATTTTTCCTAAACCGTGTGCAATTCGACTAAGTTTCGAATAAACTCGATATTTCGAGCTCTATTAATTAAAGCTTACCTCCGTTATCCATGCCAACGTAACCAACGCGCATCAACACTTTCCTCTTCCTAAAACCTTCCCATTTCTGACCTAAATTATCATTCACAGAACAATTAGACGGTACATTAACGGTTATGGATTGAGTAGATGAGGAGGAACAAATGAATTTAATGGTATTATTAGTTTTGTAATAAAGGGTTGATAATGATAATGGTATTGAGAGATTGCAAGGTGTTTGGGTGTGAATAAGGGAGGATAGAGTGAATATTGTTGAAGCTGCCATTGGAGTTTTGGGTTTTCGAGGTTGGAGATGATGAAGTGAGTTAATGAGTTTCAAAGATGTGTCACTTGGTGTATCTTTGTTTTGTCAAATGATGCATTTGGTCCATGTCAATCTATGTTTTACATTGAGGGTTGTTTGGAAAAGAGTACATCAATGTAAGTGTTTGGCTTAACTTATCATAATTAATAAAGTAAAATGACAAAAGAGTACATCAATGTTAACTGGGTGTAAATAATTAAATGAGGGTATAAATATCTTTTGATATAATATTTTTATATAAGCTCACTCCTTGTCAAATAAGCCACAAAGTTTGGGTTTATCAAAACCTCTTATATTTTATATAAGCTCATAAGCCCACTCATGTAAGCTTAGCCAAACACTTAGTTTAGGCTTATTTAACACATCTAAGCTAATACACTCAAAATCTTGTCATATAAGCTTAGACAAACACCCGCTGAATCCAATTCAAGTGTTCGATGTTTTACATTGTTGGCATTTTGTTTTAATTATTTGTATATTAATGAGTAAAGAATAAAACATATGCACGTTCTTGCGTGGTTTAAAGATAAAGAAAACCATCTACTTTGTCATACATGTGTCATTTTGCTTAATTTGTTTTTAAATAAGTCATTTAGGGTATTATTGCTGGGAACATCATATTTTTTTATGTATTTTTGTTATCTACAGTTTGAGGTTTTAGTTGTGTGAGGATTGATGTGATTGAAAAACTTTGTATCTTTAGTTGTAATGTTGTAACACTATTTTGAGTAATAAAATTTTTGTTGTTTCTAAAAAGATGTGAATTGTTTATGCGATATTTTGTTAAAAAAAAGTTATGTTCAATGAACATGTATATATAAAACTCTTTGATAACTATTGTTATATCTAATGAAGAACTTTACATTCACTTGATATAAATCTCAAACTGTAATATTTATTCAATTTTTAATAGAAGTGGAGCCAAGTCAACTTTTATTATAAAAGTTGGCCTTATACAAAATGATTATTAAGAATTCGATCTTGATATTAAGATTTTATGATTCTGCGATACTGCAAACCAAATACGATTCAATCCTACATAGGATCTTTGTGAGTGTAAGGTCTCAATAGAATCACTGTCTTAACCATAGGATCGTAAGTTCTCGATTCGATCCGATCTTACTTTACTCGAACGAAAAACTAAAAAATTACAAAATTTTGGATTGAGTTTTACAGAATTGAAAAACAAAAGATGTAATAATCATGATTTAGTCCGACATTTCCATGAAACATTTATATAAATTTGTGTTTGATATATAATAAACCTGTATATTTGTATAATATTACCACGAATATTAAGAAAATGAAATATAGTAGAATCTTAAGATCTCTATTCGATCTTACAGTGTCGATTTTGCAAGAATGAAAACAATCATATGTAAGATCCCGATCTTGAAAACCTTACTACGTAGCTTATAGAACATAATGTGCGCATGATTTATTGTTGTGAGTAATGTAATCTCAAAATGGATATCATAATGGATCTCAAAGACTGATTTGTCCAAAGGAATGCATTGGAGCTTATCATGAAGAAAATGTATGTTTTGTCCTTAATGTCATAGTTTATGTGATTAAGGCTTAAGGGGTGTTTGATAGATGGCCTTGTACCTTGAGTAATAGTTGTCTATTATTATGTTATTTCTAGATGATTGGTACCCAGGGGGAGGTCTAATTTAAGCTAGAAGTATAATTTTATAGGTGACTGTTGTCTCATAAGGAAGGTTTCTTGCAACCACATGTGTGTTTAGAAATTGGTTTATCTCTAGTCATGTTTTCTCCCACAATCTTTTTTATTATGTTTGATGATGCTTGGCTATAGCCAAAGTCTGTTATTCTTTGGTGTGAAGATGTACGAAATGTAGTCATTCTTGTTTGCAAAGCCCTGGTTTTAGCTTGAGAGTGAGGATGAGAGCTGCTCATTGACAGAAAAATACATTCATTAGAAGGAAATGTAGTCCTTATTTGGTGAATGGTGAAAGAATTATGGTTTAGTAGTATTAGTTCAAGTTTAGTATGGTTCTCTTGTAATTTGTTCTTAATACCTCTTGTTTGGATGCTATGGCTCCAAGCTTGATTGCTAGTTACATGTACATATGTTTGATGCTAAAGCTAATATATTTCACCATTTCACCAAAAACATGTGCATGATTATGCAAAACTACGAGGGAGCATGAATACTACAATCAAAACTTAAAGGGTGAAATTCCAAAAGATAAACCTTCTTACAAAACCCTTTTATCATCATCTCCGCCCTTCACCCTATCCATTTCACTCACACTCTCCTCCCTCACCAAACTCGCCGGACCTTCACCGGCCTAAATAAACACACACACACACACACACACAAAATGAATCCTTCACTCCTCACAACTCAACAACCATCACCTAACCTCACCACACCATTTCTAAACCCTACTCTCAAACCCTCACCCAACTCCCTCACCTTCCACAACCGGCGCGTACGCTTCACGCGCCGCCACACCTCCACCGTACGCGCCTCCTCCACACCGGAAGCATCTTCCGATGTGTTTGGAGGAAAGAAGGAGCTGACGCCGTTACAATCAGTAATAGACTCGATGTCACCGGCAGTTAGGTTAGGTACATCAGTTGTGGTGGTTGCTGGTGCTTTAGCTGCTGGTTATGGATTAGGTTTAAAGTTAGGTGGGAATAATAAGACTGCTGGAGTAGGTGGAGCGGTGGTTTTGGGCGTTGCGGGTGCTGGTGCGGCTTACGTTGCGAATAGCTCGGTCCCGGAGATTGCGGCTGTTAGTTTGCATAATTATGTTGCTGGTTCGGATCCGGGGTCGGTTAAGAAGGAGGATATCGAAAGTATTGCTAGCAGGTTGTTTTTTTTGTAAACTGGAATGAGTTTTGTGTTATTTCTAGAAAGTAGTCGTATAATTGTCAATTTGGTATCTGATTATATATGGAATGTGAATGTGTATTTGATAAATGTATGATTATATATGGAAAGTGAAGGGTATAACGGTCATTTCACTATGATTTTTTTTGCTTTGTTAGTACAGGTTTTTAGGTTATGTAGTGTTGTACTGCGTATGTGATAATGATTTGTTCATATTTGGAAAGTGAGGTGTATAATTGTCAATTTGATACGGGTTTTGTGTTGTAGATAATGAAAGTGAAGGGTGTATATGTAAACTTATAAGTTTCATGCGTGTTTAGTAAATGTGATGTTAGGACTATATGGATACTTGGGGTGGGTGTGTGTGTGGGGGGGGGGGGGGGTGTTATTATTGTCAGGTATAAAACGACATTGTGGAAGCGGATTCAGTTCAAGTAGATTATACAGGGAAAGTTGAGGGTAATTACATGCTAAATAGCATAGTTATCCTGCTACTATCAACTGTACGTTTCAACAATGATTGAAGACTTGAAGTAAATAAGAGAATATATGTGAAATATATGTAACTATGACAGATGAGTTTTTTTGTTAAGGAGACAAAGCTGTATATGAAACATGTGTTTGTTTTGTTATATATGCGACAAAAGAACTGTCAATACTTATTATGGCCAAGATTGACCGCAATTTTGATCTGACGGTGTCAGTCAGCGAAATTGCATCTCTGTTTACGCATTATATATAGGGAAAAAAAGCAAGTTTATATTTGAAAGATGCCAAAATTGGAAGTGTTTGATTAATGGATTTGCAATTTGTTGCATTATTTATGGTTTGACAAATGATTTTCCATGGATGAACCTCTTTGATACTGTATTAGTTACGAGTCATTTGGTTTGGCCACATTTTATTATAGGAAAACTAGATTTAGACTTGCTGATTGCTTTGAAACTGAGGTAGGATGACATGCATAATTGCACATTTTAGCTGATGTTAAAGCAAAATAGGCTGTAGCCTATTTGTATTATCATATAATCAGCGAGCCCTGATAATGAGTATTTTGACTGGCGATTCTTATAGTTTTATATATTTGCTAATTTCAGATACGGTGTTAGCAAACAAGATGAAGCTTTCAATGCAGAGCTCTGTGATATATATTGTCGGTGAGTAGCATTTTATTAATAAGAGATGCATTGCTCTTATTGTTCATATTATATAAGTGTCCTTTTATCCCTTCAGTGGCCGATATTATATGGTCATTAGCGACTGTTTTCATTCTCAATTCTTTATAGGTTTATTGTGTGTCATTAGATAAGTCATAAGAAAAAGGTTTTGTAACTTAAAAATAATTTTTTGTACTTTAGTGTTTTATCAGTTACATATATTTATTCTTTTCAGTCAGAATTACTTTTACTGTCAAGTGTCAACTGCATGTCATTTAGTTATATATAGCAAATTTAACCCAATATAGGCGGATAGGCCTGTTTTGGGTTGTATTTTATTGATGACACGGCAAATGGTTATAACCACATATCTTAGCTAAAACAAAACAGGTCAAACTGCTTAAATGTGCTTAAGCATGCTCAAGTGTTTACAAATACAACCTCTCTATTTATAAACTTTTTCCCTAGTAATTTCAGCTTTCCAAATTATAATTAAATGGAACAGTAACCATGGTCATGAATGCATGTTACCATCCTCTCATTCTATATATTTCTCAGATATGTCACATCTATACTTCCTTCTGGAGATGAAGATCTGAAGGGAGACGAAGCTGATATTATCATAAAATTCAAAAATTCATTGGGCATTGATGACCCAGATGCAGCTGCCATGCATATGGAGGTACTGCAACAACATTGATTTATCGATTCCTTACTGGATAATAAGGCTTACCCATTTACTATTGCATTTGTTCTACAGATTGGTAGGCGTATTTTCAGGCAAAGATTGGAAACTGGTGATCGTGAAGCAGACGCAGAACAACGCCGGGTAGGTTACTTTTCAATTTGTTACTAAATTGGTATATGAGATAGAGATGCAGAGCTTGATCATTGGTGTGGTCTCCAGTGCAGGCATTTCAGAAGCTGATCTATGTTTCAGAACTCGTGTTTGGAAAGGCCTCGGATTTCCTTTTACCTTGGATGCGTGTGTTCAAGGTTACCAAATCACAGGTATTAATATACCCAGACACTTCTTTTTTGCTTCATAGAATTACAAACTCAATAAGAAATTATCTCTACATCCACAAGCAGCTCTGGTAACTTCCTGATTATTGGTGATTATGTGTTCATTAGGTTGAGGTTGCTATACGTGATAATGCCCAACGGTTGTATGCTTCTAAGCTAAATTTGATTACCCAAGGTAAATATTCTGTTTGCTTTAATAAGGTTTTTACTTCAGTTACTTAGCCGTGCAGTATTACCATGTACTGTACTTGTGTTTGGATGTGCTTTGAAAGTGATTATCTGATGCAAAATAATCAAGATCGTCTAATCAGCTGAAATAGAATATGCTGTTTAAGATAGTTCGAATGTGTTTCTATTAATTAGAGTTGTTATAATCAAGAGGTTGTAAACGTATAACAAGTTCTTATTGTCTAAGGAGTTTTTAGATTAAATGACTAAAAAAGGCTTTTTGGTGAGAGGATAAAAATATTCTTCTAACGCACTGTAAAGTCTCTAAAATTAGGATATCAGAAAGTAAAATTGTAGCTTTTTACCATTTGGTAATCAAGTTAGCTGCAACTGGTATGAAACTGAGAAGCGGAATTTGTTGATCGTAACATAAATATTGGGACTTAAAATAATAATATTCAGGTCCAAGACACCAATCCAAAAACCCCCAAAATACCAAGTTTATGTTTTTCAAGTACCTCAAATTTAAATCAACTCTACTGTCTGCTCTACTGTACTAGATTCATGTTACACTTTACCATATGCATTTACTTGTTTTTTTATACATTTTTTAGATATTCATCCGGAAGATCTTATTAGTCTGAGAGATGCACAACTACAGTGTCGGCTTTCAGATGAGGTACATATTGTTAAGGGCATAGCGACATAAATATGTGATTAGCAGTTTTAATTGCTTAACCATTGGGTTGTATTTTGTTTTTAGCTAGCTGAAGATATGTTCAGGAATCATACTAGAAAGCTCGTTGAAGCAAATATATCAACTAGTATGAATGTACTCAAGTCCAGGACAAGAACAGCGTACGTGATCTTGCACCTTATCAAAGTCTTTCTGTTTTTTGTAACACGTGAATTAAATCTTATCTACTGCTAAAATGTATTACGTTTTTTAGTAGGGATGCCAAGCTTATTGTTGAGGAACTTGATAAGATATTGGCATTGAACAACTTGCTAATCTCACTGAAGAACCATGCTGATGCAGACCGCTTTGCTCGTGGGGTTGGCCCTGTTTCTCTAAATGGTAATTATGCTCTTATCTGGTGTATATTTTACGTTAAACATTACATGTTCTTGTTATAGTAGTGACTGGTTGCTACTAATTTTATATTTTTTTTTGTAGGCGGTGAGTACGATGGTGATAGGAAGATGGATGAGCTAAAGCTCCTCTACAGAGCATATATTGCTGATGCTTTACAAGGTGGTCGTATGGAGAAAGACAAGGTATAAGAGTTGAACCTTCTTTTGGGTATCACATATATCAGTGAAATTGAACTCCTGATGTTTGTGAAAATGTTTTTTTGTTGTGGGTTCCATTCCAGGATCCACAAAATGGATAATAAAGAAAAAATGGTATAGGATACGAAACTTAAAATTTCAGCATATTCTTAATGTTCTTTTTTGTGTCTATTGTAGCTTACTGCACTGAGCCAGTTGAGGAATATCTTTGGTCTGGGTAAAAGGGAAGCTGAATCTATTGCAATTGACGTTACCTCAAAAGTATACCGTAAGCGCCTTGGCGAATCTGTAACTGGGGGCGCCTTAGCAGCTGCAGATAGTAAAGCAGCGTTTCTTCAGAATCTTTGTGAGCAGTTGCACTTTGATACTGAGAAGGCCATTGAGATCCATGAAGGTAGCTTATACCTTTTTTCCATCTGCGTAATCAATTATGTTTACGAAAACCATGTTCTTACAAATAATAATTAGTTATCTAAAAATAATATGATTTAGAAGGCTGATAGCGTTAAATATTTAAATTACACTCTGGGCAAATTTCAACCTGTTTCCCTTGTATCTAATGTATTTTGGTTTAGCCCATATGGCATATAACAAAATACCCAAGTTATTGAATATTGCAAGTAAATGAGTGGAAATTGATGCCTCTGTTATGTCTAAAGAAATGCTTATATTCATATTCTTTCTGCTATTAGTAAACATTTTAGTAATAGTTTTACTGTCTAGCTTGACTTATTAAAGCTGTGAAAGATGTTATATCTTGATATATGTGCATAAGGCTCATAATGTTTTTATGTGTAATCGTTATATAGAAATATACCGACAAAATCTCCAGCAATATGTGAAAGATGGAGAGCTTAGTGATGACCAGGTTCAGGCCCTGGAGAGGTTGCAAGTTTTGCTTTGCATTCCTAAACAAACAGTTGAAAAGATTCACGAGGAAGTATGTGGTACTTTATTCGAGAAGGTAATTCACATACTGCTAATCATTTCATTCATTTATAGTATATGTGCTGTCAGCATCTTTTGATGTCTGTTAAGGAGCAACGCTTGACTTTTCTCATGGTTTTAACTCTAAAGTTAATGTTGATTGTGTTTTAAAGTATGTAAAATACCCTTCAATAAGCGAAAAATAAAGGGATCTTCTGACCGAAATTATAATGGGTAGATGAGTGACTTTGGCATAATTCTAGAAAAAAGAGTGTTCCAATTTTAATTGAGTAGGTTGGTGCCAACTTCAAGTTACGTTGTCTCTGTGGTGGTACTTTTTCAGTGATTCTTTACCAACTGTATCATTGATAAAAAAATTAATTTCAGGTTGTTAAGGAGGCTATAGCTGCAGGAGTTGACGGGTATGATGCTGATGTTCAACAGTCTGTAAGGAAGGCTGCATATGGTTTACGGCTAACAAGGGGGGTGGCCATGTCCATTGCTGGCAAGGCGGTAAGTGCTACTTCATGATTGTTGTAGTATTGGTAGAGGCGGCAACATGAGCTGGCTGAATATCAGGTCAAATGGGTATCTTGAGTTGATCATGAAACTTCGTTATCCCAAAAATTAAAATTTAATAGTGGATAATTTTATTTTTATTGCAACTAATGGGTTAAGTATGATGTCAAAATTGTATAATTTTAATACTGATCTGGCTTTTGAAGTAAATGATTTTGAACGTTTATGCATTACGTAGTTTGGCTGATTTCCAACCCTTTTGACCCATTGACTTGTTTTTTTAGGTAAGTTTGTATTTACCTATTTGATCCACTAGATATAAAACACAACCCAAATCGACTCAATCATACATAAAAATTACAATCACTACCTTTAGACAATATCAAGTACATGCTTTTATTATTTAGTATATTCGCCATTATAGTTATGACACAAATTTATGCAGGTCCGGAAAGTTTTTGCAAGTTACATACAAAGATCACGAGCATCCGGTAGTCGCACAGAGGCTGCAAGAGAACTCAAAAAGATGATAATGTTTAACAATCTAGTAGTGACCGAACTCGTGTCGGATATTAAAGGAGAATCATCTGAAACCACAACAGCTGATGAGCCTATTGAAGTGGAAGCGACACCTGTAAGTGAAGTAGACGATGATGAATGGGAGACATTGCAAACACTTCGAAAAGTCAAACCAACCAAATTAAACCCCGGCAAAGCGGGTCAAACTGAAATAACTCTTAAAGATGACCTACCGGAGAGGGAAAGAACTGAGCTTTACCAGACTTATTTGCTCTATTGTTTGACTGGTGAAGTCACGAGAGTTCCTTTTGGTGCACAAATCACCACAAAGAAAGATGACTCAGAATACGGTTTCTTGAAACAATTAGGGGGTATTCTTGGATTAACTGATAAAGAGATTGTGGAAGTTCATAGAGGCTTAGCTGAAAAGGCTTTCACACAGCAAGCTGAGGTGATATTAGCAGATGGGCAGCTAACAAAAGCTCGAGTTACTCAGCTAAATGAGCTACAGAGGCAAGTTGGATTGCCATCTGAGTATGCTCAGAAGATCATAAAAAATATAACGAGCACAAAAATGGCAGCTGCCCTGGAAACTGCTGTGGGCCAGGGTAGGCTCAGTATACGTGAGATCCGTGAGCTTAAGGGATCAGGGATTGAGCTAGATGCGATGGTATCACAGGGTTTAAGACAAAATCTCTTCAAGAAAACTGTAGATGATATATTTTCTTCAGGGACTGGAGAGTTTGATGAAGTGGAAGTTTATGAAAAAATTCCGGAAGATCTTAGTATCGATGTTGAAAAGGCGAGAGGTGTTGTTCATGAACTTGCACGGACTCGGTTGTCGAATTCTCTGATTCAGGCCGTTTCGTTGCTAAGACAGAGAAACACTTCAGGGGTGGTAAGTGTAAATGATTTTTCATCTATAACTTAGATTGACAGAAGTGCGTACTAAACATAGTTTAATTAAAAATTTGACTAACAAGCACAAAATAGGGGAACTTGTTGGAGTAAGTTATTAGTTTCAAGTAAAAGTGATTCGAATGTTTACCAAATAAGAAAGTACAGTTATACAGGCTTAGTTGAGTTGGGCTGACCTAAAATACTTTCTAGAGGTGGCAAAATGGGTGGGTTGGGTAACGTGCTTACTGATTTATTTAGATGGTTCTAAACAGGCTTAGTTGAGTTGGGCTGACCTAAAATACTTTCTATCCATTTTTTTTTTTTTTTTTTAAATTAATTAATTAATTAATTAATTTTTTTCTTTCTGTGAAAAGGTGAAATATTATTAATCACAAAAGTACATAGACCCTTTAAGTCTTTAACATTCATGGACATACCCCATGATGTTATTACTAGAGTCTAAACAAATAAGCTGGCTATCAACAAGCATTTTTATTGTTATATGAACTAAACTTAGAAAATGATTTATTTCTCAGCTTTTTCCATTGATTTATTTCTCAGCTTTTACTATTCGTTCGATGATAGAAACATTTGGTAATTACATTGCTATCTAGTAAAGAATTACGCTATAAATATTAAAGATAGGTTGCTATTTTGCGTATGTTTAATAGTACACTGTTCTTGGTAAAAGGAAAGTAAATAGCATTTTCAAAAAGACCTGTTTTGTATAGACATTAAAATCTTCGGAAAGTTGGTCCACGTGTGCCATTGCTATTGTGTGTTGAACTGTGTTAATCTGGAAACTTTTGCCATCAATATGCAGGTTTCTTCTCTAAACGACTTGTTAGCCTGCGACAAAGCCGTACCGGCGTCACCGTTATCATGGGAGGTGACTGAAGAATTGGCAGACCTCTTTTTAATATATCTAAAAAGTGATCCCGCGCCTGAAAAGCTGTCACGTTTACAGTACTTGTTGAACATCAACGATGCAACAGCAGAAGCACTACAAGGGATGAAGGATCGAGCAACGCCAACTAGTGGATCTAGTGAAGAGGAGTTTGTATTTTGAGTAATGAGTTTTTGGCATTGTGAGTGATAGGCAGGTCAGGCGTTATAGGTGAGTATTTTGATTGTTACAGTATGTATTGTTTAATGAAAGGAGACGATATTGAAAAACGTCCACTAGAGAAATGTTGTAAGATGCTTAAAACTGTATATGATGGAACTGATCAGAATTTAATGATCTGAATAACATGAATGCCAGATATCGAAATGGTTAAATATCTGAGATTCTGGATCCATCATTTTTGTTGATGAAATTAGGGCTGAGCACCGAAGGTTCAAAACCGAACCGGACTGACGAAACCGACCGAACCGACAAAAACCGAACCGGACCGACAGCCCGTCGGTTCGGTTTTGGTTTCAGGTTTTACATGCTTTCGGTTTCGGGTCGGGTCGGTTCGGTTTCGGTTTGTGTTTTTCACGCTTTTTAGTCCTCGGTTTTCTCGGTTCAGTTCGGTTCGGGTCGAGTCGGTTTATGACCGACGCTCGGCCCTAGATGAAATATTGTTGAGTGGGGTTTGCAAGTTGCAACACGTGAAATGGATATTGTCTTTAGGTATGTTAAGAATTGTGGAGTTTGAGAGTGAACTGGGTTCAAAATAAAGTAGAGTAGACTGATAATAAATTGATTTGGTCCCGTTCCAACATGATGCCCCTGGTGAAATAATGTATTATCGTTGATATCCACCACGTTTCATTCCATGAACTTGTATAAGATTTTGCATATCCTTACCAAGTCTCACAAAATATGTCAGTTCGTCAGACCTCCCTCACATGTGATTCGTGTAATGTCAATGGTCCAAATCACCCACCATTGGTGCAAAAATTGAGTCAGGTGAACAAATTGTTGGATCGTTCGACCTAAAGATGTTTTGATGCCTTAATGGTTGGTCCGGACTTGAGGTACTTTGATCCCTAGGTGCTTTGGTTCTTGGATGCTCCGATCGTCAGGTGGAAGAATGATTGTTACGGTATTAGAGACCTCACTCACCACGGGTGTTAAGTCTGTGACTAAGCTCCGACATAAGGATAAGTATTAGAGCTTGATAATAAATGTATTGTTCTTTATAATAAACACGAGTATTAATGCTTACCATGAGGTAGTTGGCGCGTATTTATAGTTCCCAAAGATGTACCTTTTTACTTCTATAACATTATTAGTATGAACCGATATCATGTCTAGTGGTCTTTAGCACGCTTGATGCATAGACATGCTTATTATCCTGTACGATGCTCGTATTATCCTGTAAGCCAATCTAAGTACGAAACCGATCCATCGATACATCATAATCCGACATGACTGTATGCGAAATTGGATACTAAGTTCATGGACCATAAATGTAACTAGTACTAAAGATATCTAAAGTTAAAACATAAAGGACCTAGTTGCAAATCATTTAAACCTTTACACAATCCAGTGAACCCGTCAGAATCCGTTTTTTCTTCCTTGATCGGCGCTTACTCCGTCACGCATATTCTCAAATTTGTATGTATTTCCAACTTCATTTCTTTTAATTATTCTTTATTAGAAACGATATAGTTTTTTTACCGAAAAATAAATCACTCATATTGTAGTTTTGTAGTAATGTTAGTTGAGGAGTAGTTATTTTTTGTTTATTTGAATTAGAAATGAAGGTGAAAATTGGATGTTATATAGTATGTGAGTATTTGGCTGAATATAGGAGTGCACACCAAGTTTTTGATATTTTGCGCCACTGAGTTGCTAGTTGAAATTGATGTGTAGTAGTTTGTGCGGCGAATATGTAAGAAGGATGTTTTTGCTTCGGGTGAATGGAAATGTTACAGAAAGTGTGTATTGTTTAAGGTGTTCTATGCTTGGCGTTCGTTTAAGTTTAGGGGGTGTTTGTTTAAGCTTATATGTGGGCTTATAAGCTTATTTGATTTCGGCTTATGTTTTATAACTCATAAGCTTCAATTTTTTGGCTTATTTTGAAAATTATGAGCTTATATAAGTTTATCATATCATAATAAACTTATATAAGCCCACAAGTCTCAAAATACGCCGGAAATTTGGGGTTTATGAAATATAAGCCGAAAACAAATAAGCTCATAAGTCGCATATATAAGCTTAAACAATCACCCCCTTAGTCTTATAGTTCTAGGTGTTTGGTAATTTAGGTGTTATTTTAAGCTTTAGTCCCTTGACTTTAGGTGTTGCTTGTTGGTGTTTTTGGTTTTGAGTTGATGTCATTTTAGGTTTGGCGGGTTTAGGTGTTTTGGTAGTGGGGAAGTATGTTAGGTGTTGTGTGTCGGTTTCATTTTGTATCCTCTAGCATCTTGCTAGCTATTTTTTGATATATTTGCCGTTCAAAAAAAAAAAAAAAAGAAAAAGAAAAGGTGTATATTGTTTTGTTGCAGGCATAGTGTTATCTAGAAATAAGGTAATATTATTACGGAATAATGATGGGGTTCTCGGGAAAGGAAAGCAGGCACCATGATAAGACTGAGAGCGTCGGGAAGAGATGGGAATATTATGAAACATCTGCTTATTGGAATCTTTGACCGCTGGAAATATGAAATTAGCTTGCGTGAACCTCTCAACGGAATTTTACTATTAAGTAGTCAAAGTTATGTGTTCATTCTTAGTGAATTTGCTAGTATATACTGGTAAGAACCTACTGGTAGTAATAAGACGTGGTTTTATGGGGCTTGATAGTGGCTCATATCGTTTTGTTAAAATTCTTCTATTATAATGGATGTTAAATTGGTACATCCATGATAATGTGTTAGTGAGACTAGTGGGATCGGAACCTTCAAATCTAACTTGTTAAAGTGATTCTGTGAATATGCTGATATGATCTTATTGTTGGTCCCTTTTTTTCTATGTATTTCTGACTAAACATCGTTTATAAAAATACCGCAGTTTATCTAGCCGCTATGGGGACTGAAGGCCCTAAGGACTCGCTGGATTGGAAATCCATTGGTGACTCGGCAAAGAGTGATCCTGATGCTGGACCTGTAGTGAAAAAGCGGCTTCCGAAAAAGATGCGGCACATTCCAGACTATTATTTTCTTCCTCGTAGATCCATGCTTGCTAACATTGCAATTTATGGGTCGTGCATTGTTGGTGGAATTGGAGCTGGGATGCTGACTGAAATCTGGATTAACAAGAAAGTTCAAGGTACTCGCTATCAATCCTGTTGAACTATTTTGCTGATAATTACGCGACTAAAATAATAGTAGCTTTGAAATATGACTATTTTATATACTAGGGATTATGTGAGTTGATATACTCTGGTGAGGTTTTTTTTTTATAAGAAAGCGTCCTAAGTTCCTGTTTTGTGGTTAATGTACTTCCTAAGAAAATATTGCTTATGTGTATCAGGATTAACGAGCTTTTTGATTTTGGTTATATCCATGTTAAATGAGTCTAAATATTCAATAGAAAAACAACTAAAGGTCTCCACTATTTTCTTGATAGTTTTCTTCTCATACTCGCTATGTTTCGCAAATGAACGGCTGCTTACTTAAGCTGTGTTTATCCGATTTTTCAAAAATTAAGTTTGTGGATATCTAATTACAAAACGAATTAATGTATTACAACAGAACATGTATCTTAAATTTTTTGGTTGGGACACAATCATTTATTTTGCTACAAGGAGCATGCAACCAGTTTAAAGTTATATCAGACTAGCTTTATAACTCATTATTCAAGATTTGAGTTCATGCTTTCCTGATGAGGAAACGGAGTGAAAAATGGCTGATTATCATTAAGTTCTCTAGTTCTGTTTATGTTATAGTTTTAACATATACCTTTACTCATTGCAGAGGATGGAAATGGTGTTCTTTGGGAATTCGATAAATAAACTTGAGATAGCACTAGACTGCCTATGCTTTTGCTATCTACTACTTTCCAAGCACTGGTAGAGAGAAGGTGTAGGTGAAGGAAAGATAGATAAAACAATATGGATCATTTTGCTGCCGAAATTATCTTCAGACATTCTTTTAGGATCAGATCATTTACATTAGATATTTATTTGGAATTTTGGATGCTTGGTGTATTGGTGCATCAAATATGGCAGCTTTATGAATCTTTTTGTCATGGAAGGCCTTGTGGATGTACACACAATAATGTGCCCATAAGTTAAGTTATTATGATATATATTACTTTCCTGTTCTACCCTATCTGTCTGAAAAACGTATTCAGTGACATGACATGTAGTTTAACAAAAGTGTGTGACTAATAATCAAATTTTAAGGACCCTTCATATGATACAATTAACTAAATTTGTGTACCAAATGAGCCTCAACAATATCTTGAAATGGTTGTTAATGGGCATACAGGTAATTATGGATGCACATCTTTCTACTTCCATTGAAAAAAACTTATATATTTTTCTGATACTACACAAAATATAAGCTGTTGCATCCTTTATGTCATTTATGATGGACAGGGTTATAGCTGTAGTAAATAAACCAATAAGCTGTGATTGTAACAAAGCATATGCTACTATAACAAACAAGAGAAACCTGTTAGTTGATTTCAACTATCCTTTTTGCATGCTCTTCTTACAAGAGAGGCTTCATGTATAACAAACCATAATGCTATAGATAAAATTGTAATCACCAATAATTCTTACAAGAACTAACACCATTCCTGAAATGATTACGATCCCTCATAACTATCTCCCTATTATATATCCTAGATATAAGCTTCATGACAGTATGACAATTGTCACAACTTAAATTTTTCACCGCTCGAATTTCCTTACCAAAAGGGATACTCATGAGCCCAAGCAACCGCAATCCTCTCGCTATGATAACAAACCGACCCCGATTTTTCCTCATCATCTATATCATGGAGCACAAAACCAGTGTCCGCCTCATAACCTGCATCTTTTAATTTCTTTCCAATATCAACCAAAAACGCATGTGAACTATCTCGTGCCACAAATTCATGTGCTAGATTGTCTACTTCAATTGAACTACTGCAAACAGGTTTCTTGCGGACCCCACTTCTATCATTAACTTTCGACATTTGCCACATCCTTCCGTCTACTCATGGGTGCGCATAAATTTGACAAAAAGACATATTACCACCATCAAGTGGTTCTACAGAATAGATCCTGTTCAAGTAAGATAGAAGTGGTAATGAAAAAGATGGTCTGATTGGAGCTTGTAGATAAAACTTGATCATTTAGCTAATGCAGCTTGTCAAGCAAATCAGCAAATGATAAGAATCGGTATTAAGAACGAAAGGCTATTTCTAGTGAATGGTGTGCTGCAAGTGAAAAAGCAGAATTAGTACAAAGTTGGTTTAGTGGATGAAAAAGGTTAAAGCAGTTGCTATTAAGAAGAATTTTACTGAATGCAGTTAGCATTAGTCGATGTAACAAAAAAGACAGGAAGACACATAATCTCGATCAGATTCAGTTCGAGAAGCAAAAAAAGAGTGTGTTGTCTGTCAGACAACCATGTAGCCATGCCCAAGACCCATCAGATGGTTGACAACGATCCTCTACTGTAGGGATGGCAACGGGTCGGGTTCGGGGCGGGTTTTAGCGAACCCGTACCCGTACCCGTTTATAATATCCAAACCCGAACCCGCTCCAATACCCGATGGGTACCCGATTATTATTATCCATCGGGTTATCGGTTTTTCCCTGCGGGTATCGGTTATCCCCAATTAAAATCATCGTTGTATAACTCAACCTAAAAAAAAACCAAAACACACTAATATATTCAAAGTTTTTAGAAGTTAAAGAAAGCGACTTCAATATTCGTAATGTTTGAAGATTAAAGAGTTAATGTGTCATGTTTGTGAGAATTAAAGCGTCAAGCGTAAGTGTTAATTTAGTAGTTTGTAATTACCAAGATATATGCTATTAAGGAGTAGAGTAGAAAAAAAATTGTGCAAGTTTAAGAGCTCAAAACTTACTAGGACCTTATATAAATTAGCAAAAAAAACGGGGTACAAATTCGGGTATACGGGTACGGGTATTACTAGAACTGTACCCGAACCCGTACCCGAAAAGAAAAGAATATATCTACCCGAACCCGTATCCAAACCCGCAAACCCGCCCCCGAACCCGACCCAACCGGTTCGGGTTTCAGTTTTCCCCATCGGTTTCGGGTTCTTTTGCCATCCCTACTCTACTGAGCCATGGCCGAAGCCATAAGGCTCGGTTAATCACGCTCTAGCTACGTGGTCATGGCTCATCAACCAGACATGGGTTTCTGTCTCTTGAGGAATCAAGAATACAGAGGTACGAGCCTATAGAACAGATCCTGTTCAAGTAAGGTCGCGTTGGTTGGTTTGTTCACCCTCCTTTTAAACACTATATCATTTGCATTTTTGGCCGATGTGGGATGAAACTTGGTTCTTTTCTTTGAGAAACTGACACATAGAAAATGGGTTTTCTATAGGTTAATGGGAAGTTCTCTCATAAGACACTATCACAGATATATATTCGACAAAGCCATACATCAGTTTAAAAGATTTTTTTTCAAATATTTAGTTTTGAGGACAACTGATTACAAAATGATTTCATTTATCACAACAGAAAACGTATCTTTCATTTTGTGGTTTGGGACACAATAATTTATTTTGCTAAAAGGAGCATGCAACCAGCCTTGTGCTATACGATTATCAGACTAGCTATATCACTCATTATTCAAGGTTTAATTTCTTCCTTTTCTGATGAGATTATAAAAATAAACGAAAGATAAATGGTTGATTTGACTGTAACATATCTTATGTTAAAGTAGTTTGAATAATTGAATATTTACATATACATTTGCTCATTGCAGATGGAAATGGTGTTCTTTGGGAATTTGACAAATAAATTTGAGATTGCAGTATTTCTCAGTGGCTTCCTATGTTTTTCAAAACTACTACTTTATAACCGGTGGCCTAGTGGCAAAAGGGCTTGTGACTATCACTCTAAAATGTGTGAGGTCTCAAGTTCAATTTCTGCTAGGTGCAAACAACCTTGAAGTGGCCACGCCAACCTCCTGAAAAGGGAGGGCTTTACCTGGTTTGAGTCTATGTGGCGGTGGGTTCACACCCCGTGGATTAGTTGGCCAAAAGGTCGGAAACCATGGTTACCCCAAAAAAAAAAAAAAAAAAAAAAAAAAAAAAACCACTTTATGAGTGTTGGCAGGAGAAGCTGTGGGTGAAGGACTGATAGATAAAACAACATGGATTATTTTGCTGCCAGAAAACATGTTCAAACATTCTTTTAGGACCAGATCGTTTACATCTTTTCTTTGTCATAAATCATGGTGTATTTATGCATTCAATGGCTAAGTTTTATGAATCTTTCTGTCATGAAAGGCATTGTGGAAGTACCTGCTTTGGATTATTAGTATAAATACTAATGGGAGGGACGTCCCCTAAACTATACTATTTTATTCGTCTCTGTTTAGGCCGAGCGTGTTGTTGGGCCTTTTTTTCCTCCGGGCTTTGACCCGTGTCCACTTCTAATACAGTTCCGCTATAGTTACTTATAGTGGTGTTGTGTGCTTTCTTCGCAAAGAAGAAACGTTACCGTTACAGTGTTTGGTGACTCATGCAGATCTTGAGTCGTTTCTTTGTGCCTGCTGCATGTTGTTTGTGGTGCGGGTTTCTTTGATGTTATATGTTGATGTAGTTTGATGCCGTTGAGGTTATCACTTTTGTTTCTTAGCTGTAGTTTGGGGACGTTCCTTCCCATTAGTATTTATACTAATGGATCCAGCTGGATATTTGAGGTTAGGTTTCGTGTCTGAGATTAACCTTTATACTTTGATCGTTATTGATTTTAATTTCGTTTTTGGAACAATTAAGGCTTCCATTAGATTGGGGCCTCATGTTCATTTGATTAGTTTAAAATTTCGGGTTTCTATTAGGTTGCGGCTAATGGTGGTTTCATGGTTATTTGTTGCTAAAAAAATTAGGGTTTCATATTCTCGAGAAGGTGGCTCCTATAACATCTTATATCAATTGGGGCTTTTGTTGTGGACTTGCGTTCGTTTGGTTCCAGGTTAACAAATGGTCTATTGAGGCGTTGTTGGTTTTAGAATTGATTAGCCCGT
This sequence comes from Chrysanthemum seticuspe, assembly GCA_019973895.1. Taxonomy (NCBI): domain Eukaryota; kingdom Viridiplantae; phylum Streptophyta; class Magnoliopsida; order Asterales; family Asteraceae; genus Chrysanthemum; species Chrysanthemum seticuspe. Next base: position 92,306,797 of record BPTQ01000009.1, on the reverse strand, counting down.
TTGGTTCCGGGTTATGTGTTGCATGTTTTGTGACATCAGTTGTTGATGTATTATCGTGATTTCGTAACAGAAGCACTTTTATGCTCAGAAAAGTTTGAGAGCGGCCATATCTTGGCGAGGCGTTTATAGTAACGCAGCCATGGCGGCTGTTCCGGTTTTGTGAAATTGGTTATTGATATTGACTTTGTTATATTGTAACTTGATTTTAGAGTTGGTGACTCCGTTTACTTCCATGTTATCAGTCATGTGTTTTGTGACATCTGTTGTTAATGTATTACTGTGATTTCGTAGCAGAAGCACAGGGTATCATTGTAACGGGTTTGTGGCCATGGGGACGTACTGATATGTGTAGCCTGTATCTTGGCACGACATCCTTTTAGGGTTGCAGCCATCATGGGCAAGTACACATTTTTCGATTGATGCAACTTAGGTGACATTGTTTGCCTAGCTGTTTCGCATTCGGTATTCAAATGCACATCTGCAAGAGTTGCTTTTAACAGTACAGTGGCTATGATGAGTTTTAACGGGCCCGGTAAAGAGCGAGATGGTTCATGTCTTGGCATGGCAGCCTGTAGTGGCTGCAGCCATGGTGAGCGCATCTGCTTTTTCCGAATGCTGTCCTGTCACACCCCCAATTTACCTGTTTTGCAGCGGAATGGAATTCCTGGGGGATTGACTGTCATAGCACCACAATCACAGTTATATTGAACGACCTAAAGTGTCGTTTAAAAACACATCGTTGGATATTTCATAAAAACATTCAGAGTACAACATCGGTCCCAAAAGGTTTACAAAGTTTGCGGAAATACAATTATGTTACAAATCCAAACGATGTTTTTGAAATAAAGTACCATAATGTACAATAATGTAAGTCGACGCCGCGACTCAAAATGTAGGTCCCTAAACCATGTCATGATGATAATGCCTCAGTTACCTGAAAATACATTGCTAAAAAGGTCAACAATAATGTTGGTGAGAAATCATAGGTTTATGTAAATGTTTTATACGACTACACAAGTATAGATCAGGCATGACAATCAAGTCACGTAAAAATGTTACAATTGCAATAAGTCCATGACACCGAAACTAGACAAATCATAATGTATGCCCCTGCAGAGTGTTTGCCAGACAACTCCGTAATGTTATAAAATGAAATGCATCCGTATGACTAGTTGGGATTCACCAACCCGGATGGAGGCGTCACCCTCGATAGATCTATCCACTCATCCTCGCTTCAAAGATTAACGGTTCATGTTCAGGTAATGGGAATGGGGACTTTCAATTGGCAAATAAGGTAACTTAAGCAATGTAAATGATTTTAACATACTTGGTATCGTAATAAAAATGTTGTGCAATGTATTCTCCCCCGTAGGTTTGAAAATAATCGAAAGCATGTAAAACGGGGCTATGAAAACTCACTTGGTAAACTGGAATAATGGCAAAAGTGAGTACACCGAGGTATAATGTGATGCTTTAACCGGGACCTATTACGAATGATATGATATGTCATGAGTTGCAATGTAATGTTATGCATGCATTTCGTATGTTATTTATACCATTTGCGAGTTTTGAAAATATTACTTTTCGTCGAAAAATACTCTTTTGACGTCTTGACCCTTCAAAAATGACTTTACAAGTTTTTACGTCAAAATGTCATCCTACAATGGTTTTATAATGATTTATGGTGAAATTATCACTTTTCGTCGCAAAACAATGTCGTCGGAAATATCATGAAATTAACAAAAATGGCTTTAGAAAACTAGTCGTAAAATGGTGTACGTCGATCGTTAGAGAACGAACTCGACGGTTTTGGAAAGTTTGTATCGATATCTAGAAGTTTCAGTTCAGGATTTTTCGTCCAAAAGGTCTCGATCATAAAGATAATAAGGGTTAAAGATGGTGGTTTTGGCTAATAGTTGTGCAGAAAAATGAGTTTCGGCCAAGTTTGAACATCCGTAAATAATTTACTACAACTCCGCTATACAAACGGCTTGTCGTTTTGAAAAATATGCCCGGTGAACTTGATTTTACTAGAAGACATTTCGTTCCAAAAAGTTTCACAACCTCGTTAAAAACAGCCCTCAACATGGTCGATACAGCTACCGTAACACTTGTATCGTAGAAATAATATAGTTTTTCAGAAAATAATAGTTACGGCAAGTTTATGAAAACGTGCATATCTTTGTCGTTTCAAATCCGTTTTCTACGTATAATACGTCCTTAGCTTCGTATCGAAGTAAACTAATATATTTTTGATAAGTCGAAATAATTTGTGAAGCTTAAGGCTCATTTTTGACTCGTACAAGAAAAATATAGTATGCTGAAATTTCTGAAAATATAAATTTCGTCGTCAAACTTTAAAAATTCATAACTTCTTCGTTATAACTCCGTTTTAATCCGTTCAAGCGGCCACGGATTCGTTTTAAAGTATATTTTCTAAATATCAAGACCAAAAGGTCGTGCCTACTATCGGTTTTTCCAGAAAATCGAAACAAGGACAGAACACAATATATACTTATCGAAAATAGTTTTTCTCGGACAAAACCTATTCTAATCCCTTCAAATCAACTCCAAAGCTAATCTAATCCTACCATACACCTTCTTAGGGTGTCATGGGTTCCTAATCACCATCAAGACCAATGAATACCAAGGGGATAATTATAGGATGACCAAATATATATATATACTCTAAAATCAAGTAAAAATGGTATAAATCACATATGTCTTGCATGTTGCTCCAAAAATGAAAAGATACATATGAAATGAAAAAGGAAACATGAAAATGAAAGAAACATGCTTACAAGTGAATATGATGAGGTGCAAGTAACAAGGTTAAACTTAAATACTCTTGGTTTTTATTTCAAAACCTTATAAAGAGTATAAACTAGATTGATTAAACACTTGAGAAAATTTTTGATGATGATTCCTTTGAAAACCCCTATGTGGCCGGTTCTTGATGAAGGAGAAACAAGAGAGAAATATTTTGCTAGTACTATGAGAATTATGTTGAGGTGAATGAATAAGTAACAAGTAAGACTTTTATGTTGTGTAAGATTTTTAACAATCACAACCATACCATCATTAATGAATACCCTCCCCCTTGGTCGGCCAAGGTGGGAGGGATTTAGATATTTTGTATTTTTTTTTTTTATAAACTTTACTTGTATATAATTTGTATAACATTTGACAAAAGTGTAAGTAAAGTGTAGATATTATTAACTTGTAGAGTAAATGGTATTTCTTGGTGCAAGTAAGTTTTTAATAGGTCAAAATAGAATGTAATGAGATAATAAAAATTGTAAAAATACATTCCTTGTGAAATTTGAGTGATAAAAATAATTATCGTATAATTTTTAAGAAAACGTCGTAATAATTTAACTTTAACGATTTATGTACCAAATAAATTTGAAACACTAGGAAAACTAAAAATATAGTTTTTATAAACTAAATGTAAGTATAAAAATATGTCGGGATCATTTTTGAAAGTAACGGATTAAATATTCAAAATAATAACTCACACGATAACGTTTATTTAATATAAAAATTACGCGTTAAATGTGAAATGAAATGTCATGAATGAACTAACGTGATGCAAATGATGTCAATGAAATATAGACTAAACTTAGTCCATATGAAATGTTCGTGATGTAATGATCATGAATTCGCCGCTAAACCTTTAAGGTTACGCGAATTTGAAACAAGTAAACCAAGTTTACTATAAATGTTGAAATAGTGAGGCATAAATTGTGTCGAGAAATGACCTGAAAGTACGGTTTGTCACATTCGCCCATCCAAAAAGGAATTCAGTCCCTGAATTCAATCGTTGTTAGGTCTAACGGTGTCGGTGAAAAGATGAGGATACTTGTGTCGCATCTGGTCTTCCCGTTCCCAAGTAAACTCAGGACCTCTTCGAGAATTCCAACGAACTTTCACAATAGGAATACGACTCTGTTTCAACTGCTTGACCTCGCGGTCCATGATTTCTACAGGTTCCTCCACAAAATTAAGTTTATCGTCAAGCTGAACTTCGTCCAATGAAATAACGAGCGATTCGTCCGAAAGACACTTCTTCAGGTTTGAAACGTGAAACGTGTTGTGCACATGACTGAGTTCTGGTGGAAGATCAAGTCGATAAGCTACCGGACCAACTCTGCTCAAAATCTTGAACGGTCCAATGTATCTCGGATTTAACTTTCCGCGCTTTCCAAATCGTACCACGCCCTTCCAAGGCGATACTTTCAACATAACTTTGTCACCCACTTGGAATTCCAATTCTTTGCGTCTAACATCCGCATAACTTTTCTGTCGACTCCTGGCAGTTCTGAGTCTATCACGAATTTGAACTATCTTTTCCGTCGTTTCCCGTACCATTTCTGGACCAGTAAGTTGTGCGTCACCTACCTCGGCCCAACAAACAGGTGATCGACACTTTCGACCATAGAGTGCCTCGAATGGTGCCATCTTTATACTGGTGTGATAACTATTGTTGTACGAGAATTCTATCAATGGCAAATGGTTAGCCCAACCATTTCCAAAATCAATTACACATGCCCTCAGCATATCTTCTAACGTTTGAATTGTCCTTTCACTTTGACCGTCGGTTTGTGGGTGATATGCTGTGCTCATCTCTAATCTGGTTCCGAATGAATCTTGCAATGAATTCCAGAAATTTGAAGTGAATCGACTATCTCTGTCGGAAATGATAGAAATTGGTGCGCCGTGCCTCGAGACTATTTCCTTGACATAAAGTCTAGTGAGTTGCTCCATGGAATAAGTCTCTCTAATCGGTATGAAATGGGCTGATTTGGTAAGGCGATCAACAATTACCCAAATAGCGTCGTAACCTCCCGATGTCTTAGGAAGTTTCGTGACAAAGTCCATCGTAATGCGTTCCCATTTCCATTGAGGAATTTCTGGTTGTTGGAGTAATCCTGACGGCTTCTGGTATTCGACTTTTACCTTAGAGCAGGTAAGGCATTTGCTAACGTACGTGGCAATCTCCGCTTTCATGTTCGGCCACCAATAAAGCTTCTTAAGATCTTGATACATCTTATCCGATCCTGGATGAATAGAATACTTTGACTTATGCGACTCATGCATAATCAATTCTCGTATTCCGCCATACAATGGAACCCACATTCTATCCTTGAAACATAATACTCCATCTGCTCTTTTTACAAAACCATTTGCGTTCTCGGGCATACCATAAAGCTTTTCACTTGGTCGGTTTTCCTCCTTAAGTGCCTCGACTTGTGCTTCGTGGATTTTCGATGGTAAAGGAGAAATAATCGTCATTCCCAATGATCGAACTCTTAAAGGTTTAGGCCTCTCTTTCCGACTAAGAGCATCAGCCACAACATTGGCTTTTCCCGGGTGATACTTGATTTCACAGTCATAGTCGCTGAGTAACTCCAACCAACGACGTTGCCTCATATTAAGCTCCTTCTGATCAAGAATATATTGCAAACTCTTGTGGTCCGTAAACACTGTGCACTTTGTACCGTAGAGGTAGTGTCTCCAAATCTTGAGCGCAAAAACTACAGCTCCTAACTCGAGATCATGAGTGGTGTAATTCTTCTCATGAGTCTTAAGTTGTCGAGAAGCATACGCTATCACCTTCTCATTTTGCATTAAAACAGCCCCTAATCCTTTATGCGAAGCATCGCAATATACAACAAAGTTCTCAATCCCTTCGGGTAGTGCCAAAATTGGCGCACTGCAAAGCTTTTGCTTCAACAACTGAAAAGCAGCTTCTGGTTTCTTTCCCCACTCGTACTTCTTGTTTTTCTGTGTCAACTTGGTCAAAGGTCTTGCTATCTTCGAAAAACCTTCGATGAACCTTCGGTAATACCCGGCTAGTCCTAGAAATTGTCGAATTTCTGTAGGATTTGTTGGAGTAGCCCAATCTTTCACAGCTTCAATCTTTGCGGGATCAACTTGTAGTCCTTGACTATCAATGACATGACCAAGAAATTGCACTTTGTGGTTCCAAAAATCACACTTCGAAAACTTGGCATACAACTTCTCATTCTTGAGTAGCCTTAAAATCGTCCTTAAATGCTCTTCGTGCTCTTCTTTGCTCTTTGAGTAGATCAAGATGTCGTCGATGAACACTATCACAAACTTGTCCAAATACGGCTTACAAACTCTATTCATGAGATCCATGAATACCGCAGGTGCATTAGTCAATCCAAACGGCATCACTTGAAACTCGTAATGACCGTAACGTGTTCTAAACGCTGTTTTCGGAATATCCTCTTCCCGAACTCGAAGTTGATGATAACCCGACCGGAGATCAATCTTGGAATAAATACTAGAACCTTGCAACTGATCGAATAAATCGTCAATTCTGGGGAGTGGGTAACGATTCTTCACCGTTAACTTGTTCAACTCTCGATAATCTATGCACATTCGGAAGGATCCATCTTTCTTCTTCACAAACAAGACCGGTGCTCCCCAAGGCGAGGAACTCGGCCTAATGAATCCTTTGTCTAGAAGTTCTTGCAATTGATTAGACAACTCTTGCATTTCGGATGGTGCTAGACGGTACGGTGCTCGCGCAATCGGTGCAGCTCCGGGCACTAAGTCAATTTGAAACTCTACTTGACATGCCGGTGGAAGTCCTGGTAAATCCTCGGGAAAAACTTCAGAAAATTCACGGACAATAGGTACATCTTCAAGTCGCTTCTCCTCCGACTTTCTCTCGGTTACATGGGCTAAGAAAGCAAGACAACCTTTCTTTATGTACTTCTCCGTTTTGATGCACGATATGATACTAAGTCTAGTTCCACTTCGTTCCCCACGAATAATCAAAGTTTCGCCGTTGTAGGGAAGATGAACAACTTTCTCATCACAAATGATCTTTGCACGATGCTTAGATAACCAGTCCATGCCGATGACGACGTCGAAACTACCAAGTTCTACAGGCATGAGGTCTATGTTGAAGGGATGATTAAGAAAATTGAATGTGCAACCGCGGACAATGGTGTTGGTGCTAACTACGCTACCATTAGCTAATTCAACGTTGTATGATATGTCTAGTGTAGTTGGTTTAATGTTGAGCAAAGGTGCAAATGCAGTGGACACAAAACTTTTATCGGCACCCGAATCAAATAAAACTGAAGCATAACGATTATTGAGAAGGAACGTACCCGTGATGACATTCGGGTCCTCCCTATCTTCTCCGCCTCCTATGACATAAACCCTTCCTTGTGCCATACCTCCTTGATTCGGATTTGCTTGATTCTTTCCCTTCTTACAATCAGATTTGTAATGTCCACGTTCCCCGCAACCAAAACATGTAACTTGTGGCGACTTGCAATCCCTAGTACGGTGACCAACTTTCTTGCAATTTTCACATGGATCAGGACATCGACCCGGATTGTGATGACTCAAACACCTATTACACTTCGGCAAAACCCCCGAATATCCTTTTCCTTCCTTTTGACCCGCAGCATAAACCTTAGCAACCTCTTGCCTTTTGGGTGGTTGTTGAGTAGCATTTCTACCCCTGGTGTTGTCCCACTTGCGCTTGTTATTGTTGCTATTGTTGTTGTAGTTTCGGTTAGTGTTGGTGTACTTACCTCTCTTCACCACTTGTGCCATCAACTTCTGAGTCACTCGAATAGCTTCCTCAATTGTTTGTGGATCAAACGAAGTCACATCTCCTTGAATCACTTCGGGAAGTCCCCCGATGAAAGCCTCTAGCAACTTCTCGTTATCAGAAACCATGGACGGGCATAACGCAGCCAATTCTTGGAATCTCCGAATGTAAGTGTCAATGTCGTACCCGATAGTCACTAGTTCATAGAACTCGGTCTCCAACTTTTTCACTTCCGTTCGAGGACAAAACTTCTTAGTCACCAAACCCTTAAATTGCTCCCAAGTAAGCTTGAAAGCATTCTCCATTCCAATCGGTTGAGCATAAGAATTCCACCACGATAATGCTCCATCGAGTAAAGTACTCGTAGCAAATTTGACCTTACTGTCATCCGGACAGTTACATAGCAAGAATACGGACTCCAATTTTTCAAACCATCGAACCATTGCTGTAGCTCCCTCGGTACCTCTAAATTTCGTGGGCTCACCACTTTTGAAATCCTTGTACGAACATTTCTTAACTCCGGATCCTCCGGCATTTCCAGTAGCAGCAGCTAGCCTAGCAGCTTCAGCAGCAGCCGCGGCCTCAGCAGCAGCAGCAGCCACTGTTTCCCGTTCAACTCTTAAAGCATTAGCAATGCTATCATTCACCAACTTTTGAATTGCTGCTTGGGTCATTTCAACTGTAGCTTTCTTCGGTGCCATAACTCTTCAAAATCACAAGATGAAACAATCATGAGAACTCGTAAGTAGAAACAACCATCATACAAATATATCCACAACCACAACATGCATAATGTAAATGGAATCACAACGGAACAATAACGAAATATCACAAATATAATCACAACACACGTGGATAATATACATGAAAATTTCGGCCTACATGGACCGATGTCATACATAATAAAAACCATTCCTACATAGTAGAGTCAATACTTGATATATTTGTTTGTACAACAATCAAAAGACAACAAGTTCTTTAAACTACGTCACACACCTTGTGACTAGGATAATAATGGTCAAAACTATACATGACAAAAGTCTACATAAGGCACCTCATGGTGCTCCGCCGGCCCTATCCTGAAGATCGCGAACCTGAGTAGTCAAGCTAGCCACTAAACTCCTCAACTCTCCAATCTGACCCTGCAAAGTAACAATACTCTCACGAGCTAAAGATAACTCCTGTGCCTGACTCTATAACTCATCTCGTGCCATATCGGCTCTGTCAAACAACTCGGGCATCTCCTGCCTCAACTCCGTGATATGCTCTCTATCCTCTATCTGTCTATGCTGAATACTCTGATGAGATAAGTCAATCGAAACCCTACCTAACACTAGTCCCTCGACCTCCTCAGCAATGGGCTCAATCCTATCTACCGACAGTTCCTCCAACTGTCGCGACAAACTATCAATCTGGATCTGCTGAGCATCAATACGGGCTCCTAATGCCTCGGTAGAAGGCTGTCGTGCAGCCGCAGCCCTAGAACTCTCTCCTAACTCGAACCTAACAGGTGGCTCGGGCTCAGTAGATGGTGGTGTAGGGATATCAAAACGAGCACGCTTTTTGGGCGGCAAGTCTGTCGTAGGCAAGGGATCCCTAAGAAAATATGATGAAGATGGTGATGATGGTGCTAGTAGTGGTGATGGTGGATGCATCTGGTAAGGAGCAGGGCTAACATGAGGAGTGGGTGCGACTTCGCCCTCCTCGAAGGGTTCAGTCTCAGTGTCAGTCATAACTAGTGGGAAGGCTGGAGTAGAGCCAATGGAAGATACGATCTCAGTGGAGTGTGATGCAACATCATCCATGATGGGGTTAGCTGGAACATCATCCGAACTAGAGTCCGACGATATGGTGATGGGATGTGAATCTGAAGACATGTCTGTGACAACCGATGTGAAATAAAAGTAAATAATCTCGAATAAAGTGTAAGTGAATCCGCATGATAAAAATGAATATGTACTATAATGAAATGATGAGATGCTATGATAATGTAGCTATAGTCTAGGGTCAATGATGCAACCTAGTTCTCTATAACTGTAGCTCTGGTACCAATCTGTCACACCCCCAATTTACCTGTTTTGCAGCGGAATGGAATTCCTGGGGGATTGACTGTCATAGCACCACAATCACAGTTATATTGAACGACCTAAAGTGTCATTTAAAAACACATCGTTGGATATTTCATAAAAACATTCAGAGTACAACATCGGTCCCAAAAGGTTTACAAAGTTTGCGGAAATACAATTATGTTACAAATCCAAACGATGTTTTTGAAATAAAGTACCATAATGTACAATAATGTAAGTCGACGCCGCGACTCAAAATGTAGGTCCCTAAACCATGTCATGATGATAATGCCTCAGTTACCTGAAAATACATTGCTAAAAAGGTCAACAATAATGTTGGTGAGAAATCATAGGTTTATGTAAATGTTTTATACGACTACACAAGTATAGATCAGGCATGACAATCAAGTCACGTAATAATGTTACAATTGCAATAAGTCCATGACACCGAAACTAGACAAATCATAATGTATGCCCATGCAGAGTGTTTGCCAGACAACTCCGTAATGTTATAAAATGAAATGCATCCGTATGACTAGTTGGGATTCACCAACCCGGATGGAGGCGTCACCCTCGATAGATCTATCCACTCATCCTCGCTTCAAAGATTAACGGTTCATGTTCAGGTAATGGGAATGGGGACTTTCAATTGGCAAATAAGGTAACTTAAGCAATGTAAATGATTTTAACATACTTGGTATCGTAATAAAAATGTTGTGCAATGTATTCTCCCCCGTAGGTTTGAAAATAATCGAAAGCATGTAAAACGGGGCTATGAAAACTCACTTGGTAAACTGGAATAATGGCAAAAGTGAGTACACCGAGGTATAATGTGATGCTTTAACCGGGACCTATTACGAATGATATGATATGTCATGAGTTGCAATGTAATGTTATGCATGCATTTCGTATGTTATTTATACCATTTGCGAGTTTTGAAAATATTACTTTTCGTCGAAAAATACTCTTTTGACGTCTTGACCCTTCAAAAATGACTTTACAAGTTTTTACGTCAAAATGTCATCCTACAATGGTTTTATAATGATTTATGGTGAAATTATCACTTTTCGTCGCAAAACAATGTCGTCGGAAATATCATGAAATTAACAAAAATGGCTTTAGAAAACTAGTCGTAAAATGGTGTACGTCGATCGTTAGAGAACGAACTCGACGGTTTTGGAAAGTTTGTATCGATATCTAGAAGTTTCAGTTCAGGAGTTTTCGTCCAAAAGGTCTCGATCATAAAGATAATAAGGGTTAAAGATGGTGGTTTTGGCTAATAGTTGTGCAGAAAAATGAGTTTCGGCCAAGTTTGAACATCCGTAAATAATTTACTACAACTCCGCTATACAAACGGCTTGTCGTTTTGAAAAATATGCCCGGTGAACTTGATTTTACTAGAAGACATTTCGTTCCAAAAAGTTTCACAACCTCGTTAAAAACAGCCCTCAACATGGTCGATACAGCTACCGTAACACTTGTATCGTAGAAATAATATAGTTTTTCAGAAAATAATAGTTACGGCAAGTTTATGAAAACGTGCATATCTTTGTCGTTTCAAATCCGTTTTCTACGTATAATACGTCCTTAGCTTCGTATCGAAGTAAACTAATATATTTTTGATAAGTCGAAATAATTTGTGAAGCTTAAGGCTCATTTTTGACTCGTACAAGAAAAATATAGTATGCTGAAATTTCTGAAAATATAAATTTCGTCGTCAAACTTTAAAAATTCATAACTTCTTCGTTATAACTCCGTTTTAATCCGTTCAAGCGGCCACGGATTCGTTTTAAAGTATATTTTCTAAATATCAAGACCAAAAGGTCGTGCCTACTGTCGGTTTTTCCAGAAAATCGAAACAAGGACAGAACACAATATATACTTATCGAAAATAGTTTTTCTCGGACAAAACCTATTCTAATCCCTTCAAATCAACTCCAAAGCTAATCTAATCCTACCATACACCTTCTTAGGGTGTCATGGGTTCCTAATCACCATCAAGACCAATGAATACCAATGGGATAATTATAGGATGACCAAATATATATATATACTCTAAAATCAAGTAAAAATGGTATAAATCACATATGTCTTGCATGTTGCTCCAAAAATGAAAAGATACATATGAAATGAAAAAGGAAACATGAAAATGAAAGAAACATGCTTACAAGTGAATATGATGAGGTGCAAGTAACAAGGTTAAACTTAAATACTCTTGGTTTTTATTTCAAAACCTTATAAAGAGTATAAACTAGATTGATTAAACACTTGAGAAAATTTTTGATGATGATTCCTTTGAAAACCCCTATGTGGCCGGTTCTTGATGAAGGAGAAACAAGAGAGAAATATTTTGCTAGTACTATGAGAATTATGTTGAGGTGAATGAATAAGTAACAAGTAAGACTTTTATGTTGTGTAAGATTTTTAACAATCACAACCATACCATCATTAATGAATACCCTCCCCCTTGGTCGGCCAAGGGGGGAGGGATTTAGATATTTTGTATTTTTTTTTTTATAAACTTTACTTGTATATAATTTGTATAACATTTGACAAAAGTGTAAGTAAAGTGTAGATATTATTAACTTGTAGAGTAAATGGTATTTCTTGGTGCAAGTAAGTTTTTAATAGGTCAAAATAGAATGTAATGAGATAATAAAAATTGTAAAAATACATTCCTTGTGAAATTTGAGTGATAAAAATAATTATCGTATAATTTTTAAGAAAACGTCGTAATAATTTAACTTTAACGATTTATGTACCAAATAAATTTGAAACACTAGGAAAACTAAAAATATAGTTTTTATAAACTAAATGTAAGTATAAAAATATGTCGGGATCATTTTTGAAAGTAACGGATTAAATATTCAAAATAATAACTCACGCGATAACGTTTATTTAATATAAAAATTACGCGTTAAATGTGAAATGAAATGTCATGAATGAACTAACGTGATGCAAATGATGTCAATGAAATGTAGACTAAACTTAGTCCATATGAAATGTTCGTGATGTAATGATCATGAATTCGCCGCTAAACCTTTAAGGTTACGCGAATTTGAAACAAGTAAACCAAGTTTACTATAAATGTTGAAATAGTGAGGCATAAATTGTGTCGAGAAATGACCTGAAAGTACGGGTTGTCACATGTCCTATCTGAGCCTTAAACACATAAACGAACTCAGACATGTATATGAATGCTAATGGGAGGGACTATAAATATTAATGGGAGGGGCGTCCCCTAAAGTATACTATTTTATTCCTAACGTTATGAGCTTACCGTGTCTCTGTTTGGGCCGAACGTGCTCTTGGGGCTTTTTTTCCTCCGGCCTTTGGTCCGTGTCCACTTCTAATATCTTTCCGCTATACTGTTGTTGGTTAGTTATAGTGGTGTTCTGTGCTTTCTTCGGAAAGAAGGAACGTTACCGTTCCAATGTTTGTTCAGCATGAAGATCTTGAGTCGTTTCTTTCTGCCTGCTGCATGTTGTCTGTACTTCGGGTTTCTCTGTGTTATATGTTGATGCAGTCTGATGTTGTATGTTGATGTAGTTTGAGCCTGTTGTGGCTGCAGCCATGTTGGCATGGTAGCCTGTCTATGCTTTGACCCGTATCTACCTCTAATATCTTTCAGTTATAGTGATGTTGGTGATGTTTTGTGTACTTTCTTCCCACGGAAGAAACGTTACATTGCAGTGTTAGGTGGCTCATGGAAATCTTGAACGTTCCTGTTCGTTGTGGTTGTTTTATGCCTGCTGCATGCTGGCTGTGCTTTGAGTTTCTTTGATGTTATATGCTGTGGAAAAGCTGAGGTTGTCCGGAACCTGGCATGGCAACCTATTTCGGTTGCAGCCATGCTGGATGCATCCTATTTTCCCCGGTTACTCCCGTATCTGACCCTAATTTTTTGGGCCTTCAGTCGGTAGGTGGGATGTTATACATGGTAGCATGTAGAAACAATTATATTTTATTGAATGTCGTTAAAGAAATGATGTCTCATGGCTTCTGCCCCTGTTTTTTATCGGCAATCGGTATGTGCGTATGGTTCATTTGTCAAGGAAATGATGAATTTTTCCTGGACAACATCTTGGCAAGGTAACCACAGCGCAGTTGTGGTTGCAGCCATGCCAGATCTGAGCCTCTCTCTATGTTATTTATATATTTTGTGTTATTCCAGATTTTCATACGGCCTTGAACAGGAGAAGATTGTGTTTCATCGCGGCTGAACTATTCATTGCGATCTAGCTTTAAATAGGTATCATCCTTTAACTAAGATGGACAATCTGTATATGTTCATTCTAAGTAAACATGGTGGTCACATTTTATTGCAATTGTTAATAGTATACATCATTGGATTTTGTTAACGTGGGCTTAGGTGTTGCAAGCGTTGTTGGTTGCCTGACGACACTGTTGTATCCCTGAATTTTAGCCCTCCATCAATCAAGAGGCGATGATGATGATATGCTAAGCAACGTGTATACCTTCCCTTGGCATGCATCATGGCAGGGCAGTTACATCTAATATGTGACTGCAACCATGTTAGTTGCCTGGTATAGCTGTTGTATACATAAATCTGAGCCGCGTTCATTATTATTACTGATACGTGGTCATTGGAATTAGCCGTTCAGTTTGAGTTGTCGGTACTAGAATATTATCCAGCTGATTGGTACTGCCATTTATTGGGATCTTTCCACGGCGAGTCCTATCCAGCTGAGTATTCATGTCATCGATTGGAATCTTTTCACCCGGTGGAATATTGCAATTTTCATTTGCTAATGTTGATACGGGATGTTCATGATACTGGCCTGGTCTCATCTTCCCCTCGAATTCCTTTCGTTGTTACAACAGTCTTGCAATACGTCTGGTACAGGCCTTTGCTCAAAGATTCTTGAAACAGCAAAAGGAATTTGAGGCGGCGATGAGGCAGATCTGACTATCCTAAACATCGCGTGTCAACATTATCGACCGATGATTGGGATATACTTCCAAGTGAAAAGATTCGAGTCGATGACATGACAATATTTAGATCTGGAACGAAAGAAACATTTACAGGGAACAAATTGTCCGGAGCAACGGGTAGGCGGATCACGAGACTGAATTAAGATTGAAAGTCAAGCTTTTAAAATAGAAACCTTAAACAGGTTCAGATCTTTAGCTTTTTCGGTTCGAGCGAGCGAGGGATCTGATAATTACAGGTATATGGTTCAGTTTTTGGGTTTCAAATAAATTGGAGCAATACTTTTATTTCTATTATAGTTCGTTTCCTTTTTCAGAAGTTTAGGTTTGTGTTTTGGTGGGTTTTGTCAGAGATGCATTGGCTCATGGTAACCTATTTCGTTTGCAGACATATCTGAGCCTAATTTTTTAGGCCTTCAGTCGGTAGGTAAGATGTTATACATGGTAGCATGTTGAAACCATTATATTTTATTGAATGTCATTAAAAAAATGAAGTCTTATGGCTTTTGAGACTGTTCTTTATGGGCAATCGGTATATGTGCCTATAGTTTATTTGTAAAGGCAATGATGAACTTTTTCTGGACAACATCTTGGCGAGGTAACCAAAGCGCAGCTGCGGTTGCAGCCATGCCAGATCTGAGCCTCTGTCTATGCTATTTATATATTTTGCGTTATTCCAGATTTTCCTAGGGCAGTGAACAGGAGAAGGTTGTGTTTCGACACGGCTGAACTATTCATTGCGGTCTAACTTTAAATAGGTATCATCGTTTATCTAAGATGGATAATCTGTATGTTCATTCTAAGTAAACATGGTAATGACATTTTATTGCAATTGTTAATAATATACATCATTTGGTTTTGTTAACGCGGGCTCAAGTGTTGCAGGCTCTCTCTCTTTGTCAATGCAGGTGATTGACGACCACCACGTTGGAATCCAAGCGACCAGAACATTTTTCCTTATGTTTGTGTCCTTATTGAACAGATATCGTTTTATATGTATGCGTGTACCCTATTACAGTCTGCCTTTTTAAATGTATTTGTAATATTGTAGACTTGAATCGTGGTATGAACATTTGGAAACATTGCAGAGACACCGATCTCGATTTAGAACCTTTCTTTTAATGTTGATGTATAGGTTAACTATACTGAGATATATATATGAGAAAACTCCCGCCGCAGCGCGGCGGGTATCAAACACTCGTTACAATATATATTACTTTCTAGTGTATACCCAGTATGTATTCAGTGATTTATAGTTTAACAGAAGTGTTAATAATCACATTTGGAGCACCCTTCATATGATACCATTGACTAAAATTATGTACCTAATTTTTTTTCTTCTATAAAACAGTGCATTTATTATTACTTCTAATAACGGATTACAATAAGATGGCAGGCAAACGGGCAACAAGCTGTGCCGCAACCCCCTTTTGAATAGCAAAACCAATTCTACTAAAAACGAAATTTTGTGACTTAGGGTCGCAAAATTACTTTGCACAACCCGTTGAACCCTAGTCAAAAACTCCACAGCTGCCGAAGCTAGGAACCCAAATGTATCAAAAGCAAAAGGGGTAAATACGTGTTGATTCTCTAAACAAGCTTTCTCGTGTTTAGTAACTTGCTCGATTCCTCTTTCAACGCCGCTTGTCCCGCAACAAACCCATTGTCCCTTTGCCCAACAAGAGGGGACACTCCGGTAAGATCCACACAAGCATGTTTCCCCCTGGCCCATCCAAACACAAGTATATCAGCTGGCCGTAAAGTAGACCTCCCTTCAAGCGGATCTGTCAAAAAGTTCACGGGGGCCTCTTTTTTAGAAGAAATTTCTGCTCGTTTAAGAACATCATACAGAACATCCCTAACCAAATCATGCCTGTATTTGAAACCCGGTAACTCCTTGCAATGGACCGAATGCTCGCCAAAGGAATCTAAACAAACCTTGCGGCAGACTGGGCAAGGCTCATCAGCCGAAAACAGAGGGATCATTAGCCGGTACTTAAGGATAGTACGGTACTCCAGGGCCGGCATATGTTGGCCTAGCCCTTCAATGGGGATAACCGTCAAGAAATCTTGAGCATGAGGAGCTCGAAGACATTCAAACACCGCTTTTTGCCGAAGGGATAAATCGAACTTCTCTCCCAAACTCCGGACGATTCCACTAAAAAGGGCACACGCTAAAACATTTTGGGCTTTAGGTGGGGCGGTGTCCTTGTTAGAGAAACCGCTTAGATCGAAATCAGGAAGGGACATGCGCAAGCGATCCATTGCATACCCATAATCAAAGTCAACCCCATCAATACCACATCCCCGAAGAATGTGATCCTGCAAACTCCAAGATTGCGCCCTCGAGGCCACAAAAGCATATGTAGATACATCCTCAGCCGAACATAAACCCAACCCACCAAACCGAGTCGGAAGGGATGCGAGCCTCCATTGAAAATACCCAAAAAAGGGCCGCCACAATGAGAACAAAATATCTTAAAATGGTTGTTAATGAGCATAAAAGTAAATATGGATAATAGCATAGCAATGAGCTATTAATGAGCTGCAACCGTAACAAAACAAATTCTTCAATAACGAACAAAAGAAACTTTATACAGGTTTATTTGATTGTAGCTATCCTTTTTGTATGCTCTTTTTACAAGGGAGGCTTCTTTTTTATGAACGGCAATATATATAAATACTCTAGCAAGTTACTAGAGAAAGAACTTACAAAACAACATTACAAGCGTTTTTTGGATCACAAATCCATTCGATCCAGTTAGGATTGAATTTCCTATTCCTATGTTTAATCCATAAATGAGATAATATTTTGATTTCATCTACAAGAGTGTCCTTCCTTGGAGGTTTTGCATCGAAGCAAATCCGATTTCTGAACCTCCAAATAACCCATAACGTGGTTTGGATAACCGCGTCAAAACATACCTTTAAGGATTGTTGTAGATTAGCCGTGTCACCCCAAGTAATAAGATTAGGAAGATCCTTTGGGAAGTCATCAATTCTCCACCAGTTTGCTATCCTGGACCATAAACGAGATGCAAAAATGCGATCAATGAACAAGTGTTGAGACGTTTCCACATCCTCATCACAAATCGGACATCGAACCAAGTGTAGATCGATCCCACATGCATCTAAATTGATTCGAGTAGGTAGCCGATTGTTACTCAAATGCCAAGTGAATGTTAATTTTAATAGGAACTTATTTGTTCCATCTAATATTGACGACACCCGATTCTAGAATACATCCTTCAATTACCTTCCTTGTTAGGAAATTGGATCACAGTAATCTGAGAGTCGTGTAAACACTTTCAGATTGAAGTATTTCGGTGGTTCTACCGAAATCTTAAATCGGATAAAACTCAGATTTTGAAATGTGAAAATGTTTTGTATGTTATGAACAGAACCAGAATTCGAATATATGACCAAAAGCTTCATAGCGGTTGTAAATGCCATAGCAGTTACTTAACAACCGAAGCAGTTAAATTATGGGACAAAATACCAGAAAATTTTATTTTCTAGTGCGTTTTTAACATAGCACTTTATACCAAATAAAAATTTATTTTCGACCCCAGCCAGGGGCGCTGCCCCTTGGACTCTGCTACCAGGGGCGCTGCCCTCTGACCCCCGTCATTCGGGGCTTCGCCCCATGAATGATAATCATAATAACGTCATACAAGTGTGCACTCCGCACAACCCCTGACTTGTTGAACATTTATCACGATTACACATTGGTCACCTAAGTCAATCCATTACACTTAAATAATATCGGTGATGCAAAATCACCAACATTCCTCATGGCAGAAACACGATAAGGTTTATTGTTTTCAATGGAGCATACCCATGAATCATAGTTGTTTGTTATGTCAAAGGTGAGCAGAAGGTTTGTAAGGCCCACCAAGTCGTTCCATCTCTATCCCAGCTGTGAGAGGACGCCTCCAAGCCCATGATCTAGTGAGAGGGCCATTTGAGTTGTTACACCTTTCATAAATGTTGCAAGATTTTGAGGATTCCTAGTGCGTAGAGTCTTGGATAAATATCTTTGAAATAAGTATTCACATGCCAAGTTTCCTCCCAAAATTTAAATAAAGCACCATCACCCACTTTACGAACAAGGGAGGCTTCATGTATAACAAACAAGAATGTTACTAAAAGGCTATAGATAAAATTTATAACCGAATTAGGACAAAGTTGTTTTCGTACTGAACTAGAAAAAAGTTGTTTTCTTGCTGAATGCAGTCAGCGTCAGTCATTATAACAAAAAATAACATGAAGACACATAATCTCAATCGAGAAGCAAAAAAAAAAGATTGTCGTCTGCCAAACAACCATGCCAAGACCCATCAGATGGGCTGACATCGATCCTCTAATGAGCCATGACCGAGACCATAAGGCTCGGTTAATCACGCTCTAGACACATGGTCATGATGCATCAACCAGACATGGGTTTCTGTCTCTTGAGGAATCAAGCATACAGAGGTACGAGCCTAGAACAGATCCTGTTCAAGTAAGGTCGTGCTGGATTGTTTGTCCACCTTCCTTTTAAACACAATTTCATTTGCATTTTTAGCCGATATGGGATGAGACTTGGTTCTTTTATTTACATCATGGGTGACATTGTGATACCATTCGAGTTTATGAACTAATCATTTGAGTTTTTCATGTCACCAATTTTGTTGAATAACGCTTCAGCTAAACTACGTTGGCCAGCTTTACAGTAATTAACAATGTATCATTGCATTCCACGAAACCACATCTTTGATGGGATTGTGATCAAAGACTAATTGAGCTGACTTAACATCGCCTATCTTGGAATAGCAAGTGATCATAGAATTCCATGTAACTGAATTCTTTTCCCGCATACTTTGAAATAGATTTTGTGCGTCTTTCACGAACCCATGCTATCTAAGAGCTGAAATCATTGCATTATTAGCCACAACATTCTTACACGGCATTTCATTGTACACTCTATTTGCGGAACTCAAGTCTCCTACCAAAAAATTCCAACAACCCCGTTTGCAAAACCACGTCATAACCAACATTCCACTTAAAATTCCTGGCAATAAAGCGCTTTACCTAATCGTGTAACATAAAAACTCGCACAACATTGAATAATCAAAGAAATCATACTTTCACTCAGGCTCACACTGCTTCACCTCATTTCATTACACGAATTCGCCAAAATCCCTAAGGTTATCAGCATTGATCAAATAACCTAATTACTATACCCATCAATCAAAACATTCCCTAATACCTCGTTTTTAACCGCATTTTTATCAAACAAAAACCGCATACTCCACAATATCGCCTATCCTAAAATAACACGAAACTATCGAGTTCCAACTATATGATTCCTTTTTCACCGTACTATTAAACAACCCTCTTGCGTACCGAAATCATAACATTACACGTGCGTCAAGAATCCTCACTGATGTTTCACTCAATATATAATTATTTCTTTCATGTTACTCCTTGCAACCGTTAGCTATAATTTGCAGCCATTACCGCTAGGTTTACCATGGGTCCCTTTGATCTTGATACAGATTGCCAAGCTACAAGAAGGCGGTACTTAAATTTGTTGGAGATTAAGTGGCTTAACCAAGGGTCAAAAGATGAATATATATCCCATATCCAATGAACCAATCATGTCCACTCATTTTTTATCAAAAAAAAAAAAAAAAAAAAAAAAATTCACCATATTTTAAATAAATAAATATCTCGCAAAAATCGTTACGCGAAAAAAATTATACCATCGCGACGAGAATTAAATTATCTTTATATAAATATTCACTTCTATATACTTTTGACTATTTTTTTTTAATTTCCACAAAAAAAAAAAATCACATGTGAGTTTTAAAACTCACATGTGATTTTTCTTTTCGGAGATTTTGAAAAAAAATCGTCGAAAGTTTATTAAAGTGCATATCTATAGAAAGATAATTTAATTCTCGTTGCGATGGTGTATTCTTCGTAGCTTGAAGATTTACCGTTTGTAAAATATGTTTGTTTTTTTTAAAAAAAAGTGGAAAATAGTTTTTTTATTAATTTTGATGAAAAATTGATTACTAAAATTGGTTTATTGGATCTATGTCAAATATGAGATATATATTGATCTGAAATGTCGAGACATATGATATTATATGATATTAAGTTGTTTCTTATAGAATTTCTTACCCTTTTTAATGGAAGATAAAACTGCAGTACAATTTTCGCCTTTTAGTATTATTATGTTCTGCTTATTTTAGTGTGTAGGCTAGTATCATACTAACTCATGCGCATGTGTACTACCATTATTTGTTGCATCTCTATTCTATAATTAGCATGTTAAAACAACGGCTTCTCTATGATATAAGAGGTTAAAAGACGATACAAGTGATTGAAAAAATGAGATAGAAGTGTTATTGAAAAAGACGGTCTGATTGAAGCTTGTGAAAGAATAAAACTTGATCTTTAGCAAATGCAGCTTGTCAAACAAATCAGCAAACGATAAGAATCGGTATTAAGAACGGAAGGCTATTTCTAGTGTGCTGCAAGTGAAATCGTGAAAAATCATTCTAATATTTTTCGCTATGTTTATTAACTTCATGTGTAGACTTTAATTGTATAACGCAGTATTAGTACAAAGCTGTTTTGGTGCTGAATGCCGTCAGCATCGGTCGCTGTAACAAAAAAGACATAAGGACACATGATCTCGATCACTTCAGTTCGAGAAGCTAAAAAAAGATTGTTATCTGTATGTAGCCATCACAAGACCCATCAGATAGGCTGGCAACAATCCTCTACTGAGCCATGGCCAAAACCATAAGGCTCGGTTAATCACGCTCTGGCTACATGGTCACGATGCATGAACCAGACATGGTGTGAACCAATAATCTTTATCTTTATGCTTCTTATGTATTTATTATTAGACAAAGGACTAAACATGTCAAGTAGAAACTTGGTAACCATATTGGCGGTTACAAGCAGTTGGAAAAACGGTTACAAACTTCCAACCATTACATCGGTTAGGACATACCGATTAGATTAGTATATACTATATATGTACCGAATTCATTTTACAAGATAATAGACAATTTTACTTATTCATTATACTTTACATTTGCAATCTACATATCCATTGATCTAGAGTTGGGACAACAATTGGCATCAAGAGCATAGGTTTACACCTTCGTTTTTGATTACAAACATATCATACGCAAGGGAGAAGACCCAAGAGGAACACGCGCAGAAAACAAACCAGTTTTCATACGCTTTGAAAACAGAATTTTCATTTCGAAAACTTTCTGTTTTGGTGACAACTTTCGTTTACTCTTTACTTCCAAGAGGAACAAACGTGAATAAGGATACGTAGAAGATAGTGCACGATCATTTACGTAGGGGATTGCAAACGTGTTACACCAAACGGATTGGTGGGGAAAACTTTGTTGGCAACAACATAGGGAAGGAAGAAACATCGAACACTACGTTTTGGTAATAGGAACGAGTGGGTTAAAACTTTGTGAAACCGGGTTAAACAAGACACAAAGGGAGGAAGACGCGGGAAACGTTGTTGTGAAAAAAAAGGATACGTACGTGATAAGAAGAAGGAGCGCTCAAGATTGTGTGAAGTAGTGTCAAACGGCACAAGGAAAGCAACAACGAAACGAGATCAGAAACATTTTGTTTCGGAGTTTTTTTTGATACCATCTCGGTACCAAAGGATTGTGCGTGGGAAGTTTGATATCGGAGTATAGATATCAAATAACGTACATAAGAAAGGAGACGTGTGTAGTGTGGAGGAACAAGAAAAGAAAACAATTTTGTTTTCGGGCTTGTTGGAAAAGAGATAACTCGACATAAGTTATTTCTCTTATTCGAAGTTTGGAGGTTCAAGTTTCAAAAGAAGTACGAGACTTCTTGGAGGCAAACAGGAAATTCAAAATTACGTGAAGATTTGTTCTTGTACCAGTCGGACAACAAAAGGAATTCGACAAAGGATTTTTGGTGTTTTGAGTTCGAAGGCAAAAGAAAGCGAATCAAAAAACATCAAGGGTACGAGGCAAGGAAAAGGGAACCAAAAGAACGTTGGTAAACGATTACTACTAACGAAAAACAAAAGAGAATACGCTAGCATTCATCGGATATACGAGGTCACAAGTTAAACTCTTTCTGGATTTCATTACTTTTACATAGTATAGTGTAGTATAAAATATCTTATTTCATACTATTAGGAAATCCCGAAAACTACTTATTGATTCCGTATTACTAGGATTCCCGAAAGATTAGAAATTTCCATACTTTATAGAAAAACCACACTAGGAAGAATAAATTCCATTGAATTAGAAAGTGAAGATACTAAACACCTTCGAAATGACAACTGACGATATAGCAACCACATCAACTGTAACTGTAACAAAACCCGTAACACCTATTGCACAATATCAATGCCCTAAGTTTAAAACCACAAACTACACAGTTTGGGCTATACAAATTAAGGTTATACTAGAGGCACATGGCTTATGGGAAGCAATAGAACCAAAGTTAGATACACCAGTTGATGATAAGAAGGAAAAGGCAACGACTAGCCTTCCTATATCAAGCATTGACGGAAGATGTGATCTTACAAGTAGCGGGTTGTAAGACGGCAAAGGATTTATGGGATTCGCTGAAGAAAAGACACGTTGGAGAAGATAGAGTGCAGAAAGCACGATTACAATCATTGATGATTGGGTTTAACTCACTTCAGATGAAAGAAGATGAGACTGGTGGATGCATTTGCGGCTAAACTAAACGGCTATGCCACGAAGGCAAAAGAATTAGGGAAAACTTTGGATGAATCACTTTTAGTTCAAAAGCTATTAGACTCCACACCAGATAGGTTCATTCAGATAGTAGCATCCATAGAACAAACAACTGATCTCGACGAAATCACTTTAGATGAGATCATTGGAAGGCTCAAGGCATTTGAGGAAAGGATAAAACTCCGGAAGGGAGGACAGGTAGAAAGCCAGGAAAACCTATTATTCGCACATGGCGAACACTCAGGAAATAGGAAACGTTTTTACAAACGTGGAGGAAAATCAAATTTCTCACGAGGGAACTGGCAGAATAAAAATAAAAACAACCCACAAGGAGGGAACTCTAATTATAAGTAGAGTTCGGATAAGAATAAAGATGAGTGGGATGTGAGCAAGATAAAATGCTATAGGTGTCATAAAATGGGACATCTTAAAAGGAAATGTAGAGGAAAATCAGCAACTCAGGAACAATCAAACCTTATCTTAGAAGACGATGAACCATCACTATTAATGACAATGCACGAAACTGAACACAAGGAAGTGTTGTTGAATGATAAACAAATTCAACCAAAGAAATATGCTACAGCGGATACAAGCATATGGTATTTAGATAATGGTGCAAGTAACCATATGACTGGGTTAAAGAGTCATTTTAGGGATATTGATGAAAGCGTAACAGGACGAGTATGTTTTGGAGATGGATCGTATGTACAGATAATGGGTAGAGGGTCTATACTGTTAGGTTATAAGAACCAGGAACAGAAGGTAGTATCGGAAGTATACTACATACCAAACCTCAAGAGCAACATACTTAGTCTAGGACAACTTACGGAAATAGGTTGTAAAGTCATTATGGACGGAAACAAGTTGACTTTGTATGATAAGAATAAGAAGTTGTTGATGAAGGTAGAGAGATCTAAGAATCGACTCTACAAGATACAATTACAGATATAAGCACCTATATGTCTCTTAGCAAATATAGATAACCAAGCATGGTTATGGCATGCTAGATTAGGTCATCTGAACTTTGACGATATACACAAGATGACTCGGAAAGGTCTAGTAGAAGGAATTCCAAGGATAAATCATGCAGGGCAGATTTGTGACGCATGTTTATTAGGAAAACACAGTAGAACACCATTTCCAAACCAAGCTAAATTCAGATCAAGAACCCGTTGGACTTAGTATATGGAGACCTTTGCGGTCCTATAAGTCCAGCAACGCACTCAGGCAAGAAACTCATTTTCTTGTTAGTGGACGATTGTACACGTTTTATGTGGGCTTACTTTCTGACATCGAAAGATGAGGCGTTTAGTACATTCAAGGAATTTAGACAGAAGATAGAAATGGAGATGAAATTGAAAATAAGGATGCTAAGGACGGATAGAGGTGGTGAATTCACATCAAATGAATTCACAAGGTACTGTAAGGAAAACGGAATAGCACGACAGTTGACAGCACCGTACTCCCCACAACAGAATGGAGTAGTGGAGAGAAGGAATAGGACAGTGTTATCAACCACTAGGAGTATGATGAAAGCGATGAAGTTACCTCTAACCTTTTGGGCGGAAGCAGTTAAACATGCTATATACATACTCAATAGGGTACCTACGAGGGCCCTGATAGATAAAACTCCATATGAGGCACTCTACAACAGAAAACCAAACTTGGAAAACCTAAGAATATTCGGATGCACAGCTTATGCAAAAATAACGATACCTCACTTAAAGAAGCTGGACGACAGAAGCATACCATTGGTTTACTTAGGAGTAGAGGAACGGTCAAAAGCATGTAGGTTATATGACCTTATAACCAGGAAGAAACATGTTAGTAGGGACGTAAAATTTATGGAAACAAAGCCGTGGGTTTGGAACAAAGATGAAGAAGATACACACAAGACACATTTTGGGCTAGTTTTGTGGTAGACGGAGTTGACAATGAAAACCTTACACCAGTCAACACAGAAAACGATGACAACACGTATCATGAACAAGATCAGATTCCTGATCCAGTTTCACCAATCACACCACCGGCATATCATTACGACCCACACTCAGAAGAGGAAGAAGAAGCTACTACTACTTCTGTAGAGAACTCAAGAGATAGATTTGATGATACACCCGTACGTGAATACAGAAATATGTCGGATATATACAGGCATGCACGTAGAGTTGAACCACAAACCTTGTTATTTACGGAAGAAGAACCCCGTAATTACAAGGAAGCATCAACAGATAAGAAATGGATTGAGGCCATGGAGATTGAATTAGATTCAATCAACAAGAATAATACATGGACTCTTACTACATTGCCAGAAAATCAGAAGGCAATAGGACTCAAATGGGTTTACAAGACCAAGAGGGATGCAAAAGGAAACATCATCAAATATAAAGCACGGTTAGTGACAAAAGGTTATGTACAAGAACAAGGGATAGACTTCGATGAAGTATTTGCACCGGTTGCTCGGATAGAGACAGTTCGGTTGATATTAGCATTAGCGGCATATCATGGATGGCAAGTACATCATTTAGATGTAAAATCAGCATTTTTACATGGAGATTTAAAGGAAGAAGTCTACGTTACACAACCTGAAGGATTTATTCAACAAGGAAATACAGGAAAAGTCTATAAGCTTACTAAAGCTTTATATGGCTTAAGGCAAGCACCGAGAGCTTGGAATGTGAAGCTTGATCAAACGTTAAAGTCTTTAGACTTTAAGAAATGTAATCTCGAACAAGCAGTTTATACAAAGCGGAACAAGAATTCTACACTTATAGTTGGAGTCTACGTAGATGATTTAATAATCACAGGCACTCCAAAGAAAGAAATCGAAGAATTCAAATCCCAGATGAAGGATATATTTGAAATGAGCGACTTAGGATTGTTAGCTTATTATCTTGGGATAGAAGTCACACAGACAGGAGGAGAGATTACAATCAAGCAAACAGGTTATATTAACAAGATCTTAAAGGAAACAAGTATGGCAGACAACAATGATACGAAGATACCTATGGATACTGGTACTAAGTTGGTCAAGGCGGAAGAAGGAAACTCAGTTGACGCAACTTATTACAGAAGCTTAATAGGAAGTCTCAGGTACTTACTGCATACAAGACCAGATCTTAGTTACTCAGTCGGACTACTCAGTAGATTCATACAAGACCCGAAGGATCATCACCTGAAGGCGGTAAAGCAAGTAATCCGATATATCAAAGGAACAAAGGAGCATGGCATTATATACAAGCAAGAAGGCGGCTGCAATATTACATGTTACGGCGACATTAGTTATGGAGTCAACACTGATCAAAGAAAAGGAACTACTGGGATCGTATTTTATTTCGGAGAGTCACCAATTACCTGGTGTACTCAAAAACAACCAACAGTGGCGCTATCATCATGTGAATCGGAATTCATGGCGGCTACTGCAGCAGCATGTCAAGCCTTATGGCTAAAGTGATTGCTTAATGAACTAACTGGATGGGAAGAGAAAAGGATAACGCTGAAGGTCGATAATATTTCAGCAATAGCACTTGTGAAGAACCCAGTTTTTCATGGAAGAAGCAAGCACATCGATATTCGCTACCATTTCATTTGTGAAAGCGTAGAGAATGGGCACATCAATGTGGAACATGTCAGCGGAGAACTACAAAGGGCAGATATTCTAACAAAGGCTCTACCAAGATTGAAGTTCGTGACTATGCGACAAATGCTCGGAGTTCAAGACTTAGGACGAAGCAACGATCAAGATTAAGGAGGAGAATGTGAACCAATAATCTTTATCTTTATGCTTCTTATGTATTTATTATTAGACAAAGGACTAAACATGTCAAGTAGAAACTTGGTAACCATATTGGCGGTTACAAGCAGTTGGAAAAACGGTTACAAACTTCCAACCATTACATCGGTTAGGACATACCGATTAGATTAGTATATATATATGTACCGAATTCATTTTACAAGATAATAGACAATTTTACTTATTCATTATACTTTACATTTGCAATCTACATATCATTGATCTAGAGTTGGGACAACACATGGGTTACTGTCTCTTGAGGATTCAAGAATACAGAGGTATGAGCCTATAGAACTGATCCTATTAAGTAAGGTCGTGCTGGTTGCTTTGTCCACCTTCTTTTTTAACACACTTTCTTTTACATTTTTGGCTTATGTGGGATGAGACTTGGTTTCTTTAACTGACAAAACAGAGACCTTCTTGCCATCTGTTTAAAGATATCCTTTATCGTTTGTAGTGATTGTCATTATACCAAGATGATGAGTTGATGACGGACTCGAAAAAAAAAACATATTTTGTGTCGGATTTTGCGGCTCACACAGGCACATTTGTTATGAACTATTTCTAGGTTGACCATTATTCTAACTCTTTATACTAGATTATTCTTCAATAATTGATACAACTGCTAAGTTGGTGTAACTGTGTAATTATTGTTTTATATTAGTCAGTCTTGTATACTTGGAATTGGAATTTGGAACTTCTAAATTTAGCCTGAGTTAATTTGTTCAAGCGAATTTGTGCTACACTTTTATGTATTGCTGGTCCCTTTATTTTTCAATGTGTTGCTCATTGCTCACTATGCATGTTTGATGAAACTATGCAGTGTATTGAGCTACTATATGCGGTCTGAAGGCCCTAAGGACTCGTTGGACTGGAAATCCATTGATGACTCATGAAAGAGTGATCCTGATGCTGGACCTGTAGTGAAAAGCAACTTCTAAAAAGATGAGGCACATTCCTAAATATTATTTTCTTCCTTATAGATCGATGCTTGCTAACATTGCAATTTGTGGGCGGCGCATTGTTGGTGGAATTGGAGTTGGGATGCTGAGTGAATTTGGTAGACTATAAAGCGTCCTATGTTTCTAATTCGAGGTTATTTTTATAGTACTTCCTAGGAAAATGCTACTTGTGTTTATACTTTATAGGGGAATATATGAGCCTTTTTCTTCAGGTTTTTTTTCCTAAGAGTGCGCATGAAATATGCGAACTAAAATAATACACTTTCTAAAAAGGATATTAAATGTACCACTTGCAAATGTTCACTTAATGTACCACTTGAGATAAAGGAAAACTAGCAGGGTCATTAAATGAATTGCAGGATATAAGAATATATTCGAGTTGAAAAATATAAGAATACGAGACATTCAGACCCGTGTGATGCATATGCCTTGTTTTTTTTGTTTATGTATAAAACTCAATTTTTTTACACAAAAATTGATTAGCTTGTCCATTATTGAGCATTGCAAAGACCAATCTACTAAATATATGAGTCGGTTTTGTTCACTTGTTAAAAGAGATAATAGCTCCCCATAAGTAAACTTAGGGCGTCAAGTTAAGATGGCATCACTTATTTGATTGCTATATAGTAAAAACTAACATACTAAATCCATATAATCTACAAATAATACTTGACTTCTTTCTAATAAGTCACATCAAATATTGTACTACTTGAGAACATAGTTTAAGCATAATATATAGTAATTATTGGTCTGCATTAAAGTTAGATTTGTTAAAAAAAAAAAAAAAAAAAAAAAAAAAAAAACGTAACTAACCGGTGATTCTGGGTGATGTTCTGCATATTAATGTTTAAGGAATTAATAATAGCTTAATTTCTTTAAATCTGCCATTATAATTTCGGAATAAGCAAAATTGGGGACTACAAACAAGAGTAGCACAACAACGTTGCATACCTCATTGTACTTTATTTTTTTATATAAATGTCTTTCAACATTCTATATTGGTGACTCTAAATATTCCTTATTTTGATCAATTGGTTGTTATAGCTCTTAAGAAGGGTAGTGTCGAATACAAGTTTGAAGTGTGGAAATGACACAAGCTAATTCATAGTAAACAAAAAGAGATATTCCCAACTATTTTACTTTTCTCTCCAATGGCTTTATAACATATGCTCAAACTGAATCTGGACCGGTCCAACAGGGTTGTAAGCTATGCAAGATATAGAGCCTGAGAGGTTTTATTTGGTGTATGTTATTTGCATTCCTTATTTGTTTGTACATAGTGTTGTATCAGCCTCTATATCTCACTTGAAACGCAGCAGCAACACGACCCGAACCAACAAGAACCTTTCACTCGATCCAAACAACACTTGCTAACACCTTAACAACGACTAGAGAAACCTGCAACAAAAGAACAAAAGAAACAAAACTACACGGAAGAATCTCCTGTCCTTTAAGCTTAATACGAACTCGTATATTTGCTGCGAGTCTACAATCGTACAAGCCCCAAGATTTGATGCAGCCAACACGTGTCTATTCGACAGCAACCGAATCAACACAAAACACTTCGGCGATAGCAGAAAACAATATGATGGAAGAGTATGAACTGATACTTTTTGATTTGAAGCTGTTGGTATTTTTTGGTTATCTAAATCAAGGAGTCTAACCTCCTATTTATAATGAAAGTTAAAAACCCACTAAGATGTCAGTTGAGAAAAACTAGTGGACTCAAAACCATAACCGTTGCATGATTCAAATCAGTAGAAATGTAGTCATGCTTGAGTATTCTCAGGAAGAAAAAGTCATCAAGAGGACTCCACAAAGTCCTATTTTAACGTCAAGCACAAACCAATTTCAACATATTGTATCTCAATAAACTATAGGTTATACCCCCACCATACCAATATTATTATTGTAAAGTAATCAAACTATACAACATCATCACAATATCCAACACATAGTGTATTTCTTTTCATGTTTGGTGTATTCCGCCTATGAAACACTAGCTTACTTCATGTGTATATTTGTACTTAGCTCAAGAATTTTAAGATGATGCTCTTGAAGTAAGCACTTTATTAAATTCTGAATAGAAGTGAAAGGCGAAACTTTCATAATTTCGTTATCCAGGTATACAACTATTGATTATTTGATTTAGTGACTACTATGTAAAGGAGCCGGATTTACCCAGCGAGAATCCTCTGACATTGTTAACAGGTTCCAGAAGCAATAGTACAGATAGCTATTTCACCCCATTTTTACATATGAATGTTTCAAAATTAGGTCCAAACATGTTAACATGAAAACTTTAACTTTTTATGGAATTGAATCATACACTGCTCGAAACCCTTTTTGCTTAGCTTTCTCAATAAAAGATTCAAGAAAAGTCAAATTTATGAAACTAAAGGTCAAAGAATATGAATAACAGGAACGTTTTCATTAAGAAATCAAATAGTATGATTAAGACAATATTGTGGCAACTAAAACTTTAGTAGAATTCAACTCCAAGAATATGATTGAGGAGAATTAAACAACACTTAAATCATAAACATGTTTGACACATACGATACATCACCAGGAAAGGAAACCTAATCTTACGTCCGTTACACATATGCAACAAGAAAATTAAACCACAATTACAAACGTCTTTAACAACTTAACATTTATTTAACTACGACATGCACCGATCCTTGTTGCAGTTACTCTCAACTTCACCATACAAGCTTCATGATAGACCTGAAAGAGTTTAAAAATAAAACAATGTTAGCAATGATTTATTGACAAACTCGTGTAAAATCAGATTCTACGAAAGAGAGAACAGAGTACCTCATATATTTTGAAGTACATCAAGAATACGCTGCAACTCATTGACAACAATTTCAATTTTCATTCGTTGTGGTGGGGAATCCACAGAGCATGATACTCCAATCTTGATAATTGCAACCAAAAATTCTTCCAGTTTCTTTGCATTTGCTTCCGTACTTTGCAACACAATTGCATCATCATCAATAACATCGATTACATGATCTGGTAATGCCAAGTGAGCAAATTTATGAAGGCTAAGACCTTCAATAAACATGTCATCTGTCGGCTTTTTCCCAGTCATCACCTCTAGTAATACTATTCCAAAACTGTAGACGTCCCCACAACTTGTCATCTCGCTCCCGATGCCATACTCTGCAAATTAAAATTATCAGCTAGTTTACAAAACCGCAATCTGAAAGTACATATATTAGGATCATGGAACACAAAAATCATATATTACCTGGAGGTGCATAACCAATTGTTCCTTTAACCCTAGTTGAGCTGTTTTGGTTTAAGTCTGTACCAAGTAATCGAGCTAAACCAAAGTCTCCAACATGAGCCACCATATCAGCATCAAGTAGAATATTGCTAGGCTTCAAATCACCGTGAATAATCGTTGTTTGGCATCGATTGTGAAGATAATCCAGCGCGGTTGCAACATCTCTGAGAATATTTATTTTTTGAAGAAGGTTGAGTTTCGATGTATTTACACTTAAATGAAGCCAATCGTGTACACTTCCATTGGGCATAAACTCGTACACCAAAGCTTTGAAATCGTTGCCTTGAAAATCAACACTTGAACATGAAGTTATTATTCTCAACAAATTACGGTGTCGAATATTCCGCCATGCTTCACATTCTGCTAGATAACTTCTGTGAGCTCCTCGATTTTGAAGTTGTAGAACTTTAATGGCAACAAATCTATCATCATAAGAATCGAGGATTCCTTTATAAACACAGCTGAACCGACCCTTCCCAATTAAATTCTCCATAGAGAAGGCATCAGTAGTCTTGAGAAGTTCATTGTATGAAACTTTCAAGAACCGCTCATTCCCTAAAGATTGAGATGGTTGACTGTTGCATTTCTTCTTACACAAAAGATACATACAACATAGTATGATGAGAAACGTTGGTGTAATCACAATGACTATTATGAAGACAGGAAACCTTATTTTATGTCTACCCCTTCCCTTGCATTTTGGTAACTCAAGTGTAACCAGGCCACCACAAAGCCTATTGTTTCCCAAGACCGAAAATGTACTTGCATTGGCAAACACTCCTACAACCGGTACTTCACCCTCAAAATCATTAAAGGATAGGTTCAAAAATTCTAAGGAATTCCATTCGTCTAAGAATTGAGGAATTTTACCTGATAAATTATTCTGAGAAATGTCGAGTACCTTCAATCCTCTCAAGGAACTTAATGAAGATGGTATTATGCCTTGGAATAGGTTACCTCCTAGGATTAACATTGTAAGGCTAATGCACTCACCAAGGCTACTAGTAATGGTGCCTGACAAATTATTATATGATAAATGGAGCTCGCTCAACATCTTGAGATCTTTAATCTCTGATGGAATTGAACCAGACAGGCTATTTTGAGAAAGATCTAAAAAATTGGTTAACGATGGAAGTTGAAGAAGTTGCTTGGGTATGTTTCCAGTGAGTCTATTGTCTGCAAGGTTTAAACCATTAAGTTGTTTACAATTCCCAAAGCTTGATGGAATATGGCCTTCTAATTTGTTGGAAAATAAAAAAAGTTTAGTCAACAATGATAGGTTCCCAATGGCATCAGGGATAGACCCTGAAAATTGATTACTATAAAGATTAAGAACTTGTAGCTTTTGAAGTTTACCAATGGTAGGGGGATTTTTCCTTTGAACCGATTAGGTCCTAAATGTAAAGTGGTCAAACCAACTAGACTACCTATACTTGAAGGGAGGTTTCCAAATAATTGATTGTCTCCTAAACCAAGAAAGCTGAGTTGATCAGAAAGATTACCTATTGATATCGGAAGCACTCCTATAAGGTTGCAATTATAAAGATCCAACGCTACTAATCTGGTGCAGTTTTTCATAGAATCAATAAACCTCATGTCATCAGCTTCTCCGCGTCCATGGAAGTTATTATTATGTAATCTAATTATATAAATATCTGTTAGTTTTGAAAAATCTATTGCCAACTTCCCACTAAAATTGTTGTTGCTCATTTCAAAATATCCTAATTTAGAACAATTAGAAAGAGAAAGTGGAAGAACTCCGGTGAGTTCATTATTCCTTAACTGAATGTCCTCAATATTTGGGAGCTGATTACCAATTTCTGCAGGAAGACTACCAGTGACGTGATTTTCAGGTAAGGATATATTAACTAGGAGTGAGAGGTTGAAAATGGAATGAGGGATGTTTCCATATAAGTTGCAGCCACCGGAGTAAAATTGTGTCAAGCTTTTCCAAAGACCCAAGGTATCTGGAATGCTCCCACCAAGTGGGTTCACTGCAACAGAGAAAAATTTCATTGATGTGATATTCCCCAAGAAAGGTGGGATTCCACCCGTTAAATTATTGTGGGAAACCACAAGACTAGCGAGTTTCGAGAGTAAACTCATCTCCTTGGGTATGCTTCCAACTAGCTTATTTTCAGAGAGCCTAAGCTCTTTGAGGTTAGAACAACCAGACAAGTTTGTGGGAATGACTCCACAGAACTTGTTTTCATGAAGATAAAGATGACGTAGCCTAGATAGACGACCAAGTTCATGAGGAATGGTTCCTTGAAAGCTGTTGTTCCAGAGACCAAGCTCACGGAGGAAGCTGAGGTTTCCTACATGAGGAGACAACGAGCCTTCTAAGCCTTTCGAATTCAGTCGTAAAGCAGTCACTCGTTTGTGCCGCTTTCCACATGAAATACCACTCCAGTCACAGAAATGAATGGAATGGTTCCACGACGTTAGAACTTTGTACGGATATTTGGTGATCTTTGACTTAAATGACAACAGCGTGAGATAATCAGTCTCATTACCGCCATAGGAAGCAGAGATGTTGGCAGAAGTAAGGCATATTATCGCGAGACCATAAAAGAGAAAAGAAATACGAGTGGAAGATGATAAGTAAATTATTGCTTGTGGTGACTTCATTTTTGAAAATTTACTTAAAATTATAAGAACAAGTATCGGCTTTTTATACTTAGTTTTTGCATGTTCACAGTTTGTGACATGCAACTTGGTCGTGAAATTAATGGCATCTATAAATTCCTTATCTTGACCTTGACCAAGACATTTCATGATTGAGAATACTAGCCAAGACATTTCATTCAGAATATACTAACCAATATTAGCAAATAATATGTATACATTATATACTGTAATAACAAAAACTTTAGAGTATAAACAATATATAACTAAGATTATCATAAATTCCTTTATTATATTTGTTGTTGAGACATGACATCTAGTGTAATATAAGGTTCAGTACATCTTCACATAATCGTTACATCAACATATCAACTTTTATACAAAACCATGCATTAAACTTAACATATATAGTTTAATAGATTACCACATCATTAAACTTTCCAAATTTTCATAAGCTAAGATATAAAAAAATATTAAACAGTTGCTTTGCATAAAAGCATATGACACGAGGGGTGTAAAAAAAAACTTACAAAATAGTAAATACAGTATTTGATTAATAGCACCAATGCATGTATATCCATACTTTAAATATAAAAGATAATGCGATGAATGTGTTTTCAAAAGAAACAAAATGGTTATGACCTACCTTTACTGTATAAAAGTCGGTTGTTCAAAGACACACTTATTAATTGTATGGGGAGATGGCAATACCTACATATGGATTGTACCGTATAAGTGAGTTATTATGCGTTTGCCATGTAACCCCACTATAGAGGCCCTAACCTACATGACACGTAAATTGTGAAGAGATTGTCATCTACAAATTCCTTATCAGCTTTAGCAGTACTAAAATTTAATTGATATAACATTAATTATGCAACCCAAGTAGGCAGTAGCACAACTAGCATCACTTGTACATGGTCTATCAACATTAATTAATCAACCAAAGTAACACAACTAGCATCATCTGTATCCACAAATTCCTATTTAAAAGCTAAGATATAAAAAAATAATATTAAACAGTTGCTTTGCATAAAAGCATATGACATGAGGGGTGTTAAAAAAAAACCTTACAAAATAGAAATACAGTATTTGATTAATAGCACCAATGCATGTATATATATACTTTAAATATAAAAGATAATACGATGAACGTGTTTTCAAAAGAAACAAAATGGTTATGGCCCACCTTTATCGTATAAAAGTTGGTTGTTCAAAAACACACTTATTAAATGTATGGGGAGACGATGGCAATACCTATAATATGGATTGTACCATGTAAGTGAGCTATTATGCATTTGCCATGTAACCTCACTATGGATGCCCTAACCTACATGACACGTAAATTGTGAAGAGACTGTCATCTACAAATTCCTTATCAGCTTAAGCAATACTAAAATTTGATTGATATAACATTAATTATGCAACCCAATAAGTAGTACAACTAGCATCACTTGTACATGGTCTATCAACATTAATTAATCAACCCAAGTAGCACAACTAGCATCACCTATATCCACAAATTCCTACTTAAAAGCTAAGATATAAAAAAAATATTAAACAGTTGCTTTGCATAAAAGCATATGACACGAGGAGTGTTTGCCAAAAAAAAATTACTAAATAGTAATATAGTAGTATTTGATTAATAACACCAATGCATATATATCTATACTTTAAATATAAAAGATAATACGATGAATGTTTTTTCAAAAGAAACAAAATGGTTATGGCCCACCTTTACCATATAAAAGTTGGTTGTTCAAAGACACATTTATTAAATATATGGGATGGCAATACCTACAATATGGATTTTACTGTATAAGTGAGCTATTATGCGTTTACCATGTAACCCTACTATGGATGCCCTAACCTACATGACACTTAAATTGTGAAGAGATTGTCATCTACAAATTCCTTATCAACTTAAGCAATACTAAATTTGATTGATATAACATTAATTATGTAACCCAAGCATTACAACTAGCATCACCTGTACATGGTCTATCAACATTAATTAATCAACCCAAGTAACACAACTAGCATCACCTGTATCCACAAATTCCTACTCAGCTCGACCAAGACAATTTGATTGATAATAACTCTCTTTGTGTAATCACAAAAGACTTTTAAGAAGACTTGCAATATGGAAGACTACACTTAATTATCTTGCATATAAAGTAGTTGCAAGTATAATAATATAATAATAAAATGTAAATTGATGTAAATGATAAACACATTTTTAATTTAGTAGCGTATCAAATAGAAGCGTTAAACAAAATTCAAAAGCTAAACCCTTGTTGCTAAAACACTTTTTTTCAAAAAAGTTCACCAAACACTGTTTCTTATTAAGTTTCAGAACCGATGTCTGTAACATGTGTCGGGTTTTACTAATCATAACAATTATAGAAAAACACATAAACATCATCAAAGCATGCAGCGGAAGTAATAGGAATAATACTTGTAAATTAATTAACCTAATTAAAAGTATATGTGTACCTTTTAGCGAATCAAGAACACACGATATCAAGAACCATGAACAAACCCTAAACCCTAAAATTAGGGTTTATAATTTTCGACCCCATTAGTCGAATACCAAGATTACCAACACAAGTGCATTGGCCCTTCGTTCTTGTACACACGTATTAGTAGCGAATCAATGAGAAAAACTAGGTTCTTGATCACAATAGATTAACCAAACACCTTTGTTATGCTCAAGGTCACTCGCAAATCCCTTACAATGGGGATTCACTTCGTCGACCAAGAACAAGAGGGAAGAAAGGAAAAGTTTGGCCTTCTATTGAAATCTAGTGTACCAAAGGATGAATACATGGGGATGTATTTATAGCCTTATGGTAGATGTCAAGATTACTATGGTTTCTGATGTGGGATTCCATAGGTTCGGCCAAAAACAAGCCTAAAAGAGGATTCCTAAAACCTTCTCTTGGCTAGTTAACTTTTCTTCATATCCCGTTGACATTTAACGACCGATAATCAAAACTCGTTAAATATTAACTATCTATTTCGTGATCAATAATTAAATATTACATTTAATATATTAATTATTTATACATTGATTCTCATACGTAATGTGTGCAATCCCGAAGTCTCGAGTTCGAATCCGGTCATACTAATATTAATTTATATCCATAACCTTTCAGCTCCCACTTGGATATATCTTAATATAGTAATGACATTGGTTTAGTCTAGCCTAACACGCCAATGCCCCCAGATCGAACCGAGTGTGGTTTCCCTGGAAAAACCATTTTACTGATTCATCATTAATACTTATCCTTTTACTTCTAATACTTCATTAACTGTGAATATGGATCGAGTCATTTCACAAGTTAATATTTTGTTTCTCGTTATATCTGATTGAACAAGATTACCAAATCATCTTAACGTATTCCAGATAGATCTTGGGTAAGGCCTTACAAACATCTTGTTAATCCTACGAGGGGCCCAAACAGTATTATGCTTTGAAACAAATTCAAATGAGCAAATTCTCTTGACTACAAGCAAAACTCATGAACTTTGCAACACTTCTGGAAATAGCCCTTATAACCACCTTTTACGGATAGCGTTAGACTATTTCACACAAGTGTGCTACATTCATAACAGCTATCTGGTATCTCAAGTCTGAGGATAAATATACATGATTTACTTAATGACAAGGATCCATAAAGTACAATCATGTTAAGTTGGGATCTGTCCTATATTCAATTCATTGAATATCATGTGAATTTGGCATGTCCCACTCATCAATATACTTAAAGTATATTCTACCAAAACTCAGATTTGTCTTAATTCAATGACATTCCCACATCATTGATCGACAACGGACTTTTAGAATAACATAAGTTATTCACGGATTAAACATGCAAATATAGGATATAATATTAAGAAAATGAAAAATAAACATAACCAATATTTTATTTCATTTAAATAATATTTGTTGATAACATCCCTTATCCAAATACTAAATAGATCAATTCATGATAATACTTGTTAATGAATTATGCCTCAAGTAATGACAATCATACTTGTTGACAAGGCATAATTTCAACTAACTTTGATCTATTGGAATTTTGAGAATACTTATTTCAAGAATTCAACTAGTGAAGTTCTTGTATGTGTACATTCAAAATATCTTGATATTGCCACATAATATTTCATAAAGTGTGTGACATCCTCAACCACCAATTTATGACAATCAAACTTTCAAACATTTTAAAGTTTAAAGTATTCTTATTATTTATTGTATAATGCAACTATGCTCTTAGTTGAGCACAACTAGTTCACATGGCCATTTACAAGGATGAAATCCTCCTATGACTAGTATTGAGTGTCATCTCAATTATACCAGCATCATTGCATACAAACAACAATATGCTCTTTAAAATTTTCGTAAACTTTAATATCTACAGTGTAATGTTTGATGCCTTCCAAACTTTCAAGTTTGTTGGCTATGACAATTACGCAACAATTGCTGTATTGCTCATCTATAGAATTTTGAGAGCAATTTCAGGCTGAGGAATGTAATTCTAGATTCAAACATATTCTATTAGAATATTCATTACACCAGTTATCTAATAACTTCATTAGATATCAATGTTGTCAAATCATCTTGCCTTTCAAGCATGATACAACAGTAACATGATGTACATGAAAAATCCTTATGTCAAACAAAGATTTAATTCATGTTCTACATATCCATTTTTCAAATGATATATCATGTTCTATTAGACTCATTTATTTTACCGCACATGTTTATTAATAATAAACATATATTCCAAGGTTGTATGTCTTATTTTCTAAATCTTTCAAGTGAAGTTCCATTCCAAACTAAAACTTAACATTTAGCTTAGATGGAATGTTACTACCCACAACATATAAGATTTAAAGAAAATAAACATAATACTCCCACTAGCTTTCAGGAATACTTAGAAATTATCTTATTTTAATTTTAAACCAAAACTAGGATTTAATAGTTAAACATAAGAATCATCTCCTCGATGCATGCATATATCCATTTATGGATTCTTGCCTTTGTACATTTCCAAAGATTATGTGAATTCATAAAACTCATTTG
The DNA here is from genome assembly GCA_019973895.1 of Chrysanthemum seticuspe. Taxonomy (NCBI): domain Eukaryota; kingdom Viridiplantae; phylum Streptophyta; class Magnoliopsida; order Asterales; family Asteraceae; genus Chrysanthemum; species Chrysanthemum seticuspe. The sequence goes on along the minus strand of BPTQ01000009.1, from coordinate 92,267,628 downwards.
TATTACTTATCGTCCTTGCAAAAGCAATCACACAAGAAAGAGTTTTAATATTCCATTGTCATTTTTCATATCAATGAAAATAAGTATGACAATTATAATCATTATATATTTAATGTGTCAAAGAAAGAATATTCAATCACAGATAATTGCTAAAGTGTGATTAATAATCTTGTCACAAGTCATGCATTAAACACATGTACAATTTTGTCCATATGATTTCTACACAAAGATTTAAACCACTAGGGTTTTCTTTCTTTTTGAAGAAACTCATCTTCATTAAGATAAACCAAGTTTCCAAAGTTGATCACCTTTTTGGACAGCATCTTAACATTCATAGTATGAATAATTTACCACAATTCAATATTAGGTAATTGCATCATCATGATTAACAGGTTTACCATAATCCTGCAACTCATATATCTCAGCACATCAATCAATTATCTGAGAATCCTTGCGGATCTATGAATGAGAATTCCACCATCTTGAGGTCTATCATATTTGACCTCATCATGATATTTACTAGTGTACTTTAGAAGATTTTGTGTTTTGTAATTGTAAATTAATCTCTTCAAGATCTAAACAAAACTCCCACTTGCTTTTGTAAGTTAAAGACTATCTATAGATACTTCAGCAAGTAGAACAACACCAAAATTTTTTCTTTTGGGATATTACAAAACACATTGACAGTTCGTAAATCTTGTTCGTTAATAACCTACTCCATAAGTAGTTTTAACAAATCAAAACTTCAATATAAGACTCAATGTGATTCATCACATTCCATACTAAAATGGTGTCTTAATAATCTTCTAGGTTTGAGTTTTATTAAGTATATCCAATCAATACTCAATTTTTAACCTTGATAACTTTTGGAAGGAAAGAGGATATAGTTATCTTGAATCAAACAATATGACAAAAGTTTGATTCTTCTAACTGAACATACCATATACATACAGTATTTCATTAGAATTAATATTGTAAGACAATCTAACAATATGTAAGATAAACATATTCCTTTTGGCTTACCTATTTACCAACTAAGTCAACTTATTGGTATAATAGAATATTCAAGCCAATTGCATGTTTTATAACACAAATATTCTTTGACTAAGTCAAAAGACATAACAGTTATAATATTTTACTTTATATTATATAAGTCTTTAAAAGACTTCATGTTTGTGAGTTTATACAGAAACACATAACCATGTATAATTTAAAGTTATTATGAACACAACGTCTTGGTTTCAATTAATTAATTTTCAAGTTAATAAACTATTTATGTCATTCCAAGAATACACAAATATTTAAAGTAGCATTAGATTACTTTATTTTTAATTATGTCATCCCTTGAAGTGTCCAACTTAAGAAACTGCAAAAGCATCCACGCCCGATCCCACGACAAGTAGAGATTTACCTTGAGATTACAATCTAGCCAAGATCTCACTTAACCTAAAATGTAACTTCAAGTGTTTCTATAATTTGAATGACATAAGACATAAAAGTAGTCTATGCTATAATCTTGACACATGTTCTTTAAGCAAGACAATCTTATTAGAACGTTAATCTCTTACCTTATGATCAAGAGAATCCATTAATCATATTTGTATGTGTTGTTCCTTTGCACACAATAAATACTTCTCCCACTTGTGCATAGAACAACATCATATAGCAGATAAACACCATGACATTCATTTGTTTATGTGAGCAATATGATAGTGTCGTAGATATATAAGCATTACAAGTAGATGTAGGAGCACTTAATTATCAAGGAAACGTTCATGACTATCCTTGAGAATATGAATGTCTACATTTTTGAACGTAATGTATTATTTCAAGAAACTCTAGAAATAATCTGAGTTACTACCAAGATAATAAATCTTGTAACTCCCACTGAATTAGACAACGTTACAATAATGTCTTATTCAGTAATACACCATACTCCCACTGGATTTGACAACATTGTAAGTGTTTCATTAACCAGTGAAAATAGCGTGCTATTACGTTGCTACCCCTTTGTAAGACCATTCATAACAATTACTTAGGTAATAAAAGAGTGTATTCTACTTTGTAGATGATGAATCATCCATCAATGCTATTAACTTGAAAAATTGAGCATGCAATTTCTTCCTCAATGGGTCTACCATCGTCATAATGATGTATAGCACCTTCAATTAGTCAAAACAAATCAACTAGATAAAATATACTAGTTTGTATTTTACCAATTTTGCGGTAATTAGTCTAGCTTCTAATTTAATAACTCATAAAATGTCAAACATGTTTTCTGGTTGACCAAAATGTCATATATGAATTCAATCACCAACAGAGGGTAATGGAATCTCTTAAGGAAAACATGGTGTGCAATTTTCTTAACTATTAAAGTTGCTATGAGTTATATTAGAATTTACACAATTCTAATGTTCCTAACATACCTTTCTCAATCATGAAAAGGAATAGGATTGAGTCTCACTCTTCTTCCATGGAAAAGAGTTTATGTTTGTCTTTTAGTAAATTTTTCTTGATCAAACATTTGTTTGAAAACAGAACTAGATCAATTTACCAAAGCCCAAACCACGTTTACGGTTTAATGTTGCATTAATACAATCAAAATAATCAACAAAATTTAATTTTAGTATTTTCGATAATTAAATCTTTCAAGAAAATAAAATACCCTTGGTCAATATTCATATTAACCATATAATTTTCCTTGAATCTAGGACCCTCATTATCATAGTTTCACCACATCAGTTGATCTGCTAGTGATGAAAGTATAGAATAGGTAATTGTCGAAGAACAATAATTGACAAACAAGTTTTCAATTCCTAGAAAATATGAGATTTACAATTTTGCTAGACAATTATGCAAAATGGAAGCATGTTTTATCCTATCTTATGCCTTAAGTTATAGGTCTCACTAACTAACTTAATTAAGTTTTCTAATTTAGAAACTGCAAATTATTTAAGCTGAGGTCTCACACAACATAAAGATTCACCTTGTTATTGTAATCTAGCTCAAGGTCTCACATAACTAAATTACAACTTCAAGTGTTTCATATCATTAGATGGCATAAACTTAAATTTAAAGGGTACAATTTTTGACGTGTAATCAAAACTTATGTATGAAGAAGCATGCATACATCTTCATAACATAAAAAATTTCAAAACCTTACTCATAGTTTTAAATTGCTAGGATTAAATTCTACAAAGTTTTAATCGATGCGTTGAGAAACTTACAACTTTGCACTAAGATGCTTCGTACATATAATAGTTATACTAGGTAGCTCCAATCGAACGTACAGGGGGCAGAGGACCAGGTAAGCGCTGAAGCATAACCTTAGACATCCTTTCAGTGTGACTGTGCGCACTTCTTTGAACCCCCTTTTAAGTTTGTTCTAGTGGGTGAGCCGTTCTAACCATTTAGTACAGTCGCATCAGTCGATTAAAAGTTCAAGATTTAATACTTAGAAAACAAATCAAATTTCGCCATTATTTAGTCCATTTAATTTTCTATTCTAAAAAAAACCCTTTTTGCTTACTAACGTGTCATACAATATAAACAAAAAGGCACTTTAATAAAAATTAAAACGAACTCAAATAATATATATATAACTTAACAATTAACATATGTAAAAACAATTAGCCACATGCATAATTTGTTCGATAAAACCCTAATAATCAATTCTAGGTTTAATAATGCATATGTTTAACCAAGACTTCCATGTGTTTTCATCAAGTACAACGTGAGCCACATACATCGATAAATCGATTGCGTAAGTCTTTGCTAAAACACATACCACATAGCACATAATTGATTCATTAGATATATTGAGGTTTTCCACAATTCAATATTTATCAAAATGAAATACATGTGAATAAACTTAATAATTAATGATAAATATATACTTAACAATTTAATCATATAATCAATAATCCATGATAAACCATGCATGTATTTACCATGGATTCCACATAACAATTATTCAAGAATTCCCAAGATACGCATAATACATGGCACATAACAATTATTCATTAAAACCACATAAAATATACATGCAATCATAGGGTTTCTACAAGTTTTACAAAAAATAAAACCTAATTTAAAAATTAAAGGGTAATCGACCCTTATAATAAACAATTAGGGTTCCAATTTTCAAAACCCTAGAAACCAATAAAAGCATGTAATAATCAAAAAAAAATTCAATTTTTATGTGCTTTGGTAATTAATTACAACATATTAACGGCTCGTGATATCAAGAACCATGAACAAACCCTAAACCCTAAAATTAGGGTTTATAATTTTCGACCCCATTAGTCGAATACCAAGATTACCAACACAAGTGCATTGGCCCTTCGTTCTTGTACACACGTATTAGTAGTGAATCAATGAAAAAAGCTAGGTTCTTGATCACAATAGATTAACCAAACACCTTTGTTATGCTCAAGGTCACTCGCAAATCCCTTACAATGGGGATTCACTTCGTCGACCAAGAACAAGAGGGAAGAAAGGAAAAGTTTGGCCTTCTATTGAAATCTAGTGTACCAAAGGATGAATACATGGGGATGTATTTATAGCCTTATGGTAGATGTCAAGATTACTATGGTTTCCGATGTGGGATTCCATAGGTTCGGCCAAAAACAAGCCTAAAAGAGGATTCCTAAAACCTTCTCTTGGCTAGTTAAATTTTCTTCATATCCCGTTGACATTTAACGACCGATAATCAAAACTCGTTAAATATTAACTATCTATTTCGTGATCAATAATTAAATATTACATTTAATATATTAATTATTTATACATTGATTCTCATACGTAATGTGTGCAATCCCGAAGTCTCGAGTTCGAATCCGGTCATACTAATATTAATTTATATCCATAACCTTTCAACATGGGTATATAGTTTCATAAAGTAGTACTCCATAACAAATAACAACAAACAAATAGTAGAAACAAAATCAATGAACGAATGTGAATGGCAACAACATATATAATTAGTAGATGATGCATACGTGCGTTGTGTGTGTAAGTTTGGGGTTTACATGATCCACTACAAGAAAAAATTGGCTTTAGTGACAACAGGAAAATCTTTATTGCATATGTTTGTGCATATGTTTTCAACAATTATGGTACAAAAGAAAAGAAAGGAAAAGTTGTTTGACAATAATTAATTGTAGAATCCTAATGTGGCGAATCTACGTCTACCAATGTATCAAGCATCCAAACGTCAGCTACACATCATCTCGAGCCTCAATCAACGTAATCTTCATAGTATTTTATGTGCTTTAAATTTTGACCTGCTAATTTGTGTTATGGCTTCTGATTGGTGGTTGCTTCTATATGGGTTTTTGTTTTTGATAAGTGGGTTTGTGTGAGTTTGGGTGTATTTTGGTATATTCATAGTATTTTATGTGCTTTGAATTTACTATATTTATGTAGGGGACTAGTAATTTGAAGATTGGTATATTCATACTATGAAGATTAGTATTTTGACCTGCAATTGATAATCACCACAAGGGATTTGAAGTTTTATACCATCATAACAGCTATGAACTCACCAATATTTGTGTTGCTCATATAGTTATGTTAAATTCCTCTATTATAATAGATGCTAAATTGGTACATCCTTGATAATGCATTAGTAGGACTAGTGGGATAAGAACCTTCAAATCTAACTTGTTAAAGTGATTCTGTGAATATACTGTTATGACTTATGATCTTATTGTTGGTCCCTTTTTTCTATGTATTTCTGACTATGCATAGTTTATAAAAACATTGCAGTTTATTTAGCCGCAATGGGGACTGAAGGCCCTAAGGACTCGCTGGATTGGAAATCCATTGGTGACTCGGCAAAGAGTGATCCTGATTCTGGACCTGTAGTGAAAAAGCGGCTTCCGAAAAAGATGCGACACATTCCGGACTATTATTTTCTTCCTCGTAGATCCATGCTTGCTAACATTGCAATTTATGGGTCGTGCATTGTTGGTGGAATTGGAGCTGGGATGCTGACTGAAATCTGGATTAACAAGAAAGTTCAAGGTAATCACTATCAATCATGTTGAACTATCTCGCCTATAATTACGCCAGTAAAAAATAGTAGCTTTGAAATATGACTATTTGATAAACAATGGGTTATGTGAGTTGATATACTCTGGTGAGTTTTTTTTTATAAGAAAGCATCCTAAGTTCCAGTTTTGTGTTAATGTACTCTCTAAGAACTAAGAAGATATTGCTTATGTGTATCAGGATTAACGAGCTTTTTGATTTTGGTCATAAAGGAGTCTAAATATTCAATAGAAAAACAACTAAAGGTCTTCACTATTTTCTTGATAGTTTTCTTCTCATACTTGTAGAATCTCTGCACATGTCTGATTTCCAGGATCGTATTTATGAACAAACAACATCATGTAGACATCATTCAATTGAGAATACAAAACAGGAACAAAGAAGATGGGTGAACCCCTTATAACTGATATTTATAAAAGGTATGGGTTAACTCTATGTTACAGATATCTATCCCTATATATACAAGATGAAACGGTGTCTTCAAAAGACATACCGATTCATAATAACCGTTTCAACCCTAAACTAAACGTTGTAATCTAGTTAACTAACTAAATAACCGTTTATTCTAACTATTGGGTTTGTTGGCCTGCGGCCGAAACCAGAAACTAATCTACAGGCCCTTTATTCGACCCAACTTGATCTCTTTGGCATATAAGGCATTAATACGTCCAACAGTTCCTCCCTAATGTCGATATGCCAAAGTCTTCAAATCTGCTTTCTTCATCTTCTTTGTGACCGTCACAGCCATTTGCATTCTCTATTTCCTAGTTGGTTGCTTTTTCTCGTATGGGTTCTTCATAGTTATCTTCAAAAGTTATAATTAACTTTTCTCCATTATCGAATTTTAATTTTGCCTATCATCCATTCCTTATCATCAAACAGCCTTGCCTTGGTTCCAATATGCCTTCCACTTTGACATCTTCTCTTGAAGTCCTACTTCTCTTCCTTGGAGTTCCATCTAGAGTTTCCCCTACTTCAACATCCATCCTTGCAAAAGTCTGTGGTCTTTCTTTTCCTGCAGTTCCACTGCAATTCCCTGCCACTTCTCCTGGCCTTTCCTGCCTTGATCTTTGTGCTCCCTCGTAGTATATTATCTTCACCATCCCTATGTACTCCTTGTAACATTCCCTGACTGCCTCGCATATTCCTCCCGGAACCCCATCGCATAGGCTACGTTTATTCTTCATAATGACTTGGGTATGACCACGTCCATTCTTTATTTGTCTTCCACGCAACCAACTTCTTCTTTCTTTCTCTTCAAACTAACCTTCGGCTCTGATGCCACTGTAGAATCTCTGCATAGGTCTGATTTCCAGGATCGTATTATGAACAAAGATGACAAGAATTGATTCATTATATTAAAACAACATAAACATGGTTACGTCGTATTATTTGACACACATTAAAACGTTACAAATGACTCCTATATATAGAGTACTAACCGGTTCCATGAACCATCATGTCTTTTAATGCATCGGTGCAACTAACTTCTATAACTAACATGTAACCACCAATAACTACTTTTCGGTTACTAACTAACTAACTAACAGTATTGGTTCTTCATGTTTCTTTATTTACAAATATACCACAAGACTTATGCAATTATTGTGCAACATTTCCTCCCTAATTGTTTAAGTCTTGTTCTTCGAATCTTCATCGCATTCTTCTTTTCCATTGTCTTCGTCAAGATCAATGTCTTCCGGATGTTTCTGTATTCTTTCTTTTGTGTCGGTCTTCAAGCGCCGCTCCCAACAAAAGTATTCCTTTCATGTTTCGGTATATAGACAATTATACCCACAACGTTTTTCATCCCTTGTCTCCGTGTTATATCACCGTTTCCCAACAACTTTCTGTTTTTCCCAAGTTGTTTCCTTGCTTTCCTTGCCTCGTTATTGTTGTTGTTTTCCAACCCAATTCGTACACTAGCCACAAAATACCACGGCTTCTTTGTTTTGTTGTTTTTTTTCGAATTGCCTTTCTACCCAATGAGCTAACAACAAAATTTTCTTCTCGGTATACTACACTATCACGTTGCTGTAAGCTCCCTGAAAATTTCAATGTACTTAACGCTTTAATCAGAAGTTAAACACGATCTATTTCGTCATAAAATTTTCTAAGCATCACCTTGGCATATCATTTGGCATGTGCATGATCAACGCAACCTGAGCGTTCAAAATACACCATTGAGATCTAAACAAAGTTCCCCACGATCCCGATATTTTTTAATACTTAATATAATTATTTATATATATATATATATATATATATATATATATATATATATATATATATATATATATATAGATTTTATAAAAAATAAAAATATATTTAATAAATGAATATAAATAATAATTAACTTGGGCCGGGCCTAAAACACCCACCCATGATTTCTTTGGGCCTCTATTTGATCCGAGCCCAACTCATTTTTGTTTGCTCCTTGGGCCTCGTTAGCTACCTAGCCCAACACCCTACATATTTTATTTTTGGGCCTTGCCGGTTGTATCACAAGCCCAGATGCCCATTTCTTTCCAATATGTGTTAGTAGTAAGTGAAATATGTTTTATGTTTTTTCCTTTTGCCTTCTGTACGTCAACGGACCAAAAACCCAAGCACACCACTAAGTGATTTGGTACACAATTTTTGCACAACTAATAATTTTATAAAGTTGTCCCGTGTTTCTGTGAATGCCAAGCACAAGTCAAACGTCAAAACAACAAACCAAGCGCACCTTATTCTAACTATGTAACACAAGAGATTGACAAGTAAAAATTTAAAACTTGTGTCCTACCATTTCTGTTACCAACGAGCAAGGAATAAAATCAAACCATGCACCATAATAATAATTTTGTAATACATCAAGAAGTTGAATGTTTTTAGTACTATGTTTCTTCGTTTCTGTGAAACACCCACGACACAAAACAAATGCAAAACAAATCCCATCTTTAGTCACATGTTAGCATGCATGAGTAAATTGGCAATATGCAAATTATATATGTTTCCTTGTTTTCTGAGCATGCAACGAGACCCCCCTAGTCAACAAAAACAACAAATCTCACCCTTGGTCACTTGTGTTGCGTGTGTGTGTAGTCAAGGAGACAAACCACCATACTTAGACACCCTAACCACATTATTTAATCACCTATACCTTTGACCTACCCATTTGACCTCATAAACCAATGGATCTTATGTCTTTCATGAAATGACTAAACTAAACCATGTCCTAAATCTTGGCTGCCATACAAGCACGCCCACAAACAAACACCCTTGTCTTCCTACTTTCTTGAAACCAAGGAAGGACAACTATAGAATATTCAAAACTCCATACCTAGTTTTCCTTTATATATCACACTTCTAACACCAAGTAAAACACACATACCATTCATCTTATCACTCACAAACTCTCTCAACTTACACTAAAGAAATCATCCACTGTGGAAGTCGAACAAGGAAAAGAAAACGTTGCAAGGGAAAATAGGAGAACATTTGGGTAAAAATAGGAATATGGGTAACAAGTTATAAGGAGAACAAGGAGTACTCGAGTTCATTCGACACTTTCACTCATCTCACGTATCATCTCCACTCCAAGTGAGTGCTGTAAGTTTGAACCTTCTTACATTTCATTTTCGATATTTTTGTTATCACGAGTATAATGTCACACGTATACAAATGCACCAAATGGATCGACTAACTCAAACCTACATCGAGCCCAAGGAAACCAAGAGCTCTTTCGAGCTTATTTGTAATAAGCCGAACCTATAAGCTCATCACCTTGTGGAAGGAATGAAATATAAGTGATAATCCTTGAGAAGAGTAGAACATAACAACTTAAGCAAACCATGCAAGCCACGACATAAAACAGTAGCAAGTAGACTAAAATAATAACACGGGAACTACATCTTAAATATCATGTCGTGTACGAAATGAAGCATAAGTATCTCTAGCTCAGTTGGTTAGCATGCGTGGGTTTTAGGCAAAAGGTCCCTGGTTCGAAACCCTCCTATGGCATTTTTCCTTCCTTTTTATTTTACAACTATCACCTATTGACAGATTTAACCCCTCAACTTCAATCAAGTAACTATTTAACTAATATGAAGCTTGGTTCTAAAAATGTAAAAATCCAACTTTTGAAAATACTTTGCAAAAACAGTTTTTATGAGGGACTAAAAGCGACAAATCTGGAAACTTTGAGCATGAGATATTTATGGGTACAAAGTGTCCTTTTCTAAAAGTGTAGGGACTAAACTCGTACTTTTTGTAACTCGAGGGTAAAAAGTGTAAATTCGGGAAAAGTTTAGAAAAACTTATAAACTTATAATGACTTTATAAAAACGATTATTTTGACGACCTAAAGTTATAACGAGAATTATTTCGTCGATATCTAAATAAACCTATATATCTTTATAAGTATATAGATATATGAAACCGTTATAAATTATCGACACATCTTAAAGTAAACAAACTAAACTTTTGACAACACCGTCATATTTATAAATCTACACTCATACCACTCTATTGAATTATATATTCAAAGCTCTATCATTTTAGTCGTAAACCAAACGTTTATCATTATTCTGAGACTTGCCACCTCATTCTTAGGTTCCGGGTAGGAGCCAATGCTATATCACACTTGATCTTTTTGTGATTTATTCATCGAACTGCTAAGGTGAGTTCATAGCCCCACTTTTACTCTTTAAACTGTTTTATAAACTCCATGGGGGAGAATACATGCTACTACTACTTTTATGATCACAATTGCTTGAAAACTGTTTGCTGTTCTATTGATATTATGACTCTGCCTAAGTTGTTTGCCAAAATTCCCCTACATCATGAACCATTAATCACTTGCGAGTGAACGCAAATATCGTGGATAGTACTATGGGAACTGACGACCCCGACTCGGTTATCGGAAATAACCGGGGCGCACTATATTTGGTATCTCTATGTAATTGGCTATTACATATCAGAGGGGCAATTTTATTTACTTACACCAGTAATTAGGTGTATGCAGTTAGTTTGGTGTCATGAGCTTAGTGCAATAATATCAACTATCTTTTATGGGCGTATAACAACGTAGCCCATGGCTTCTTTTAAACTTGAAAATCTTGTGATCAACTGCTTTGTTACTAAACCTATGAATTCACTCAACCATTGTGTTGACTTTTTAGCATGTATTTCAGGATGAAAAGGCGATAGCTAACTCTGGAGGCGCTTGGGCATTGGCATGGCATGGTCATAGATGACTCTGATTTACGAATTGGGACCACATTTTGTTAATGGGCCATTTTTCCGCAACAAATCAACCTTTGTAAACTCTATTTTACTTCAATAACTGAAATCTTTTACGAAAAAGCTATTATTTTTCACTTGTGTTATGATCCAACTGAGTAGCATCCCAAAAACTTTTTCTTTCGCTGCAAACCATTTTTGGGGGTGTGACAGTTGCTTTCTTTCCTTCTTGTGTGCTGACTTGCTTTCGTAACTACAAACGTTCCTAGACCCCTTCTTGTTCACCGTATCCTTCCAACCAGGCCAAGTTGTTCTCGGTCTCCTTCCAAGTGATCTGCGTTGTGTTGTCGCCTTTTTTTCTTCGAAATCCAAGTCCTTCCTACACACAACTTTGACACCCCTCACGGTATCCTTCACTGAAACAAACCAAGTTTGTTTCTGATTTTCTTGTCGTTGTTGTTGTTGCCTTTGTGTCGCTCCAATGCGTTTTCCACAAATAATCCTTGAGTACTCCTTAATCTTCTAGTTACACGTATACGTTTTAATCTCCACAACAACATCGCTCGCGTTCTTAACCTCGCATGCTTCCTTCCCTTTGTGTCTTATTTAACCCGGTTTCACAAAGTTTTATCCCACTCGTTTCTTTCACCAAAACGATGTGTATGTTCCTTTCCTGTGTCGCGTTAACAACGAACCACAAAAGAACCCTTATTCCCACTCATTTTCTAACCAAATGATGTGTACTTTCCTTACTCTTGTTCCACGTTTCCACGTCAAGAGTTTCCTTTTTCTTCCCACCAACAAAGTTTTATCCGCTAGCCTCTTTCTTCTTGTACCACGCTATCCTTCCAAGCGTCAAGAACTTTTCCTTTTCTTCCCTTTGTGTCGCGTTCCAGCAGTCCCACAAAGTCCTACAATATTGTTTTCTTTTCTTCTTGTTTGTTGTCGCGTTTCTAGAAATCACAACAAACAGTCCACCAATTTCGTTTGATGCTGATGTTTGCAACTCCACACAAGTTTGATCGTGCACTATCTCCCTTGCGTATTCCAATTGTTATTCACAGGTTCCACCGTTTCCTTTTCTTGGCCGGCGTAACAATTGCTTCTTTTCTTCAGAATTGTTGTACCAACAACTCCTTGGTGTCGTCTTCCCTTCTAAGTCATTTGATCAGAATGATCAGAAGTAAATCAATTTCTTGTAATCTTGCAACCTTCTTTTCTGATGCCATTTCCCAGGTTTTGAACCTTTGGCACTTGATACCAATTTTGAATCTCTGCACAGGTTTGATTTCCAGGATCGTATTTATGAACAAACAACATCATGTAGACATCATTCAATTGAGAATACAAAACATGAACAAAGAAGATGGGTGAACCCCTTATAATTGATATTTATAAAACGTATGGGTTAACTCTGTGTTACATATATCTATCCCTATATATACAAGATGAAACGGTGTCTTCAAGAGACATACCAATTCATAATAACCGTTGCAAGCCTAAACTAAACGCTGTAATCTAATTAACTGACTAAATACCGTTTATTCTAACTATTGGGTTTGTTGGCCTGCGGCCCAAACCAGAAACTAATCTACATTCCCTTTATTCGACCCAACTTGATCTCTTTGGCATATAAGGCATTAATATGTCCAACAATACTCAGTATGTTTCGCAAATGAACAGCTTCTTACGTAACCTGTGTTTATCTGATTTTTCAAAATTTAAGTTTGTTTGAATTAATGTATTACAACAGAACATGTGTCTTAAATTTTTTGGTTGGGACACAAACATTTAGGTGTCGTTTGTTTTTTCTCAATAAGCACTTTTTTCCTCTTTTCACTTCTTTTGTCTGCAGGAGGGCAGAGGTTTGCGTTTGTTTTATTGCAGACATAAGTGCTTCTTTTCACTTCTTTCCTCTTCTAAATTTCAGATATTATCTTTCACTTCTTACCTCTTCTTTCACAACCCCTACATCTCTTACTCAATATCTTACATCTCTTTTACGTTTCGTCCGTCTTTTTACGTTTTCGTCCGTTTTTTTTTTACGTTTTCGTCCGTTCTTTTACGTTTTCGCCCGTTTTTTACGTTTTCGCCTCTTTTTTTACGTTTTCTCTATTTTTTTACGTTTTCGTCCATTTTTTTACGTTTTCGTCCGTTTTCTTACGTTTTCGTCCATTTTCTTACAATTTCGCCCGTTTTCTTAAGTTTCTTTCCACTTTATTACGTTTACGTTGGTTTTTTATGTTTTCGTCCGTTTTTTTTATGTTTTCGTCTGTTTTTTACGTATTCATCCGCTTTTTTACGTTTCGTCCGTTTTCTTACGTTTTTGTCCGTTTTCGTACGTTTTTGTCCGTTTTCGTCCGTTTTCACCTGTTTTTTTTTACGTTTTCATCTATTTTTTTACGTTTTCGATCATATTTTTACGTTTTTGTCTGTTTTTTTACGTTTTCGTCCGTTTTCTTACGTTTTCGCCTGCTTTTTACGTCTTCGTCCTTTTTTATGTTTTTGTCGATTTTGTTCGTCCATTTTCGTCCCTTTTTTACGTTTTCGGCCATTTTTTTACGGTTTCAGCCATTTTTTTACGTTTTCGTCAGTTTTCTTACGTTTTCTTCTGTTTCCTTAGGTTTTCGCCCTTTTTTTTTTACCTTTTCGTCCTTTTTTACGTTTTCTACCGCTTTTTTACGCTTTCATTCGTTTTTTAAGTTTTCATCCATTTTTTTATGCTTTCGTCCGTTTTTTACGTTTTAGCCTGTTTTTTATATTTTCATCTATTTATTTTACGTTTTCATCCGTTTTCATATGATTTTGTAAGTTTTTTGTACGTTACTTTATCTTACCTAACAAAGCGTAAGATAATGTAAAAAAGGACAAAAACGGACTAAAACGTAATAAAACCAGCGAAAACGTAAAAAAAATTGACAAATACGTATAAAAAAGGGGTCGAAAACTTTAAAAACAGATGAAGACGTAAAAAACAGACGAAAATGTAAAAAACGGTCGAAAAAGTAAAAAAAATACCAAAACGTAAGAAAACCAATGATCCATTTGACCCATATGACAAAAGGGTTTATAGCACAAAAAACGGTCGATATTAGTTTATTTTGAACCATTATGTATTGTCTTTAATACTTCGTATTTTAAGCGATTGCTTGTTTTGCACTCAATAGCACAAAAAACTAGTGAAAAAGAAAAAGGAAAAAAAATTACTTCAATAGCACAAAAAATACTAGTGAAAAAGAAAAAAGAAAAAGAAGAAAAAGAAGAAAAATGGAAGAAGTACTTCAATAGCACAAAAAAACAAACTGTCTTCTTCTTGCAGATGAAGAGCTTAAATGTACTTCTTCTTTTGCAGACATGGTTTGCAGATGAAGAGGTAAAAGCTCTAAAAAAACAAACGACACCTTATTTTGCTACAAGGAGCATGCAACCAGCCTAAAGTGATATTAGACTAGCTTTATAACTCATTATTCAAGATTTGAGCTCATGCTTTCCTGATGAGGAAACGGAGTGAAAAATGGCTGATTAATCTTGAAGTTCTCTATTTCTTTTTATTTTATAGTTTTAACATATACCTTTACTCATTGCAGAGGATGGAAATGGTGTTCTTTGGGAATCCGATAAATAAACTTGAGATAGCACTAGGGCTGCCTATGCTTTTGCTAACTACTACTTTCCAAGCACTGGTAGAGAGAAGGTGTAGGTGACGGAATGACACATAAAACAATATGGATCATTTTGCTGCTGAAAATATCTTCAGACATTCTTTTAGGAACAGATCGTTTACATTAGATATTTAGTTGGAATTTTGGATGCTTGGTGTATTGGTGCATCAAATAGGGGCAGCTTTATGAATGTTTCTGTCATGAAAGGCCTTGTGGATGTACCCGCAATAATGTGCCCTTAAGTTAAGTTATTAATGATATACTGTATATTACTTTTCAGTTCTAAAAATGTATTCAGTGACATGACATGTAGTTTAATAAAAGTGTTTTGACTAATAATCATATTTAAAAGGACCCTTCATATGATGCTATTGACTAAAATTGTGTACCAAATGAGCCTCAACAATTGAAATGGTTGTTAATGGGCATACAGGTAAACATGGATGCACATCTTTCTACTTCCATTGAAAAGAAACTTCTATATTTTTCTGATTCAACACAAAATATAAGCTGTTGCATCCTTTATGTCATTTATGATGGACAAGGTTATAGCTGTAGTAAATAAATAAGAGAAACCTGTTAGTTGATTTCAACTATCCCTTTTGTATGCTCTTCTTACAAGGGAGGCTTCATGTATAACAAACCATAATGCAATAAATAAAGTTGTAATCACCAATAATTCTAACAAGAACAAACACCATTCTTGAAATGATTATGATCCCTCATAACTATCTCCCTATTATATATCCTAGATATAAGCTTCATAACAGTATGACAATCGTCACAAGTTCTTAAATTTTTCACCGCTCGAATTTCCTTACCAAAAGGGATACTCATGAACCCAAGCAACCGCAATCCTCTCGCTATGATAACAAACCGACACCGCTTTTTCCTCATCATCTATATCATGGAATCCGCCTCATAACCTGCATCTTTCAATTTCTTTCCAGTATCAACCGAAAACGAATTTATTTGCGAAAATTGAGGATGTGAACTATCTCCTACCACAAATTCTTGTGCTAGATTGTCCACTAAAGTTGAACTACTGCAAACAGGTTCCTTGCGGACCCCACTTTCTATCATTAACTTTCGACATCTGCCACATCCTTCCATCTACTCATGGGTGCGCATAAAGTTGACAAAAAGACATGGTACACCATCACGTGGGTCTATAGAATAGAACCTGTTCAAGTAAAAAAGTGATTGAAAAAATGAGATAGAAATGGTAATGAAAAAGATGGTCTGATTGGAGCTTGTAGATAAAACTTGATCATTTAGCAAATGCAGCTTGTCAAGCAAATCAACAAATGATAAGAATCGGTATTAAGAACGAAAGGCTATTTCTTGTGAATGGTGAGCTGCAAGTGAAAAAACAGAATTAGTACAAAGTTGTTTTAGTGGATTAAAAAGGTTAAAACAGTAGCTATTAAGAAAAATTTTACTGAATGCAGTTAGGAATAGCCGATGTAACAAAAAAGACACGAAGACACATAATCTCAATCAGATTCAGCTTGAGAAGCAAAAAAAGAGTGTTATCTGTCAGACAACCATGTAGCCATGCCAAGACCCATCAGATGGGCTGACAACGATCCTCTACTGAGCCATGGTCGAGACCATAAGGCTCGGTTAATCACTCTCTAGCTACATGGTCATGGCTCATCAACCAGACATGGGTTTCTGTCTCTTGAGGAATCAAGAATACAGAGGTACGAGCCTATAGAACAGATCCTGTTCAAGTAAGGTCGTGTTGGTCCTTTTGCCCACCCTCCTTTTAAACACTATTTCATTTGCATTTTTGGCCGATGTGGGATGAGACTTGGTTCTTTTCTTTGAAAAACTGACACCCACTAAACTTCTGGTCACTTCTTGCCATCTGTTTAAAGATTATTTATCCTCTATCGTTTATTGCGATTGTCATTATACCTGACTTGGGAGGAAAAACATATTTTGTGTCTGCTTCGCAGCAAAATAGAAAATGGGTTTTCTATAGGTTAATGGGAAGTTCTCTCACAAGACACTATCACAGATATATATTCGACAAAGCCATACATCAGTTTATAAGATTTTTTCAAATATTTAGTTTTGAGGATAACTGATTACAAAATGAATTCATTTATTACAACAAAAAATGTATCTTCCATTTTGTGGTTTGGGACACCATAATTTATTCTGCTAAAAGGAGCATGCAACCAGCCTTGTGCTATACGAATATCAGACTAGCTTTATCATTCATTATTCAAGGTTTGATTTCTTCCTTTCCTGATGAGATATGAAACAAACAAAAGATAAATGGCTGATTTGACTGTAAGACTGTAACATCTCTTATGTTATAGTCAGGAACACAAATAGGGTTTCCTACGGGTGCCCGGTACCCCTATGGATTGTTTTTGATATAGTGTTAATTTTTGGAAAAAACATCAATTTTTCCTAAATGCATCATAAATACACCCGGTCCATACAATGTGTTTCTATATTACGGTTCCAAAAAATTTGTGCACCTGGTCATATTTGTTCCTGGTTCCGTCCTTGAATATTAACATATACATTTGCTCCTTGTAGAGGACAGAAATGGTGTTCTTTAGGAATTTGACAAATAAATTTGACATTGCAGTATTTCTCAGTGGCTTCCTATGTTTTTCAAAACTACTACTTTCCGAAAGAAAGTACACTTTCGCCCGGGCTCACACCGCTTCCTATGTTCTTTGGGAATTTGTAACTTTTGGGGGTGTTACACATCAAGGCACGACTTCACGTATGCCCTGAAGTTCAACTTTCACGCCCTTGAACAACGAGTTAGAATATGAAGCGCTACTAGCAAGCTTACGAATAGCCAAAACAATGGAAGTCAAAAGGATCCAAATATTCACAAACTCATTGTTGGTAGCTTCTCAAGTAAGGGCAAGTACATTGCAAAGGAAGAGTTGATGAAGCTATACATGGAGCACGTCAACCAGATCTTACCATACTTCACATCTTTCTCCATTACTCAGATCCCTAGAGGAATAAATCAACGAGCTGACGCCCTGAGAAAACTCGCTGCACTTACCTTCGAACACTTCAGAAAGGATGTCCTGGTGGAAGTAATAAATGAGAAGTCTATCCTCCAGCCCGCAGAAGTCTCTTAGGCAGAGATAGATGACACTTGGATGACAACCATCTTCAACAGGCTATCCCAAGGTATCCTTCCACCTGATAAACTAGAGTCACTAAAAATCAGGTGCAAGGCCATCATGTACTTTATCAGGGACGGTATCTTATACCGAAAGACGTTCAGAGGTCTAATGGCGCGATGCGTCGGACTAACAGAGGCTCGAACAATCATTCAAGACATCCACAATCGAATGTACGACATGCACTCAGAGTCTCGCGCCGTAGTGGCTAAAGCAATCAGGATGAGGTACTATTGGCCAACAGTCAATCAAGATGCTAAAGTTGAGCACAGTGGTTAGAAACTAAATTTTTCTGTTTCTATTCATTTTCTTTCCTCTTCTTCCTTAAATGATACTCGAGAACACAATGGTTAGAAACTAAATTTTCTAATAAAGTTGTTAGAAACTAAATTATTTTCTTAAAAGTACATTAAAGGGGTATTTGTTTCGGCTTATATAGTTGGCTTACGACTTATTTAGTTTGGGCTTATGTTTCATAAGCTCAGTTTTTAAGGCTTATTATGAAACTTTTCGTCTTATATAAGTTTATTATGTCACAATAAACTTATGTAAGTAGAAAAGTTTCAAAATAAGCCACAAAAAGTAAGCTTATGAAACATAAGCCCAAAACCAAATAAGCCATAAGCCGACTATATAAGCCGAAACAAACACCCCCTAGATGCTCCTTACATTTTTATCTGAATTTTGAAAACAAATCACTATCAAATGTTTTAGTAGTAAGACAACTAACCTTCTCATAAAATATTAAGGGAACAAAAAGGTCAAATACAATAAGCTGCATACATTTAGTCAAATCATTCGTCTATTTATTTTTCAAAAAGTTTGAAAACAACCTGTTATACATTTCTAAGGGTGCGTTTGGTATGGCCCTATCGGAATGAGTCTATGGATTTCATTCCGATTAAAGTTGTTTGTTTATTCGGCCCGGGAATGAAATGAGTATATCATAGCCATAGACTCATTACACACCTATTTGGTGTCTATGAAATCCATTCCCGCGGGCCCCTCTCTTTTACACTACAAAACTCAAATATCTATACACTTTTTCATTCCATATTTTGTCATCCAAACATAAACAATCGTAATGATACACTTTTTTATTACCATTGTCATTCTACCCCATACCAAATCAGATACCCATTGTGATTCCTAGCAACAAACCAAACGGGTAATTTCCTCTCTTTTAAAATAAAATAAAAACTTATCTTTTTAATCTTTTTCCAACCAAACACTCCCAAAAAAGATCTCCCCAATTAAAAAGACTGGTTTAAACTTTGACAAACACTAAACTATACATAAATTATTATTCAGACAATGATATCTACTTATCAGTTGAAAAGATGCTACAACATAAAATTTCAGTTGTAGCAAAATAGGATCAAGATGGGTTCTGCAAGCAGAATATGTTACAAAGATATATTACCATTTGCATCAATGGTGATGATTGAATGTATCATAGTTGGTGGTAACACATTATTCAAGTCAGCCACTTCACAAGACATTAATTCATATGTCTTCACTACTTATGTTTTCATTGTTGGATTCATGTTCCTTATTCCTTGTGCTTTCATAGTCTTTATCAAACAAAGGTAATTTTTTTTTTTTTATTTGATGATTTTACTTATTTACTGTTCACATAATCATTTTGTTTTTTTATTTGCAGAAGATCAAATATCCCACCATTGAAAGTATCAATTGTTGTCAAGCTTTTTGTTCTTAGCTTGATTGGGTGAGTCACTTTTTAGTTTTGACTTTTTTAGTTTGACTGACTGAGCTATGTTGTACTAGTGACAAAGGGTATTTGTGTTATTGATGGAAATCCAACATTTTATGGAACTCGTTAATGAAATCGTATGAAATGAATTAGCAAACAGATATTTTGGTTTGGTACTTTGGTTAGGTTCATTTTTATCGTTAAATGACTTTTGTAGCCGAGTTAGAAACAGTCTATATGAGTTTATTGTTGATGAGAATTGAGAGAGAATTTAACACATTAAATTGAAATGAATTATGTGAAAATGAGACTGTTACATTGCTTGAGCATCAAAGTGGTTTAAATAGTTACAAGTTCTACACTACAAATATCTACTAACTAACTTAACTAACATTCAAAAATATCTAATTCTACTACGTTGTGTGACACTCTTTCATGCTGCTATTCATCATAACTCTCAACTTGTGTAAGCTCTTCATTGGCACTCTTTGAGCATTCTGAATGGAGTGTTTGGGTGAAGCAGCACTTTGTATGTCATCAATTGTTTGGTTTTAAAAGCACATTGGTAGTTTTTTTTTTAAATGATTTCAGCTAAAACATGGGTGCATATCTCAGTACTCCTAAAACAGAAAAGTCCTCGGAAGACGGTGAGAATGGGAGGGTCAGATATGGCTTATCGTCAATGCAAGGGTGTCGTGCTATAGAACCTTAATTTTTTTAGGCTTTAAGATTACTTCCTTAGTGGACGCTAACTATGCCCTCAAATTTTGGGATTTTTGTTAATTATTAAAAATCCTAAAATAATTATTGCTTTTGGATATAAGTTGTTTTGAATAACCAATATCAGGTTGCTTATTCGAAACAGATAAACAGCAACTGTGTTGAATTTGTTTTTCTGTATTTAGAGAATTAGAAACTTATATGATTATGATGTTTAAGAATTCTGTTTTTGTTTTTCTTTACTTTTTAAAGTTCGTAAATGGTATGATGTAAATACTAGGTACTTCTCTCAAATATTTGGATACGTCGGTATCAAATACAGTTCTCCGACACTCTCCTCAGTCATGAGCAATCTGGCACCTGCTTTTACCTTCATACTTGCATTCTTCTTCAGGTAATCATACAATTTTATCGAAAAAAAAAAGTATTAGCACATTAATTCAGCTTGTTTACATCTGGTCTATAATCAAGTACTTTTGCGTATTATTAGGATGGAAAAACTGAATTTGCGAAGCTATACAAGCCAAGCTAAAATTGTGGGAACAGTAGTGTCAATATCGGGCGCACTAGTGGCCACACTATATAATGGTACACCCGTTACCGTATCATCAGACTCCTCAAGCTTATATTGGATTATTGGTGGGATTTTGCTTGCAAGTCAGAATTTCCTACTGTCATTCGTTTTGGTATCCCAGGTACCTAAATGCTAGTAACTTTAAGGGTTGTTTGGGATTGCCCCATACCCCACTCTCATGCGGGATTGGGTATCGTTGTTGTTGTTGTTGTAGGGATTGCATATTTTATATGAAAAGGAACCGTTGAAGTATTTAGAATTTAAAAGTGCATATAAGCCATAAGTAAAAGCCGAAAATATGCAATCCCAAACACTCCCTAAGTATTTTCAGTAACACTGCAGGCACAGATCATGATGTTGTATCCAGTGGAACTAATGGTGGTTTTTGTGTTTGGATTAAGCGGGCTGATTGTAGCTGCGTTTGCAGGGTTAATTATGGTCAGAGATTTAGATTCTTGGAAGTTAAAACCTGATATGATGTTGGCGTCTATAATTTACATGGTAAGACACTTAAAAAACCAATTTTGCATTTGAATACAAGTACCCTTCTAGCATTAGAATTTCCTTTCACTGTGTCTTTATGAGAGTCGGTTTTAATATTTTATAGGGGATCTCTACTGGATTTCTGAATGGTCTCATTCAAATATGGGCTCTGCGGTTGAAAGGACCCGTGTATGTAGCCATGTTCAAGCCATTTTCAATTGTGGTTGCAGTTGTGATGGGTGTTATATTCCTTGGAGATTCTCTCCATCTTGGAAGGTCCTATCTCTTTAAAATTCGCTTCAAATTTAACATAAATTATGTTTATAACTTGGTACTATCACAATCGAGCCTTTTCAGTAACAATTAAGTATAACTTTAATGCAGTGTTGTTGGGGGGATAATTATATCATTAGGATTTTATGCTGTGTTGTGGGGAAAAGCTAAAGAAGACAATGGTGCTCATTATAAGGAAGTATCAGCATCAAACGGAACAGAAACAACCCCTCTGCTGCAAGACAATGCTAACGAGCCCAGATTTGACCCTGAAAGCTAAAGAGTGTTTTACTCACCAAAGAAGTTGCTTGTATAGGTGTACCTGTATGTAAGTGAAAAAAACTGTACAAGTTCAGTGATCCTGTTATATGTTTTACCAACAGTTTAACAAGAGCACCTAAAAGTCTAAAAGTGCTTACTATAAACGATCATCCATGTTATCATGAAAAATGTAAATTTATTTGTTGCGTGTTTTTGCTATATGACTAATATACTTTTTTTTTGTCATTTTACGGTTAACCATCTATTTGATTACTCTACATATATATCACATCTCACCCATCCCCACTTTTGATACCTGCCTGAACATTTTGACTTTTCTATACATTTACACAAATTGAGAAATTTCCTAGTTATTTTGTGTGACAAAATAATTAATATACTACATTTCTGCCATCAACTTATGGAAGTGTATAAATTTGATAAAAATACATAATTACCACCATCACGCGGGTTACTAGAACAGATCCTGTTCAAGTAAAAGTGACTGAAAAATGAGATAGAAGTGGTAACGAAAAAGATGGTCTGACTGGAGCTTGTAAAAGGATAAAAGTTGATCTTTAGCAATGCAGCTTGTCAAGCAAATCAGCAAATGCTGAGAATTGGTATCGTAGTGAATGGTGCGCTGCAAGTGAAAAATCATTCTATTATCTTTCGCTATGTTTATTGACTATTACTATGAAGTAGACTTCAATTGTAGACAGCAACATTAGTAGAAAGTTGTTTTGGTTGATGAAAAAGGTTAAAACAGTTGCTATTAAGAATAATTTCACTGAATTTAGAGGGTGTCAGTCAATATAACCAAAAAGACATGAAGACACATAAGATAGATCAGATTGAGAAGCAAAAAAAGGGTTTGTTGTCTGTCAGACAACCATGTAGCCATGCCAAGACCCATCAGATGGGCTGACAACGATCCTCTACTGAGCCATGGCCGAAGCCATAAGGCTCGGTTAATCACGCTCTAGCTACATGGTCATGGCTCATCAACCAGACATGGGTTTTTGTCTCTTGAGGAATCAAGAATACAGAGGTACGAGCCTATAGAACAGATCCTGTTAAAGTAAGGTCGTGCTGGTTGGTTTGTCCACACCCATTTTAAACACCAATTCATTTGCGTTTTTGGCCGATGTGGGATGAGACTTGGTTCTTTTCTTTTAGAAACTGACAATAAGTGAGACCATTTCATGTCACCAGCCAATTCTGTTGAATAACGCTTCAGCTAAACTAAGTTGGCCAGCTTTACAGTAACCATGTATCATTGCATTCCATGAGACTATCTTTGACGGGATTGGAATCAAAGATGAATCGAGCTGAGTGAACGTCACCTATCTTTGAGTAGCAAGTGACTATAGAATTCCATGTAACTGAATTCTTTCTCGCATGCTGTCAAACAAATTTTGCGCGTCTTTAACGAACCCATGCTTACTAAGAGCCAAAATAATTGCATTATTAGCCACAACATCCTCACTAGGCATTTCATTGTACACTCTCTTTGCGGAACTCAAATCTCCCACCTTTGCGTAAAAATCCAACAACCCCGTTTGCAACACAACATCAGATAATCCGACTTACTATTCCCATCAATCAACACATTCCATGACACCACATTCTTAACTGGATTCCTATTTTTTTTATTTAAAAAAAAAAGAAAAACAACAAAAACAAAACAAAAAAAACCACACACGCAGTCTTCGCACTTAAAATAACATCAAACCATTGAATTCCAACTTCCAACTATACGAATCTTTTAACACCATACTATCAAATAACCCTCTTGCATCCTCAACAAACCCGTGTTTCCCAAGTACCGGAATCATATCATTACACGTGACAACATCTCTCTGAGACCTTTATCGAACACCATTGACTCATTGAGTACTTGAGTCTCCTCACTGATGTTTGACTCTATATCTAATCTCTTTCATGTTCGTTATAGTAACTTTAGCTATAAAAAGCAGCCATTTCAGCTAGGTTCACCCTGGGTCCCTTTGATCTCGACACAGATTGCCAAACTAAGAGAAGACGGTACATTAAAAATGGTGGAGAATAAGTGGCTTAACCCAGGAATTAGGTTCAAAGGATTCAGCAACTTTGCAGAAAGTTCTAAACTCTAAAGGATTGTGTGGTCTATTTCTTATCAGTGGAGTCTCAATGGCAGCTGCTCATTTCATATTCATGGTTTATTAGATCCATTAAAAACTGTATTTCTCGTGTGTAGGAATATGATCAAATACGAGCTACCACATTTATTGGAAGAAAAAACTGAAGTACAACATTCATCTTCCAATATTATTAGGTTATGCTTATTTCGTGGGTAGGATACTCTCATACCAAGTCATCGGCAGTTACCTGTTCATTATAATTCCTGTTGTGTAACCTGTAGGGCATGAGTCCTACCATAAATTGTTGCATCTCTAGTCTATAATTATTGACATGTTAAAACAACGGCTTCTCTTACAGTATATGCTTTACACTCGACTTTGTCAGAAGAACCAAGTTTCTATGTTAGCATAAAGTATAAGAGGTTAAAAGGCGATATAAGTGATTGATAAAATGAGATAGAAGTGGTAATGAAAAATATGGTCTGATTCAAGCTTGTAAAAGGATAAAACTTGATCCTTAGCAAATGCTAACAATCGGTATTAAGAACGACAGGCTATTTCTAATGAATGGTGCCCTGCAAGTGAAAAGCAACATTAGTAAAAAGTTGTTTTGGTGGATGAAAAAGGTTAAAACAGTTACTATTAGGAAGACTTTCGCTGAACGCGGTCAGCATCAGTCAATAGACAGATAATCTCAATCAGATTCGGTTTATGAAGCGAAAAAGAATAATTGTCTGTCAGACAACCATGTAGCCATGCCAAAAGCACATCAGATGGGCTGGCAACGATCCTCTACTGAGCCATGGCCGAAGCCATAAGGCTCGGTTAATCACGCTCTAGCTACATGGTCATGGCTCATCAACCAGACATGGGTTTCTGTCTCTTGAGGAATCAAGAATACAGAGGTACGAGCCTATAGAACAGATCCTGTTCAAGTAAGGTCGTGCTGTTTGGGTTGTTCACCCTCCTTTTAAACATAATTTCATTTGCATTTTTGGCCGATGTGGGATGAGACTTGGTTCTTTTGTTTCAGAAACTGACACCCACTAAACTTCTGGTGAACTTCAAAAAATGGGTTTTCTATAAGTAAACAACAAATCCCCATCTTGATTAATCTCATCGTTCTTAGGGATACGACATCTCGGTTCTTACCATTGTTATACTAGCACACAATAGGTGCACTTGCCTACACGTGTATTAGTCCCTAACATTAGTAAAACTAAAAAATAAATTTATAACTCGAAAAATAGACATACAGATTTTGCCGAACGCGGGTCACCCGCGTGACAGGAGGGATACTTACCACTATACTAGAAGTTCTCTCGTAAGACACTATCACAGATATATATTCGGCAAAGACATGAGTATGACAAATCGGACACTTTAACTTGTCTCACCATAGATTTCCGTTCTTTTATCCTAGAAGAAATGGTGTGCGAGAATGGAAGAGTGTCACGTTTTTTACAAAATCTTGGCATTGGTTTTGGTGTTTTCATCAATTCAACTAATAATGTTATAGAACAAATCCAATTTCACAAGAGCCTTGATGAAAGAGGATATGAAGTCTCACTAGTTGTCATTTTGAGGTGCACACTGTGAATGGCTCATGCTTCGTTTCTACTGCCTAGTGGTCTTTGTATTTCTTGGTTTTAACTTTGATATGTCCTAGGTAGTTGTGATAGTCGGCTGTTATGTTTAGAGTTGATCTAAGCATATAGGTTCGTGTTTAGGTTTTATAAGGTGGCTCATTACCGCCTTCCATTGTAACCTAAACTCTTTCATTCATTTATATATTCACCGGGTATAAACCCTTTACCCAAATAAATAAAAACTGCGCATTTGTATCAAGCTGAAGTCTAAAGCATCCACGTGACCCAGTTCCTTTCTTTGGAGACCTGATTTAAGTGCGACTCGTCTTATGAATGATTATGACTTGATAAAATTTCAAATGAGGTGGATGAAGTCCTCAAATGTAGATGCACAACAAGCACTTGATTGTGATTTGATGGTTTAAATTTGTACAATCGACTGTACTAAAAGTTATCTTTTAAATTAGCAAAACCCATAAATACAAATTACTATTTTATTTTATTTTATTTATCAAAACTGACTTCATTTAAACATATGGTACTATAACCAACAAAATTATCTAATATTCTTATACAGATTAGTTAATTATATCTACTCTTATTGTATGCTCCTTTTACAGGGAAGGCTTCATGTGTAACAGAACCATAATGTAAAAAATATGCTATAAATAAATCTTAATCACCAATAATCCTTACATGAACAAACCCCATCCTTAAAATGATGAAACCGATTACGATCCCTCATAATTATCTCTCTATCATATATCCTAGATATGAGCTTCATAACGGTATGACAATCGTCACAGGTTCTTAAATTCTTCACCACCCGAATTTCCTTACCAAAAGGGATACTCATGAGCCCAAAAGCGACCGCAATCCTCTCACTGTGATAACTAACCGATCCCTCTTTGTCCTCATCATCTATATCATGAAGCACAGAACCAGTATCCGCCTCATAACCTGCATCTTTCAATTTCTTCCCAATATCAACCAAAAACGCATTTATTTGCGAAAATTGAGGATGTGAACTATCTCCCGCCACAAATTCATGTACTACATTGTCCACCTCAACTGAACTCAAACCAGGTTCCTTGCGGACGCCACTTTCTATCAGTAACTTACGACATTTATCCACATCCTTCCATCGACCCAATGATGCGTATAGATTGGATAAAAAGACATAATTCCCTCCATCATGTGGGTCTAATTCCAATAACCGTTGAGTAACCTGCTCTCCAAGTTTAGTATCTTTATGTATATGACATGATCGAAGTAAACTCCCCCACACTACTGCATTTGGTTTAAATGGCATGCTATTTATGAGTTCTAATGCTTCTAAAAGTTGACCAGACCGTCCCAAAAGGTCAACCATACATCCAAAGTGTTCAATCCCTGGTTCAACACCATAAACACTTTGCATTTGAGAAAAATACAATTTACCTTCGGAGATCAGTCCCGAGTGACTACAAGCACATAATAGACCAACAAAATTGACCCCATCAGGATTGATACCTTCTTTAATCATATTATGGAAATAATTTATCGCTTCATTACCATAACCATGCATTGCTAATCCCATGATGATGGAATTCCAACAGTAAATATTCTTCACTTGAAGTTTGTGGAATGCGTCTAGAGCGGATGATATTTTTCCACATTTACAATACATGTCAATAAGAGCGTTTCCTAAAATAACGTCAATTTTGAGTTTATTCTTTTTAATATAACTATGAATCCATTCACCCATATCCAAGGCTCCAAGATGAGCACAAGCAGATAATAAACTGACCATTGTTACCTCAGTTGGTTTCACTCTCTCGGCTTGCATATGATCAAACAAATGTAAGGCCCTTCGGAACTCCTTACACTGAACAAATCCGGTAATCATAGTGTTCCACGTAACAGAATTTCTCATGTAACCAATATTGTTAAATAATTCCTCAGCATAATAAAGTTGGCCAGCTTTACAATAACCATCTATCATTGCATTCCAAGAGACTACATCTTTACTGGGATTGGAATCAAAGATGAATCGAGCTGTGTGAATATCGCCTATCTTTGAATAACAAGTGATCATGGAATTCCAAGTAGCCGAATTCTTTTCCGTCATACTTTCAAATAGACTTTGGGCATCTTCAATGAGCCCGTTCTTACTAAGAGCTGAAATCATTGCATTATTAGCCACAACGTCCTTACAAGGCAATTCATCGTACACCCTCTTTGCGGAACTCAAATCTCCCACCTTTGCATAAAAGTCCAACAACCCCGTTTGCAAAACCACATCATAACCAAAATTCCACTTAAATATCTCACAATGAAGCGCTTTCCCTAATCCCGTTGCACAAACACCTGCACAACACTGAACAATCAAAGAAAGCACACTCTCACTCGGGCACACACCGCTCCACCGCATCTCATTATACAAAGTCACAAAAGCCCTAAAATTATCAGCATCACTCAAATAACCCGACTTACTATACCCATCAATCAACACATTCCACGAAACCTCATTCTTAACCGGATTCCTATCAAACAAAAACCGTGCAGACTCCACATCACCCATCTTAAAATAACTCGAAACCATCGAATTCCAACTATACGAATCCTTGTCCACCATACTATCAAACAACCCTCTTGCATCCTCAACAAACCCATTTTTCCCAAGTACCGAAATCATAACATTACACGCGACGATATCTTTTTGAGACATTTCATCAAACACTTTACGTGCAAACTTTAAGTCCCCAATCTTTGCGTAGAAATCGACTAACCCAGTTTGTAAAAGGGTGTCATGATTATAACCTGATTTAATTATGGCAGAATGGGATAGTTCTCCTAGTTTACGGTTACCCATTTTGGCGCCATTTTTTAAAAATGAAGTGAAGAAACCAACGTTACGAATGTTTGGATTCATTGTGTTGTATGAAGTACATTTGTCAGTTTAGTTTAGTTCCATGTCTTATTTAGTGGGGCCTAGTAGAGTTGGGCTAGGAATCATCTAATGGGCTTTCAAATAGGGATACAACAAATGTACGAATGTTTTATAGGATAAGATGTTGTATGAAAATCAAAAATTAAGGGGCCGTTTAGTTGGTGAAAAAATTTCCTGTTTTTCCGTTTTTAAATTCCTAGAGAATGGAGTGGTTTTTCTTCTCTAGAGAAGAGTTGAGAAATGTGAAAATCCGTTTAGTAGGAGTTATATTTTTCCTTTTTTCTAAAATGAAAAGTTGTTTAGTTGAAGGTGGAGGATGGAGGATGGAAGATGTGTGATAAAAGTGTAGGGTGAAAGGAAATGGTGTTATTATTTTGGAAATGAAAAAAGTGAAAATGGTGTAATGTTATTTTCATTTTTTCTATTACAAATTGGAAAATGAGAATTTCATATTTTTGGAAAATTATTGGAAAAAAGTGCGACTAAACGGATTTTCAGTTTTTCTCTTTTCATATGGAAAATTTTCTGGAAAAATGGAGTATTTCTCTCCAACTAAACGGCCCCTAAAGTGTGCAAATGAGTTATCATTTAAATATGATATGTATGTATGGGGAAGCGAGGATGAGGAGAGAAAAGAAGCTTTTACCAACGGTCGAGGTCGAAGGTCTCCGCTGCGAGCATTAGATCTTGTTAGAGTTTGAGTTTTTAAAATAAGTTGGTCTATAATGTGATTTTTGTTCGTCACATTAGTTATAAAAGCGTTTTTAAATTAGGGTTGTCGGTGATTTAAGGGCAATGGTTAAGATAATTAATAAAGATAAATTCTCATTTATTAAATTAGGGTTGCGGTGATTTAAGGGCAATGATTAATTTACAAAGAAATATTCAACTTCACAAATACACTTTAATCGATGTCTTTATGGCGACTGATAGATAAACTTTTAAAAACTTATAAGCTTTTAAAAGATAAGCGATTAAAAAAGAGCTTTTATAACAACTTGAGCTTTTGGTGTAGTTAATTATGTACGTAAGCTTTGCTTTAATTTGTATACAAACATATTTTGTCATTTGACACATACAAGCTCCAACTACTTTACCAAATATATTTGAAAATAAAAAGTTCAACCTTTTAGTTTTCGCTCTTATAAGTTTCTTTACCCATTTTCATCGAACATAACTATATGACTATAGTCAAGAAAATCGCGGATCAATTTATCACATTGCTAAGCTTATTATATTTTCGGATTTGCAAATAAATTTTTTACGGGTTCTCTTTCTAGAAGAGGCAATTCATATTTATAAAAACAATTTTTCTAACTTGTGCTCTAAAGGCACAAGTTAAGCACATCAAAAAGATTCAGAAAACCACAAAAAATAATTCAGGTATTCACATAAAGGCACACTTTTTTGTACTTTCCTTTTGGTGTGCTTTAGGACACAAGTTAGAAAAACCCTTATAGTGACATTTTGTGAACTCAAAAATCAAGATCAAAAAATGTAGAAGTCGTGGCTTCTACGGCGTAAGGGTTTTTTACTCTTTACGTCGTAGAGCTCTCGAATGAAGCTTATTCGGGACTTTAAGTCTTTAAACCGAAAATGGGTAAATACCCCTGTAAAGACGACGATTCTAGAATATTCCTTTTATTGTGTAGTTTGTTTTTTTTTTTTGAACTTGTGTAGTTTGTTATTTAGTATAATTAGTTTACTTTTTTTGTAAGTTTTACCTCCCTATAATTATGGGCTTATTATCATTGTAATGGACATTTTGGATCGTTAATACGTAGTATAATTGAATTTTAGAGTTTATCTCTTGTTTGGGTTTTATTCTCTTTATGTGCGTATCGTTATCACCCTTATATTAGGGTTTTATCAAATTTACTTCCGTGTCCTGCTTCATGTACTTTATATCAAAATTATATGCTTGTAATCATTTAGGTTTTAAACATGATACTATGTAATATTAATTGTGATATGTTTGGTATTCATTAAATGTTAATTATGTAAATATAAAAGAGAATTATTTTACATATTAAGCTTTTTTCACATGTCAAGAGACTAATATGAGCCACCCACTTTCTTGTTGAGAAAAAGAAGATATTAATTAATATTTAAATTAAAAATTCAATTACACTTATATTTTATAATTTAAATATTTTATGAACCATTTATCGTTAGACAAAATAAATTATACTGTCACGACAACATTTAATTATCTTTATACAGACGGACATTGCGATATACTTCTGACAAATTCTTTTTGATCGTTTTTTTACGTTTTCTGAAGCTGTATCAAAATTCAAATTACATATCACATGTGATTTAACGCTAATATTGAAGTTCGAACACTAAACATCCTTACTAAAATTGACATAAGTATTTGTCTATAAATAAAAAACTTTTCCTGTTTTTTGCAATGATAAACATACATTTTTGGATTTTCAACTATATATCACACACAATATATTCGAATTATAAATTATAGTAGTTCATTTATGAAATTTCTATAATTACATATGTAAAAATCACGGTTGGTAAAAAATCACATGTGATTCTATATGTATTATCAAAATTAATGTAATATCACATGTGATTTCTAAAGCAAGTTTCAACAACGAAAAAAAAAGACGAAAAATCGTAAAAAAAAAAATGTGTCGAAAGTGTTGGGATCGCTCCTAACACGTAAATGGAACGATAATTACAGGATTACATTAGTTACTTAGTTAAGACAACACATGGATGTTCATTGGCATTCTTTGGTTTCTTTGCGAAAACCCTTTTTCTCCATGAGTATTTGCAATCAGGGGGAAGAAATGAGACGGTCAGTGGTTCAAACGTCTTACTTTGGTGTTATCGTATCAACTTTCACGGGTTGTTTTGTGTGAAGTTACCTACATATGATGATTTAACCGCATTTATGATGCCTCACACACGGTCATATTATCAACTATTTGTATAAACAAAGGTGATTATTATTCCGATAGACCGCAACAATCAGGGGGAAGAAGTAGTGTACGTGTTACGTGTTTGAGTTTATAGGGTCTTTATGAAGAGTGATTAAGGCATATGTACCATTGATTTTTCTGGTAGATTCGCTCCGGGTATTATTATTTCGTCTTTCGTGGTTTGTTTGGTGTGGAGCGTCTACATATGTGAGAAGATCTTATTGATTTTTTGCATGTTACCCCCGAACGGATTTTCTACATTGAGTACAAATCTGATTAGGTGACTAGTCAGATTTGTTTGGTGTGGTTTACTGTTTGTCTACAAATTCTGTTGCGCACTTAAAACTTCAAAAGTTAGAAGACATGTTAACTACATCAATGTTTCGAATCTATTGAAGACGGTTGTCAGTTTGGGGGGAAGCTGATTCAGAAACTTTCTCAAAAAGAAGTGTACGGAGAAGCTGCTAAAGACATGCAGTATGAATTGGGGGGAAGTTAATTCAATTCATACATATAATCATTTGCCTACAAGTGAAGAAATTTTCTCAAGCCGAGGTACAAGATGAAGACAAAGAACATCAACTGCAGTCATCCTCAGCATTGAAGAGCTTATGAAGACCCTTCTTTATGTGTATTTGTACTTGTAGGAAATATTGTAAGTAATCCCTTATGTCGTCCCATTGGGGGAAGATTGTTGGGATCGCTCATAACACATAAATGGAACGACATTTACGGGATCACATTAGTTACTTAGTTAAGCCGTAACACATGGACTAGATATGTAATATTGTGATAGTTAAGCATGTGTGAGGTTATATATACCCCTCCATACTTCCATGGAGGGGTGATGCTTAGTTGTGTAATCTTTCATTTTCACTATCAATAAAAACACACTAGTTTTCCCTTCTCTCTCTACTCTCTCTAACTATGGCTACCATGTTCTTCCATTTACCAATACCTCTCGAATCACATAATCAACCAAATATACGATCCCAACAGAAAGTATATCAAAGTGCCTATTTATAGAAAGATAATTAAATGCTTGATGGTATTTTTTTTCGCTTAACGATTAACGGTTTGAGTAAATATGTTTGTTAAAAATGAGCGGTTGAAATTTGTCCTTTAATATATGAGTAAATATGTTTGATATGTAAATGAACTTAAATTAATATGAAATGATTAGACAAAACTTATAAAGGTTGTTAGAGCATTTACATTAGTAACTCAAGTTATACTATAACAACAGTCACGTCAGCGGCACATCAGCTTTAACATTTCACCTTAACATCCTCAAAAAACACCCACATCAATAACATCCCAAAAAAACACCCACTCTTTACATCGAGCGTTTTTTTTTTTTTTTTTTTTTTTTTTAGCCCTTTAACGGGCGTTGCCCCTCCAACGCAGCCCCTCCTTTGCCTCCATAACGCCGGACATCCAATGGTGGTAACGGTCATAACGCCGTTAAACAGGCCATAACGCCGGTTATGGCGTTAACGATGGGATTGATCTTAGAAAAGCTTACGAATACTTATTAAAACAATTTCACTTAATTAACATGAAACTGCTAAAATAGTTGGTGTGATTTAATCAGATTTTCCTAAATCTTTTCATAGATGCTAACAAAGTTTGGACACTTCTATATCTTAGTGATTTTTTTACTTTATTTTTTTGACTAATTGTCATTTCATAACGTGTTGAAGGCTAGACAACATGTGGT
This sequence comes from Chrysanthemum seticuspe, assembly GCA_019973895.1. NCBI lineage: Eukaryota > Viridiplantae > Streptophyta > Magnoliopsida > Asterales > Asteraceae > Chrysanthemum > Chrysanthemum seticuspe. The sequence goes on along the minus strand of BPTQ01000009.1, from coordinate 92,234,185 downwards.
TTGCATGGAAGCTATTTACGCCAATGTGAAAGTAAATTAATCATACTGTCATATTAGATCGATGGACGTTCACACCCGCAAAATAGCTCATGTGATGATCACTTAATGTCTAAGCCAATTATGTATTTCTAACTGAAATGAAGTATAATCTTTTTTCTATGCTTTTAATCAGTGTTTTATATTAGCTCATTAGATTGGTATCGATAAAAGTTATAGAAATCCTTCAAAATCACATGAATATGACTTATGAACTGGGTTTTATTGTACATGCATGTCGATCTCTTAGTTATTTCCTTCCTCACCTAACACATTATACTAGTTAAAAAACTTTTAAGGTCAACTCAACCTTAATCGCACTCTAATCGTTAAGTGTCTTCTATCGAAATTTGGCCCCAAGTGACCTAATGATCTAGTTCTACCAGTTTACCATTTCAACTCGGTTTGAATCTGAAACACCTAAATTATGGGACGTATATATAGATTAACTATTTTTTCCGCCTTATATTTGCTTATATAAACTCGAAAAAATTAATTAGCTCATTTCTTTTGTTTATAATCTTATCAATTTGAGCTTCTAAATTTAAGTCATTACAATTTGGAAATGTTAAGCTCATAAAAAAGGTAACACTCTTATCTTAATGGCTTTTCCAAATATTAAATTTGAACGGCTCTTATTTAAAATCAAGACTAAGTATTGAAAGCTCCCTTAGACCCACTACAATTTATATATAGACCAATAATAACAACGTTAAATTCTTTAATAAAATTAAAGTTGCTATCACAAAATGCCCAACATGTAGCAAACTAGCAACTAAAGGTGGCCAGACATGCTTTTGACCTACCAAAATGTAAACAAATTGCATTAGCTGAATTGACGCACAACTTAAAGTAGGTGATCTTTTGAAAGATCTAGCAATAATATATGTATTAAGAATGACGTTATTTGTATAAAGTGTTTATTAATATAGTGTTAAAAAAATATTTAGTATGCATGTTCGAATTGAATAGTTGTTCAAACACGCAACCTTATAGATTACGATAACTCTAAGAAGTACCAACATGTACTTATTTTATTTTGTGTTGAAAAGTTGCACGTTATACGTACTGGATGCTCACGATCTCATATATTATTACCGAATAAACTTAGTGTAAAATGAGCATCGTATAATAAATAAGAATAAATCATCATACATTTACTTTTTTTAAGTGATGAGGTATCGTCTCCTTCGAATATTTTGAAAGACTAAACTACATTAATTAAGCATCTATTTTAGAAGATTAAAAAATGACCACTCTACGTTAGAACGGTCCTTCCGAGCAGCTAAGATAGCGAAAGTTATCTTAGGTCCGAGGGTAGTGAGGATGGAAGAATGTTTCCTTCGAAACTTAACAGAACAATGCTGACAACAATTGTATGATAAGGTACGGAAGTCTGAAGGAACAGTGTTTGATCCACAACGGTCTATGAGCACGTTACGACAATCCGAGCCCCAAAAGCCACGGCTCGTGCCCAACAACGATTCTCACACTGCACCAAAACGACAACCTCATCTTTACAATCCCTGTGTCGCGAAACATGGGCCAAGTAGTATAAATTGGGTCGTTCACCCGATGGACAAAAGACGATTACACACATTCCACTACTCACTACTATCTCTTTTTACATCATGCATGATTTATATTTTGTTTTCCATGTATTCCATCATATACAGTGCATGGCGGGCCTATCCAACATGTGTTGTCTGTTGTGTACATCTATAGAAAAGAAGAAAAAAAAAAAAACAAATAAAAGGATGTCTTATTTTTCAGCTCTATTGTCCTTTGTGTGTTTGCAAGGGACTCCTACTTTTTTAAGACATAACAATCTTAAATGACGTAGTTGTCAAGTTACGATATAATCCAATGATTAAAAATTAGTAGGGTTGTAAACGAACTGAACGTTCAGTAAACATTTCATAAACCGTTCGGTAAAAAGTTCGTTTATATTCGTTTATTTATTAAATGAACGAACATTAACAATATTTTACGTTCGTTTAGTTAAATGAACGAACATGAACAAAAGCCGCGTCCATTCATTTATGTTTCTGGCGATTATGTGTTCGTTAACGTTCGTTTATGTTCATTTATTTATTTATGTTTGTATATCATACATTTTAATTGTATAATTTTAAAATTAGTTTGTTTAAAAAAAACAACACTTATAAAACAATATTAGATGCATAATTTTAGAAAGTTTATGTTTATTTGTCTATGTTCATTTATGTTCGATTGTTTATGTCCGTTTAGTGTCTTAATGAAGGACATAAACGAACACGAATAACTTATTTTCTTAATATACGAATATGAACAAAAAAATTCTTCCGTTTAAGCGTTCGTGTTCGTTTATTTGTCCGGTTAAAAACTTAAAATTAAATGAACGAACATGAATAAGGTTCCGTTCATGTTCCATGAAATTAGAATGAAAATATTGTTACTTTATCATAGTGATATATGATACTATGAGTTATTCGTCAATCATACATGAGACTACTAGTTTTAGATCATCGTGCTCACATGGTATATTAACATAAGTCGTATTAACAAGAATATAGTGTTTAATCGAAGGATTAAAACTTTTTACAGATGTATTACAACTTACAAAAAATTCGTTAAAGACAGGTTAACATAAAATTCCGGATATCCTAAGATTTCTAACTTAATCTTTAAAAAAAGAATTACAAGGTTCGTTTAAACATGTACAATCTCATGTATTTTTTTATTATCACAGTAACCCAGTTTTTTGTTTTGATATTTATAATCCCGTGCATGTACGTTAATGTTGAAATATGTATGTTAAATAACAAACTCATACTTTTATAAAGTACAAGAACTAATTATGTAGAATTTTGATACTTTATAGTTTTGTGCTTGTTTTGCCTGCTATGTTTGTGCAGGGACTGAGGTGTAAAAAGTTTGGGCCTATATAACATCCCTTTGGTCAAATCTAGGGTCATTCATTCATTATGTTTTCACACACACGTGTTGTGAGATATAACTTTTCACATACACATCAAACCATAACACAAGGTGGCGAATAAGATGGAATTCTAGAGAGAGAAAGTTAGAGGTTTAGGGAACTTAGTGAGAGAAAGTGAAAGATATTATTATAAGCTCCAACTCTCTACCTTGGAAGGTAGAGAGTATATATAGTCTTACATAACTCGCCACACTTTGGGCTGTGGATCAGGCATACAGTGGGTAAAGACCCGTCCGTCCTCCACGGTGTTACTTAACTAAATTACTACTTAACTTAAAAGAACTACGACTACGAGCTTTCTAACGAATACATATACTTGAGGTGACCGACTCTTTAATACCGGGAATTTCTAATTCCTAACAATCTCCCCCTAAGGGAGGTCACCTCAATAATATACCAAAATTACATTGAATACAAATAGATATGACATTTAACAATTGATCTTGCATTCTTGATGTAGTCCTTTGCTCCTAAGCTCGTAGTCATTGAATCTTCACAATGCATGTTTGGTTACTTCAAGTGGAGGTCTTTTACTGATCCACGTGATGATGAGTTTGAGCCATCTTTGGAGATCATCGGCTATCAAAAATCTCTGAGACATCCATTGTGGTGTTGTGACTTTGGGACCGACATGCTCACATTTTGGATCATGATATCTTCTCATCAGAGTAGCGGAAGCATTTGTTGAATCATGATATTGGCAGCAGCGTAGCAGAAGCATGGAGTGAAAATATCAGAGTCATTGATGCACTAATCATGATTTCTTTAGAGATGAATGTGTTAAGTGAGCATGCGGCTATGGATTGACCGCTTCATTCTGATCAGCTGCAAACGTCGGGCGTACCTGCATACAACAGTTAGCAACAAATCGCACGAAAGTGTCTTTGATCACTTTCGATGAATTGAGGTACACGGCCCACGGTTCCCCGTTGATCAGTACAAGTACTGCCTGTGATCAGGTAGGATTCCAAAGAATCTCCTTGACAGGGTTTCGCAGCTGTTCTAGCTGTTCTCAAACCGGAACATCTCAAAGAAGACAACACGGAGTGAGTGAACCAGCGAATTTTAAGTCCACTGATTGATGAAAAGAGATTTGAAAAACAATCGTGTATTGCTCAATAGAAATTGTTTTTGCAATACAACGAAGGTTTTATTGAAAATCAATTATCAATCATAAAAATACCTTTTGGTTTGAAAAATGAGTACACAGTCGATGTGCTAGAGAAAAGAGTTTATTAAGCACAACGACCGGTTTTTCAAAGGCATCCGTCAATCCATAACCTGAACCAGGATTGATTCAAGAGATTGAATCGCCCCATTGTTTCTGTTCAGTTGTCACATGGTTGATCTATATAATAGATCTCACATGCCACCTACCAGGAGCTTGTTTGATGTTGGCTCCAGAAGGCTTTCCATCTTCATTGTGAATATGTAAACACATCACTCAGATGTTCTGGCAATACCACAAGGATAATGCGTAGGACTCTAGATATAATCTCTCTTTCCACATTGTGTGAAACAGAGAGTCTTCATTGAAAAGTGTCCTAATGAGATTTAATGATGATCTCGTGGCTCTAGACTCAATTTGTGCATATTTGGATCCTATAACGGAGACTAGGGAGAGGGTCTCCTTCTTCAATATCAACCATCTCTAAGAGAAAGTCGATAGATAATGTCGGTTCCCCGTGAGAATGAAACAAGCCCTTTTAAGAGGAACTTGAGTGGTTTGGAAAGTTGAAGTGCAGTGCGTCACTGGGTCCATGACGTCTTGTCTTCAATACCGATGTTACCATCAGTAGCATATGAAGTGAACCCGGTTTCTGCCCTAAGGTTGAATTAATGGAGGGCTATTTGTTTTCACCCTATTTTCATTCAATTCTTTTTAATTCTTCAACCCCTTCAGTGCTTACCGAGACTTCATAGCTATTACCTTGTTGGGTTTATTCCAGTACTAGCTCAGTCTTAGTCTGCACTCTTCCCATATCTCACTTTTCTCCTTTTATCATCATACCTAAGGACTTCTACACTAACTAGTGGATTGTCCCTGGGTAGATCCCTCCGGTTCTGGCGGATCATGGGAACCAATACCTAACCTTATCATCCTTATATCACCGTACATAAAGTAAAGTTGGTCGGTCAATTTGATATTGTTCATCTGCCATTGGATCCAATTGAAAACCATTTGAAAATCAATTCAGATACTTGTGATATATAATCAAAGCATTTTGTACCTGAATTGTTTTTGATATTTTTAGAACGAGAACTCCCCCTCAACATGTGCATCAAGTATTGAAAATGTTTTGCACACGGAGGCAGGAGAAAGAATTAACTTCTTTTGATTACCATTTTCTAAAAGATATCAACATCACTTCCCTCAACAAATCAAGTAGATATAGCATTTCCGGGAAGGATGAGGTTTCCATAAATTTGCTCCCCCTCAATATGTGCCTCGAGGTTTGAAAAGAGTTTTGCACATACTAGAGGGAACCTGCACATTGGGATAAATGATCACGTTTTAAATCAAAGGTTTTAAGATAGATGCTCCCCCTCAACATGTGCATTGAAAAATTGAAATCGTTTGTCACATGTGGGCGGGATAGCATGTACATCCTATTATAACCATTTACCTAATTATCAGTTTAAATCCAATTTAAATCACACATTCTCCCCCGATCACAATTATCAAATCATTTGAAATTTGTGATCTCGTATAGATTTAAATTGATTTGAAAGCTTTTAAGGAGAATTGTGACTTGATTGTGAAAGCGTTTGAACTGATAAGGATCGGATTTTTAAGACTTTAAACTCCATTTATAAAACATGCATGTATATCTTTTGAAAACAATTTAATGCCAAATAACTTTTTTTAATTTAATTGAAATCATTCTCCCCCTCAATCAATGACGTAGGTTGTTGATTGAGAGATAGAGATTTTGACAAATAAGTCCTGATGATTATCAAAAATAGAGATTGAGTTATTTTTCAAAGCATTTAGTTTTCAGCAGATAGGAGTTTATAGAATCAGAGCATAAGATTTGAAAACTTGGTAAGATATGGCTCTGTTCTTTCTTTAAAACCGGGTTATTGCCTGAAGATGACAATAAACCATTTCTCTTTCTCCCAAAAAAATTTTTTTTTTTTTTTTTTTTTTTTTTTAAGAATTCGAACAACATCTAAAGACCCGTGTCATTCTTTGAATGACAGCACAAAGACCGTAGATATTATCGAACCGGAAGAAACATGACAAAAATGACAATAATAATTTTTTTTTTTTTTTTTTTTTTTTTTTTTTTTTTTTTTATGGATTTTGAAAGTTTTATATTTTTGTATTTTGTTTTTCAAATATATATGTACATGAGATAGATGAAGATAGACCTTTACTCCTCGTCTTCCTCCTGAAGACGTTTGAGAGTTTCTGGTTGAAGGCTTTTCAAACCTAGACGTGGAAGAATAAACTCAAAACGTTCTCTTGGAAGAGCTTTGGTGAAGATGTCTGCTAACTGATATTCAGACCTCACAAAATATAGTTCCACCACACCTTTTTCCACTTGTTCCCTGATGAAATGATGTCGAATGTCGATATGCTTTGCTCTTGAGTGTTGAACGTTGTTGCATGAGAGAGCAATAGCACTTTTATTATCACAGTACAGAGGTATTTTGTTGAATTCAAAGCCATAGTCAGATAATTGAGATCTCATCCATAAGATTTGAGCACAACAAGATGACATGGCTATGTATTCAGCCTCTGTAGAGGAAATAGAAGTACTCATTTGCTTCTTTGAAGACCAGCTCACAAGCTTATCACCCAAAAACTGAGCACCTCCTGACGTACTTCGACGTGTATCTTGACAACCTGCATGATCAGCATCTGCATAGGCCGTTAGTGACATACCGGTGTCCTTCGGGTACCATAGTCCCATATTGATGGTTCCTTGGAGATACCGAAAGACCCGTTTAACTGCTTCAAGGTGCTTTTTAGTAGGCTTAGCCTGGTATCTAGCACACATGCACACAGAGAACAAAATGTCTGGTCTACTAGCAGTGAGATACATCAGGGATCCAATCATACTCCTATATTTCGTTTGGTCAATCATGATCCCTGAGAGGTCCTCATCTAGTTTGGTTCGGTCAATCATGGGGGTGTCAACAGGGTCACTTGAATCAAATCCAAATTTCTTTAAAATCTCTGTTGCATATTTAGATTGATTTATGAAAATGCCTCCGGGACTTTGTGAAATTTGTAATCCCAGGAAAAATGACATTTGTCCCATCATTGACATTTGAAACTTTGAACTCATTTCATTAGAAAAACGATCACATTCCATTGGGTCAGTCGAGGCAAAAATAATATCATCAACATAAATTTGAACATGAGTTAAATGTTTGCCTGACTTCCTGGTGAACAATGTAGGATCAACTGCTCCTTTGCTGAATCCGGTTGAAAGAAGAAACTTTGAGAGTGTATCATACCAAGCCCTTGGAGCTTGCTTTAAACCGTAAAGAGCCTTCTTCAAACGATAAACATGAGTAGGATGCTCTTGATTTACAAATCCTTCAGGTTGGCTGACGTAGACGACTTCTTTAAGATCTCCGTTCAGAAATGCCGTCTTTACATCCATCTGATATACCACCATGTTCTTGCTTGCAGCATTAGCCAAAAAGATTCTGATTGCCTCGATTCGAGCAACTGGAGCAAATGATTCTTCAAAGTCTATACCCTCCTCTTGACGATATCCTTTAGCAACCAATCGAGCCTTGTTTTTCAACACATCACCATGCTCATCAAGTTTTACTTTGAAGATCCATTTTAGAGCTATAATCATAGCACAGTCTGGAGCAGGTACTAACTCCCATACATCCAGACGATCAAACTCATGAATTTCATCTTGCATAGCATTGAACCAGCTATCTTCATTCATGGCAGTTTTAACGTCTTTTGGTTCGATCTTAGATAGTACGGAGTTGAAGAAGCACCATAAGGCATCGGTTGCGAGTTGCTTCCGGGTTGATACAGGACGAGAGGGATTTCCAATGATGTTGTCTAATGGATGATCGTGAGTCCATTTTCTGAGGTGTTCATGTGGCATTTGTTGAGGAACTGAAGTAGCTGAGTCGATGTCTCCTGAAGAAGATGGTTCTGATGATGATACAGGAGTAGCGAATATGTTTTCAAATGGAGCATCTTCAGGAGTTGCAAAGGGATTAACTTCATCATTGGTGCCAGAAACATTTCCATGATGTACAATTGAAGAGAGATGATTTGTTGATGAGACTGAAGGATCAGCAGCAGGTGCTTCTTGACTTACAGATATAGAGACTGATGAATTGACTTCATTCACTGGAATATGAGCATCCTCTGTTGTAGGGATCAGCACCTCATTAGTAGTAGACTCATACAGTTCATCAAACATGGGATCAAACAGTTTCTTTACATCATCTTCAGATGGAGGTACATATGGAGTTTCTTGAGAGGAGTTTGGAACAAGAGATGAACCAATAGGACTGTTTTGAAGTGCGGGTCCTGAGCTGGAGTGTCCAGGAGCCATTTGACCGGTCAGCTCATCAAATGTAACGTGAATTGTTTCCATGATATTTCGGGTTCTTTTGTTGTAGATTCGGTATCCCTTTTTGTTGGGTGCATATCCTACAAATATTCCAATGTCAGCTTTAGCTCTAAGTTTACCCAAGTCTTGACCCTCATTAGTTGGATAGCACAATGCACCAAACACACGAAGGAAAGATAGATTAGGTTTCCTGTTGTGGACAAGTTCGTATGGAGTTTTTCCATGAGTGGTGTGAATCAGGGAGCGATTTTGTGTGTAGCATGCAGTGGCAATTGCTTCAGCCCAGAGAAACATTGGAACCTTTGAGTAGATCAGCATTGTTCTAGCAGCCTCAACAAGAGAACGATTTCGTCTTTCAACTACACCGTTCTGTTGAGGGGTTCGTGGAACACTTCTTTGATGGCTGATTCCAACGCTTTCATAGAATTCACTAAGTTGTTTGTTGACAAACTCAGTTCCATTGTCTGTTCTGATAATTCTGACAGTTTTGTTTAGTCTCACCTGCAGCTGTTTGATGAGTTTGATGATGATATCAGGAGTTTCATCCTTTGTCCTTAAGAACTTGACCCAAGTGAATCTAGAATAATCATCAACCACAACTAACACATATTTCTTCCCAAAGATATTCTGCACCCTCATTGGTCCACATAAATCCATATGAATCATATGAAGAACTTCTGTGACAGAGTTAGTAGGTTTGGGTTTATGGGCATACTTCTTGCTTTTTCCCAATTGACATGCTGAACAAAGATGATCCTTTTCATACTTTAGTCTAGGTAAACCTACAACTAAGTCCTTTCTGGAAAGATCGTTGATTGTGCCGAAGTTCAAGTGATTGAGACGACGATGCCATAACCATGACTTTGTTTTTGAAGCCTTTGATAACAAGCATATTGGTGAAGCTCTCATCATGTCATCGATAGAGATAGTGTAAAGGTTTGAGCCACGAGTTCCTTTCAACAGTTCCTTACCATTAAGATCTCTAACAAAGCAGGTATGTTTTCTGAAGGCCACTTCTAGATCAGAATCACAGAATTGACCAACAGAGAACAGATTATGACCTAAACCTTCCACATAATACACTCTGGAGATGACACTATCACCAACAACATAATCTCCATAACCCATAATAGCACCGAAATGATCATTACCAAATCTAACAGTCCCGATGAATTTGCTCACGAAGTTCATGAGCCTTGACCGGTCTCCAGTCATATGCTTGGAACAGCCTGAGTCCAGGTACCACAGAACGATTTGAACGATCTGCAGTTGAACACAGACAAGAATGGATAACTGGATATTTGGGATCCCCATGCAAGAATGGGTTCCATTTGGTTAGTAGCAACAGTTGGACCTCCCACATCAGAAATAGAAGCATTCATATCAGACAGTGAAGGAATGGAATCATTGTGAATAGATGCAATACTAGTGTCTGTATTAGCCCTATTTACAGTGTGACCACTTCTTAAGGGAATAGTTCTACCAGTAGGCATCCATTTTCTAGTGGGCATTATCTGATTAGTCTTATGACCAACAGGTATCCAATAAAAGCCTATTCTGCTGAATGTTCTTCCTGTGGGTTTCCATTGTTTTCTAACTCTCTTTCGCTTTTGCCTTTTAGCCTTTTTAGCATGAATTTTAGCATTAACAACATTAACTGGACAATTAACATCATTAGGCAAAACATTAACATCACATTCATGATTAGAAACAGAATTCAAGCAATCATCAGTACAAGGTTTGCAAATAGCATCAGAATTCGAATTAATCACAGTACGCCTATGGCTAATACTAGAATCAACACGATTCGTTTTATTCGATTCAAACTTAAGGTTCCTAGATTGTTCTTCTACTCTCTTCCAGTGCACATTCTTAGCTTGAGAGGTCCTATCATTCCTTGTATTGTCTTGAGACTTTGACCTGCTCCCTTTAATGTCACTGATTACTCCTGTAGAGGGAATGGGAACATTAGTTTGTTTTACTACTCTTTGCACCACCTGTTTAGATGTGCTGGGATCTGAACTACATGCAGGTGCACTCAGGTTCACTTTCTTAACATTAGAGGTACTGAGATTAGTACTCCTAGAAGGCACATTTGAGTTCACTTTCCTAGTATTGACAGATCTAAAATCTGAACTACTCACTGGTGCACTACTCCTCACATTCAAACTATTGGGAATCGAGTGCATGTCATGTTTGGCCTTAGGCATTGAGCATGGAATCAAGGGGTTAACTCTCTCACCTAATGTCTTTGGGCATATAGTGATCAAACATTCTAAGATTTCTTGAGATCGTTTGGCATATAAGCATGCATGTCCAATTGCATTATCATGAGGTTTCTCTAGCTTATCTTCTTCAACAATCTCACGCAGGCATTCTAAGCAATCCTTAAGGGATGAGAAATATGTTTGAATGGCAAGTTTGTTGTTCCTTAGGTGAGGGGGGACATATGTCACAGATAAAGTAGATTTATTACCAGAGGGAACCTTAGATACAACATTCTCCGCATTGATCATTGGCATTTTCCCTTTTACCTGACTCTTCAGATTCTCAATTTCCTTTTGCAATGAAGTTATTTGTTCGTTGTTTTTGTTACGAGTGACTTTAATTGATTCAAACAACTCATTGAAATGACGTTTAACCTTTTTATTCTCTTCAAGGAAACTTTCGTTTTCCTTTTGTAAAGCATTTACTAGGTTTTGAAGATGAAACGTTTGAGAATTCTGAGAATCTAAAGAAGGAGGCATTTGGGAACCTGTCATATTGTTCGTTTGACCCTTTAATTGAGAGATTTGGACTTTCAACTTTCTGATCGTGTTACACTGAGCATGAATCTGTTCATCTCGTTTGTTTATTTGAAAAACTGCATCAAACTCTGGAACATCTGAAGATGTCTTGAAATTTGAAGTTTTGACATTTTCTTTGAGATGTTGATATTTTAGTTGTAGATTAAAATACTCAACTTCTAGTTTAGAAAAATGTTTAACCAAATTGTCATGATCATCCAGTTCAATTTTCTCATTAAGTTTAGAATTAGTTTTTTCAAGCTCAATGACACGATCATGGGAGACTTTCAGGGCCACAGATAGTTCATGAAATTTGGAAGCATTAATAGAGCAATTTGAAGCAGTAAAAAAGACATCTTGAGCAACACATTCAGTAATAAGATTCTCATTCAATGTATGCAGGTTCTTCCTCTCGATCTCATTATATTTTAATGCACGCTCATAATCACTAATTTCAACTATTATTGCATCAAATTCCTTTTCCATCCCCTTAATGTCTGTTTCTATCCCCTTTTTAAGACTCTCAAAGTGATCCTTTAAAAGTTTAAAGAAGGGCATGACCTCAGTTAAATAACATTCTTTCATTTGTTCAAAACCCCTTTCTCCTTCAGTTATGCCAGTGGGTGTGATCCTTTTCTTGCAAGTTTTCTCAAAATCAACAAATAGTTGAAAAATAACGTATTGGCTAATTAAGATATTGCTTTTAGTGGCAATTGTTCTAGGAACAAGATGCATTGGTGTGTTAGGAGGATACACAGTAGCTTTAGGCATTTTCCAAAGGGGAGGATTTGTTTTTACAATATTTTCGGCTTTCTGCTTATCTAAATCCATCTTCCAGAAGACTTGTTCGGGAGTCAACAAAGTCTGAGGCTTAAACTTGTTTAATGCAATCCAGTTTTCCTTCTTATAATCATGAGGAGTGATATTTATGTTCTTCTCTTTGCATTTGGGGTCATCTAGTTTTTTGTTCATCCTTTCCCTAGTGACTTCATCTGATTTCTTATCTTCCTCCGTGCACTCAACGCAACTAGGTTTCTGCCTAGGCTTAAGAATTTCATTACCATCATAAATCACCTTTTGAGTATTTCTAGCCTTTTTGATTACCTCAGGATTTGGTTCCTCAACAAGGGGAATGCTATGCTTATCGCTTAATACTCGATGTTTGGTGACCATGTGAGCAGTCTGAATGGTGTTTCCTTGTATGTACAACTTGTTTTCAAGTTTGTTTTTCAAAGTTTTCAGATTAGAAAAATCTCTCAAGAGCTTTGATTCTTTTGCATTAAATTCTTGCTTAAGCATTTTCACGTTTTCTTGAAGTTCTTGTTTTTGCTTAGCTGTTTTAGAAAGTTTTTCTTGCAAAGAATTTAATTCTTGTTTCAATACTTCTTCTCTAAAATTACTTTTTCTAATTACTGTACGTACTTGGTCATCCATTTCCTGCTCACGAGTGGTCAACTCAAATTTTGCACGTTGTTCATAAATGGCAACACGTTCCTTATATGCATTTAGTTCAGAGATAATGGAATCATCAGGAGCACATGCAGTGAATTCATCAAAAGCATAGTCATTGTTGACTGCAGAAGATGCATCACTAGGTACAACTTCACTTTCACTTTGTTTCACATATTGATCATATGGGACAATATTGATATTACCCGTATTTTCAATATTTGATTCAAAAGTTTCGGTTGGTTGTACTTTGTCATGCATCTGTTGCACATCAGCATCATCATATAGCTTTAATACCTCAGAAATGAGTTTGTCCCTGGATGGGCCAGCTTGTGGTGAAGAAGAGATCTTGGAAGAAGCCATTGGAGAGATGCTAGCCATAAAGATTGTGTGTGCAGTAGGTCCATCATCTACATCAGAATCGTATGCATCACAGTCACCGACTTGAAAGGCATTTTGATGATTGTGACCTATCTCCTGAATGGGCTGCTCATCTACATCTGCATCATAGGTCTTGGCATTGCCTTCAGCAAGAAACAGCAGTTCCTCTTCATTCAAAGTAGCACCATTGTCCTGAGCTTGAGCCAGCAGCATCTTATCTCTGAAGTATTCGGCATTTTGTGGACGCTTTGGAGATGTGCAGTTCCTTGCAAAGTGTCCCTCACCACCACAGTTAAAGCATTTGATTGGCTTAGCATGACCTTGGTTACCATTTCTTCCTCGATTCTGGTTTCCAACATAACCTCTCCCAGCTCCACCTCTCCCCTGATCATACTGTCTTTCCTGAACTGGTTGCACCACGATCCTTCCATCTTTAACAGTGGCTTGATTATGTGGGTTAGATGCAGTTCGTAGGTTGTTGTTGGTTTGTGGGAGAGAGTTCATGTTTTGACTAATGAGTAGAGCTAGTTGATTAACGATGTTATCCACGCGTGCATCAGCATCAGCTTGTTTGAACTGAGGATCAGGGATGAGTTTGTGATTACCATTACCCAAGGGAATGACTTGTGATGCTTTGGTTGTGATTCCAATGTTTGAGTAGAAGGCAGTTGAATCATTAGATGAGCTTGTCTCTCCTGGGTTAGTTTTGAATTGATTGAGAATCAATTTTTCAAACATAGCATGTCTCTCATTCTGAAGGAGGAAGGCATAGAGTTGCTCATAGTTTGTATGCTTCAATACTTTAGTGAGTTTCACAGATGTGACAAACTTGTGCCATTCAGGATTCATGTTGTTCACAAACTTTGAGTTCAACTGAATGTTAGGCATAGTCATCTTGATGTTCCTCATGTCATTCACTAACTTATGAAATCTCACATAGTACTCATAGACACTCTCATCTGGTTTCATCTTGAAGTGCTCAAATTCATCATAGAGTTGGGATTCCCTGTCTTCCATAGTTAATTCTGAACCTGAGAGAAGCATCTTAACGTTATCCCAAACAGCCTTTGCATCAGTGTTATGATTGATCAGCTTGTAGATGTCTTTAGGAAGACCTTGAAGAACAATGTTTGAAGCCCTGATATCTGCATCGAATCTCTTTTTCTCCTCATTATCAAGCTCATTGTACATCTTAGGTCTGTCCATTCCGTAGACAGGAGTACCATCTTCATTAGTATCAAGTATGTCTCTAGTCGTCTCAACCCGATATGGTCCTTCATCAATGGATTTGAGAATGTTGACACCATTTTCCTTTCCAAGGCAATACAATCTGATTCGTTGAGCCCAAGAATCGTAGTCAGTTCTGTCAAGCATTGGTGGACGAGTATCTGAGCCAGCTGCTTGAACATCCTCGGCAACAGTGGAGATGACAGTGGGAACAGTGGGAATGTTGGTAGACATGTTAACAGATTATACGGGATTTTATGACTCTATGATTAAACCGGGAAATAGATTCTTTCACGGGATTTTACTAAATCAAGAGAAAACCGTAAACAATCACTCAAGTTGCTAGATGATAAGATGCTAACTCGCTACCAAATAATGCACTAAGTCGCTAGAAATTAGTGCACTAAGTCGCTAACCCTTAACTCGCTACACGTCTAAGTCGCTAGAATCCCAAGTCGCCAACAGAAGAGCAATTCGCTAAGTAGTAACTCGCCACAGACTAAGTCGCTAGCCAAATTTGTGCAGTAATTCGCTACACAATTCGCTAGATATGCAAGTCGCTAAAGAGCAACTCGCTACAGACTAATTCGCTACCACAAGTCGCTAACCGTAGTGGAGATTCCACTACTTGTACTGTAACTCGCTAGCTCTAACTCGCTAGATTTTATAACTGTAAGTCGCTACCAAGAAAACAAGTCCGAGAGCTAATTCGCCAGGTTGAAAAACCAAATAACCTTCACTTTTCAATCCAAAAACAACCCAACCAAGATGATTCAAGCTTACCAAATGAAAACCTAAACACTTTTGATGATTCTAAACATAAAAGTACCAACAAAATTCAAACTTTAACACAAGAAATCAACCAAATGATGCAAAAACCACTAAACTTTTTCAAACTCAAAAACCACCTAAAAACCACTATAAATCCAAAGATGTGCAAGATATGATCTAACCATGGCTCTTGATACCAATTGTGAGATATAACTTTTCACATACACATCAAACCATAACACAAGGTGGCGAATAAGATGGAATTCTAGAGAGAGAAAGTTAGAGGTTTAGGGAACTTAGTGAGAGAAAGTGAAAGATATTATTATAAGCTCCAACTCTCTACCTTGGAAGGTAGAGAGTATATATAGTCTTACATAACTCGCCACACTTTGGGCTGTGGATCAGGCATACAGTGGGTAAAGACCCGTCCGTCCTCCACGGTGTTACTTAACTAAATTACTACTTAACTTAAAAGAACTACGACTACGAGCTTTCTAACGAATACATATACTTGAGGTGACCGACTCTTTAATACCGGGAATTTCTAATTCCTAACACGTGTTATTTTCTCTCTCAGTATTTTGTGTATCTATCATCTCTCATTGATCATCTTGATCATTGTATTATGGTATTAGTCTAGTAGTTTGAGGATTGTAGTAAGGTTGATTGTCGTGCGTTGTTTGTATTTCATCGATTGCATCCGTTTGGAGACAATCATTTGGTTTGTATGTTGATTGCACCCGTTTGGAGACAATCGTACTAATTTTATTTTTAAGCAATAAGCATGTAGGGAGGTTGGTTAAGTGCAAGATTGGTGTTATTTGTTTGATACCATTAGTTTTAGCATGGTATCACAGTGATTTAACATAAGCATTTATCTTATCATAAGTTACTTCCAATTCAGTCCAAACATCAAAAGCAATTTATAAATTAAAAAAAAAAGAAAAAAAAGCTGGCGTGAATACAATTTCTGAGATAAAGAACCTAAAATCAATTCTAGCACAATTACATTACACCTCTCCCATTCTTGACTTAAGATTTGACTAGTAACAATTTTAAGACAGGTACCATTAATAAACCTCTTCGTAATTATACCTTTTAAAACAACTTTAATAGCAGTAGACCGCATTTTATATTTTTAGTACTCGTAAGTTTGAAACTAATAATAGTACCAGTAGAATCATCATTAGCCTACAAATATAATGGATTGCCAATACGAAACTCTTAATCAATACTTCAGTCATAACTGTAGACAAATAACCAACAAAACAATAGTCATATATAACAAATAACCACAAAGAAACAAATACCGAACAAAACATAAATAACAAAATAAACCAACAAGAACATACAACAACAACAAAATTCCCAAATCAAATAAAAAACAACCACAAACCCAGAAGACCCAATCACAAAAAGGGACCAAACAAACCAGATATGATCAATCGACCGTAAAAGAAATACTTACATAACTTTAACAAGAACCACAACTAAACATAACCCAAACCATAGAGTGATACACTTTGTGATTTCAAGTGAAATCACCAAAGTCAGTTCTAATATTTCCATAAACCACCAAGAATCGATCAAATATCACCCAAATTGAAGAAACCCTCTATTGTTTATGTAGAAAACTAGAAGGGGGGTTGAATAGTTTACCGATTAAAAACTTTGTTTTGAAACTTATTGAAAGATCAATTGATATTGATCTTAAGTATGTTAATGAAATATGCAAGCAATTTGTAATAAGTAAGTAAGGAAAGAAATGATCAAACCACAACAAGTTGTTTATAGTGGTTCGGCCTACAAGGACTCTTTTTCCTTGCCCTACTCCACTCCCCGAGTCTCACACTCGAGAGTTTAACTTCACTAGTCAACAAGCTCCTTTCACCGGCGGAGAAAACCTTTACACTTCGCTTACACTATTTCCGACACTAAGCTAGATGTCGAGTTCTTTCCAAGGGTACAACTACTCCCACACACAATGTATTTTGAGGACTAAAATACTAACCACTCACACTCACAAGATTATGATGGTTTGATACAACAATGAAGTATGGATCAACACTAGATCATACAACACTAAACAAACAAGACTTCCAACTTCTCGTTGAAGCTTGAATATGACTTGATCTTCTTTGCTACAAAAGAGATCACTAATATGATATGAAACTGAGTTAGAAAGGTTAGAGAGAAGATATGTATGAGAGTATGTTAGAAAGGGATGAGAAACTACTTGGCTTGGCATTGCTATTTATAGCCAATTTGGACAGGAGCGTCCACGGACCGCGGACCCCTAAAAAGGGTTCCGCCCGTGTACCCAATTGGTACCGCCAGTCTGACAGTCAAGATATCAAATCTTGCCTAAAGTCAACTCTATCTAAGTAAGATTGTGCAAGATATGAAGAGTACAAATCTTCACAAAATATCTAATGGAATCTTCCAATGATCTCCATGATGTAATACATGATGTCAACATGTTGTATTACTATTAATAGAAATATGCAAAATGCTTAAGTAGTGTTTGGTTTTAAGAACCTAACACATTCTACAAACTACTATCATACATAATGATTAGAGTCATATCAAGATGTTACTAATCATGAATGTAAATGCTTGAATGATGAATATATTGTTTGAGAAAGCTTGTTTTAATATCTAATAAACTTGACAAGCTTTAAGCTTTTATAAGTTAAATTTACCTTTGTCGTTAACAAAACTTAGGCAAAGATCAAAAATATAAATAACGTTTAATGACGATATTTGTATTAACAATCTCCCCCTTTTTGTTGAGGACAAAATATAAATTTTATTTTTATAAAAGAGACAAGGTTTGTACAAGAGTTGTAAAAATATTAGTTTTAGAACTTTGAAAAGGAAATGATAATATAAGTGTATGAATTTTGACTTTTTATGAAAGTCAAAGAATTCACTAGTTGATGCATGATGTTGACTTTTTCAGAAAGTCAAAGTATGCAGTTTGACTTTTTTTTTTAAGAGAAGTCAAGTATTATCAATGAGGGTTCCTGTTTGACTTTTAGAAAGTCAATTGTAAGCAGTTTGACTTTTTCAGAAAAGTCAAATATAAATAATTTCCAAGTTCTATATTTTCTCCCCCTTTTTGTCTCAACAAAAAGAAGAGGCTATGCGGAATGTAATGAGCCCGAGCTTATTATCTCCCCCTTGTTCAAAGCTCCCCCTAACTTGGGTGCTTTAATGGGAAGATACATGGATTGTGAAAATAAAGCTACAAAAAAAATTGTTAGTAATAATGATCATTCACAAGCATTTCCAAGCACTATGTAATGACACCAACAACATAATAAACAACATTCATTTGTTAAAATTTTTCATGAGTAAATATCATGAAAAGAGAACACAATGATGTGTTTCTAGTACAAGAAAAAAAAAATTATCTAAAAACAAAAATAAATAAAAGACTATTCTAAAAACCATCCTAAAGAGATGGTGGATGGGAAAGAGCGTTGAGACGCTCAAGAATGTGGTTGAGGATGAACCTCATTTCTTCGTGGAAGTCATGGACCATAATCCGGGTCCGTTCCACGGTTTGACCCGTTTGCTCACAAGTTGAGCAACCATGCCTTGGTGGGTAGAAAGTTTGCGGAGGTTGTGGTGGTGGAATGGTGGATGTGTTGGTGGTGTTGGGGATGTTTGGAGTGGTCATGATGGATGCAAGCAAAGCACTTTGCATTTGCATTGTCTCACTTAAGTGAGAATCCACCATGCCTTTGAATTGGTGGAGGTTGTGGAGTTCGGCTTGAATCTCCTCTCTAGTGGGATTGTCATCCCACATGCTCTCCGGGATGTCCTCAATATGAGGGGACATTGATGATGGAAGTGGATGATCCCCGTATAAAGGACCATGAATGTCCTTGTGAATGGGGTGGAAAAGGAGAGGTCTTGGCCCTAATGGGGCGTTTGGGTCAATGGATGACCGAGGTGATTCATGAGCGATTCGCTCAATGGTGCCAAAGGATGGCAATGGTGGTGGGTGACTTGGCCTAGGGGGCAAGTCTTCCAAGTCCTCTAGGAAAGGATTTGGTGATGTTGGTGGAGTAGAAAATAACTCCATGGGAGTGAGAGTGGGAGACCTTGGTGAAGGTGGTGATGGTGTTTTGGATGTTTGGATGGGTGCCGGTGGAGGTGAAGTAGGTGCTTTTGATGGTGGTGGAGTGGTGATCACAATGTGTGATGAAGTGGGTGTAGCCAAGGTAAGGTGTGTATCATCTCTAATGGGAGATGAGATGGTGAGTGGTGAAGATTCGGATGATGAAATAAAATTAACAAAGCAACAAGGCCTTACACTCATTCTAGCGGTTTTCTTGCAAGGTTTTGGTGATGATTTAGTCATTTTTATCTTGGGTTTTGATTTGCTAGATAGTAAGTGAGAATGAGGAAGGTGTGAGGATGATCATGGTAAAGCCTTTCAATTTATAGAGGTAAGAAATTGTTGAGAAAAGGTTTGATTTGATGTTGAACCATTGAAGAGATGAGGTTCCTAATGATTTGGAAGTGGGTTGAATGCTAGTCATATCACCCAAGTCAATCCATACAAAGAAGATGGAGTGAAGAAGAAAAGATATGCAATAAATGTGTTCTAGTGAGTGGAATTTCCTAACATTCAGATTACCCACGGATTTGAAGGTACCAAAAATTTGGTTCCTTCCTTTATGCCAAAGGGCTCCTTGGGTGGATTTTTCAAATTTTTGAATTTTGGTGGGAAATGGATTTCTTACATCCCTTAGTGAATAATACTAGTTCTAATAACAGTATAAACTAGTTAAGATTGATTTATAAGTGATGGAAGATAATTTGGAATTACGAAAGAGTCGAAATTCAGAAAATTACCTGGAGGATCCACGGCACCAAAATCATATACAGACGGAACCCAGAAAAGGGTGCCGTCTGGTCCGCCTGTACAGATACGGCGGTACCAAAATTCATAAAGGACGGTACCAAAATAATGGTGCCGTCTGATCCGTGGAGTGCTGAAATTTGGACAGAATGTTTCTGAAAAACTGAAATTTCCGAAATCTGAAAATTTATCTCAAAACCTGTTATACTAAACATTTCTAGTTAGGAAAAGTAAATAACACATATGTAAACACATTGGAGCATAGATTAAGAGCAAGACTTATTGATTTTCACAATATAGTGAAAATGGGTAAAATTTGATAGCATACTTGTGCTATCCCCCTGCATGAGATTGTTAGCATACACCATTGTTTCAAGTTATATTATCATCCTACATAATAAAAACAACTAAATAGTATCAAACATTAACGATAATGCATTGTTCCAAACACTCCTTAAAGTACCCTTATTTGTCCAACTTCTTGTAAATCTTGTTCATCATCCTACCAAGGCACTTGAACATTCCCTTAGTTTGCTTGAATTCTGCTGATTCATTCTCAATTTCGGGAAGAGATGTGTAATACTCTTGAGGTGGAAGACGAGAGCTTGGAAGACCATCCTCGGAGCTATTTGATGATGATGATGAAGGAGTTGGAGGTTTAGCTCTCTTGCCTTTAGTCTTAGCAACTCGAGCATCACTCAAGGGCACAAAGATGTGAGGGATGAGATCATATTGAAGGTGCATCCCTTTTGGGGTTGGTGGAATTGGAGCGAAGTTTCTATATAGACGGGTGAGAAGCATCCCGTATGGAAGAGCAACGGATCCTTGAGTTGGAATATCAATCATTCTCCTAGCTATGTAGTAGGCTAAGTTGAATGGTTGTCGGGTGGACAAGTTGTAAAGCATGTGACAAAGACAAGCGTTTATGTGATCCCTATTCCCTATGGTGCTAATGACGTTTGCTCTAAGTAACTCCTCCCATTTCTTAAATTCGTGCTTAAGTTCATTGAGCTCCATTCCATATGGATCTCGGTCTACCTCTTTTCCCTTTCGGGTGACTCGGGTTGTATCCGTTTTTGGGTTAAAAAGGTGTTCACGGATGACATCCTTATCGGCTAAACGGGTTACGTATGGAAGAGAGCGGTCATTGATTGCATCAAGGGCGGTGAGTGACCACTTATCCGTGTAGACACAAGTTCCACGGTTGGGAATTCCTAGTACTCTAGCAAAGTCACTTAAAGTGATGGTGTAGTCATTTTGGTTGATTCTAAAGCTAAGACAAAACTCATCATCTTCATCACTAAAACCGGTCACACTAGCATAGAATTCTAATACGAACCTAGGACAAATTGGTTCATCAATGTCAAGAAGACAATCGAATTGAATGGCGGCTAGTTCTTCACGAAGATTGGTATGCTCAAGGAAGGATGAGTGAATGGTTCTACCCTCGTGGAAATACCTTGATTCTAGACCCCTAAATATTTCTACTTGTTCCTTGGTGAGTCCTTTGGTTTTGTGGTGTTTGGGAATGTAGTTAAGGGTGTCTTTGTGATCATAGAATCTTGCGGCTACCATGATTATTCCTAAGGATAAGAATTAACATGTTAAAAAATTTAGATAAATTTTAACGTTTTTGATTCTAGTGTGTGCCTATATGAAAACAATTTGGAGTTGCGGTTATCTCGACTCATTTTATGCACAAAATGGTTTTAGTGGAGTGTTTGGCAAATACCATGAGATAACCCGAATGCTCCTAATTCAATGTTGCTATATTTGAATATACCCGGGAGTGCATATTAGTTATGCAATACCTTTGGTATTCAAGATCATGCAAGTGATGAAAATTCTAACGTTTCTATTTGTATTAGCAATGAAAAAATGTTTTCCTACACGTGAGAAGCTTTTCAAAACTTTTGACATGGGGTGTTTGGTTGTTTGAATAAGGCCTTATATTTATTATCTATCAATTAGTGGGAAACATGATTTTGTTTATGCAATATGATAATGTAGTACCTAATTTGAATGACTAGTTATGTAATTTGCCAATTGAATTCATATTTGGTATAAAAGCATACATAAAACCCCATGTAATGATTTGTGATAGTTTTGTGCATAAATAAGAATCCTAGACTCAGAATTAAGAGATGAAATGTAGTTAGGATACTTACAATGATGTTATCTTCAGTGATTAGTAAGTGGGAAGATGACAATAATGAGCTTGGTTTAAGTTTTACACGTTTTGGTAAAGTGGGTTGTGAGGAAGAAGATGTTATGTATAAAGCTGTTTTGCTTCTGTAGACACCACGGACCAGACGGTACCAAATTTTTGGTTCCGTCCGTGTTGTCGTTTGGTGCCGTGGCTACAGTAGCAGAAACAAGACAAAATTGTTTTGTTTTGACTATTCTAATGTTTTAGGCTATGTTTATCCTACATGCTTGGTTCCATTAACCCTAAACCAAGTCTAAGAAGATTAAAAGGTTCTCGTTTAAGAGGTTTAGTAAGGATGTCGGCAATGTTGTCTTCGGAGGATACTTTCTCGATTGAAATGTTTCCTTTTTGAACATTGTCGCGAAGAAAGTGATGACGGATTTCAATGTGCTTTGTACGAGCATGTTGAACGGGATTTTTGCTGAGATCGATGGCTCCTTTATTGTCGCAAAGTATCACAATGTCGTTGAGATGAATTCCGTAGTCTACGAGGGCTTGCTTCATCCAAAGAGCTTGTTGACATGCTTTTCCGGCTGAGACGTATTCGGCTTCAGTAGTAGAGATGGCTAAAGCCGTTTGCTTCTTTGCAAACCATGAGGTGAGACAATGTCCAACAAAAGTGCAAATACCACTTGTACTTTTTCTATCGACATAATCACCGGCATGATCCGAGTCGGCATACACTATGGTTTCTATACCCGTTCCTTTGGGATACCATAATCCTAAACACGTTGTTCCCTTAATATATCTAAAAATCCTTTTTAATGCTTCTAAGTGTGATGCCTTTGGGTTTTCTTGAAAGCGAGCACATAGACAAACACTAAACATAATGTCGGGTCTACTAGCCGTAAGATAGAGTAGGCTACCAATCATTCCTCTATATTTAGTGTTATCTACGGATTCACCTTCTTCGTCCTTGGTGAGTTTAGTGTCCGAAGACATGGGTGTTTTTGTTGGTTTGGAATCTTCAAGACCAAATTTCTTAAGCATATCTTTTATATATTTAGATTGGTTAAAGAAAATACCATCCTCTAGTTGTTTAATTTGAAGTCCTAGAAAGAAGTTTAACTCACCCATCATACTCATTTCAAACTCGTCATGCATAATTTTAGAGAAATCATTACATAGTTCTTGACAAGTTGATCCGAATATAATGTCATCAACGTATATTTGAACAATAATAATTTGTGATTCCTTTTTCTTAGTAAAAAGAGTATTATCTACTAATCCCATAGTATATTTGTTATCAATAAGAAAAGTCTTAAGACGGTCGTACCAAGCTTTAGGTGCTTGTTTAAGGCCGTATAAAGCTTTCTTGAGTTTGAAGACATGATGTGGTTTCTCAAAGTCGGTAAAACCGGGAGGTTGAGCAACATACACTTCTTCGTTAATAAACCCATTCAGAAAAGCACTTTTGACATCCATTTGAAATAATTTAAAATCATAAGCACATGCATAAGCAAGTAATATTCTAATAGATTCAAGTCTAGCTACCGGTGCATAAGTTTCATCATAGTCAATTCCTTCCTGTTGATTATAGCCTTGTGCAACAAGCCTAGCTTTGTTTCTAGATACTATACCATTTTCATCCATTTTGTTTCGAAAGACCCATTTTGTTCCAATTATAGTTTGATCTTTGGGTTTTGGAACTAGTTTCCAAACATCATTTCTAACGAATTGGTTTAATTCTTCTTGCATGGCCATTACCCATGATTCATCTTTTATTGCTTCATTTATGGTTTTTGGTTCAATGGTGGATACAAAACAAAAATGATTACTTTGATTTTGAGCTTGTGATCTTAAGGTTCTTTGATTAAGTTTTCCTATGACCTTTTCTAATGGATGACTTTTAGATTCTTTTATGTTGACAATTTCCTTATTTAATGGTTCATCTTCCTTGTTATTATTAATTTGACTTTCAATTACTTGACTTTCAACTAAGTCATCATCTACCAAAGGTGATGTCTTAGAGGGAGGTGGACTTTCGTCAAATGTTATGTTTAACGATTCCTCGACTATCATTGTTTCTTTATTTAGGACAATGTAAGCTTTACTAGTTTGAGAGTAACCAAGAAATACACCTTCATAAGACTTTGGGTCAAACTTGGTGAGATAATCCTTAGTGTTAAGAATAAAACATTTGCAACCAAAGACTTTAAAATATCCTAATGTTGGCTTTTTACCTTTATAAAGTTCATATGGTGTTTTGTTTAGGAAAGGACGTATTAGGACTCTATTTAAAATATATGTAGAAGTGTCAACGGCGTTACACCAAAACTTTTGAGGAATGTTTTGTTCATTAAGCATTGTTCTACTCATTTCTTGAATTGTTCTATTTTTACGTTCTACTACTCCATTTGATTGAGGTGTTCGTGGAGCGGAAAAGTTATGTGTTATACCATTTGTATCACAAAAGTTTCCAAATTGAGTTTCGTTGTCAAATTCACGACCATGATCCGTTCGGATCGACACAATTTTAATACCTAGAAGATTTTGAATTTTCTTGCTAAGTATTTCAAATTTATCAAAAGCTTCATTTTTGGTTTTCAAAAATAACGTCCAAGTAAACCTTGAGTAATCATCTACTATGACCAAAGTGTATAAGTTGCCTCCATAGCTTCTTATAGCGGATGGTCCAAACAAATCCATATGTAATAATTCTAGACACTTAGATGTAGATACCATATTTTTAGATTTGTGACTACTATGTGTTTGTTTACCAATTTTGCAAGCGTCGCAAAAGTGTTGGTCATATTTTAGTTTTGGCAAATTCCTAACTAACTCTTTTGAAGATAGATTTTGTATAAGTCTCATATTAGCGTGACCTAAGCGTCTATGCCAAAGAGATGAGCTATCGTCTAATGTTGTTAGGCAAAGTTTGTCATTATATGTTTTATCTATTTTCATGACGTATATGTTATTTTTCCTAACTCCTTTAGCTATGGTGATACCATCTTTTAGTATTTTACTACCATTTTCATCAAATAGTACTTTATACTTTTTATCGCATAGTTGGCTAATACTAAGTAGATTAAATCCTAACCTATCCACATGAGCAACATTTTCAATAGTTAGAGAGTTATGAGCAATCGTACCTTTGCCAATGATTTTGCTTTTGAGATTGCTACCGAAAGTGACATTACCTCCGTCATACTCTTGGTATGATGAGAAGAGACTTTTGTTGCCCGTCATGTGTCGTGAGCATCCACTATCTTTTATCCATTCATCAGGTTCCAATCCAACTTTCAAACATACCTAAGAAGCGAATAACTCAAACATTTGGTCCCCAATATCTCATGGGTCCGTTTGGGTTAAACATACCATTTATTTGATTCATGTATGGAAATGATGGATAAGGGTTCCATGGCATGTAATCTGGAGTTTGATATGGTCTAGGAATGTTTTGATTCCAACCGTTGTGTTGGTAGTTAGGTTGAACGTTGTGGTTGCTCTTAGGAAAGGGGCGTTTGGCAAAAGAGGTTTTATATCGTTGTTGAGTAGTTTTTGATCTAAATTCATTTTTAACAAGTCCTACTCCTGATATAATGGCTGGTTTTAGTTTAACATTATCATTGGTTTTCTTTGTTATTTTAACAAATTCAGTACGGTCCGTATTGCGAACATTCTGTTCTGCTGAAGTACCCGCGGTACCCTTTTGCACAACGGACGGAACCCTTATTTTGGTTCCGTCTGGTCCGTGCTGTACTGCAGCAGTTTTGACAGAATGTTCGTCTTTTTCGGCCGTTTTGTTTTGACTCTTTGGAATTAATACTTCATTGAAACCTAGCCCATTCATGTCTCCTGGTGTTTTATGGATTTTAACTATTTCATCGGCAAGAGCGATGTTTTTGTTAAACCTTTTAAATTTAGAGTTATTTTCTATTAAAACTTCTTGTGTGAGCTTTAGTTTTTCTATTTCAAGATTAAGCTCTTGACATGATTTACAATCACCGT
Organism: Chrysanthemum seticuspe; assembly: GCA_019973895.1. NCBI lineage: Eukaryota > Viridiplantae > Streptophyta > Magnoliopsida > Asterales > Asteraceae > Chrysanthemum > Chrysanthemum seticuspe. The sequence goes on along the minus strand of BPTQ01000009.1, from coordinate 92,207,952 downwards.
CATTTGCTTTTCCTTTTTCAAGACGTTTTGCTTTTTCTTTTAACTCATATACCTCATTTTCCAAAAACTCCTTTTTGGTTTTTAAAAATTTATTTTTAGTTATGATTTTTAGACTTAGCTCACACAATTGATTATATTGTTTTTGCAAGGTGTCATCATCTATAGAAGAATAAGAAGAGTCGGAAAGTACCTCATTTGACTCATGTGCCATTAGAGCGATCTCTTCCTTGCTTGATTCTTCATCGTCTTCACTATCACTCCAAGCACCACTTACAAAAGCTCGTTGAGTTTTGCTTTTAGGTGGCTTGGGACATTCTCCTATAAGATGACTTGCATCACCACATCTAAAACACTTTCTTTCACCTTTAATCTTCTTATCATCCCGATCTTTTCGGAATGGCTTCTTTTCTTCTCGAGGTTGTCTTACAAACTTTCCTCTTCTTCTAAAGAACTTCTTGAAATCTCTAACGGCCATGGCATACTCCTCATCTTCACTATCGGAACAAGATTCACCATCATCGCTTGATTCCGCCTTTGCTTTAAGAGCAACGGATTTGATCTTCTCCTTTCTTCCTTTGATGATCTCCGAATCTTTCTCCATTATCATTTCGTGAACTTTGAGGTTGCCAATTAGCTCGTCTAGTGACATTATTGAGAGATCTTTTGATTCTTCAATAGCGGTCACTTTAGCTCTCCATTTGGGATGGAGTGCTCTAAGAAATTTCCTGACAAAGTTCTTACTACGAAAAGATTCATCAAGTGCTTTAAGTGATGTAATGATAGTGTTAAAACGAGCAAACCCACAATCAATGGTTTCATCTTCAGGGATAACAAATTGTTCATATTGTTGAACAAGAAGATCAATTTTGTTATCCTTGACTTGTGAATTACCTTGATGTGTGACAATTAAAGATTCCCAAATATCTTTGGCGGTTTCACACATAAAAATTCTTTCATATTCTTTTCTAGGTAAAGCATTATAAAGCATCATTTTAGCTTCATTATTTTTAGCAACTAATTTCTTTTGTTCATCAACGGAAATATCCTTTGTTGTAGAACTAAAATCTCCTTTGACAATAATAAACCAAAGATCTATATCTTTTGATTTTACATATGTTTCAAAACGGTTTTTCCAATAGATAAATCCATTGGTTTCAAAAAGTGGTGGTCTTTGCATAGATTGCCCTTCTTTAAAGTTTTCAGAATCCATGGATCGTTTCAAGTTTATAAAATACAAGTTATTTTAGAAATTCTTGAGCAACGAGGCTCTGATACCAATTGTAGAAAACTAGAAGGGGGGTTGAATAGTTTACCGATTAAAAACTTTGTTTTGAAACTTATTGAAAGATCAATTGATATTGATCTTAAGTATGTTAATGAAATATGCAAGCAATTTGTAATAAGTAAGTAAGGAAAGAAATGATCAAACCACAACAAGTTGTTTATAGTGGTTCGGCCTACAAGGACTCTTTTTCCTTGCCCTACTCCACTCCCCGAGTCTCACACTCGAGAGTTTAACTTCACTAGTCAACAAGCTCCTTTCACCGGCGGAGAAAACCTTTACACTTCGCTTACACTATTTCCGACACTAAGCTAGATGTCGAGTTCTTTCCAAGGGTACAACTACTCCCACACACAATGTATTTTGAGGACTAAAATACTAACCACTCACACTCACAAGATTATGATGGTTTGATACAACAATGAAGTATGGATCAACACTAGATCATACAACACTAAACAAACAAGACTTCCAACTTCTCGTTGAAGCTTGAATATGACTTGATCTTCTTTGCTACAAAAGAGATCACTAATATGATATGAAACTGAGTTAGAAAGGTTAGAGAGAAGATATGTATGAGAGTATGTTAGAAAGGGATGAGAAACTACTTGGCTTGGCATTGCTATTTATAGCCAATTTGGACAGGAGCGTCCACGGACCGCGGACCCCTAAAAAGGGTTCCGCCCGTGTACCCAATTGGTACCGCCAGTCTGACAGTCAAGATATCAAATCTTGCCTAAAGTCAACTCTATCTAAGTAAGATTGTGCAAGATATGAAGAGTACAAATCTTCACAAAATATCTAATGGAATCTTCCAATGATCTCCATGATGTAATACATGATGTCAACATGTTGTATTACTATTAATAGAAATATGCAAAATGCTTAAGTAGTGTTTGGTTTTAAGAACCTAACACATTCTACAAACTACTATCATACATAATGATTAGAGTCATATCAAGATGTTACTAATCATGAATGTAAATGCTTGAATGATGAATATATTGTTTGAGAAAGCTTGTTTTAATATCTAATAAACTTGACAAGCTTTAAGCTTTTATAAGTTAAATTTACTTTTGTCGTTAACAAAACTTAGGCAAAGATCAAAAATATAAATAACGTTTAATGACGATATTTGTATTAACAGTTTAGAAACCCTAATTTTGACCAAAACGTACCACCCAAGAACTTGATCAAACTACCAATCTTACACGATGTAAGATCGAACCAAGAATACATATCCTATTGAACCCATGTCTTATTTTGAAGCTTCTCAAGGTAAGAATTGGGTTGGTACCGTGAATAGTGAGATGGAAGCATTACATAGAAATAACACATGGGTTCTTACTAATTTACCTGCTAATAGAAAATCAATTGGTTATATGTGGGTTTTCAAAATAAAATACAAGTCATTTGGTGAAATAAAAAGATATAAAGCTAGACTTGTAGTTAAAGGATATAGTCAAAGGGAGGTATAGGTTATGAGGAGACTTTTAGTCATGTTGTTAAAATGGTAACTCTTAGATACATTATAGTTTGTGCATAATGGTTGGTCTTTGTTTCAATTAGATATTAATAATACTTTCTTGTATGAGGATGTCTATATGTCTTTGCCTCATGGATATTGTGATGAAAATGAAGCAAATGTATGCAAGCTTGTTAAGTCTCTTTATGGTCTTAAGCATGCTCCTAGACAGTGGAATGAAAAATTAACCACTTCTCTAACAAAAAATGGTTTAAAGCAAAGCATGAATGATTATTCTTTATATGTTAAGGATGATAAAGGAGTTTTTCTTGCTTTGTTGATATATGTGGATGATATATTAATTACATGTAATTGTAATGTGGATATTGAGCAATTTAAAATTTTACAAGCTCAAAGTTTTAGATAAAAGATCTAGAAAGTCTTAAGTATTTTTTGGGTATAGAAATCTTGGAAAACAAAAAACGTTTATGTTTGTACCAAGGAAAATATTGTCTTGAGTTGTTGTGTGAGTATGGTTTACTTGCATGTAAACCAGCTACAACTCCTATGCATCAGAATGTTGTAATGAATCATAAATATTATGAGAAAGTTAAAAAGCTAGTGAATATGACAGAGTATCACAAGCTTGTAAGTAAGCTTACGTATTTGTTTGTGACAAGACCTGATATTTCATATGTTATTCATTGCTTGAGTTAATACATGCATTCACCATTGCAGTCTCATTTTACTGTTGCATTGAGAGTTTTGAGATGTTTAAAGTTGTCTCCAAGTTGTGGTATTCAGATTGACAAGGGAAACAAGCTTAGTCTGTATGCCTTTTCAGATGCAAGTTGGGCTAAATGTCTAGTATATAGAAATTTTTGTGTTTGGTTTTTGTGTAATAATTTGGTATATTAAAAGAGTAAAAAAAACAAGCAACTATTTCAAGGTCTTTAGCTAAGTCTAAGTATAGGTACATGGCTTCTACCACATGTGAGGTAGGTTGGCTTGTGAACTTGTTAAAAGGCTTGAAAGAGGAAGGCTTGTTACCTGTTACTCTTTACTGTGATAGTACTTTTGGAATTCAAATTGTTTCTAACCCAATTTTTCATTAGAAAACTAAGCATTTTGAGATTGATGTTCATGTGATAAGGAATAAAGTATCTTTTGGGGTAATCAAAATAGTAAAGGTCAGTTCTGCAAATCAAACAACAAACATTTTTACTAAGTGTTTGTGTATTACTCAGCATAAGGTGTTATGCTCAAAACCGAACTTAGCTGATATGTTTGGAGTATGAGTTTGAGAAGGGGTGCTGAAATATGTTTGTGTATTACTACAATAACAATAAATTTTATTTGTACAAAACACATATAAATTATGACGTATAACGTTATTTCAAATTCAGTCTTTTAAGTTTAATTAATTATTCTATTTTTTAAGTTATTTTATTGTCAATTTACTCTCAATTTGTGTATCTTATTTTCTCCATCAAGTACATACTCAAATTATTACTTTAATTTTAATCACTAAGTTTTAAAAAGTAACACCCTTTTTATTCAACGTTTTTTATTTTACAATTTTATCACGTTTACTTTTATGCATATTCTTTATTTAGACGAAAAATCAAAGATGTTGACCTATTTAATTCAATTACGACTTTCTATTGACAAATAGCAAGACTCAATTTTGAAATGAGGCTCTTTTATTGGTCCTAGTTTGGTTTGTGCGAATGATTCATTCTCAATTTTGTATTGTTCTTTATTATGTAAGAGATTGGTAAACCGTTAATCAGAAAGTTATGAGTTCAAATCCTGTTAAAGACATATGTACATAATAATTATTTGGTATTTTTGTATATTAATAACTTGTCTTCTTATACATTGTCAAAGACGACATTTATACTGTGTACATGCCTCATTGTAACAGTGTTGGCTCATCATAGCTTGCTGAAAGTTTATCTATGCTCTTTCGAGACTCATAGTTATGTCATTTGTTATTCCAATCGCATGTTGAATTGCGACTCCTACTCCATTTGTGTAATCTTACGCAGGTCCCTCATTTTATTTTTGAAATCTGAACAATTAGTAACACACATAACTTTATGAAGAATATAATATGTGTTAGCCGACATACATTGCATTGTTTAAAATAGGAGTTATAAATTTACAAATAAAATTGTCACTACCAAATAAAATGAGGGTGAAGCTAAAAAATGAATAACAAAAATTTCCATATTTATTATTAATAACTTACTTTTAGGATTGTTGATATGAATAAATTATTCTTATTTATTGTATCAACAATAATAACTTTACTGACGTGATATGAGTATTTGTGAATTTGTTGATCATGTCACGTCTAACTGAAAATGTTTGAAAAAGCAAAGTGCCCTTCCAATTTTTTTATTTTTTCTTTTTTTGTTGAATTTTACTTCATTCGTTCTAAAATAATTGTTTTGTTTTGATTTTTTTAAGTCTTTCTTTATTGAGTTTAACCTTTTTTTTCTTCTTTTTTTTACTTAATACAAAATATATAAATGAATTAAGTATTAAATGTATTTTTCTTCATATAATTTTCATCAAATACTATATAACACAAATAAAATTACTTAAAGTCAAGTTAATTTAAAAAAAAAAAAACAAAAGATGAGAATTATTTTAAAACGAAATGAGCGGTTCTTAAGATTTAAAAAATGGAAACAACATTTCTATAATGTAAACCAAACGATGATAACTTTACAGCGAAAAAGGAAAAAAGGAAAAAGAAAAATGAAAATGAAAAAAATCTATAAGTAGAAAAAGAAAGTAAGAATATTCACGAACAAACTACACCACAAGTACCATAAGGTCACTTACAGGTAAACATTTCCACTACAATATCTACACGTTATACTCACAGGAAAGTAAACCCAATTTGAATTCACCCAACACAACAAACAAAAAAAATCTAAGATTTTGTTCGTATCATCTTCCGTCAATCACTTCACACAAATTATCAGATCAGGTCAATTTCATTTCTATTTTCTATTTTTTAACAAGTTAATTATATGTTTATTTTATAAAATGTTAGTTACTGTAATAACTTAGTAGATATCTAAGTTTCGTTATGATGAAATCTGTTAGGTAGTTGCAACTGAATTGATGTTTAGGTTTTAGTTATGATAAAAGCATTAAATATATTTGAATTCTGTTACGTTCTTTGGTCCAAAAAAGGGGAGGGTTATTTGGGCAAAAAGGTCGGAAACCATGGTTACCCCAAAAAATAATTCTAGTCAAAGGTTGTTTGTTGTTTAGGTTTTTTGGTTGGTTATGATGAAATCTATGGATATGTTTTTGTATGTTCTTCGTTTTTACTTTGTTAGTTTGTCACAAAAGATTTGTTTATGTTCAGATGATTTTAGCGTGATTTATGTTCAGATCGAGTATTTACAGTTTTAGAAAGAAAATAAATTAGTCAATATGGTGTGATTGTTATTCTAAGTAATCTGAAAATGGAAACATGTTTGTCTTTGGTAATTTGTATAGATATCTGAAAACTTCGTACAAAAGTGAAATTATATATCTAAACTCTGAACCCTCATGTACCTTCTTTTTTATATAACAAAATATGGATTTTTAGAGAATGCTAATGAACATAAAATAAAACGCAACACTATGCAAGAATGCGTGCTAGGAGGAAATTGGTCCAAATTGTCCTGATGCGAATTTTTTGCATATCAATGTTACCGTGCGTCCATAGATTTCCTTTCCAATTTCTGCAAGAATGATGATTAGTTTGTATTAAAAATCAAGTCCCGTGGTTACAAAGTTTAATTTGCTTATGATTTTAAGGTTTTTGGCGTTTTTTTTTTTTTTTTTTTTTTATTATTATTATTATTATTATTATTATTATTATTATTATTTTGACATTGTATATCCTGATTTAGAAGCTTAAACTTGTTATGCTCTAAAAATTGATGTTCAGGCTTGGTTGTTCATCATCCTACATCTGGTTGTTCGTTGACTTGACGGAAGTTTATCTGCAAGCGTGTTGATATTTTCCGCATTATCTTCCAAAGTAAGGCTAGGGAATGCGGAGAGATGTGCGTGATGGTCCAGAAACCTTCTTCTGAAGTCCAAAGTGAATCCACCTCCCTACAACTCACCGTCTTCATTCGTGATGAGACTGGCTACATCAAGTCCAGCTCATCAAATCCCTCTGCCACAACCCGAGGTTACACGACAGGTGCTTATCTGGTGCATGATCTGTGTGAAGACGGTTGAGCTGCTGCATTAGTTAAACTATTTTTACATTAGCAAGATCAACGTAGTTTCTTAGTTTATTGTTATAAGATCTGCTATACGGAGAATATGGATATCAAAGGAAACATTTTGATGGAAAGATACGAGTTAGGGAGATTACTTGGCCAGGGGACGTTTGCAAAGGTGTACTATGCCAGGAATACGAGTACAGGCCAAAGTGTTGCAATTAAAGTAATAGACAAAGACAAGGTTTTAAGGGTCGGGCTTATGACTCAAATCAAGCGAGAGATATCTGTTATGAGACTGGTGAGACACCCTAATGTCCTACAGCTTTTTGAAGTTATGGCCACCAAAACCAAAATATATTTCGTGTTAGAGTATGCCAAAGGGGGTGAGCTTTTCGACAAAGTGTCGAAAGGAAGGTTAAAGGAAAACATTGCTCGTAAATATTTCCAACAATTAATCAACGCTGTTGATTTTTGTCATAGCAGAGGGGTTTATCACCGTGATCTGAAACCTGAGAACTTGCTATTGGATGAGAACGATAATTTAAAGGTTTCTGATTTTGGGTTAAGTGCTCTTGCTGAATCTAAGCATCAAGATGGGTTACTTCACACGACTTGTGGGACGCCTGCGTATGTGGCACCTGAAGTTATTAACAGACGAGGCTATGATGGGGATAAAGCTGATATTTGGTCATGTGGGGTGATCTTGTATGTTTTGTTGACTGGTTATCTTCCGTTTCATGATTCAAATTTGATGGAAATGTATAGAAAGATAGGGAAAGCGGAATTTAAATGTCCAAATTGGTTTCCCCCAGAGGTAAAGCGGTTACTCACAAGAATGTTGGATCCAAATCCTGTTTATAGAATCACGATTGCTAAAATTAAAGAGAACAGTTGGTTTAAAAAGGGAACAACTCCTCGAAAACCAAAAAACGAGTCTGAGACTATGGATCCAGTTCCTTTTACCAACTCTGATAGAGCTTCTGGTTCTTCCGAGCAGAAACAGGAAATGATAAGACCTCCAAACTTGAATGCATTTGACATTATTGCCCTTTCTCCAGGTTTTGATTTAACAGCATTGTTTGAAGATCCTATAAAAAAGAAAGAAGCAAGGTTTACTTCAATGCGACCTGCGCAAGTCATCATATCAAAATTGGAGGAAATGGCTAAGCTTCTGAATATGAAGATTAGTAAAAGAGAAGCGGGATTGATGAAACTTGAGGCAACAAAGGAGGGTAGAAAAGGAATTTTGTCAATCGATGCTGAGATATTCGAGCTCACTCATTCCTTCCATATGGTTGAGATGAAGAAATGTAATGGAGATACATTGGAATATCAGAAGGTTTTAAACGAGGGTTTAAGACCTGGACTTCAAGATATTGTTTGGACATGGCAACCTGAGGAACAAGCGCGTCAACAAGAACTCGAGCGACCAGTTCAATCGGAGCAAGTAGAGCAATTATCACTGCAGCAGGATCAGTTGCCTTGAGCTGCATATATTTCTGGCTTTTTAAGGTATTTAATATTTGTACATGTTTACATGATGTATTCCTTCTGGCTTGCGCGATTGTATTATAGGTTTTGAATTGAATTTTGTGCGTGACTATCATATGGCTTTTCTTTGTTGACACAGTTTTGTTAAACTAGTAATGTTAAAATTTGGTTCGTTAATGGATTGGAACAACATGACGTCCGTCTTTGTCATGCAGTCTAGAATAAGCTGTCATTGAACTCCTAGTGTTTCAGTAATGGGTTTATTCCACATTTATGAGATTGAACTTATCAATAAAGTGTTAAACCAACACTTAATATGGAATTTCCTATGATTCAATATAATGCAGAATAGCCGACTGGTCTTTACCCGCATATTGAGCACCTTTGCTTGCCGAGTTAGCTCATACTTCTGTAACCGGTTAGTCTGTTACATGTTATAAAGTTTACATCTCATGTTTGCAATTTGCGTGTATAACCGCATAGTACAAAGCTCACAAACACATGTTGCTCGTAATCATACATGAACTCAAACACCTGAATTAATTGACTAAACTCTCATCAATACACAGACTGAGCATTATATTTGTTTCGATATTTAATTCATTATCCAAACCTTTGTTTTTTGTTTTTCTTATGTTGTACGGTTAAAATGTCCACTTAGTTCAAAGTTTTTTTCTTTTTTTTTTTTTCCTTTTTTTTTTTGACAAATAAAGATGGTCAACACATGTTCCCACCTTCACGTCTTAGGTAGAGCAGTTCCGGCTTGATCCTGTTATTCCAAAACTCGTCATACAAACCTGCACCTCCACCTCTACTCTGTACCTCAACCACCACCACTCGTTCCGTTAACCTAAAAACCTCCAACCCGATCACGAATTTACCGTTTTGCCATACCAATTCCACACCCCAATCCTTTCTCCTCTTAATCCTCACATTCTCCTCCTTCACCATCTCCTGAATCTTATCAATAACTTCCTCTGGTGGGCCCATGACCACCAGTTTCTCACCTTGTACCATCGTGTTAGGTGTGTTATCAAAGAATGGTGAAAGATTCAGACCGGAGGAAAACGAGATGATATCAAAAGCATTCAGTGAATCTGTTTTAGCATTTTGCTCAGGCTTCACAAGAAACTCTTCATCTTCACATTCGTAAAACTTTGTTCCTTTGCTTCCTTTCTTGAACCACGGACTACTTGTGATCTCATCGATCGTTATCCTTGTTGACGGATTCGTGTCAAGGAGACGTGCCAATAACCGCCGGAGATCCCCCGACATCCATTTGGCAAATTGATAATCACCTCTGTAAATCTTCTTATACAACATCATGAGATTAGGGTCATTAAACGGTAAGTAACCCGCTGTCAACACAAACAATATGACGCCACACGACCACAAATCTGCCTTCGATCCATTATATCCTCTTTTTGTAAGAATCTCGGGCGCAACATAAGCCGGGGTACCACACAACGTATGTAACAAACCATCATCTTTTATCTGTGCTGTGACAGCACTCAACCCAAAATCAGAAACTTTCAAATTCCCGTTTTCATCAATCAAAAGATTCTCCGGTTTCAAATCTCGATGATAAACGCCTCGTGAATGACAGTACTCAATCGCCGATATCAACTGCTGAAAATACTTTCGGCTTTGAGATTCGCTTAACCGTGTCTTTGCAACTTTCGCAAACAACTCGCCACCTTTAACAAGCTCCATAACAAAATAAATTTTCGTTTTTGTTGCTAAAACTTCATACAGTTTCACAATATTCGGATGCCTTAGCCTACGCATGATATCTATTTCACGTTCTATGTTTGACATGAGACTCGTATTACTTGTGATCTTTTGTTTATTGAAAACTTTAACCGCGAGGCTTTGACCCGTGGCAATGTCTCTGGCATGGTAAACTTTGGCGAAAGCACCACAACCAAGGAGTTTACCGAGTTCATATTTCCCGAATAAGGAGTTGGGTGGTGGGGGAGGTATGGTGGAGCTACTAGCAATGCCGACCTCTGGCATCGTTGTAAACGACACCAGAGTTCGGATCGGAATTGGTTGGGTTGTTCAAAATATTTGGAAGAAGGTGTTATATATTAGATATTAATGGGATTGGGTTTGAAATTGGTTTGAATGTTTGGTGTTTGTCTTCAAGAGATTAATTTATGGCTTGAAATTGGAAGTGTTTGGTGCCCCGAACTTTGTGGATTTTTGTGGTCTGTATGTCATTTTCGTTTACATTAAAAGGAAAAATGACTGATATAGGAGTAGTTTTTTACTTTCACACTTTTCCCATTTTAGGTACTCTACAAATTCTAGAATATATAAGAACATCCACACTGCAATAAATCTTCGATCACTTATTGCATTTAATGCATTAAATGCAAATCATATTTAATACATACAACTTTGAAGAAAGACTTGAAGTATATCAAGTCTTTCTAAAAAGCCATCAAAAAGCTATCAATGCAATGCATAAAAAGTTTTTCATCTATTTATACATGTTGAGGATGTCATTCTATTTCAGCTAGATATTGATCCTTATGCTTAGAATGAAACTTTACTTAGAATTTAGGGAATAAAACAAACAACCTTGAAATAGATGTTTATGTGGAATAAACTAATGCGGAAAATTAAGTCTAACACAAATGCAATATATCATTCAAAGCAAGTCTTAAATGATATATTTCACTTGGAATAATTTATTACATGGATGACAACCTTATGTTGTTTTAACTAATGATCTATCATGTATATATATTATATTGTGTAAAAATTTGTTGTTGCTTTTGTACAAGAACAATATGAGCTGACAACAACAATATCTAATTGAGAGTGTTTAGATTATTGTTTTTATAAATGTTTACGAATTATAAAGCATAGTGTTGTATAAGTACAAATGATGCTAGAGGATTATTTATACTAGTTGTAGTAGAATTTTATCATTTATGATAAATCTGCTAACTAGCTATGCTCATCATAGAGCATTGTTGCATTACACATTAAGGAATGAGAATACTTTACACTTTTAGAAACTGTAAAGTTGACTGTCAGTATGTCGTTGATTTCTAATACCTCATGCAAGGTAAGACGACATCTCTATACTATAACTCTTGCAATAGTATGAGCATATGAGATAAGACACTCATCTTATATTTCAAATCCCTTACTATATGTAAAATTTGAAACAAGTATTCGGAAAGTTTACTCAGACAACTATTTAGTTTTTCTTGTAAAAGAAAGGTTGAGAATGTTGGAAACATTAGGCTTCAACTTACTAAATGAGTTTAATGCATATCTGTTTTAGTATTTGGATAATTGGGATTGAAAGACAATTTTTACTTTATGATGAATAAAGATACTTGGTATTTGTTATTCATTCATATAATAATTGTTATCCTATATTTGCATGTTTAATCCTTGAATGATTTTATTATTCTAAACATGTCCATTGTCGGTTAACAATATGGGAATATTGTTATGATAAGGCAAATATGAGTGTTGGTTATAATTCTAACGAGAATTCGGGTTGTTCCCGCCAAACTCACATGTATTCATTAGAGATGCATATTGGATTCCCCAACTTTCAAACATTTACTTTTGGATCCTTGTCATAAGTAAAATATTGAAAATGGTTTGTTATCTTTGTCCTTAGACTTGAGATGCAAGCAAGTTCTGTTATGTGTGGATATCACTTTTTGTAAGTATACGTAAAACGCTATCTGAATAAGGTAGTTATAAAGGCTATATTTTGGAGTGATGTGAAGCAGCATCCACAACACTTGTAGTCAATAAAGGATTTGTTACTCCACTTGATATGTGCAGAAAGATACCATGGCGCCTCTCCAGATTTAATCAGCTAACTGTTTGGCCAGACTCAAAGGGTAATGCAAGATGATTCTTGATTACATTTGGTATATCTGAATTAAAATCTATAACGAAATTCTAAATGGTTAAACTATATGGAATGATTTAAGATCTATATCCATGGTTTAACGGTATCTATAACAAAGGATGATTAGAGCAAGACATTGAATGACCATGCTACTGAGAAACTTTTACGAAACTATTCTCTCAGACACTTTTAGTTAAAAAGCGAGTGAGAGCGTTTGCTAGGCGTTTCCGTCGTTAGTTTTGTGTGCCATTCGACACACCAACTCCCAAGTGGGAGCTGTTGGTTTGTGGGAGTTGTAAACACACGAAAACGACTAAGAGTGTGTGAGCCGATGGGGGCACACACGATAAACACGAGTATATGTGTCGAACGTTATTCTAACTTGAATATTCATACCCGTTATGTGACAACTGGCAATTAGGGAGCCCATTTTAGGTAACCGCATTACGCTAAGTTAAACCGAGTTTTGCCTTTAGAACTATTTTATTCGACCATGACTTGTTTTGATATCGATTATTGGTTTTTATGATTTATTTTATTATCGTATGAGTTGTCGTGTGAGTTTTAACTCTTTTCGTTAGGCACTATGTGATTCGCACAATAAAATCCTATAACAAGAAATAACATAACTTTTAAACCGTAACTCGAAACTTGACAAATAAATAGTCAAAACTTATGAAAAAACGTAAATAAAAACGATAGAAAGTCGAAGAAACGTCGTTGGACACTCGTAGGACAATATATGAGCTCGGGATTGGGTAGACGGGATAGTTTTACAAAATTTACGACTTTAGCCCCCCATTTTCCCCATGGTCGGCGCTTCCCTCCTTCCCCTCTCATTTTTATTTTAGTCCCCAACCATAAATATATAAACCCCCATCCCACCCTCATTTCTCCATTTGTTTCTCTCACTAAAAACACACACATATCATCTCTTTCTCTCTCTACTCTCTCTCTCCTACAACTAAAAACCCTAACCCTAAAAACCACCATAACCGCCGCCACTATTCCGGCCACTTCCGGCTACTTTTTCGGCGAGTGACATTACACCACCACCACCATTTGATAGATCTTTCTTTCCTCTTTCCATCCATATATGGAACGCATATAGAAGCCTTCATTAACACCTTCAAATCTTGCAAAAACTATTCGCGATTCTAGAGTTTCAAGTAACTTTGTAGATCGGGTTTAGAAAAGGTAAATGGAACGTGGGTAAGGCTCGTTTGAGCCATGAGAAGCCACGTATGAGCTCTTTTTGGCTCGTATATGGCTCGACCTATATGGGTTTTTGGTGAAACATGGGTCTAAAACTAATTTACAACTAATAAAACATGTAACTAGTGATTTGGTATCGTGTGTTGTATCATTTTATAGTGTTTTTTGCATTTTAGTCGTAGTTTCTTGATGTTGGTTTATATTAGTTGATGGGTTTGATGATTGGATGTTGTTTGGAGGTTGATTGATTGTGTTTGGTTGTTGTAGAAGCCATTTGGGAGTGTTTGGATGTGGTTGATGAGGCGTACGAGCCACTAAGGACTCGTCCGTGGCTCATGTGTTGCGTACGTGACCCATATGGACCAAGGGTTCGGGTCGGGTTGTTGTGGTATCTTGTTGGTTGTTGTTGTTGGTGTTTGGATGAGACGCGTGGAACCGAAAAACTTCTAGAGCTTGTTTGGTTCACGTGGTCTTAACCGGGACCGTGTCATGACCATTAGGGTCATAACATTGGTTACGGGTATATTTGGTAGTTTGTTTGGATGGCGAGATTGATATGGGTTGATTGGAGATTGAATTGCGCTATTGTGATTATTTACTTGGACTATATTATAAATTGTCAACTTTGTGCAACGTCAGTGTTACTTTGACTTTTTAGTCATAATTGAACCCGACAACGCCGTAACATAGACTTTAGTATATATTGGAGGGTAAAAGTCATAAAATAACAACATACTTTCTTCAATTTGCCAGGTTGAAACAATTACTTTTTTAATAACATATAAACCAACGTACTTTTAAATTTTGTTCTGACTTCACCCATATGACTAAAACACCCTTGTATTCTTCACATAAAATTGCATCGTTAGTCCTTTATACTAACGGTCGTTAGTAAATAACTTAAATTTTGGTTTTCTTACGTTTTCGTCTATTTTTACACGTTTTCGTCCGTTTTTACACGTTTTTGCACTTTTGTCCGTTTTTACACGTTATCATCCGTTTTGCACGTTTTCGTCCGTTTTTTTCACGTTTTCGTCCGTTTTGCATGTATTCATTCATTTTTACACAATTTCCTCTGTTTTTGTATGTTTTCATCAATTTTTGCACGTTTTTACACGTTTTCGTCTGTTTTTACACTTACACGTTTTTGTCCATTTTAACATGTTTTCGTCTGTTTTTACATGAATTCGTCCGTTTTTGAGCGTATTCATTTGTTTTATCACGTTTTCTTTACACGTTTTCGTCCGTTTTTACACGTTTTCGTACATTTTTGAATGCTTGCGTATGTTTTTTCACGTTTTCATCCGTTGTTGCACGTTTTCGCCCGTTTTCATCTGTTTTTGCACGTTTTCATCTGCTTTTACATGTTTTCGTCCGTTTTTTTGCATATTTTTGTCCGTTTTTACATGTTTTCTTTCGTTTTTACACTTTTTCGTCCATTTTTACACGTGAAAAATGGATGAAAACATGCAAAAATGGACGAAAAAAATGCAAAAACAGAAGAAAAAAAGAAAAAGAACGCGTGCAAAAGCAGACGAAAATATGTAAAAATAGACGAAAACATGCAAAAATGGATGAAAACGTGTAAAAATGAAAGAAAACCTGCAAAACATGTAAAAACGGACGAAAACGGATGAAAATATGTAAAAATAGACGAAAACATGCACAAAGGTGTAAAAATGGACGAAAACCTGCAAAAACGGATGAAAACTTCTAAAAAAGGACGAAAATGTGCAAAACCAATGAAAACGTGCAAAACGGACGAAAATTTGCAAAAACGGACGAAAACGTCAAAAAACAGTAAAAAAACGTGCAAAAACCGTCGAAAACATGAAGAAACGGATGAAAACGTGCAAAACGGAAAAAAAAACGTGTAAAGACGGACTAAAACGTGCAAAAACGGACGAAAACGTGTAAAACGGACGAAAACATGCAAAAGTAGACGAAAACGTGAAAAACGGACGAAAACGTGGAAAAACGGATGAAAACATTTTAAAACGGACGAAAATGTGCAAGAACAGATGAAAACATGCAAAAACGGACGAAACAAGGGTATTTTAGTCAGTTTGGTTATTATTTTAGTTATATGGGTGAAGTCAGAAATTTTTTTGAAAGTACGTTAGTTTATATGTTAATAAAAAAGTAAGTGTTTCAACTCAGCAAATTGGAGAAAGTAGGTTGTTATTTTATAGCTTTTACCCTATATTGGACTATAGATTGATTAAAAGCCGAGAAGTCATGACTCGTGCTTGTGGACTCGAAACAAATAACGATTTGAAACTAATATTGAAATCGACGTAATATATATATATATATATATATATATATATATATATATATATATATATATATATATATATATATATATATATATATATATATATATATATATATATATATAGAGAGAGAGAGATTGAATCATTTAAAAAGTTGATCTCAAGAGAAAAGTGAGAGAAGTGATCTCAACCGTTAGATCATCCCCCTTCCCTATTATGACCAACGATGCACTAAACATACAAACAGATACACTACATACACATTGATGCCTTACTATGTCCAACGATGCACTAAACTTACAAACAGATGCCCAAGTAGTTCTAATGATGCACTAATAATACAAATGGAGGCCAAACTATAACCACCGATGCACTAAATATTGCACTATCCAACTAGACTACCTAATGCACTTTTTAATAACAAACTACAGATCATTTGACTAATTATGACACTATCCAACCAGACTACCTAATGACTTTTTAACAGATTCCGTATTGTTTATTTGAGATGTGTAATGCTATATCAGCTATCTTGATGCATTTTTTTACAAATACAGATGCATTAACTACAACCTAGTGCTCTAACCAATCATTTTCATGCACTAATTTTGTAACATATGAAGGTATGCCTTAATTTTTTTAAACATGATGCTATATTTGTTATAGAACACATAAGCATACAACAAAATAATGTACCAGATGTTGTATTATTGATTTCAAATGCCCTGATCATATACTCAGATGATGCAAAAACTGTTGCTGATGCCTTAAACATACATACATACAGATGCAATAATTATTCGTTATAATGTTGATTTCCTATTGCCTAATCATACATTTATGTGCCCTAATCATACATTCTGATGCGCAATTTTTTTATATTTATTTTCAGATGCTCTGAGCATACATTCAAATGCGTTAACAATTGATGCTGATGCTATATAGATACATTAAGATGCTCTAATACATATGCTATATTTGATACTCTAATTTTGTAACCTGATGATATAATAATCATGTTTGTTTCCTCTTTATTCAAACAAACATTTACTGTTAGATATTCAATATCATTGCATGTACATTGATTCTGGAATCTAGACTCTATAAGTAGAAATAAATGAAAAGAATATTCTTATTTACATCCGGAAGCAACGCCTTTAACTCTCTGCTCTTCGGTCAAATGTCGCATCTTCACTTCATGGCTAAAGCAACGCCTAATAGTAGGTGGCACCCCTTCAGAGTTACCAGCAGCTGCAATGAGCACACTGAATGAGTATTGATCACATAAGTGTTGCACTTAAAAATACATACAGATGCACTTACAGGATATATATTGATGCACTTAAAAATACATACAGATGCACTCAGAAGATATATATTGATGCACTTAAAAAAATATTATGTAATCGAGAAGAAATGTTTAGTACTCTAAAACCTCCTATAACAACAAATTAAAAAACCAAGTTCGATTAATAGTTATATGATATAATTTTAAAAAAAATAGAGATTGGTATACTCAGCAAGTCTTAAAAGTCACTATACTAGATGAAAAAAGATAAGCACCTTTTTATGTTTGAGGCCAAATCTAACTGTAATGTATTTTAGAAAACACCAAGATTTTTCTACATGTAGATATGCTGCTAACATGATAGCTAAATGGCTTTATATCGCAAAGAAACCACCAAACTTTAAATGGTTAACCAGGAAAAAATGCAATTCCAAAAGAAATCAATTTTAGACAAAAAAAAAGTGTTATTTTTTTGCACATTGTAATGTTTTTGCCATATTTGCAAGAGCTCGTGAATGATAGTTTGCATAGAAAGCAGAACATTGGTTCAAATAATGACTCGCTAAAAAATTATCTTAGCGGCAAAGACACTAGCACATTCTACTCTACACCTTTCTAAAACACCTATTGTCAAACAGGTTGACCACGTCAAACTGGTCATAAGTCACACAAAATGTCGCCCGTACCATGCCCTGTTTTGAACCATAATAAATAACTAGCCGTTTTGACCCATTGCCCAACCAACCCAATTTCCAGCCCCTATTAAGTACCTGAATTATTGGCGGTATTTAATCCAATTCCTCTTTGGTTTTGGTTCAAAAATCTTGACCATCAATGGCTACCCACCTTCCATGAATTGCACGAGGTGGTAATTAGTTATGAGAACTAATATCATAACCCTGAAAAACTGAAAAACACAGTAATGAAATGACTTTTCCTAAAAATAAAAGATGATAATACAACATAAAACTTTTATTCAGCTAATCATACATTCATATGCTTTGATAACTCTTCAGACTGATATAGTCTGCTCCAATGCATAATTTGATCCACTTAAATACATATAATGTAATCATACATTTGATGCCCTAATTTTGTAACACATATGCATTTGATGCCCCTAACTTTTTAACACAGATGCATTAGATGCCCTAATTTTTTAACACATATGCATTTTGATGCCCTAATTTTTTTTAACACAAATGCATTTTGATGCCCTAATATCCATGTTAAAAGTGTTCATACTAACTGAATAGATGCTATAACACATTATTAACACATTTTGACACATATGCACTAAAATTTAACCTCATTATAACAAATTTGCTAATTTAACAAATTTAACCTCATTGCAACTTATCAACACAGATGCTTCAACAACTGCTTAGTGTGCTTTTAAAAATTTGCAGATGCATTAAACAATATAATTATAATTCTTGCATTCTGCTTGATTATCTTCAATTCTTTTGTTCTTCTCCAGTGTTCGTGGACTTATGCGAGTAGCTGAAACTCAAATACATCAAATTAGAAGATTAATAATACAAAAAACAAATAAAAAAATATCAATGTGATGATCGGAATACATAAAATTAGTGTGCTTACTGTTCCTGAGTCTTTTTTCTTCTTTTTTATGATGATCGGAAAAAAAATGGTGTGATTTGATCGGATTTGAATGTGTTTTTTATCGGATTTGATCGGATTTGTGTTTGGTGTGTTTGATTAGAGAGAGAGACATAAAGCATGTGTGGTGTGTGGTGTGTGTGTGTGTGTTTGATATAAGAAAGCGTGTGTGGTGTGTGTTATCTGTCTTTTTTATTTTATTTTCATTTTTCACCCTGATCTTTCCAATGTTATCAAACTCGTCCCTATAACTTTTTTTCTCACTTTTCTCTCTAATTACACTTTTCTCTAGAACCGGACTCTATATATATATATATATATATATATATATATATATATATATATATATATATATATATATATATATATACACTAGATGTCGAAGCCCGCCCGATGGGCGGGCATGACTTGTAATTTTAATTTTGATGGTGTCAATTAACGGAAAATTATTTTTAAGGAAGTGGTCATGAATTGTAATTATAATTTTGATGGTGTCAGTTAACGGAAAATTATTTGTAAGGACGGGGATTTCATTTTATATTTTTATGGTATTAGTTTACGGTTGAAAATTTTTAATTTCATTTTATTTTATTATGGTATTAGTTTACGTTTGAAAAAATTTAAGAAAAGTTTAATTTTTATTAATTTTGATGGTGTCAGCTACCGGAAAATTATTTTTAAGGACGCGGGCATGACTTGTGATTATAATTTTGATGGTGTTAGTTAACGGAAAATTATTTTAAAGTATGAGGATTTCACTTTATTTTGTTTATTTTTAGTGTGTTAGTTTAAATTTGTAAAATTTTATAAGAAAGTTTTTTCTAGAACATGCAAGTGTTAAATAATTATGTCACATAAATTTCACCCGTTTAAATCGTTGGGCACCACATTCGAGGATTAACTAAAGATGCTCATTTAGTGTTAAGGGGGTTTGGGATTAAGTTCATTTAGTGTGCTTATTAGCTATGGAAATATATACATCTTACTAACGGGTTGTAACTGGTTACGTCTACATGGAATTTCATATTCTTTAAGTTCATTTAGAGACATAAAAGGTAATAGATTCACATGGTCTTAAACAAATAAATAAAACCTAGGCGGGCTTGTTTTGTGAATATCGTTTACAAAAAATTAGGTAAATGTAAATCATTATAAACATACCAAATTATTTATTGAATGTATTAACAATGAAAAAAAAAGTCAATGTTAATAGCATATGAGAAAATAAAATTTATTAAGGTATCAGCAAGAATATAGTATATGTTGTCTGTTCAAATGTGAAATAAAGTTTTTTTTACGCAACGTTGGTTGTTGATTTTGTGTATTTACCATCTTTATCATGACAAATAATTTCCGCTTCCTTCATGTTGTTGAATCTTCAAACAACCCCAGAATGGTTACTTACTAATGGACTATACCATCATAAATTTTAGTTATAATTTTACGAATGGTTAC
Source organism: Chrysanthemum seticuspe (assembly GCA_019973895.1). Classification (NCBI taxonomy): domain Eukaryota; kingdom Viridiplantae; phylum Streptophyta; class Magnoliopsida; order Asterales; family Asteraceae; genus Chrysanthemum; species Chrysanthemum seticuspe. Next base: position 92,187,721 of record BPTQ01000009.1, on the reverse strand, counting down.
TAAAATAAGTTCTATTATAAGTAACATCAAATCCACTTGGTTATATGGTTATAGTATACACATAGCTTCACTTGCAATCTCCTCTCGAACCACTATAAATTTTAGTTGTAAAACCAGACCCTCCTTATTCTCCTTGAAAAAACAAAATGAATATTGTTGAAATAAATAAGTTAACAAATAATAAGATATAAATGTACCAATATTTATATTGAATGCATTATAAATAAAAATAAAAGACCGTTAACTTTTATTGAGCTTCTAAAAGTTTCAAAGTTGTTCGCAATAACAAAGTATATGATAGAGCTTCTTTGTACACAACGTTTGTTGTTAATTTCACGTAATTACCATCCTTATCACAAAAAAGAATCCTGAATCCCTTCTTGCTCTTCACTCTGGAGACAACAACATATAGTTGGCCCGCCTTGAGCAGCTCCAAGATATAATCAACCAACACCTTTACAAAAAAAATAATAAAAAAAAAATAGCATATGACTCATTTGAAATCCCAAATAAAAAAATGTGATTCTGCGATGCGACATATTGAACTAACCTCAGAATTCCTACGCCCCCAAGAGAAACATTGGTGCTTTGGATTTGCTAACTTGGTACCCCACCCTTTGTATTCATACAATTCCGTAGAAACATAAACACACCTAGGGACTTTCTGGAATGAGGATTCAAGAGGAAGGCAACCACAGGTGACAACATGCGTAACAATATTACTCCAACATTAATGGTGGCTGGAACATAATCAGGTTGGCAACCCCCAAGATTCAAGACTAATTCCTTCAGCTCCTATTTCCATAACTTCAATGGCTGTCATCATACACGCTCACATACTGAGCTAAAATTCAAATTAACAAAAGTGAATATGTACACATAACTAACATGAAGAACTCTTTACCTTATCATCCTTGAGAGTAAGCGCGTCTTTATAATAGTTGGCATACTTGCATAGTTCAAAAAATTGAAGCAAAAAGTACCTTGATAGCCTATAACAAATAATCAGGGTGATAAATATAATCGACTTACTTGAGCCTAAGCTTTAAAAGAGTAGTAAATTGAACTCAATATCATTGAATGCACTTTCACTCGGTCACCAAAATAAAGTTATTACATAAAGACATTACTTAAACATAAACAAATTGATGCTATTTAAAAAAATAATAATAATAAAATAAATAAATTAAAAAAAATGAAAGATGCCTGGATGGATCGAATATTGTGTGATGAAGATTGCTTGTAATGGTTCAATATAAATAATGCTTTTACCTCTAGGGGATGAAACAAATAATACTACGTATAACAATATAGCTCAAAAGGGAACCAGTTGATAGTGAATTTTAATTGCATAATAACAATCAAGATCATTTTCAAAGTTTTGAATACTACTGAAGTAAACAAACTATGTATACATATCTGACTTTACGTATTTAGGGGAAAGCTAGTGCTGCCCGTCCCGACCCGTAAACATTTTACACCCATTCCACCCATCCAATTTGTTACTTTTAAAGTAAACCGGTCCTGTTTACCTGAACAACTTCAGTACCACCATCTTGAATATGCTTTGTCAAGTATTCGATTTCTTATTTAGTAAAGGAGCATGGATGTTTCACTTACAAAGTTGATGAAAATGAGTATAAAGTTCAGCTTTTTAAGCTTAAATTGACCTCTTTCTTTACCTTGGAAAGAAGGGGCATAATTGTAACTCACGCATGTCCTCCGACAAACATTATACAGCAATCTAATCTTTATTTTTTTTTATAAATAATTGAGGACGGTTTATGCATTAAAAGGGGGCATTTTGAATGACTTATAACATGTTCACACCATTTGGCTTGAATTGGCCATTTATAAGCAAATGGATCGAAAATGGCCCCCTTGCTATCGACACAATAAAGAAAATATTATTTTTCATGTACCTTGTCCCACCTTAGAGTGGGTTTTTGGGTCAGAATCATACAAATTCTCCATGTCATTGTGTTCTTGATCCTTAAATACGGAACTCCTTTTTCCTATACATGGCAATAAATGGCACCTGATACAAAAGGAAATACAAATCAAAAAACACCAAAATAACATAATATGAAAACGATAACGATTTTAGGCTGGTCAATAATCGACTTACTCTCCTTGTTAAGGATCACCATATTACATCAACTTGAAACAGATCCTTTTTCCTCAATTTTCAACATCATCACTAAACTTTACATTAGAGCCACCAAGGTCTTCTTTTGCTTCATGTTTTGCTTATTGTTGCACTCACAATAGATTGACGGCTTCCACTCACGACAAAAACTGTTGACTTTGGATCATCACAAAGCTTCTTTAAAGACTCTTTTACTCAGGGTGCAGATTGAATTCCATTTTTTTGAACTGATCAATCATCTTATCAAGAGAATTCACCGATTCACTTATTGTTGCATTGAACCCCTATAAAGTGCAAAAAATAACACCAAGATATCAATTGTATATTGTAATATATTCACTTCTTTCTTATTAGGATGTAAACTATTATATAGTTAGATGTTGGGTTGTTAGCAAAATCACAATTTCTTCAGTTATATACTGGTATGAGAAAACACTTATATAGTTGTTGTTGTTGGTTAAAAATAACATTTCAAGTGGCCTGCATAGTGATTAAAAAGAGTTACTAAATTTACCAATGACGACATGTAAAATTTATTAGCTCAAAAATATTTACCCACTCATTTAGGTTTGTTTAAATGCTATGGGCGCCACTAAACTCTATACAGAAAACATAAATCAATGCACATTCTAGCCCTTTACGAAAGGAAAATAAAAGTGGAGTAATAACCAACCTTGATCAACTGAATATTGAGAGTGGAGCAACAACTTGTATACGCTTCAGTTCATCCCAAGCTGAGCGTGCATACTGCAGCCTTTTGTTTAGCAAATGAAGATGAAAAAATAGTAAATATTAAATAAACCATCACCTTTGAAATACCTCATCAGTTGCATCGTAACACCAATGTCCTATTTCAGCTAACCCCGCTTTCACGTACTCACCATTACTGAATGGACAGCATTCACGCCTCAACAGTAGGCTAAGTCATAATGGGTTTACTCTAATATGGGGGTTTTTGGGATTGCATATTTTTCCTATAAGTACTTATAAAGGATTTACTCTTATATAAGTCATTTTAGGGGTGTTTGGGATTACCTATTTTTCCGGCTAGTCAGAGATAAAACATAACTCAATAATGGACAAATTTTAGTGATCATACCTACTCTTTGGTAGCAGGAAAAAGGTAAATAAATATCACATTGTTCATATTTATAACCTTTATACACGGTAAGAGCGCCCCAACTATTAATAGTAAAAGTAATATCGTTATTTAATTTTGAAATAGAATGGTAATGGTAAAGTTATTCGAACCATTGACATGCCCAAAGTGTTTAGACCAGGTAACTGAGTCGTAAAGAAGATATCCTTTATCCCATAGCGTTTGATGTGCTACTCCTGAGGTGAGGGCCACTGAAGAAGAAATAACCTGCATCAGGTTCATGCTACACCATTTAATTTAGCCGCACATTAAATACGATATCTCGTTAAATCAAACATATGAATTCTATAGTTAAATTTAGTTAGAAGCAACAGTCTGTGGGAATAGACAAATAAAATTTACCTTTTCCACTTCATCACCTCATTAACCTAATTATTAGAATAGAGATCGAAATCATCCTCTTCAGCGGGCAGTGGAAGCTGCGTGTTGGATGTTAAAGTGAAGGTACATATTCTTGTAAGAACCGGTAAAAAAGCATGATGGTTGAAGGAAATTGCAAGCGGCATGTGCGCACATTTGTTCATGCTTTAATTAAAAGAGACTCGAACCGTTTTCAGTCTTTTCTGTTGCACCTTTTTCGGTTAGGGGAGAACTCTTACCTTATGCATCGAGTTCCTTTTCAATTTCCTTAGCTCTCCATTCATCAGCTTCTTGATCAGCTTGCTCAAATCGCTCATGTTCCTATCAAGTCACCAAAAACTTAGTATGCTAAAGTATCAGTATCTAAACGTTCATAGGCTTGAGCCTCGACATGACTCATTCATAATGTGTCACTGACATTGATCCATGTAAATAAAAAACTTAAGACGGGTGGGCTTGCTGCCAACGGCCATAGAGGCAGCAAAAAAACGCTTAAACATGATACTATAACCAAGAGATGACAAGAAAAGACAGAACGATAAACAAATACTAATATAGGTACTACCTTGGCAAGCATTTCCCCAAAGTGTCGTCTTTTTCTTTTCTGCCAAAGTTTATTTCTTTTGCGCTTCTGAATTTTATTCGATAATCTCATTGCTGCAGACTTCTCCTCCCACGGCCTTTTATCATCAGTTATAACCTTAAGTGCCAAAATAGAATGGAAGGTTTGTGAAAATAATGGAAATCTATCCCCACTATCTCCGAATTCTGTAAGCCGTAAGAAGTCCGTAAAATGTGAATAAAGTCCTCACGTGAAAGTGAGTTGTTTACTGAAAGGAGTGAAGGTATAGATGCAACAAAGACAGTGAATGCCTTAAGGGTTGCTTCAGTCTAATAATTAATACCTAAACATCCAAGAATTTAATTGCCAACTATCAGAACCCATAAAATATATGCACATTATCTTTTATGACTAAAATTAACCTGCTATGATGGTCGTTCATTAGATGTGTGTTCTTTCAACTGCCAACCTGTTCACCGCAAAACTAATTATAGACCAACAAAATTAACCTAAAAACATAAAATTTATATCAACGAACGTACATTTGAAGTGGATTATTGAATCAAGGGTTATAATTAGCGATCGAGGGTGGCTATTGGAAGGAAGAATGCGTATTCTGGTTTTGCATCTTAGTGATTCAGTTCATGTGCTGTGAACCCAAGACCATGTCCTAAACTTAACCATCCCTACTTAGTAGCCAACCTCAATTTAAACAATTCAGTCGAAGGGTTCGGTTGATAGTTGCAGCAAGATTATAATCCAAATAAGAATCTGTTACTCAGTCGAGAGTAAAATCAAATTAAACCTACTTTTCGTAATTGAAAATAAACATATACAGGCACAATAGCTAAGAGATTACAACAATATAACATATATCATACGATAATGGTTGCGCTAAGTTGCTGTGTGTGAATAAAATTGCTCAAAATCTTTAAACGTAACCTGCAAAAAAGACGTCTCTCGTAAATGTAAGATTGTGTATGTAAGAGATATGGAGGCAATGAGCAGAGAACCATGTGAATAATTAATCACCAACCCATACAAAAACTCTAGGTACTGCTTCTTTTTCATTACTGTAAGACTTCCAAAGCTAACACAGAATTCACCTACTGAAGCGGGTGTTTGGGTAAGCTGTAGGCTAGATATAATCCCCCGTAACTTGTATTTCATATCACATCTGGTCGCACTATCAATCTAAGCAATTCTTCAGCTGTAAACGAAGAATCATCAAAATGAATAACCTTATTACAATCGTGATCCACTGCAGCTAATTTTGCGGTAACCATTCCATTGCTAGGGTCAGAACTCAGAATGTCATCCAGTTTATGGAGCACTTGATCAGCATTCGGTCTGGAATTAGGCGATTCGCTAACACATTCCATGGCCAATTCTACCAAATGAACCAATTCTTGATTTAGGTTGGATACTTCCAACAGAAGTTCTTGGTTGACTACCTTAGCTATTAAGTCTTCCCTCGGAACTGACTTCACTCATGTGACTAAATTATTCTCATTAGATTTTGAAGCTGTAGATTTTTTTGTCAAGAGTTCCAACATTATATATCTGAGGGTATAGATATCAGATTTCTTGTTAGCTTGTTCTAATTTCGAAAGCTCTGGTGCAAGATTTTGACAAAACTGGCTTGGTTTTGGGATATCTTTTGTAAACATTGACACTCCAACATTAGCAATCAAGGGGTTGTAATTGTCATCGAGCATCACATTTTCTGAGATGAGATATCCATGGACCATGTTTTCTTGAGTGTGTAGATATACAAGGCCTCTAGTGATGCCTCCGATCATCCTCGTTCTAATCAAATAGTTAACATGTTTGCTCCCCTGTCTTTCTGTAGCTGCATGTAAACAATACAGCTCAGGACATATAGCATTTATTTTGCATAGAATATTAATTTACTTTTTCATTTTATCATATAAAAGTTGTTGCTTTTTAATTAACTTCGTAAGGTTTTTTCTTCTACAGAATAATTCAAGCGGGACAAGAAACCTACTTTTAATGACTAATAGTTAAAATAAAACTAAAATGTACAAATGTATAAAACGGAAAAATGAAAAATTAAAAATACTTGGGATATCCTAAAGTTGTTTCAGATCTTTAATGAATATTGTCACTTACACTGGAGGAACGATGCAACACTACCATTTTTGACATGGTCACGGATAAAAAGGGTGCTAGAGTTCTTTTTAAAACAGGCAATGAGCCTCAAGATATTTGCGTGGCGAAGTTTTCCAAGAGCATGAATTTTTCCTTGGACAAAGTGATCTTTCTCGACCAAAGCATCCTGCATTCTTCTCAACGTAATTTGTTTACCACTTTTCAAGGTGGCTAGATATAATGTCCCGTAAGTTGTCTTGCTTATAACCTCTGCTACTGCTCCAATATATTCTTCATCTGTAAACGAAGAGTCATCAAAATGAACAACCTTGTTATAGTCACGATCCGCTGCAGTTAATTTTGTGGTAACCATTCCATTGTCTAAGTTTTGAGCTTCCCAAATCCTTTTGTTAGCTTTTGGTTTACCCTTGGCTGGAATTAATTACCATAGCTTGTCTGTTAGTTTCCCTTCTGTAACCGAAGACTCCAACCTCTCTTGTAAAGAAAGTATGAGTTCAAGCCTGGCAATGATCTCAGCCATTGTTGGCCATTGATTGGGTCGATTATCTAGGCAACGACATGCAATATGTGCAAACCTTTTCAAAGAGTTGCTGGAGACTTGCCCCTTGAGTCTCGAATCAATAATGCAGGTTAATTTTCCTTATTTAATACAACTTTGAGCCCACATTGCTAAACCACATTGCTCTTCATCTAGACTTGAATCAACTGCAGGCCTCCCACACATTACTTCAAGAAAAACTGCTCCAAAAGAGTAAACATCAGATTTTCTAGTTAATTTTCCTGTATAGAAATAGCATGGATCCATATACCCGAAGGTTCCTTTGACCCCTGTGTTGACATACGTACATGTCTGGTGTATTATTCCGTGTTGAGTGCATGTACCCGTGTGAAGATATTCCAACCCTTGCGCAACACCTATGCATATTTTGAGTCATTAAACGTCATCACAAATCCAAGCACAACCAAGTAAAACACTCACGTATAAACTATAATAATAAATTAAAAGTAAATATAACATGTTTTAGTATACAGACACATTAAGAATTTAACATAAACCAATGGAAGTTTAGCATAAAGAGATTTTAATCGTACCTGATGATGATGGCGGCTTACTTTTATTGAATGATTTTGGGTATTGGAGAATAAGGATTATTCGAGAGATGTGATCTTAAAAATCATGTTTAAGTAAATTGAGTAATCATTCCTCACCCGCTGGCTGCATAGTAACCTGCACAAAAACACATTAAAGATCATTAAAACCCTAAAATTAGTGATGGAGTTTTCTTCATGGAGAGTTCTGATGATTTGGGTGAAGAGTTTTGATGATTATGGTTTTTCTTTTGTGGAAAAATATACGTATGTTTTTTTTAATAATGGATAATATGTTTTGTATGGGATTATTATTATAGAAGATTGTTGCATAGGTTTATAAATTTGGAGTTGCAAAATATAATCCAAAAAATGTGTCGGTCTAGTGGTTATCATGTTTGTTTGTGGACTAACAGATCCAGGTTCGATTCTTTCAAGTGGCAAAAATCCGGCAGCACTTATTTTTGGACGAATTTAACAAAAAATGATGACATGAAATTAAATGTGCTTATTTGGCATTAAAATAAAAAAAAATGCCACATAAATATAATGATGACATGGAAATATGACTTGGCATTATGGGATGCCAAGTGGCATTTTATGTGGCATGCCTCCTCTTATATATAATGTGTGTGTATATATATATATATATATATATATATATATATATATATATATATATATATATATATATATATATATATATATATATATATATATATGAAAATGTTAATAAACTATGAAACATAAATAATAAATGGTTTTTATACCAAAACCTCGAGAACAAGACTTGCTTTGTTATTCACTATTTTAAATGGGAATTAATGACTAAAAACGGAAAGGTTTTCTAATTAATAAGTATTTAATGTTTCGAGTGCACGTTTATCGAAATGTGTCATTTATGAGCATTTAATACTATTTTCAAGTATTTAATTCTATTTACGTCTTGTGCATGGGTTATGGATGACCTAAAATTAATAGCGTCGATCCACGTGGATAGCGGACTTATTAGGTTGATAAATCTAATAAAAGCCCGCTAGGTACGTAGGATAATGTTATCAATGGGTGAATTATCCTTATGACTCGTTAGCATGCGACCGGTTTATGGGATAATAAGCGACACGAATAAATGATTGAGTTTATCGAGTTGACGAATTCGATATGGTCTAACTATTTATTTCGAAACTTATTGGACTATGGATCTTATCGCTTAGACATCTCATTGTGTTGCATTGAGTCGCATTGTGGTTATTTGAGTGCATTCATGATATCATGTTGAGTCGATACACACACACGACTATACCAAACGCTAGGACTAAACGGTGAAACAAGATATTTTTGGAGATAAAGAAAAGGAATACATTGGGGTAGATAACGTTGATTTTGGGAAATATATATTAAAATTGGTTTATATTAATAGGTTGTGCCGAGTCAGTAGTTGCTGAGCCGTGTTAGCTGTTATCTTCGTTGCTAGTGTTTGTTTGTGCGTTGCTTGCTTGAGGTGAGTTTCATAGCCCCGCTTTTATCTATGTTTTTAACTAATTTGGGGTGAGAAATCATGCTACTCTTTTGGACCTTTTAAACTATTTTGATTTTCTTATGTGCTTGACTGTTTAGATAGATATGCGGTAGCTGTTGCCTTAGTCTAGGGTAGCAATCATATTGCTATAACACTTGCCTAGCTAAGTATAGACTTCTACCTAGACCTAGTCTAGGGTAGCATTTGTTCTAGCCCTTGCTACGACTGCGCTGGCTAGTGTCGCTTAGGGCCCTACTATGACGTCGGATATGTTATTGATGGTATTATTGATTGTGATATTGGTATGTGATTGGTGTGATATTATGTATCTATCTTAGGTCTCGCATAGCAAATAAACTCCTACATGTCCACTATTGAATTTGAATTTAAACCTATGAACTCACCAGCGTTAGCTGACCTTTTAGCATGTTTTTCTTAGGTATTTAAGTGATGTTTGGAATGCTTGTTCTGTGGAAGCTTGGCAAGGAGGCATGGTTGAAGGATCATATTTAAACTCTGATAATATTATGCGGACCTATTCTAATAATTATGTTGGGCCTTACATTTAACTATTTTGGGATCATTGTATTGGATAATTAAATTGAGATTGGTTTTTTAGTTATAAATGACTATCTTGTTTGCTATACTTGTGTGATGTACCAATCCATGAAAACTTGATTAAGTCTTCCGTTGTACCAAGATTTGGAGGTGTCACACGTTATGCATGAATCTTGACCCGATTAATTGTTAATGACCCATGGGCTGTAAGGCTTACAGATTGGGTAGGTTGGGTTGCGCCATGGGCCATGAAACCCTCCAAACGATCGGGCAAGAAAGAATGATGGGAGCTTGGGCTTTATGCTTGTCGATCAAGCAATATACCCAAGGATATGTCGGTTGTTTTAGTATATAAACAAACATACTCTTTCTGTCATTCATGCGATATAATCATACCCTTCCAATACACTATACGACTACTGTTCCCAGCTTCAAACTCAGTTGATTTTATCTTGAATCAATTAGGGTTTAAGTCTTGTTCATGGCTCGTATAAATCCTATACTTGCATCATTATTTGATCCAAGTTGTGTTAGGCTTTTAGTGTAGCTTCTTGTTCCTCCTGATCGACAACAACAATCTGTACAAGAAGGGGTTTTCTTTTGGTTCTGGTCGTGGTATATATCTCGGACATAAAACAATGGATATCTGACACTATTGTCCGATATCGGGTATAATGTTAAAACAGTTTCTTGACTGTTTAGTGTACTTGGACAGGATACAAGAATTGTCTTGGGTGATTTCTTGTTCAAATTATTCAAGGTGTCAATTGTTGATTGAGTTTTATTATTGCGTTCTCGACTAGCTTCATAATCGAACGTATACGTTATCGGGTTTGTGTGTGATACTCATTGAGGTATCTAGTTTAGATACTTGGGGTTTCGTTTTGTTTATTGTTCGTTATTAAAGTCCAATTGCCAAGCAATGTTAGGTTTTCTTTTACCTTTTATTAATTAATTGTTTATTAATTACGTGTTTAACCTAATTGTGATTACTAGATCCTTATCCGCTGCGTTCTCGTAGAGGTTAATGGTTAACTTAGTTCTAAAATCCCAACAGTGGCATCACGAGTCATCTCGTTTTTGCGATTATGGGTTACACATTTCTTATTAATAAACATGTTTAAAAAGCTGCATGAAACCTAATTTAGTTATTCGTTTTATTTTGCTTTGACAACTATATGCAATACTTGTCAAATTTTAATAAATAATAACTAGTCACACACAAATTAAAATTATATTGATAATTAGAATTAATTTATTAATTAGAATTAAACTTGTTAATTAGAATTAAATTTGTTAATTAGAATTACTTGTTAATTAGAATTACTTGTTAATTAGAATTAAAAGTTAATTAGAATGAATTAATTATTAATTAGAATTATATTGATAATTTGAATTACATATTGTTTATTAAATACATAAAATTGCGTAATTACTTGTTAATTGAGATTGCCATGTTTTATGTGTTTTTCGGCCACAAGACCCACTCAATTGCTTTTGCGATGTATGGGGCGATCTAGGTATTGTATCCTAGTGACACTCTTATGGTTCTCCGTTTGGGGAAGACTCACAAGAGAACTCGGAACAATATGTGGTTTTAATATTGATGTTTATGCTTATATGTTTGTGATTCCTATATGTGCATTATTGTTACTTGCTTTGACACCTAATTGCATGCAATATGGAATAATACATATCGTAACCATAACATTAATATTGGTCTTTATTTACACGCCTAAATATCATGCTCATTGTGACCTGCTATTTGATTCGTGGAAAATCGTTTTTGTTAAATAAAGTGACCTAATATATGAAACACGCTTTCAAGAATTTAAAAACTAGACGCTATGGACACTTGGGATGTACGGCTCACCCACTAGAACAAACTCAAAAGGGGGTTCAAAGAGGTGCACACAGTCGCACCGAAAGGATGTCTAGGTTATTGCTTCAGCGCTTACCTGGTCCTCTGCCTCCCTGTGCGTTCGATTGGAGCTACCGTGAACCATGATGATCACTACAGTGTCATTACCAAAAGTTTTTAAAATTAGTGTTACAAAGTTGTTTTGCATGCTTCTTTGTACACTGCTTTTACCACATTTATATGTGCATACCTATTTGTTAATTTTAAGTCTATGCCATCCAACTATGAATACGTGCATTTGGATTGACTTCTCTGGTCAGACCTAAGGGCCTTTCCAACCCATGGTAATTATTTCGCTTTGGTCAGACCTCTGGTTATTTTTACACGTTCATACTTGGTCGACTTATCTCGAGTTGGCTTGGTCAGACCTTGAACCCGAGGCATAAGATGAGAACTAAACATGTTCATGACATTATTACTTGTCTACTAATGTCTTGATCAGTCTCATAAATCTAAGAGTTGCATTATGCAATTAACGCTCGTCGCTTACCTCTTGTCCTATTTTTTTACGCACTGGTCAGACCTATGGTAATTAAGTGAGGTTGCAAGATGGATCTTAGTCTTATTAGTAATTAATTGGGTAGTTAATTCTTTTAAGGATGTAATTATCAAAAATACTAGAATTGAACTTTTTATGTTCTGATTAATTGTGTTATTGCAACATAATTCGTAAACAAAGTTGTTTTTCTTTGAAAGACAAACTTAGTCTCTTTTCCTAGTAAGAAGAGTGAGACTTATACCTATCTTTTCTCCTTAGTTGACAAACTAAGATAGGATTACAAATTGATAAACTCATTTATGATCTTCCATTACCCTTTTGTGGTCTAGAGTTAATTGAAAGATAGAATATTTTGTGTAACTGGAAACATTGTGTTTAGAGGTACCAAAATAAATAACATCCTGCACTTGTCACGATGTATGAGTTTAAACCGCAAAGAGTAAAGGAATTACTAGCATATTTTCTAGGTAATCTTCTTGGACTCTTATTATTCCTAAAGTGCTAATTACCCTTGGGGGCTATGTAGACGATAAAGGAGGAATTGCATGCTAAAGATTCAAGTTAATTGAATGAAATAATGGCTAGTCCATTATCTACATAAGTAGAACTTCATATATGTTAGGTCACCATATTGTAACACAAGCATCAATATGTAAGAAATAGGTAAAGAAGTGATCGGTTGAACAAGAACAAGCAGTACACGAATGAATATGTGAAATGTTATGCGTAGATATTGAAAGTAAATGAACAACCAACCTTCAAATGAAGGTTTACAACATTATTTATAGGGGAAGGGACTAGGGCAACATTACAAGTTCCCTTCCTTCCTTATGGGCTTGGGCCAAGGCTTATGGGCTTTCTACATAAGCCTTGCCATTAAAACTAACATAAAAGCCTAATTAAGCAACCTATTACATGTTAATTACAAACACTTGAAATATAGTTTAGGAGTGATTCCAACAATCTCCCCCTAAGTGTTGGTAATTAATGACTTAAGTGATTTGAAACGTTGTTGGTGCTGATGTAATAGTTACTTTGACGTCTTCTGACATTCTTCTTTCTTGTGAGAAGAAGTGCCTTGATTCTGAAAATCTCCCCAGTGTGAGTATCTTGTTTTCTTTGAAGTTTTCAGCTTTGACGTCTTCATAAATCTTTGTTCTTTGTTCAGGTGTGGATATGGTGATGTTATGTTGTGGTAATCTGCATCAGGTCCACTTCATTGCTCCAGTGTCTCCATGTTTTTCTCCAACATGCTCACACTTCTTTTGACAGTGAATTGCATATGTGAAGTAGTTCTCGAGTCCTTTTTAACTTTTTAGATTCTTTGACTTGAAGAAGAATCATTCTGACTTTGTGTTGCCTTTGATAATGAGAGAACTTCTTTGATGATGTTGTTGGTATGAGCATGTGAAGAATCTGCACGATCTCTTCCTCCAGTGAGCATCCATCAGCATCAGCATCTCAGGTACAGTCACAAACACCAATTGATCATTGTAATCTTTTCTTAAAGAATTGATTACTACAATTGTTCTACTGATGAATGTCTTGATTCCATTCACCTTAGTCGGGCGAATGAGCCGTCCAAATCCCGTAAGGGACAATTGGCATTACATTGAACAAGTTCAAGTAATGACCCACATATTCAGGACTTGATTCTTGAAGGAATCTCCTTAGCGGGATTTCCAGCACTTACAAGTTCGAATTTCGAGAGTGTTAACAGCATAATGTGAAAACACATCTCTAATTTTAGCAAAGGCTGTTCTTGAAACCGGATGCCCTCATGAAGGCTAACACGGTATACCGAAGTACATCTACAGTTCAGGTGAATCGCTGAGGTACACCGAAGCATCACCCCATGACTGTAGACTGTTTGAGACATACTAAGCGTAACCCACAAGGAGTTACTGAAGTGACCTGCTGTCAGGGCTGTTTGATGTTGACCCTGGTAGGAGTTTCCATTCAATCACCGAGGATCACATAAGTGAACCCCTCATAAATGTTCTCGACAGATTGCTAAGATCTGTGAAGGACTCTAGACTGTATCACTTGCGTCCTTATTGTTGAACGACAAGTGATGAAATTTTAAGTGTTCCTAAGAGATCTTTTGATGAATCTCGTGGCACTAGACTCAATAGTGCGCTTTGGTTTTCCTGAGCGGAGACTAGGGAGAGGGTCTCCTTCTTCAATACCAGCAATCTCTAAGAGAAAGCAGATAGTTTACGTATGGTTTCCTGTGAGAATGAAACAAGCTTCTGTTGAGAGAAACTTGAGTGGCTAAGAAGGTTTAGTTCATGCGTCACTGGGTCCATGACGACTTTGATCTTCAATACCGGTGTCATCTAGTGACAGCCAGTAGCATATGTATTGAACCCGGTGTCTGCCCTAAGTTGAATAATTTGGAGGGCTATTTCTTTTTACCCTTTTCTTTACTTTTTTTTTTTAATTCTTCAACTCCTTCTTTTCCGATTCTCATCTTCTCCTTTTTATAATCATACCTAAGGACTTCTAAGTTCTAACTATTGGTGGTGTCCTTGGGTAGATCCCTCCGGCTCTGGCGGATCATAGGACGGTTATTCCTAACCTTTGTCACCTTATAACTCCATGACTAACCTATGTTGCCATAAAAAACCATTTTTCTTGAAAAATCTCTCAAAGTGTTTATGAGTAAAAACATTTTGTACCACTGTGAGAGTTTTTATATTTAGCAGAAATACTCCCCCTCCATACATGCTTAAGTGTTTTGTCAGAAATATGCACTGTGAGAGAAGAGCGCGCATTTTTGAATTGATCGACTCAAGATAGACAATTCCCCGCGAGACACGGTTACGTTGCATAGTTAAAGAGTTACATTGTCAGCTTTTAGGTGACAACTAGCTCTAATAACTACCTTGAAGGTGTGGACAAACCTCGAAAGGTTGTCAAACCCGTCAAAGTTCATGTCTATCAAGAGTTTCTCGAATAGGTACGATCTATTCGAATAAGTCTTGGAAGACAAATCTTTTCGATGTATGACAGTTCAGATCTCGTCAATTCAAGGGTTAAAGTCTTATCACACGATGATTCAATTGTAATTCACAACATATTTCTTATCACATAATTTTTCTCCCCCTCAAAAATGGCATATAAATGTTATTTTTGATGAATTTTGTTATCGAATATGACCATTTTGAGTTTTGTGGGAAGATTTCCACGAAGAACAATTTGTGAACAAAGTTTTAATCAAATACTCCCCCTCAACAAGTAATACTGACTTTTGAGGTTTTGAAAACATAAGGAGGGAAGTACTTGTTCTTTTGAGCAAAACTTTTAAAAATGAAAGTTTTGATAAGTTTTACTCAAAAGTAAGAAGTTTTCGCTCCTTTTATAGGATTGTGGCACTGAAGCGTACCACAGGATCCTTTCATTACAAGTACGGGTTGTACACTGTTATGTGTGCACAAGCCATTGTTAATAATAAAGATCAACACATCCAAATATTAATCAAGAAAGTAATCAAGGAGTACCAGGCAGTCCGTCAATAAAGCCGGGAGTTCTTTCTGGACGTTGATAGCCTGTTAGAGAGATACTTGGTCGTCCACCCACGAATCTCTCCAAAGTCCTAATCTGTTCACGACGAAACAACCTTTCATCAATCTTTGTAATGATCTTCTTCACATCCCTCTTTTCCCTCGAATTCCACCGCTTCTTTGACCCAATGCCTTCATGAATCTCCTTTAACCGATATGCTAACCCGTCCCGAACCTGCTTCAAAGTGTGATCACCAAACTTGTGAAGCTCTTTGCATGCCATGAAGCAATTGTGGAGAAGTTCACTACGGTAAACTACGCCAAACTTTGGTTTCTTGAGAATGATGTATTGAGCTAGTTGGTTGATGTTGGGAAAGTTTAGCTGTGGTTTTGTGAGATTAACACGTTTTTATTATGATTCCACGGCAAGCTGAAGGTCTTCAACATGTTCCTGGATAACGATGCTTCTGATGAATATTAGCAATGACTTGATGTACTAGAGCTGGATGTTCGTGGAGAAGTGTCGCATTCGTCCTTGTACCTTAGCAAGATACATATCTTCAATGTCATTGAGTGACAATCTCTGAAAATCCGCTTCAGAAAAGTCATATTCCTGTTCGTCTTGGCATTTGACTACTATTTTCTTTAGGAATGAGTAGTCCCACTTAGTAGACAGGCTAACATGCATTATGGCAATGATCCATTGGTCACTGTACACCTCTTTGTTAGATTTGAGTACCTGGCAGCTTTTGTAGTAGATTCTTCTTCGTTCAGGCCAGTGATGAATTCCATACAGTGCATCGAGGTCATAGTTAACCACATTATCAACGAACATATGTGTGGCTTCTTCCTCGATGGCCACATTGTTGGTGAAAACTGCTGCCGGGATGGGGAAGGTGAGTGAGGTAGCATATTTCTTGCTAACATCGCTACCGTGTTGGAGAAATTCTAGGTCATTGTTAAAGAAGTACCGGTAGGGAATCCGTAGTTGATCAGGTCGACCAATGGTGGGTAGTGGCTTAGTCCAGTCGGTGTAGTATGGGGCCTTGTCAGGTCTGGTGAAGTCGATGTTGGATTCAGGGTTGAGCCAATCAATATTGTTGGACATGGCTCGTGCTATGTTGTCGAGATGATATTCGACTTCTATGGCACTGTCAGAGCTGTCCTTAAGCAGTTGAAAAGCTTCATTCTTGATTCGTTTCAACTCTGCTTTCGTCATCTTCTTCACCTTGAACTTTTCTTGGATAATCTTGACATGCTCCATAGTTCGACCATCTACCGGTTCTTAGCCTTCCGGTAATTGAGGGGTGGCATCAACAAGCTTTGAAAACCATTCATATTCGTCAGTTTCATCTTCATCTAGCCATGATACAACTGATGTTGACTTTTTCTTCTGTGGCTTGGAGGATGATGCTAGTTGCTTAGTTGATGTAGAAGAAGGGGGTTGTTGTTGGGGCTCCGGAAACTCTTCATCATCACCACCGGTGTATTCGAAATGATCACCAGTTTTCTGCGTTTGTGGTGGAGACTCAGAGTCCTGAGCTTTGTCGCTAGCAGGAGGACGTTGTGAAGATCTTCTGGTGGTGGTTTTCCTTTGGGGTTGTGGAGGCATAGAAGAAGATTCGTCAGTTTTCTTTTTGCGTTTTGGCTCAGAATCCTTGTCTGCATCATCGTCATCTCTTGGTCGCTTAGCCCTTTCAGCTGACTCTTTACACGATGTCTTGAGTTGATATTCTAGCAATGCCTCAAATAGTTTAGATTCGTCATAAGTAAAAGTCGCAGATCTTTGAGACATTTGAATAACCAGCTTAGATATCAATTTTGCATCACTGATAGTAGGAGGCTGAACTGGCTTGATTTACATGACCACAGGGGTTTTAGACATTGTCTGCTTGACCAATGACATGAGATAAGGATAGAGTTGTCTGGCGAACATCTCTCTTGTGACTCCAGGGACAGTGTCAAGAAGGAACTTTTGAGTATAGTCCCTTATTGTCTTGTCCATTTCCTCTTGGATATCTCCATTGAAAAATTGTTGAATCTGTTCTCTTTCCTCCGAAAACTCGTTCATCACATCTTGAAGTAAATTTAGTCTGTCGGCCAGCTGATTGAATTTCTTGTTGACCATGTTTCGTTTCCTTACCTGCCTGACAGCTTTGTCAATTTTGGTCTTTGCACGTGATGCCCAAGTGTTGGTCGGTTTCTTGATAGATTTAGATGTGGATCTGGTGGTAGCATCTTTGGATGGTGGTGGTGATGAGTGAGATGACGAATCAGAAGATGATGAGTCATGAGATGGCTCCGGGTCTTTTGGTGGCTCAGATGTCCCTTCAGGGTTGTGATCAGGATTATCTAGAATGTAACTGTCAGTTTCTTTTCTAATCCTTTCGTCTTCATCTGCTTTAGCCTTGGCTTCTGCCTTTACCCTGGCCTCTTTTTCTGCTTTAGCTTGAGCTTCCTCTTCAACTTTTTCTTTAGCAGCTTCCTTAATGTCTTTATCCGTGATCATCTCATCCTGTTCATGTTCTTCTTCTTCCTCAAAAGTGAATGGAACCTCATAAGATTGCTGCTGCTGCTCTATAGATTCCTTAGCGGTGGCACCAATTCGCTTATCGGGTTGATTAACCGCATCACGAATTAGTATGGTAAGTGTACCGCCACTGGAACCTCCAGGGCCTCTTGTTTGCTCATGATTGAATTCTGTAGCAGCATGCTGTAACCTCAGATTCTTCAGTGTTTTGTGGTAGTCTTTATGCTCATCCTTTGGTTCTTCGTCTGAACTCTCTTCTTCTTCTTCAGCCACTGGAGTTTTACCCTTATCAGCTTTGGGGCTTTGAGGTTTTTCTACTGTTGTTGTATCATCCGTAACAGACTCTGAGTAGTGAACCTCCTCATCTGTCTCAGTATCCTCGGAGTCTTCATCCATTAATTTAGGTGCCGGTTGAGGATTGGGAATGGCACCTTTAGATGGAACTTTACTTTTGAGGGAAGGATTTCTCTTTGGATACTTGCGGGCACTCCCAGTGCTTGTTGCACTTCTAGCACTGCCTGATCTCCTGGTCTTCTTGACTGGGATGGCGGAAGACTTTTCATCCATGAAGCCGACTTTGCCAAGGGCCGCTGCTTCCTGATATCGTGAATACGATTGAAGACTTTTAATATCATCAGTGAGAAGGCAGTCTGT
Source organism: Chrysanthemum seticuspe (assembly GCA_019973895.1). Classification (NCBI taxonomy): domain Eukaryota; kingdom Viridiplantae; phylum Streptophyta; class Magnoliopsida; order Asterales; family Asteraceae; genus Chrysanthemum; species Chrysanthemum seticuspe. Next base: position 92,169,082 of record BPTQ01000009.1, on the reverse strand, counting down.
CAATACTACACCTTGTTTTTTTGTTGCTGAGTCTTTGAATCTGACAACATTTAATGTAGGCTCAAACAACGCAAAATGATGGGTGGGGTCATCAAGTCTCAAGGGAATGTCTTGATTATTCCCGAGTATCCTCTGGATCAACAATTTTGTGTATCTGATGAAAGGGACCTTTGTGCCAGGCTTCTTGAGGTAAGACATCATGTCTTCCCATATCATATTTTCGTAGTCAATGTGCATTTTGTTGACCATGCCCCAGAAGATTTGTAGTTCCATTAGCTTAGGATGCTCATAACCGTTGTCTCTACCGAAAACAGACTTTGCGATCATGATGTATAGAGTTCTCCATGGCTGAGGGATGTTCTTTAAATCGACAGAATAGTATTTGGTAATGATTCCCGCAACTTCATCATAGCCAATATCGACCATGAATCGGAGTGTAGCCTCTTCAGATGGAGTAGGAACATATTCAGCAGGATGGATAGCAGGGAGCAGAAAAATTGCTCGTAAATCACCAACAGTGACGGTGACTTGTTTATTGTTGAGAGTCAGCGTGATAGCATCTTGACCATCAACTTTCTTAATTGTGTGCCAGAATTGATGGATGTAGATTTCTGGTATCGTTGTTGTGTTGGTGAGCATGTTGTTGTAGGGATGAGTCTTAAGAATATCCACGGCTATTCGGCATGAAGACTCAGAGCATTCGAAGTTCTCAAAGTCAACCTTAAGGTTGTTCTTTCCAATCTTCATTCTATAACGAGTAGGAAAAATGTCTTCCATTGTGAGCTCGTTTGGTGTGTTAACGTTTTCCATGGTGATGTCCATATCGTGATCTGAAAGATATTGAGACAAAAGTACCAACATATCGAAAGACATTACGTTAGTTAAAAGTTGATTTTATTTTCCAATTTATTGAATATGTTATGTTAATGAATGTTACGAGTCCAATGTCACTTGTTGTCCAACAGTCCAAAGTAATCGTGATATGTTTCGTGAATATATTAATTTTGAATTTTAAAGTCCATATTTTCACTCATTCACACAACATTTTAACCATTATAGCTTGTTAGTGACATTTTGGTCTTGTGACGTTATGAGTAACTTATTTACAAGTTTGTACACGTAACAATTCATTGGTAAAGTTAAAGTTTAGGCTTAAGCGTAAGAATGCAATCTTATGCGTAAACAATGTGTAACCATACGCGTAGACCTAAGCTTAAGCGTAGGAGTTCCTCTTACGCGTAAGAAATCTTACGCGTAGGAAAAAGCTCTTGGCATAAGGCTTACGTGTAAGCGTATGTTGGGAGCTTATGCGTAAGGTTTACTCGTAAGAGTGAACCTTATGCGTAAGGTTTACTCGTAAGAGTGAACCTTATGCGTAAGACTCCAAGTTTACGCATATCCTTCACAGGATACGCGTAGTCCCTTTGTAGACCCTTACGCATAAGAGTTACGCGTAAGATTTCTCTTACATGTGAACATCTACGCGTAAGGTAACCCTTAAGCGTAGAATCCAATTTTACCCTTGATTCTGAATTTGTACGCGTAGAATCCTGAAATAAATCATTCATAACATTCAAATTAACATCTTATTCAATCCTCTTTCAAAGAACATATGGTATCACACATTGAATAAGGTTACGCGTAGATTAAGCTTAAGCGTAAGGTTTAAACCCTAAAGTCAAATCCTACGAGTAAACAATATAACCATAGGAAATGGTCCAAATGATTTCTGGTAAGTCTTAGAGGCATAATAAGATGCTTTCAACAGGTTTTAACATCAAACATCTTGTGAATCAAAAATACCCAATTCAACGAATAGTAAAGCCCTAAATCTTAATTTAGCAAAATAAGAGTTTCTGGGTATGATTCAAGGTTGGTTTTGGTTAATTAAACATGTAACAAACATCATACTAGCTTCTAATTTAGATAGAAACACTCACAAATGAGAACCCCCAAATTCACGCATAAACCTTAAATCTTGAAAAAATGATTAAATCATTTTCTGGGTTGATTTAGATGTTGGAAACATTTTAAGGATTGATATTAGATGTATTTTAACATTCCCGTTTCACAACAAACCACCAAACGTGATCACATGTTCATACGCTTACGCGTAAAACATATAATCACGCCTAGGGAAAAATCAAATCGTTGGATTTTTATACCATTAAAAACCATTGTTTAGAATCACTCAAAGAAGCTTAAAACACTTACAAATTCGAAGTTTGTAGCATGGATTTGAGGTTTGAATTGTGAGCGTGGATGATGGTGGTTGTGGTATTAAATGTTTAAAATAAATGTAAGTAAAATTAGGTGAAAGGTTTTTGTAAAATTTTAAGTTTAGACATTTAACAAGAATGGCCCCTCCACCTTAACTATTTTCATCCATAGCCCATAACTTCCATTTTGGTTAAGCACAAAGTGTAAGTTTGGAAAGAAACTTGACGACACTCCCCCTCGACTTTAGAAATAGAGTAATTTTACATAATTTGAGTCCGAGAAGTGTTAAGAAGTAAGAAACATGTCCACCATTATCAAAGATACAACCAATACTGGGTAACATGTAAGTACAAGGTTTTATGAAACATAAAAATATTTACTTTCTCCCCCTCAACACTTGACCGTGAAAATATTGAAATGTTTGAAAGAGTAAAGTGTTGACGGAAGATTTGTACTTACCATGTTAAAAGAAATTTAAATAGAAGAATATTTTTGTATTTTATAAATTTTATATTTTTGTATTTTGTTTTTGAAAAATATTTACAAAAGAGGTTTTGGTGTTTGACTGGTTTTAAGAATGTGTTAAAAATTCAGCCAGTTCCTCTGGAGTCAAACACTTCATACCAATCCAGTGGACCAACTCAATAAACCTAGCAGGAGCTAAGGCTTTGGTGAGAAGGTCTGCCAGTTGGTATTCAGTACCCACAAAATATAATTCAACAGTACTCTTTTCCACATGCTCCTTGATGAAATGATATCGAAGATCGATGTGCTTGGACTTCGAATGTTGAACAGAGTTGCACGAGATAGCAATAGCACTTTGATTGTCGCAGTACATCGGGATTATGTCAAATAGGTAGCCATAGTCTTTGAGGTGTGTTCTCATCCAAATGAATTGAGCACAACACGCTGACATGGCTACATATTCTGCTTCGGTTGATGACAGCGGTGTACAATCCTGCTTCTTCGATTGCCATGACACCAGTTTATCACCAAGAAATTGTAGAGCACCTGAAGTACTTTTTCGAGAATCTAAGCAACCTGCGTGATGAGCGTCTGAAAAAGCTATTAGTTCAAAACCAGAATCCTTCGGATACCAGATCCCCAAATTAATGGTTCCCTTGATGTATCGGAGGATTCTTTTAGCTTCATATAGGTGAGTTTCAGTTGGTCTAGACTGATAACAGGAGCAAAGATATACAACAAATACAATGTCAGGTCTACTGGCTGTTAGATACATGAGAGACCCAATAATACTTCGGTATTTGGTAGGGTCAACCAATTTCCCATGCAAATCAGCGTCTAGTTTCTTGGTATGTGCCATAGGTGTGGCATAGGTATCACAATTTTGCATTCCATGTTTGTTTAAAATTTCAAGAGCATATTTGGACTGACTCAGGAAAATACCATGGGGTGATTGATGAACTTGCAGTCCTAGAAAGAACGTAAGTTCACCCATCATGGACATTTCAAAATGTTTTTTCATATGTTTTGAAAAAGCGTTTGAGTACTTTATATGTGTTGACCCAAAAATGATGTCATCCACATAAATTTGAACGATTAAAATGTGTTCCCCGTGATATTGTATGAAAAGTGTTGGGTCGACCGATCCTTTGACAAAATTATGAGATATGAGAAAGGATGACAACTTATCATACCACGCCCGAGGGGCTTGTTTGAGATCGTAGAGAGCCTTGTTCAGTTCGTAGACGTGATTAGGGAACTCTGGATCAACAAATCCTTTTGGCTGACTAACATAGACCGTTTCTTTCAGTTTCCCATTCAGAAAAGCAGTTTTGACATCCATCTGAAAGACCGTGATGTTCATGTGAGCCACGAATGCCAGAAAAATCAATACATCCTCAAGTCCAGCAATCGGTGCGAATGATTCCTCGTATTCAATCCCCTCTTCTTGTCTATAACCCTTAGCCACCAGACGTGTCTTATTTATGATAATCGTACCTTCAGCATCCAACTTGTTTTTCCAAATCCATTTCAGACCAATAACATAGACCCTTGTTGGTTTTGCAACCAATTCCCATACTTCAAGACGTTTAAACTGATAAAGTTCTTCTTGCATGGATTCAATCCAGTTGTCATATGTCATTGCTTCCTTAATATTTTTGGGTTCAGCTTGGCAGACGGTAAGTGCATAAATGCAATGTTCACCGTCTGTCTGAAGGCGTTGTCTAGTTACGACTGGTTGATTCGGGTTTCCAATAATGTTCACAATAGGATGGTCTTTAGTCCAACGATGTGTGGAGGGTTGATGTTGATATACATTGTGCAGATTAGGAGGATTCAAATGGCTTGAGGATGATTCTGCAACATCAGAAGTGACAGTTTCATTAGCAAAAGGATTGAAGAACGCATTTGGATCATAATCTGCAAGTGTGGGTACTTCATGGTTCAGAAGATCATCAGCTGGTTCAGCGTCATTAGATGCGGTTTGTTCGGTTGTTGTTGTAGAATCAATCGGAGGTGCTTCTTCAACAGTTGTTGTTGTTTCAGGTGTATCAGGTATTGGATTATTATCAGGTTGAGCAGCGGAAATATTTGATATATCTGGAGCACGTTGATCAATATCATTACTAAACAGAGGAGCAAATAGCTGTTCCATTTGACGATGAGTAAGCTGAAGGCTTGGTTCAGCTGATGATGGGGTTTGAGGGAAGTTTAGACGGTTATGTCCGGGTTCCAAGGTGTTTTGCTGAGAAGCCATCTCTGTAAGGTCATCGAAATTGGCATGAATCGTTTCCATAATCTCCCTTTACGACGATTCCAGATCCGGTATCCTTTAGAATTTTCACAGTATCCAACAAAGACTACAATTTCAGCTTTAGCCTTGAGCTTTCCAAAGTCATCACGATCATTATTTGGATAGCAAAGGGATCCAAAGATATGAAAGTGTTTGAGATTCGGTTTGTGGTTGTGGATAAGCTCGTAAGGTGTTTTGTTGTGGCGTTTAGTAATCATTGAACGGTTTTGAGTGTAGCATGCAGTGGATACGGCTTCAGCCCACAAGTAATCTGGAAGTTTTGCATTTATCAACATCGTTCTTGCAGCTTCCACTAACGTACGGTTTCGTCTTTCAACAACTCCGTTTTGTTCTGGTGTTCGTGAAATGGATGTTTGATCAATTCCCACTTTCTCATAATAAGCACGTAGAGTTTGATTCACAAATTTAGTTCCTTTGTCTGTTCTGATTTGTCTGACTGTGTTCTGGAGCTGAACTTGAATTTTCATGAGAAAAGTGATGATCATCTGTGGAGCTTGATCTTTACTTCGAATAAAATAAACCCAGGTCCATCTTGAGTAGTCATCAACAATTACCAAAATGTAGCGTTTGCCATTAATCGTCTGCACACGCATCAGACCACACAAATCCATGTGAAGAAGATGAAGCACATGCTGAGAGCTATGTTCCACCTTTGAAGGAAAGTGAGCACGAGTGCTTTTCCCTTGTTCACAAGCTGAGCATAGATAATCTTTAGAATACCAAAATCTTGGGAGACCTTCAACAAGTTTGAAACGTGCGAGGTTGGTTATGGTTTGAAAGTTTAGATGTGAGAGACGACGGTGCCATAGCCATGATTTTGTAGATGTTGCCTTTGAAAGTAGACAGATGGGAGATGAAGCAATCATGTCTTGCATTGAGATTGTGTAAAGACTTGATGTGCTTTGGCCAGACATGAGATCGTTTCCTTGTAGATCACGAATGAAACAAGTTTTCTCTCTAAAAGCAACTTCTAAATCTCCATCACAAAATTGACCGGCTGAAAAGAGATTGTCTCCGAGGCCTTCCACATAATACACTCTGCTAATTTCGATGTTTCCATTGATGTAGTCTCCGAAGCCCATGATAGCCGCGAAGTGATCATTCCCGAATCTGACAGTGCCAATGAACTTTGAAACAAAGTTTGATAACAGTTTAAGATTGCCTGTCATGCGTCGGGAACATCCACTATCAACAACCCAGAGGATGATCTGTATCACCTGCATTACACACAGACGACACAGATGGAATATAAGTAGATGTGGAACCCGAAGAGTTAGAGGGTTCCGATGCAGTTATAGTTGAAACACAAATGTTTATGATTTTAGGTATCCATTTAAAGCCAAGTGTATTATGTAACCATTTTTGGCATCTCCAACTAGTCTTAGCTTTGGTCTTAGTGAATGCACTAGGTGATAAGTTCTTCCTAGAAGGTGAAGGGGTTTCTATGGGTACATCAATGATCATAGCAGGAACACTCGAGGGTGGTTTACCTAGCACAGACTTAGAAGCATTAGTGGGCCTAGAGGTATTCCGTTTTCTATTATTCCGCTTACAAGATAAGATAGCATTAGCAACACATTTATCATGACAACCAGAGAACATGCTTTTACGACAACCAACACAAGAAGCTTCAAACATAACATTTAAAGTACTTAAAGGTTCAGCATTCGTTACATCACTTTTTTCATTACATTTGTCAGACGCAATATCTAAAGTGAGAGTAACATGAGTTTTATTCAAAGTCCTAAGGTGTTCTTCTACTTCAGAGGTCTTTATTGTTCTTTTCTTACGTCGCAACTTCCTATTCTTCCTTGTGGTGCTCTTAAGCTGTGAAGTGCTAGCGTTGGGAAAAGAGGCAACTATTCCGGTTTCAGTAGAGGGAAGCACATTAGTTTCTTGTGATGTGTCATTAGGCAGTCTAAGAGTTCCTGGTGCAATTACATTTGTGTTACTATTCCTATCTTGCTTAAGTTTCACCAACTCTGCTTTTAGATCATGGATAGTGTGTAACAAATCTTGATTTTTAGAACGAGTGTTTCCATTTTGTCGTAAAACATCTTTGGTATATGCAAGATGATCATCAACATCTTTTGATGCTTGAGCACGAGTCTTTTTTAGTAAATCAAATATGACACCATATTATGTTTTAACTTTTGAAATTTCTTGTTCATATTTTGAAATTTGACACTTTAAAGACACGTTTTCATCATCCAGTTTCTCAAGTTTTGGATTAAGAGTTTTGGTATGCAACTGGTTGATTTTGTTTTGCAAAGCAAGTTCTCGATTTTGACAATCTTTTTGACACCATTGAAGACGACGTTTTGCATTTGAAAGCTCGTTTAACAATCGCTCATTTTCAACTTTTAAATTCTTGATTTGTGACACATTGTCGGTATTCTCAACAGAATCAACAGCGATATAATCAAATGCATATGCAACAGTATGTAGTAACACAACATTTATGGTATCAACACAGATAGCATCTTCCAAGAGTCGATCAACATCTTTTCTTAACATTTTCTTTTTACGTTTAGTATTTGAAATCGATGTTTCTGTTTTCTCGAAAATTGTTTTCATAAGTCTAAGCTCCTTGTGAAAATCCATTTCCCAATATATTGCACACATTTTCAAATTTCGGACATGAGGTAAAATTCTTTTCTGAAAAATATCTCTTTGTTCTCGCGCATGGGGCGATTGAAAATGTTCAACTTTTATTTCAGAATTAATTTCAATTTCACGTTCCAAAAGTTTGATGTCCGAGATGAATGTATCAAAATATTTAAGAATTTGACATCGTTCGGGTAATGTTTTTACTTCTCTGAGTGAAGGTAAAGGACCATTAATTTGTGCAGTATTGGGTTGGGGACCAACATTAGAAGACTCATAAGTAGGCGTAATAACCCAAGGTGTGTTAGAATTATCCTGTTGTGAGACGAAAGTTATGGTTTTGAATAGTTAAATGGTTTGCAATAAACAACATTTTCAAGTTTTGACCGACTCTCGTCTTCTGCATCTAATTCCTCCATACGATTATATTCAACAACACTCGTAATAGAATCATCAATTCTGTGTTCTGTACTGTAAACTTGAGGATTTGGTTTGAATGCTCTATGTGAAAAACGTGGTTTGTAATCAGCAAGATTCGGTCCATATCCATTTGGATTTGGTTTAAAAGTAAACTTTTGAATAGTTGTGATTGATTCACCATGTTTGTAAACAACATTTCGAAACTCTTTGATTTTGTTTTGTAAGTCGACAATTTCTTCAAGATAGTCATCTATTTGTTTCCTTGAATACTTTTTGTACTCACAAAACTGTTTTTGACAAGTTAACAACTCAGACTTGGCTTTTTGAGTTTCCAAAGTGAGAGCGTTAAGTTGTTGTTTATGATCATATTTCAGTTATTCTATTTGAGACAACAAAGCATTCTTGGATACAACTAGATCACATATCTGTTTTTCAAAAGATTTTTCATTTTGGTGTGATTTAGCAAATGCGACTTCAAAACCTTTTGCACGTTTCTATTTAGTTTGAAAAATGTTGAGTTGGAACTTATAGCATTCATTATCCTTAGTCAACAGTGAAATTTTATCCTGTAATTTCTTATTGATGTCTTGGCACTTTTTCATTCGAGATTTTTAGGTCTTAATTAAATTGGTCATGAGCTCAAGATCTGGATTAGACAAAGGTTCAGCTTGTTCAACGTGAGTCTCTACATGATCATTATTTAGATCCTCAAATATAACCACGGAGTCAACTTGATTATCAATTTTAACCATAAGGTCATCTTGATCGTCAAATATAACTACGGGGATCCATTTGATTATCGTCGGAATGAGATGTAGAAGGTTCATGTTGAACACTTTGAGCCTCGTCGGATGCAGATGTTGGCGGTGATATCAGATCAGTAATGAATATAGTTTGATCCGGTACCTGAGACAAGCCGTCAGTGTCATACACTGGGCCTGTGTCACTCATGTAAAGTTCGTGCATGTTTGCCATTAACATCACTGCTGCATTAGCCTGCAAGTCCTCCATGTCATCATCCAACTCTGCATTTGCCATGAAGCTTTGTTCCTTGTTGGTAAGAGTTCCACCAGCTTCATCCTTGAGAGCCAAGAGTAAAGCCTCTTTGTGATAAGCGTTGCCTCTTGTCCTTGGCTTAGGGCATGCATTAGCCAGATGACCCTTCTCATTACAGTTATAACAACGAAGACCATTAACCCCAGTCTGAGCATTTCCCTGATCAACCACTTGAGCCCGTTGTAGTGGAGCACCCATGTTATTCCTTCCATTAGCATTAAACCCTTGACCACTACCCATCTGAAGAACATTACCACGATTCTGAACTTCAACACGTCCATTGTTAACAACAGCTTGATTCCTTGTGTTTGATGAGGTACGAATGCGATTGTTGGATTTATTAGAGTATCGACTGAAAGCTTTAGCAATCATGACAAACCCTTGTTGCAATGCATCGAAAACTTCTGCATCCTCATTAGATTCACTGTAAAGTGCTTGATCATTGTTGTTGTTGTACGGAACCAATTAAGTTTCTTGGGATTGTTGTTGTGATGGATCATATGGTGTAATTTGAGCAGTTGGTTGTGGAGGATTTGTGAAGACAGTTTGTAAAGTCGGGAATTGAGGATAACATGCTTGAGCCCACAAAGCAAGTGTTTGATTATCCGGAAGTGAAGGTGAAGCAGGGACTCCACGGATGATCCGTTATCCGTCAACTTCCTTTTGGTGGGGCTTCAAATAGTCATACAACAGTCCGTATGTAGCATGATGAAGATTCTTCGCTTGACGGATGAAAATAACATACTTCTCCCAATCAAGACCAAGACAGCTCAGGAACTTTGTGTTGACAGTAATCCTTGGCATAATGATATTATGTTTTTTCAAGTCATTGATGATGTCTGAAAACTGATGATGATATGACTCTAATGTCTCCCCTGGTTCAATCATGAAGTGTTCATATGCTAAGTAGATTTTTGATTCCATATCCTCTTGATTGAGTTCTGTGCCTTTCATGAGAAGATGAATATGCTCCCACATTGCTTTAGCAGTCTTCTGAGCATCAACACTACAAAGTATCAGATTGGGTAATCCGAAAAGGATATATTGCATTGTAAGTTCATCGGCTTCTAAGTGTAGAAGTTGGTCAGTAGTAAGTTGATCAAGACCGACAACGTTGGTGATATCATCTCTTGGTGGAACAGCATTCGGATCTCCGGGTACGGTGAGAGTAGGCATCTGAAATGGACCTTCAAGGATGACCTTCTTCAAGAACTTTCCATGTGGCTTATTTAGATAACAAAACCTAAAGAACCTTATCACCCATTGATCGTAGTTTTTGGGAGTGAGCATTGGAGGTCTATCAAGTGATCCAGCTTCATGAATGGATTGTTGGCTACTTAAAGCTTCACATATCTTTGCAAACCATGAAGGCTCCTTCGGAGTTGTAACATTCATAGCATACTTGGCTGGATACTGATTTTGAAAGTATGTATAATGTTGTACTTATTGACTAGGTTTGGTGGAACCATTTGTGGTGGAAGAGGAATTGCTCCTTGTTGTTGAAATTTTTGCACTTGTTGTGGCGATGGTGGAGGATATTGTTGATAGAATTGTTGTTGTTGTTATTGTTGAGGATACATATGAGGAAAGTAGCTAGAGTATGGTGGTTGAGACATCTTGAAACTTGTGTTGATGATGGATCTTGGTAGTCGAATGAAACAATGTTGATGAAGTAACCTTATGCGTAGAAACCAGCTTAAGCGTAGAAAGCACCTTATGCGTAAAAACTAACTTACGCGTAGAAGATAGCTTACGCGTAGGAATAGCTTACGCGTACACTTGAGGAAAACTTAGCTTAGTCGTAAACCAAAGGCTTAGTAGTAGAATCCTTATGCGTAATATTTGCTTATGCGTAATACAAGCTTAGGCGTAAGAAAATGCTTAGGCAAAGAGAATTCTACGCGTAAGATTTTAGCTTAGGCTTAAAACTAGGGTTTTGCCCAAAAAATCCTTTACACTTATACCAGTGTAAAAGATATCCAAAGTCGAAGTGTTTTCATGCTTATCCAAGCAAGAAATCACTAAGTAAACCAATAGCACTGAAGATCAAATGATAAGAAGCTTACGCGTAACAGTTGCTTAGGCATAGACTTTGAAGCTTACAAGTAAAACTAGGGTACGAGTAGAAAATATCAACTTTCACCAAAAACTGATTTTATGCCCAAAAGTGTTTAGAAACTTGATTTTTATGATGAAAAATCTTCAATATCACCAAACTAACAAGAAAGTATGAAACTTGATGATCCAAAACACTTTTTCACCTTACGCGTAGAAAGTAGTACACGAGTGAAAGCAAGCTCAAAAACAATGCTACACACGTAAAGTTTCAAACTTGATGCTAAAAACTTAAACTTTAACACTAAATAAACCTTAAAGTACAAGAATCATGAGTTTTGAAGTGTAAAAATTAAAGCTTTAAACGTATAAAAGGTTTAGAACATGAAACCTACGCGTATAGTGAAAAACTTCAAAAAACAAATATGTTTCACCCAACTAGATGGCGAATGATACCACTGTTAGGTCACCATATTGTAACACAAGCATCAATATATAAGAAATAGATAAAGAATTGATCGGTTGAACAAGAACAAGCAACACACGAATGAATATGTGAAATGTTATGCGTAGATATTGAAAGTAAATGAACAACCAACCTTCAAATGAAGGTTTACAACATTATTTATAGGGGAAGGGACTAGGGCAACATTACAAGTTCCTTTCCTTCCTTATGGGCTTGGGCCAAGGCTTATGGGCTTTCTACATAAGCCTTGCCATTAAAACTAACATAAAAGCCTAATTAAGCAACCTATTACATGTTAATTACAAATACTTGAAATATAGTTTAGGCGTGATTCCAACGATATACTCTGTTCAATACATAAGTACATGCTGCTTGTAGGCATTTAAAGAGAATAGGAACGTATATAAAACTGCTATATGTTTTCTACTGGAAATGTAACACTTACAATGTTGACAAATCCAGTGGGAGCAATTGCATTTTATGACTGAAATAACATTCATGTAATGTTGTCAATTTCAGTGGGAGCTACGGGATTTATTTCCTGTTAGTCACCAATACATTTCAAACTAGCTTTGAACTAATCCATTACTTTCCGAATATGAACAACCATTGCTTAAAGGAAAATTGCATTTTATTTTATAAATAACACGTTGCCTTCCTGATGTTGCTTCCTGAAGCGTTATCTATAGAATAATAATCCACAATTCCTTATTAAAGGTTATGGTTCTAAAACTACTTATGATATCTATGACATTATCATATTGGTTGAACAATCAATCACGTGTTGTTTGTTTTCATAATATGATGTTGTACCTTACACAAGTGGGAGAAATCTCAAAGTGTGTGCAAGGAACAACAATATTATTGGTATCTTTTGACCGCAAGGTAAGAAAACTAATAAATCTACTAGGACTTAAACACGCTAGATGTTTATTGCCCTACTACATGTAAATAAGAATTATACTATGACTTAAACATGTGAGATGTTTGTTGCCCTACTACATTCTAATAATGATTCTACTAGGACTTGAACACGCTAGATGTTTGTTGCCCTACTACATTCAAATGTCATGATATTATGTATAGATACTTCAACATTAGACTACATGTTTTAGTTAACATAATTATGGTTATATGATAATGATCATAATTCTGAAGTATAAAATTAACTTGAAATTACTATAGAACTCAATAGTTTGCGTTCATGATTACTTTTGTTAGTATAATTATGCTTACATGTTAAGACATAATTATAAAGTCCTTGAATTAATCAATGACTTATAACATAAAGTATATATAGTAAAAGTATTATGTCTTCTAGTTAACACATAAACATAAGGCCTTTGAATTATACAAAGACTTATAATGTATTATTGAAATGTTTTGTTTTATTGTTAACACATGAACATATAATACTTGAACAGTTATGTCTTCTTGTGAACACGTGAACATAAGGTTATTGTATTATTCAATGAATATACATTATAGCATGCACTTGGTTCGTAAATACTTTATATGCAATTTGGCTTGACCCAATTGACAAGTATTTGGTCCAACGAGAATTAAGTTATCTATGGAATTCTGATTTAGTTTCACAATTTCAATAACTCATAGGATACCACTTCATTATGGTGTGTCTAATGTGTTGGATCAAACCTTATTCATATTGTTTGGTTCATGATAGCTTTAATTGCTCTGCCTCCAAAACATATCAAGGTTAGAAATTGTGTGTGTCATGGATACACTCAATATAGTTCAAACCTAGAAGGTATTCAAGACAACCCATAACTGAAAACCCTAATTCATTAGGGATTTGAGGTTTTACCACTGAAACCAATTGAATCATAAACTCTTTTGGATTTTTGATTATTCTACACTTCCTAGATTGAAGATTGTAGTTTTGGTGTTCTTCCCAGCTTGACGAAACACAAAACTGTTTCTAGAACTTTTGGTTAAAGAGTGATACTAAATTAGAGTTTTTCTATAAACCCTAATATGAGTTGTTGGAAGGAATTCCATTATGTCTTGATTTAAGTTATGAATTTGTTAAAATCTTATGAAGCATTTTATTAACAAATCTTGACATGAGAACTTAAAATGTATTTTGTGCTTCCCAACAAAGAACAATTTATTGTTGCTTAAATACTTAGTATTTAGAGAATTGTCTCTACTTACAAAAGTAAGTGGGAGTAAATACATATCTCAAAGTTTTTGAGAACAAAATACTTAACCTTCTAAAATCCACTTATTAATGTCATACTAAGGTTAAACATGAAAATGTTGACCGAAGTATAATGATTACTCTCATTCATAAATCCGCAAGGATGCCTCATCACTTGAAGTGATATTTTTAATATTAATACTGAGGGATATAAGTTAAGAGATTGTTGTAAATCAACTAACTACTAAAATACATTATCACATCTTGAATCTGATAAATATTTTAGAACTATAAATGATAAGATGCAGTCCTTAAAAGGCAAATCGAGTTTTGAGCTGATTGTTATTTCGCCTAACAGTTAACCTATGAGGTTGGAATGATTTTCTTTTGAAGAATGGCTCACAAGGACAAAATTGTATACATATTAATGCATGACATTTTATAAGAAGTTTTTAATCATACTTAAGCAATTGATTGTGATTAAATTTTCTTATATATACACTCATTAATTATATAAAGATATTTAATTGTCATACATGTGATTTGTAAGTTGAATATGACAATTAGATTTTATAACTCTTTCTTTATGATTACCTTTTGCGAGGACGGTGTGTAATCAAAAGGGTTATGAATTTATATTATCTTTACGTAGTATACAAAATTTGAGCAATCCATTTTTGGATTGGATCATGCATCTAAGAGCTGAGATGTTGAATTTAATTACAATATGATTTTGATTGAATTAAGGTAACTCTTGAGTACATCTGACATTGAGTGGGAGCAATGTGTTTTTCTTTTAAATTTAGATGTTGAGGATGTCATTCTATTTAAGCTAGATATTGATCCGTAAGCTTAGAATGAAACTTCACTTAGAATTTAGGGAATAAAACAAACAACCTTGAAATAGATGTTTATGTGGAATAAACTAATGCGGAAAATTAATTCTAACACAAATGCAATATATCATTCAAAGCAAGTCTTAAATGATATATTTCACTTGGAATAATTTATTACATGGATGAAAACCTTATGTTGTTTTAACTAATGATCTATCATGTATATATATTATATTGTGTAAAAATTTGTTGTTGCTTTTGTACAAGAACAATATGAGCTGACAACAACAATATCTAATTGAGAGTGTTTAGATTATTGTTTTTATAAATGTTTACGAATTATAAAGCATAGTGTTGTATAAGTACAAATGATGCTAGAGGATTATTTATACTAGTTGTAGTAGAATTTTATCATTTATGATAAATCTGCTAACTAGTTATGCTCATCATAGAGCATTGTTGCATTACACATTAAGGAATTAGAATACTTTACACTTTTAGAAACTATAAAGATGACTGTCAGTATGTCGTTGATTTCTAATACCTCATGCAAGGTAAGACGACATCTCCATACTATAACTCTTGCATAGTATGAGCATATGAGATAAGACACTCATCTTATATTTCAAATCCCTTACTATATATAAAATTTGAAACAAGTATTCGGAAAGTTTACTCAGATAACTATTTAGTTTTTCTTGTAAAATAAAGGTTGAGAATGTTGGAAACATTAGGCTTCAACTTACTAAATGAGTTTCATGCATATCTATTTTAGTATTTGGATAATTGGGATTGAAAGAAAATTTTTACTTTATGATGAATAAAGATACTTGGTATTTGTTATTCATTCATATAATAATTGTTATCCTATATTTTCATGTTTAATCCTTAAATGATTTTATTGTTCTAAACATGTCCATTGTCGGTTAACAATATGGGAATATTGTTATGATAAGGCAAATATGAGTGTTGGATATAATTCTAACGAGAATTCAGATTGTTCCCGTCAAACTCATATGTATTCACTAGAGATGCATATTGGATTTCCCAACTTTCAAACATTTACTTTTGGATCTTTGTCATAAGTAAAATATTGAAAATGGTTTGTTATCTTCGTCCTTAGACTTGAGATGCAAGCAAGTTCTGTTATGTGTGGATATCACTTTTTGTAAGTATACGCAAAACTCTATATGAATAAGGTAGTTATAAAGGCTATATTTCGGAGTGATGTGAAGCAGAATCCACAACACTTGTAGTCAATAAAGGATTTGTTACTCCACAGATATGCGAAGAAAGATACCATGGCGCCTCTCCAGATTTAATCAGATAACTGTCTGGCCAGACTCAAAGGGTAATGCAAGATGATTCTTGATTACATTTGGTATATCTAAATTAAAACCTATAACGAGATTCTAAATGGTTAAACTATATGGAATGATTTAAGATCCATATCCATGGTTTAACGGTATCTATAACAAAGGATGATTAGAGCAAGACATTGAATTACCATGCTACTGATAAATTTTTGCGAAACTATTCTCTCAGAGACTTTTAGTTAAAAAGCGAGTGAGAGCGTTTGCTAGGCGTTTCTGTCGTTAGTTTTGTGTGCCATTCGACACACCAACTCCCAAGTGGGAGCTGTTGGTTTGTGGGAGTTGTAAACACAAGAAAATGACTAAGGGTGTGTGAACCGATGGGGGCACACACGATAAACACGAGTATACGTGTCGAACGTTATTCTAACTTGAATATTCATACTCGTTGTGCATGAATCTTGACCCGATTAATTGTTAATGACCCATGGGTTGTAAGGCTTACAGATTGGGTAGGTTGGGTTGCGCCATGGGCCATGAAACCCTCCAAACGATCTGGAAAGAAAGAATGATGGGAGCTTGGGCTTTATGCTTGTCGATCAAGCAATATACCCAAGGATATGTTGGTTGTTTTAGTATATAAACAAACATACTCTTTCTGTCATTCATGCGATATAATCATACCCTTCCAATACACTATACGACTACTGTTCCCATCTTCAAACTTAGTTGATTTTATCTTGAATCGATTAGGGTTTAAGTCTTGTTCATGGCTCGTATAAATCCTATACTTGCATCATTATTTGATCCAAGTTGTGTTAGGCTTTTGGTGTAGCTTCTTGTTCCTCCTGATCGACAGCAGCAATATGTACAAGAAGGGGTTTTCTTTTGGTTCTGGTCGTGGTATATATCTCGGAAAGAAAACAATGGATATCGGACATTATTGTCCGATATCGGGTATAATGTTAAAACAATTTCTTGACTGTTTAGTATACTTTGGACAGGATACAAGAATTGTTTTGGGTGATTTCTTGTTCAAATTATTCAAGGTGTCAATTGTTGATTGGGTTTTATTATTACGTTCTCGACTAGCTTCATAATCGAACGTATACGTTATCGGGTTTATGTGTGATACTCATTGAGGTATCTAGTTTAGATACTTGGGGTTTCGTTTGGTTTCTTGTTCGTTATTAAAGTCCAATTGCCAAGCGTGGTTAGGTTTTCTTTTATCCCTTTTATTAATTAATTGTTTATTAATTACATGTTTAACCTAATTGCGATTACTAGATCTTTATCCGTTGCGTACTCGTAGAGGTTAATGGTTAACTTAGTTCTAAAATCCCAACAGTCACCACTGATACATCAACATTAACTCACTACAACCTTCTTCATCTCCAGCAGAGCAATTTACGTCCATGCCAGCTTCCTTCATCAGTTAAATAAGTAGCCAATATTTTGGGTTTTGGCTGCTAAATAGCTGCGTACTTTTTTCAATGTATCGTTTTGGTACGTGTACTATTTATTGTTCCACTTAATGTTGTGTACTTTCATGTTTTGTTCCATTTTGCACATTTTGATGATGTGTCACATTATAAATGGTGACACGTGTCAAACTTTCAACTATGACACGTCATCAAAATGTGCAAAATAGAACAAAACATGAAAGTACACAACATTAAGTGGAACAGTAAATAGTACACGTATCAAAATGGTACATTTAAAAAAATACGCAGCTATTTTATGACCTAAACCCTTTCAAAAATCCTTAAAACAATTAGTTACAGTGGTTAAATATTTTAGAGTATAATAGAAAAAGTGTGAAAGTATAGTACTATAAGAGTCAATTATCTAATGACGTCAAAAAATGTTAATCAATACATAACAAAATATGTTGGATGATGTATGTATAACTCATCTAAACATTAAAAAAGGATTACACTTGACGACCAAAATTCGGAACAACATTTCAAGCTATCTAGTTTGTCGGAGTTTTTTCCGTAGCATTTTTTTACCCTCGAGTAGAGGTCTGACTATCAACCTCCTATCTTTCTTTCCTCCAGGGTTAGGAAGAAATGTCGAAATCGTGTTAGTAAATAATTTCTTATAATTTGGCGAATTTCAGTTCGATTCGTTTTCTTAGTCTAACTAATTTGTGAACCAAACATGACCTAATAATCTAATTAAAACTCATTTCACATGTTTGAGCTAATTTATGCTAGCTTGATTTAAGCCATATCTTAGACAAACTATCTTCATTCTATGTTTCATTATTTATTATAAAGTTATACGATCCGGTGAAAAATATCATCTGGCAAAAAAATACTCAGATAGTTCTTCATAGTATGGATATTGATAAATAACAAAAATAAAAATTTAGTCAAACAACATGGATATTTTGTGAAAATCCAACATCTACATACTTATACTCCTATATTCGGTGGACAATTTCTGTATATCAATCTATATTTAAACAGTATTAAGAATGCTAACGACAATAATAATTAATAAATTTTATTTGTATAAGAAAAATGATTGAGAGATCTAAATATGTGAGTAATTTTATGCCTAAATACATGTGACACTGATTTATTGATTTATGAAAAAATAAGTACTACTCTTATCAATAAAATGTTGCCGCATAAGTGACATACTAATTAGTATTGTCAATCAATGCTCTTTACATGATTGCAACTATGTTGTTGTCATAGAGCAAATCAATAAACGACGATTTAAATTTTAGAGGCATTTACATATATCCCCACATACACACCCATATTTACATATTTCCTCAAACAGTGCTTTAACAGGCTTGTACATTATGTATAAAAAACTTGTGTTTAGGGAAATTAAATATGGGTGTGTATGAAAATCCCCTTAAATTATAAGTATATATTAAAACACAAAAAAAATGGCGCCGTTTTTCTCGTGCTTCTACAGTACAGCTACAGTACACTTTGGGTTGGGCTGCTACAGTACATTTTCGGGCTGCTACAATAAAAAAAAAAAAAAAAAAGGATTATATTACTATTTATTAATGCACAATCACTTCGGCTAAAAAATTCGCCCGCCCGAAAAAAAAAAAAAAAGGATTATATTACTATTTATTAATGCACAATCACCTCGGCTAAAAAATTCGCCCGCCCGCAACGCGGCGGACAAGTATCAGTCTCGTTTTAAATAATACTCGTGAGTCGTGACACAATTGCAGTTGGGCCAAAAGTTTGATCCATAAAGTCCATTGGGTCAAGTCCTATTAAACTAGAGCAGAGACTAACTCAAATTGTTAAGACCGTAAAACGACGACGTAGCACGTGAGGTAGGTGCCAAGGAAACATTAGCCTCGTGGGAATAAAAAAGCCTGACACACAGACACTAATTGAACTTTACTCGTTAATGCATTATCAGAAACCAATTATTTTGTATTATTATTATTTGTTTTTTGTTTTCTTTTTCATTCACCATATACGTCACATGTGTGAAATTGTTTTTGTAAAAATTATGTGAGTATATCGTTTTTCAAAATTCTCTTTGGCTACTTAACAAAAATTACGTCGAAGTTGTCAACAGAAATCAACACAATATTAAATTGTTTTATTTTTGCGTGAAAATGACATAATAACAAATTCTTTCACATAACATGATCATACAAAATTGTTGTATCGGCTTACCACCTCATAAAAAATTTAGTGTTCAAACCTTATTAGATATACATTTTGAGAGGTTAAAAAAAGAGTCGAACCGGTCACAAGATACTTCTGTTAGACAGTGTATATCAGTCAAAGACTCACCTTCTTGAAATAATCAGAAGAGAATATACTAACTCATTTACCCGTTTAACTTAAAATTCGAGACGACTGACTATTGAAAAAAAATAAAACTAAAAAGATTGTTGTTTAAACGTTTGTGTCAACTAAATAGTGGAAGTGTTAGAAACTTGAAACAACTCTAGCTAATAATAAAATTGTTTAACGAGAACTACAATAAACATGAAGATCACATAAAATAAAGCAGTGAACATCTTCTAAATTTTCTCCTTTCATTCGGATCCGATGGAGTTATATGTTCCTGCCATACATGCTAAAAGTAAGCTACGGCAATCTTAACCGAACACATTCACAAACAAAAATCAAAATCGCTCCATAGTGAAGAAGACACTAATTTACTTTGTAATGTTGTGGTAGGGTGAATTAGACAAATTTTTGATTTCTTAATTTCTAAAAGTTACCATGTTTGTATTATCTTTGTAATTTGCGTGTGTCATCGTCTATGCAAAGTTAGATTAAAAATATATTTTTTAACTAGTGTAGATTGGTAAATTTTTATCTTTCATGAATCACACAATTATTCGTGACAATCGTCTCACTAATTTAGACAGTGAAAATGTCAAATGATCAACAAAATTTCAAAGTGTCAGCCTCGCTCTTTTATAAAGATAACGTCACTTACGTGAATTGGACTAGATGCGTAGTAAGTTGCACCAGTAGGGACTACTTATGTAAACGGGGCAAAGTAATAGTTAGCTGAGCCTATAAATACCCCTCATGACTCTCCATGAGGGGTGTGGTTAAGCATTAGGTTTGTATTATTGTTTTCTTATCAATAAACTCATCTTTGTTTCTCCTCCCTCTCTCTACTTTCTCTCACTAGAGAAGATGAATCATTTCATCTTCTTTCACCAACCTAGACCTCCCGAAACCACATAAATATCTATAGTTCATCGATCCTAACACAAAGAGACATGAAATTTTAAAATACATAAACTACTATACCACAGATATGAGCCAAGGCTCTTGCGGAAGCCCTTCTAAAGAGGCATTTCGGACTCATAATAGTTGGCTATCATCATCATCATCATCATCATCTTCTTCTTCTTCTTCTTCTTCTTCTTCTTCTTCTTCTTCTTCTTCTTCTTTTCTTTTATTTTGAATGACAATTTTAACTATCTGATGCAGGTTTTACTGATCAGGTTTTAATATTTATATTGTCTCGTTATACCTATTGTCTAACCTAATGCACTAACGGGCAATGTACCCGGTCGTGTGTAGAGTAGTATTCGGTAAAACCGAGTTCGTCCCAAGAGCCATGTGTGCGGATTTTAACTAAGTCTAGGTGTCACAGATTTTAATTGGTTTTGAGGTTGAAATGATTAACTACTAAAATAACGAAAATAAAAGATAGCAAGTAAAGGCGAGGGTTGTGATCAATAGAGGAGAAGTGTGCTAATCTAGTTAGTCATCCTATCATGTTAAGTTCACGTTTAATTACTTCCAATTGCTTCAAGTGGGGGGTAAAAGTCGCTAGGACAGCATTTGGTCAGTTCGTCCAAACCTATCAGCAAAGGTTTCCACCGGAGATCAATAGATGACCCCTTGAAAGTCCATTTGTATTTAGTCCCCTAAGCCAAGTCATTAAGTTCTGCTACATGCAAGATTCATAACAATGAGTGCCCGGGCGCTAGCATTTTAAACACTCATCCCTAACTTCTTAAGTTCATCCAAACGGTAGGTGATAAGTTGGTCAAATTGCACAAGCGAAGAAGGGTCGTCAGTTGGTCAATTCTTACCCTTCCCACTCAGTCTACCTACTTAGGGTCAGTTGGTCATATCTCCTAAGTAACTAGCCACTACCGCCATTCAAAACTACCGAAACAAAGGTAGCTACCAACAAACTATGCATGCATACACTAGAAACAATTATACGGAATCAAAGTAAACATAAACAAAACAATTAATGAATCATAACTAGGCTAGAACCAGAGGTGCTTAGCCGCTCATATTAACTAAAACAATCGATTCAATGTTTAACATATCGAAATACATGAATTGAACGTACAAAAATGATAAATTGCTAATGCTTATCGTAGGGGAGTGATTTCTCCCTTGGAGACGACTCCGTATGCTCCCTAAGATCTGCCTTCAACCTCCTACCCACGTTCTCTGATTTGGTGTGTGGAGTGAAAGAATAGAAATGCTGGAATTTGGGAGGTATTTATAGACCAGATCAGGTTACGGCGTAACATAAGTTGAGAGTTACGCCGTAACATCCATTTCTTAATATTTTGCTCTGGAAAAGCTGGTTACGGCGTAACATCGTGAATGAGTTACGCCGTATCTTTAATAAATTATGGTTACGCCGTAATTGTGGAACGAGTTACGGCGTAGCTTGTAGCGGTGCGGAACATCATTTGACCTAATTAGTTACGACGTAATCCTAGGAGAGAGTTACGCCGTAACATCTTCAAAATGGGCATACTATCATATATCATCAATAAACTCTTCAAATCCGCGTCTCATTAGCTCCAATGCTCGTAATTTACCTGAAATGAAATATAGAGGAAAACAAGCGTAAATCCATATAAATGATATAAAATACGAGCATTATCGGGAGAAATTGACACTTAATAATCAGGATTATTTGATGTTATCACTATCTAAGATGATCTAATAGTTACTCACTTTGATATTTTTACAAAAGATCTTAAATTCAAATCTCACCAACTACATATGTTGTGGCTGGTCCGAAAAAAAAAAGTTCAAGTGATAAACCAAACTATGTCACGTAAATTTGAGTGCATCAAGGTCACAAATGTTTACTATTGCAACAACATCTAGTCTCGTTAAAACCAGTGTTTTGAAACTCGGTGTGATTCGAGCGGTTGAACCGTTTTTGGGCAAAAAAAAGCCCAAAATGAACCGGTTTTTTGAGGCTTGAGAATCCAGTTCCCGCCGAGTTTCATGTGACCCGAGTTAACCCGGTGCACCAAAGCCGACTTTTTTGCACAACATATTTCTTATCACACAATTTTCTCCCCCTCAAAAATGGCATATCAAATGTTATTTTTGAAAAGTTGAGAATAAATATGACCATTTCGAGTGTTGCGGGAAGATGACCACGATGAACAATTTGTGAACAAAGTTTTAATTCAAATACTCCCCCTCAACAAGTGATATAAACGGTTGAGGTTTTGAAAATCTTACGGGGAAGTACTTGTCTTTTTGAGCAAAACCTTGAAAAATGAAAGGTTTGATAGGTTTTACTCAAAAATAAGAAGCTTTCGCTCCTTTTATAAGGATTGTGGCACTGAGGCGTACCACAGGGTCCTATCTTGCAAATTACGGGTTGTACACTGTTATGTGTGCACAATCCATTGACATATATAATCACACATCCAAATTTGTAATGAAAGAACCAATTCAAGGGGTACCAGGAAGTGCAGTGATGTTCCCAGGAGTGCGCACAGGTCGTTGAAAGCCGGTTATGTTAATCCTGGGTCGACCACCAACATAGCTCTCCAATCGTCTGAACTGATCCCTTCTGAAAAACCTTTCATCAATCATTGTGATGATTCGTCTCACATCCCTCCTTTCCTGAGAATTCCAGCGCTTAGGAGACCCAATTTTCTGGCGTATATCCTTCAACCTGTACGCCAATCCGTCCCTAACCAACTTCAAAGTATGATCCCCGAATTTCAGAAGATCACTACACGCCATTAAGCAGTTTCTTTGAAGTTCACTGCGGTAAACAACTCCAAAAGGTTTGCTGTTGAGCGTATATTGAGATAGCTGATTGATGTCGGGAAGATCAAGCGTTGGAGGAGTGAGGTTGACACGCGTCTGATAAGATTCAACAGCCGACACGTTCATTGATCACGATGCGTCTAATGAAGATGAGAAGTGACTTGATAAATTCGCGTTGAACTTCAGTCGAGAATTGTCTCATACGACCCTGTACTTTGGCAAGGTACATGTCTTCGATATCGTTGAGAGACAAATTCTCAAAGTCAGCTTCACAGAATGCATAATCCCTTTCATCCTGTCTTTTGATGACAATCTTCTTGAGAAAGGTGTAGTCCCATTTGGATGAAAGACCAACATGTTGGATGGCAACGATGTCTTTAGTACTAAATACTGCATGTTGTGACTTCTGAACCTGACAGCTTCTGTAGTAGATTCGTCGGCGTTCTGGCCAGTGATGAATCCCATACAATGCATCTCGGTCGTATGCTTCCACTGTGTTGGAGAACAAGTGAGTGGTACGTTCCTCAATGGCAATGCAGTTTGAGTAGATAGCTGCAGGGAATGGAAGTGTCAAGGATGTAGCATATTTCCTTGAACCATCGCCACCATGGAGAAGAAATTCCAGGTCTTTGTTGAAGAAATATCGGAAGGGAATCCGTGGTTCATCTGGTTGGCCAATGGTCGGTAGAGGTTTGGTCCAATCGGTGTAATATGAAGGGTTGTCCCTTTTTGTGAAGTCAATGTTTGTTTCCGGGTTGAGCCAATCCATGTTGTTAGACATAGCTCGAGCAATGTTATCAAGGTGATATTCGACCTCGAGGGCAATTTCAGAGCTGTCTTTTAGAAGTTGAAACGCTTCATTCTTGATTCGCTTCAACTCAGATTTCGTCATTTTCTTCACATGGAACTTTTCTTGCAAAAGTTTTGCATGCTCCAATGTAGAACCGTCTACCAAATTCTGACCTTTTTCAGGGTAGGGAGTGTTATTAACAAGAGTAGAGAACCATTCAAATTCTTCAGTTTTGTCGTCATCTAGCCAAGATACGACGTCAGTCTGAGGCGTCTTCTTCTTCTTCTATTTCGAAGGCCTAGATGATGATGCTGGTTTCTGAACTTGTTTGGGAGAGGTGGGTTGTTGTAGGGGCTCACGGACCTCTTCATCGTCACCACCCGTATACTCAAAATAATCACCGGTTTTCTGAGTCAGGGGTGGTAACTCGGAATCGTCCTGAGGTTTTTCAGTTGAAGAACGAGGAGGGGACCTTTGTTGAACAGGAGTCCTTTGAGGAGGAGGTGGCATCGAAGAGGATTCACCAGACTGCTTCTGACGTTTAGGTGCAGAGTCTTTATCCTTATCCTTATCTTCATCGTCTCTGGGACGTTTCAGCTTTTCTGCTTCAAATCTACAAGCTTCTTGAAGTTGGTAGTCAAGCAATGCTTGATACAATTTTGCTTCTTCAGAGTTGAACATCACAGATTGTGGCGACATTTGTGTCACAAGCTTGGCTACCAATTCATTATTCGAGAACACGACCGGATCGGTCGGATTGATTGTGACGGTTAAGGGTGTTGATCGAATAGTTTGCTTGGCGATCTGCATCAGATTTGGATAAATTTGTCTGGTGAACGACTCCTTTGTGACCTTAGGAACGTACTCCAGAAGGTACTTTTTCGTGTAGCCTTCCATCATTTCGTTCAGTTCCTCCTGACGGTGTTGTTTCATGAATTCCTGAACAAACTTCCTTTCCTCTTGCATCTTTTCATTCTCGTCATACAGATGCTGTATGTGATCAGCAAAGAAATTCAGCTTCTTGTTGAGCACGTCTTTCTTTCTGACTTGTTTGACAGCTTTGGTAATCCGTTCATGAGCTTGAGAAATCCAAGATCGAGGTGGTTTCTTCACAGATTTGGATGTTGATTTTGTTGATTTCATAGATGGTGGTGGTGATGAGTGAGATGACGAATCTGATGAGGATGAGACATGAGGAGACTCGGGGTCCTTGGGCAGTTCAGAAGTTTCCTTCTGTGATCGTGTAGGACTTTCCAGAAGCAGCTTGTCATAATCAGCATCTTTATCTTCTTCATACTTCTCAGTTTCAGTTTTCTCAAACTCATATTCGATAGAATCCTCCACAAGCTTTTATTGTTGTAAAAGAGTGGTGGCACCAGATCCCTTATCGGGTCGATTAACCGCATCAGGACCTGTTGAAGAGTTGGCAGCACCACTTGATCCTCCGGGTCCACCCATTTGATCTTTTGCAAATTCTTCAGCTTTTTGAAGGTGTCTAACGAGTTTAAACTTCTTCCTGTAGGATTGATCCAGTTGCTCTTCATCACTTTCTGAGCTTGAGCTTTGATCATAAGGCACAAGCGCTGGAGTCTTCCCTTTGCCATGTTCAGCTGGAGGACTAGGAGGTTTCGGTACTAATGGAGTGTCATCCTTTGCAGTTTCAGAGTATGTAATCTCTTCTTCTGATTCAGTACCTTCAGAGCTTTCGTCCTTAAGCTTTCTTTGCGGTTCAAGTGTGGGAATAGGTTCAACTTCCTTTACGGGAACAGTCCTTTTGCGAGGAGGATTCCTTTTGGGAAACTTCCTTTGACTTTCAGAACTTACTGCACTGCCAGCACTTCCTCTTCTGGTTCTCCGAGTAGGAGTCCCTGAAGCCTTTTCATCAAGATGGCCAACTTTTCCTTCTTTTACGGCTACCCGATACCTTTTGTACGATTCCAGCTTTTTGATTTCCTTTGTAAGAAGGTGATCGGGCAACTCAGCACCCTGTTTCTTCATAGACGATTCTTTGATTCTGACAGATAGTATGGGCTCAGTCAAGATGTCATGATTATCTGGGTCATTGAGTCTCCTGGGGATTTCAGGATGAAGTCCAAGAGCTCTCTGGATCAACAATTTGGTGTATCTGACATAGGGAATTTTGGAGCCAAGCTTCTTGTGAGACAACATCATATCTTCCCATAGCAGTGCTTCAATTATAATGTCCTTCTTGTTGATCAACGACCAGAAAATTTGCAGTTCCATGAGCTTGGGATGCTCATAGCCACTGTCACGACCAGAAACTGATTTGGTGATGATCATATAGAGTGTCCTCCATGGTTGAGGAATATTTTTCAGCTCCACGTGAGAGTGCTTAGAAATGATTCCTTTAGCTTCATCATAACCAATATCTATCAAGAATTGCAGGACCGTCTCTTCAGTAGGGGTAGCAAAGAAGTCGGTTGGAGCGATGTCTGGAATGATGAGAACAGCTCGTAAGTCATCAGGAGTGATAGTGACTTGTTTGTGATTAAGAGTCACATTCACAGCATTTTGACCAGTGATCCTCTGCATATAATCCCAGAATTGTTGAATGTAGACCTCTGGAACTGTGGCAGAGTGTGAGAGCATGTTCTGGTAGGGATGATTTCTGAGAATATCCACAGCAATGAGATAAGAAGATTCTGAGCATGTGAGTGTGTCAAAGTCAACCCTAAGGTTGTTCTTTCCAAGCTTTCTCGGATAGCCATTTGGAAAGATATCAGCAATTGTAAGAACGTCTGATGCATCCACATTAATTTGTTCAGCCATGTCGTGATCTGAAATAACATTAGCCAAAAGAACCAACATATCGAAAGACATAATGTTAGTCAACAGAAAGTTTTATTGTCTAGTTATTGAATGTACAGTGATAATGATTGTTACGAGTCCTAAGTCACTTGTTTGTCCAATAGTCTAATGACGTCGTGAAATGTTTCGTGAGTTAGTTAACTTTAAGTTTTAAAGTTTATGTTATCACTTATTGTTCACAACATATTAAACGATTAAGTTTATTAGTGACATTATTGGATTCGTGACGTTATGATTAGTTTATTTACAAGTTTGTACACGTAACAATTCATCATGAAGGTCAATCCAGGGTTAAGCGTAGTATTGGCAAAGTTAAGCGTAAACAGTATTGACATATGCGTAGACGAAAGCTTACGCGTAGGATCCTAACTTACGCGTAAGAAATGTTACGCGTAGGAAAAGGGCACCTTATGCGTAGAGCTTACGCGTAGGCGTATATATACCTTACGCGTAAGGCTTACTCGTAAGAGTAGACCTTATGCGTAGAGGTCACTGTTTACGCATATCCTTCACAGGATACGCGCAGTCCATTGTAGAACCTTACGCGTAACTGTTATGCGTAGGATTATTCTTACGCGTAACATGACTACGCGTAGGGTAATCCTTATGCGTAGAGTTGCAAATGACCTTGATTCTGAGTATTAAGCGTAGCAAAGCCTGAAATAAGTTCATCAAGTCATCAATATTAACACAAAACATCATTTTAACAACATTTTATGGCATGAACATTCATAGGAAGATTACGCGTAAAAAATCATACGCGTAGGTCAAAACCCTAAGGGTTATGAATTACGCGTATGAAATTTAACCATGGGATTTGCACAAGACTTTTTCTGGTAGTTTAAGAGTGTTGAGGGAGTCTTTATACCAAGTTATAACACCTAACTCGTTGTGAATCAAAAGTTACCCAATATTATGAACATTAAACCCTAAATACAAATTGTTCATCAATTCGTGTTTCTGGGTGGTTAATAGCAATGGAAATCATTAATTCAACAACTTAAGACTATATCCCAACAATCTTTTATACCAAAACACTCCACATTTGGAAAAACCCAAATCGACACATAAACCCTAATTTTCAAAATTCATCAATTCGTGTTTCTGGGTGGGTTTTGATGGTTAAAATGGTATCAATGATGTATTAGGAATGTTTTGACACAAACCATTTAACCACAAACACACTCACACTAATTGTGTGTTCATACGCATACGCGTAGGGCACATAATCACTCGAAAAACACTTTTTAGCCGTTGGATGTCCATGAAATTAAAAACCTTAGCTTAAAATCATGTCATAAACACAAAACAACTTACAAAGTGGTGATTAAATGCACGGATTTCTCGATTAAACCTTAGGCGTAGGATGGTTTTTAGGTTTTTAGTAATAAATGAGATGTGAAGGTTAGGTGAGGGTGTTTTATTTAAAATAACTTTAAGGTTTTGACAGTTTTGGTCCCTCCACCTTTTTCTTTTTCAAACAAAGCCTTTTAATTTCCATTTTGGTTACCAAACAAAGGTTTTAAGAAAGAAACATGACGACACTCCCCCTTGACTTGAAAAAATAATGAACGGTTATTAATTTTAGTCCGAGGAGTGTTATTCAACCAGAAAATTCATCACTATTGTCAAAAGAAACAGCCGAGATATGATAACATGCAAGTACGCAGATGTTTTGAAACGGTTGAGATAATTTTCTCCCCCTCAACACTTGATCGGAAAAATAATAAATTTTGAAAGATTAAAGTGTTGACGGAAGAAATGTACTTGCCATGTTAAAAAGGAAATAGATTAGAAGAATATTTTTGTTGTTTTATCAGATTTTATATTTTTGTATTTTGTTTTTGAAAAAATTATTTACAAAAGAGAGTTTTGGTGTTTGACAGGTTTTTAAGACTGTTTTAGGAGGTCATCCAATTCCTCTTGAGTCAAACACCTCATACCAATCCAGTGGACCAACTCATTAAACCTAGCGGGAGGCAAGGCTTTGGTGAGAAGATCTGCCAATTGGTATTCAGTACCCACAAAGTATAATTCAACGGTACCCTGTTCCACATGGTCTTTGATGAAATGATAGCGAAGATCGACGTGCTTTGATTTCGAGTGCTGAACTGAGTTGCACGAGATCGCAATGGCACTCCGATTGTCGCAGTACATCGGGATTCTGTCGAATACGTAACCATAGTCTTTGAGTTGTGTTCTCATCCAGATGACTTGAGCACAACATGCGGACATGGCTACATATTCTGCTTCGGTTGATGACAGCGATGTACAATCCTGCTTCTTTGATTGCCAAGACACCAGTTTATCACAAAGAAATTGTAGAGCTCCTGAAGTACTTTTCCTTGAGTCTAAGCATCCTGCGTGGTCAGCGTCTGAAAAAGCTATTAGTTCAAAACCAGAATCCTTCGGATACCAGATCCCCAAATGAATGGTTCCCTTGATGTATCGGAGGATTCTTTTAGCCTCGGAGAGGTGGGTTTCAGTGGGTCGCGACTGATAACGGGAGCATAGATAAACGGCAAAGACAATATCAGGTCTGCTAGCTGTTAGATACATGAGGGACCCAATAATACTTCGATATTTGGTAGGGTCAACTAATTTCCCATGTAAATCAGCATCTAGCTTCTTGGTATGAGCCATTGGTGTGGCATAAGTGTCACAGGTTGTCATTCCAAATTTGTTTAACAGTTCAAGGGCATATTTGGACTGACTCAAGAAAATACCACGGGGTGATTGATGAACTTGCAGTCCTAAAAAGAACGTGAGTTCACCCATCATGGACATTTCAAAATTTTTCTTCATTAGTTTTGCAAAAGCGATTGAAAACTTTTTATGTGTTGACCCAAAAATAATGTCATCCACTTAAATTTGAACAATTAAGATATGTGCCCCGTGATATTGTATAAAAAGAGTTGGGTCAACCGAACCTTTGGTGAAATTATTAGCAATGAGGAAAGATGATAGCTTATCGTACCATGCCCGAGGGGCTTGTTTGAGACCATAAAGAGCTTTGTTCAGTTTGTAGACATGGTTCGGGAACTCAGGATCAACAAATCCATCTGGTTGGCTGACATAAACCGTTTCTTTCAGTTGTCCATTGAGAAACGCCGTTTTGACATCCATCTGATAGACCTTCATATTCATATGAGCCACGAACACGAGAAATATCCGAACAGCCTCAAGACGAGCAACCGGAGCAAAAGATTCTTCAAAGTCTATTCCCTCTTCCTGACGATATCCATTAGCAACTAGACGTGACTTGTTTCGGATGACGTTCCCTTCAGCATCCAATTTGTTTTTCCAAATCCATTTTAGACCAATGACGTAGACCCCTGTTGGTCTTTCAACCAGTTCCCATACTTCAAGACGTTTGAATTGGTTGAGTTCTTCCTGCATGGATTCAATCCAGTTGTCTTTTGTCATTGCGTCTTTAATGTTTTTAGGCTCAGATTGGCAGACAGTGAGTGCATAAATGCAATGTTCACCATCTGTGTGAAGACGTTGTCTCGTAACGACTGGTTGATTCGGGTTGCCAATAATGTTAGCCAGAGGATGGTCTTTTGTCCATCGGTGTGTAGAGGGTTGATGTTGGTATACATTGTGCAGATTCTGAGGATTCAAATGGTTTGTTGAAGATTCCGCGACATCTGGTGTAGCAGTCTCATTAGCAAACGGGTTGAAGAACGCATTTGGATCAAAATCTGCAGGTGGGGGTACTTCATTCAGAATATCATCAGCTGGTTCATCATTGTTGGAAGCGGTGTGTTCAACTGTTGTGTTGGAGTCAACTGGTGTCGGTGCATCTTCAACAGTAGTTGTTGTAGCAGGTGTATCAGGTATAGGAATATTATCAGGTTGTGCAGCGGAAACAGCGGATACACCTGGAGCACGTTCATCAATATCGTCACAGAACAGAGGAGAAAATAACCTTTCCATTTGTTGACGAGTTAGCTGGGGGCTTTGTTCAGCTGATGATGGGGGTAGAGGGAAGTTTAAACGGTTGTGACCGGGTTCTAAGCTGTTATACTCAGAAGCCATCTCCGTGAGTTCATCAAAATGAGCATGAATCGTTTCCATTACCTCCTTAGTTCGACGATTCCAGATTCGGAAACCTTTAGAATTGTCACAGTATCCAATAAAGACTCCAATATCAGCTTTGGCTTTGAGCTTTCCAAAATCATCACGATCATTATCCGGATAGCAAAGGGATCCAAATACATGAAAGTGTTTGAGGTTCGGTTTATAGTTGTGGACAAGCTCGAAAGGTGTTTTGTTGTGGCGTTTTGTGATCATAGAACGGTTTTGAGTATAGCATGCAGTAGATACAGCTTCTGCCCATAAGTAATCTGGAAGTTTAGCATTGATTAACATTGTTCTTGCAGCTTCCACTAACGTTCGGTTTCGTCTTTCAACAACTCCGTTTTGTTCAAGTGTACGTGCAATAGATGTTTGATGCTGAATTCCCACTTTCTCATAGAATTCACGAAGGGTTTTTGTTAACAAATTCAGTTCCTTTGTCTGTTCTGATTATCCTAACGGTGTTGCGGAGCTGAACCTATATTTTTGTGAGAAAGGTGATGATCATTTGTGGAGCTTGGTCTTTGCTTCGAAGAAAGTAGACCCAAGTCCATCGTGAGTAGTCATCAACAATTACTAAGATGTAGCGTTTGCCATTGATCGTTTGCACGCGCATTGGGCCACACAAATCCATGTGAAGAAGGTGAAGCACATGCTGAGAGCTGTGTTCCACCTTTGAAGGAAAATGAGCACGAGTGCTTTTCCCTTGTTCACAGGCTGAGCAAAGGTGATCTTTTGAATACCGGAATCGTGGGAGTCCTTCAACTAGTTTGTGTCGAGCAAGGTTGGTGATGGTTTGAAAGTTTAGATGTGAGAGACGACGGTGCCATAGCCAGGATTTTGTAGATGTTGCCTTTGAAAGTAAGCAGATGGGAGAGGAAGCAACCATGTATTGCATAGAGATAGTGTAGAGACTAGAGTTACGCGAGCCAGACATAAGGTCATTTCCTTGTAGATCACGAATGAAACAAGTTTTCTCCCTGAAAGCAACCTCCAAATCTCCATCACAAAATTGACCTACTGAAAACAGATTGTGACCGAGGCCTTCCACATAGTAAACCCTGCTGATTTCGATGTTCCCATTGACATAATCTCCGTAGCCCATGATAGCTGCGAAGTGATCGTTCCCGAACCTGACAGTGCCAATGAACTTTGCAATAAAGTTTGATAACAGTTTAAGATTGCCTGTCATGTTTCGGGAACATCCGCTATCAACAATCCAGAGAATGATCTGTATCACCTGCATTACACACAGACGACACAGATGGAATAGAAGTAGATGTGGAACCCGAAATGTTAGAGGGTTCCAAAGCAGGTTTATTAGACATACACACATTATTAATTTTAGGCATCCATTTAAATCCTAGTGTGTTATATATCCATTTCTGCCATCTATAACTACTCTTTGCTTTAGTCTTAGTGAATGCACTAGGTGGTACTACATTCTTAGGAGGTGAAACGGGAGCTACTGTGACAGCAATGTTTGCCTTAGAATCTAAAGAAGGCGGTCTACCAAGCACAGACTTAGAATGATTAGTGGGCCTAGAGGTATTCCGATTCTTTGGATTCCATAAATGAGAGATTATAGCTTTAGCAACACATTTGTCATGACAATCAGAATTCATACTCTTCCGACAAATAACACAAGGTGCATCAGACTGAATATCAAAAGTACTTAACGGTTTAGCATTCGTTACATCACTATTTCTATTACATTTTCCAGACGCAACATCTATAGTGGAAGCAACATGAGTCTTATTCAGAGTCCTAGGGTGTTCTTCTACTTTAGCATTCCTTATTGATCTTTTCTTAGGGCGCAACTTCCTATTCTTCGATTGAGTGCTCCTAGGCTGTGAAGTGCGGACGTTTGGAAAAGACGCAACTATTCCTGTTTCAGTAGAGGGAAACACGTTAGCAACTTGTGATTTGGCAGTAGGGATTCTAGGTTCACGATTACTGAGTGTGACTGGTGCTATTCTCTTAATCACGGTAGGCGGAAGTTGTTCATACTTTCCTAACATTTCCCTTAACTTAGAGATAGTGTGAATCAAATCTTGATTTTCAGAACGAATATTACCAGCAAAATTCATGACTTCTCTAGTGTGAGCAAGATAGTGATCAAGTTCGTTAGATGCTTCATGACGAGTCTTATTGAGTAAATCAAATATGACACCATATTCCTGTTTAACTTTTACAAGTTCTTGTTCATATTTAGAAATTTGACTTTTCAAAGACACGTTTTGATCATCCAGTTGCTCAATTTTAGGATCAGAAGATTTTGCACTCAACTGAGCGATTTTCTTTTGAAAACTAAGTTGATGATTGTGAATATCTTTTTCACACCAATGAAGACGACGTTTTGCATTGTAAATTTCGTTGAGTAATCGTTTATTTTCAGCTTTTAAAGACTCGATCTGAAGCACATTATCGGTGTTCTCAACAATTACAACATTTTCAACAATATCAGCAGAGATATAATTAGATGCATATGGCAAAGAATGAAACAACACAGCATTATGGACATCAGCACAGATAAGGTCTTCCAAGAGTCGATCAACATCTTTTCTCAAAAGTTTCTTTTTACGTTTAGTATTGGAAATAGATGTTTCTGTTTTCTCGAAAACGACCTTCATAGTTCCAAGTTCCTTATGAAAATCCCGTTCCCAGGCTAATGCACAACTTTTCAAGTTTTTAACATTAGGTAAAAGATTTTTCTGAAAAATGTCTCTTTGTTCTCGCGCCAGAGGCGATTGAAAGTGTTCAATTTTGATTTCAGAACGATATTCTATCTCATGTTGTAAAATTTTGAGGTCAGCCATGAAAATGTCAAAATATCTAAGAATATTTCGATTTTCAGGTTTTGAGTTTACTTCACTAATTGAAGGTAAAGGACCATAAGTTTGTGCATAATCTGTTTTGGGATTAACATTAAAAGACTCAGGTGTTTTGATGATGACCCTTGGTGTGTTAGAAGAATCTGTTGGTGTGACGAAAGTGACCGCGTTTTTATAATTAAAAGGTTTGTTGTAAACAACATTTTTTAATTTTGATCGACTCTCGTCTTCTGCATCTAATTCCTCTTGACGATGATATTCAACAACACTCATAACAGTATTATCAATTTTGTATTATGCACTGGAAACTTCAGGAGTAGGTTTGAATGTTTTTAGTGAAAGCTTTGGTTTGTAATCAGCTAGATTTTTTCCATATCCTTTTGGATTGGGTTTTAAGGTAAACTTTTCAATAGCTGTTACTGATTCACCATGTTTGTAAACAACAGTTTTAAACTCTTTAAGTTTGTTTTGCAAGCCGATAATTTCTTCAAGAAGGTCATCGACCCGATTCGTTGAATGCTTTTTGTATGCGGAGAACTGTTTTTGACAAGTTAACAACTCAGCCTTAGCTTGTTGATTTTCCAAGGTGAGAGCGTTAATTTACTTTTTATGTTCATGTTTCAGTTGTTCTAATTCAGACAACAAAGCATTCTTCGAGGCGGCTAGATCACGCATCTGTTTCTCTAAATATTTTTTGTTTTGATGAGATTTTGCAAAAGCGGCTTCAAAACCTTTTTCACGGTTTTCTTGAGTTTTGAAAAAATTGAGTTGCATTTGTAAGCATTCAAAATCCTTGGTTAGCAGTGCATTTTTACTTTTTAAGATCTGATTTAATGCAACACATTCAACAATTTGGGATTGTTGGTCTTTAAGTAACAGAACAAGATCTGGATGAGGCAAAGGTTCAGCGTGTTCAACGTGATTCATAACATGATCATTATTTAGATCCTCAAGTATAACCACGGAGTCAATTTGATTATCAAGGGAAACCATAAGGTCATCTGGATCGTCAAATGTAACTACGGGGTTTATTTGAAAATCGTCAGAATGAGATGTAGATGACTCATTTTGAACATTCTGAGTTGTGCCGGATTCAGATATTGACGGAGATATTAGTTCAGATATGATGATGGTTTGTTCGGGTACCTGAGACAAGCCATTAGTGTCATACACTGGGCCTGTTTCACTCATGTGTAACTCTTGCATATTAGCCATCAACATAACAGCTACATTGGCCTGCAAGTCCTCCATATCATCATCTGAGTCTGCATCTGCCATAAAGCTCTGTTCTTTGTCTGTGAGAGATCCACCAGCTTCATCCTTAAGAGCCAAAAGTAAAGCCTCTTTGAAATAAGCACTGCCCCTAGTCCTCGGCTTTGGGCATGCATTAGCCAGGTGTCCCTTCTCATTGCAGTTGTAGCATCTAAGACCATTTAACCGATTCTGAGCATTTCCCTGGTCCACCACTTGAGCTCTGTTGTTATTCCGACCCACAGCATTAAACCCTTGACCACCGCCCATCTGACGACCATAATCACGATTCTGAACTTCAACACGTCCATTGTTCACAACAGCTTGAGTCCGTGTGTTAGATGAGGAACGAATACGATTGTTGGATTTGTTGGTGTAACGGCCAAAACCATTAGCAATCATCACAAATCCTTGTTGCAATGCTTCGAACGGATCGATTTCCTCAGTCGCTTCACTGACATATGCTTGAGCATTGTTGTTGTTGTATGGAACCAATTGATTTTGTTGAGGTTGTTGCTGTGAAGGTGTGTTTGAAGCAGTTGGTTGAGTTGCTGGTTGAGAGGGATAATTCTGTTGAGCATACAAGGCAAGTTGTTGATTTTCCGGATGTGACTGTTTAGCAATTTGAGCACGGAGAATCCTTTCCCGATCAACTTCCTTTTCATGAGGCTTCAAGTAATCGTACAACAATCCATAAGTAGAATGATGCATATTCTTCGCTTGACGGAGAAAAATGACATACTTCTCCCATTCTGGACCAAGACTACTCAGGAACTTAGTATTCACTGCAATTATTGGCATGATGATGTTGTGTTTATCCAAATCATTGATGATGTCTGAAAATCGATGATGATAGGACTCTAGTGTCTCTCCAGGTTCAATCATGAAGTGTTCATAAGCCAAGTAAATTTTGGATTCCAAATCCTCCTGATTGAGTACAGATCCTTCCATAAGAAGACGAATATGATCCCACATTTTTTGTGCAGTCTTTTGAGCATCAACACTACGAAGAATTGGGTTTGGTAATCCTAAGAGGATGTATTCCATTGCAAGTTCATCAGCTTCATAGTGTAGAAGTTCTGTAGCATTTAGATCTACAACAGTAGCAATGTTGGTTTGTTCATCTCTTGGTGGAACAGCAGTTGGATCTCCGGGTACAATGACAGTAGGCATCTCAAATGGACCTTCCAAGATAACCTTCTTTAAGAACTTTCCATGTGGCTTCTTCAGATCACAAAACCTAAAGAACCTTATCACCCATTGATCGTAGTTTCCTGGAGTGAGCATTGGAGGTCTATCAAGTGATCCAGCTTCATGAATTAATTGTTGGCTGCTTAAAGCTTCACACATCTTTGCAAACCAAGTGGGTTCCTTCATAGTGTTCCTTGATGGATGTTGATTGAAATCATTTGTGTAGGGTTGAACTTGAAGGCTTGGTGGTGTTTGAACCATTTGTGGTGGTGGAATTGCACCAATTTGTGGATTATGTTGTTGATTAAATTGTTGTTGATAAATACAAGTGTGAGGGAAATAGTTAGAGTATGGTGGTTGAGACATGTAGATGAACTTGTGTAGTAAAAATGGATCTTTGTAGTCGAATGAACCTTTGTTGATGAAGTGTCCTTAGGCGTAGAAAAGACAAGAACCAAGTAGCACTTATGCGTAAAAACACCAAAGTTACGCGTAACAATTAGGAGTTACGCGTAGGATTTAGCTTACGCGTAAGCAGGGAAAAGACTCTAAAGTTATGCGTAGACACAAGTTAGGCGTAGAAACTTAGGCGTAGGATTTCCTTATGCGTAGAACTAGGTTTACGCGTAAAGTGAATCTTATGCGTAGGATATCTACGCGTAAGCTTATGCTTATGCGTAATTTTAGGGTTTTTTCCCAAATGATCTTTTACACTATCACAGTGCAAAGGATATCCAAAGTCGATGTATTTTCAGACTTATCCAAGTAAGAAAACACGGAATAAACCAGGAAAATGAAGATCAAACCAAGGAAGCACTTACGCGTAGTTTTAGGGTTTTACTACGCGTAGGAATGCTCAAAATTTCGATTCTGTCCAAAAGTGTTTCTAAACCAGTTTTTGTGTGATAAAATAGCTTCAATAACACCAAAATACACAAAAGTGTGAAACTTGATGAACCAAAGCCTCTAAAACAGTTAAGCGTAGAATGAAACCCTCGTTAAAAACCAAGCTTAAAAACGTATATCCACGCGTAAAGGTTGAAACTTTTTGCCAAAAACAAGTATTTTAACACCTTAAAACACTGAAAGTACAAGAATCTTGGATTAGAAAGTGTAAAAAACAAGTTTTTAAGCGAACCAAAGTATCAAGGTGCGTTTTAGGCGTAGGACCGAAACCCACTTCAAAAACAAACACGATTCACCCAACTAGTAGGCGATTGATACCACTGATAGGTCACTAGTTTCACAAACACAAGTAATATAGAAAGAGATAAGGCGATTGAACAAGATTCAAGCACACACACACGAAATACAAGACCGGTTATGCGTAGATGTATGTGAAAGAAAAGAACTTGAACAACCAACCCTCAAATGAGGGTTTACAAGAGTATTTATAGGAGGAAAGCTAGGGCAACACTCCTAGTTTCCATCCTTTCTTAAATGGGCTTGGGCCTAAGCTCATGGGCCTTCTACATAAGCTTAAGGCTAATAACAAACATAAAGGCCATAATAAAGCTAACTATTACATATTAATTACTAACACTTGATTATGGTTTAGGAGTGATTCCAACATAATTATTTCTTCCACATCGGTTGAGTAATTCCCCCACACCTTTGCGTTGTACTCATCTTTTGTACACGATACCACTAGTTAACCCCTCAGAGCCTATCCTTTTTGCGGTTCTCGTGATGTTTCGGTTTTTCCGGAATATCAATGAAGAGCATTGTTTACACCCCACCCCCAAATGTACACCCAAATCGCCTTAGCCTACCTTGTATGCACTCACTTTTAGTGAATTATTGTTATCACACTAAACCCTTTATTCAATTATCTAGTTGCTTGCATAAGTTGCTAAGTCGAGTCATATCCTTTGTACATAGTTTTGGGACGATTGGGACTCATAGGAAAAGTTAAAGTTTGTGAAATGACGGGAAGGGAACGTTAAATTCAAATTCCCTTTATTTGCATAATAATGTACTCCAAGTGTTTTGATCTTTTCAATTTTGGGTCATATTAGTGTTAGAGTAATAAAAAACTCAAGTGTAGGGATGTGCCTATAAATCCTTATTATTTTGATGTTATCGTAGAGGATGGTAGAGTAAAGTGTATGAAAAAAAAATCGAAAAAAAAATAATAAAAGAGAAAAAGAAAAAAAAAATATAGTGTAAAAATTAAAAAAAAATACGAGCTACCATCCTACATCTATCTTTAAATTTATGTTTGTTTGTTTCAGTTATCTAGAGTCTAGAGTGTCAAGTCTTGGCTTAGCAACGTCATTCTTCGCATGCTTGTAATATAAAGATTTTTGACTTGCCACCACTAAATCGCCTATCCCACCAAACCCTTTGTTTCCCTACCGTAAGCCTAACATTACAACCCTTTAAAAGACTTCTTTGATAGTCTTTCCTAGGTGCTTACGCCAAAGCGATGGAGGTTTGATCTAGTCTCAAGCCTATGGTAATCTATGTACTAGGACCGGTTAATGAGTGTTTATCTTCCATTTCCAACTTGTTATATTTCATATACACCCGAGAGATGTGAGTATCCAAACACCCCATGTGAGGTGCTAGTATGTAATTTCCGTGCTTGTTATGAATTTTGCGGGGCTTATATGTGTTGTGGATTGTTCTAAACCAATGCTTCATGATCCCTAACTTATAAATTAATCAACTGCAGATCGTTCAAATCGTTCTGTGGTACCTGGACTCAGGCTGTTGATAAGGTTTTAAAATGTACCCTTTTGAGGGGTCGTTTAAGCCCTTATTTGATCACTTTTGTATTCGTTATTACTTAATATCGTTCCTTTTCACTTTTTAGGTATCTTGAAGGCAAAATGCTGGAATGACACTTATTTGGACGAAAAGGCGCGAATACACGAAGAAAATGGCCAAAGTCAAGAATCGAGACACTCAGGCTGCTGAAACTGGAAGGGACGGCGTCACTGCTTAACTGCGACGCTGTCGCAAGATATCTTGAGACGACTCAATAGCCAAATTGCTTATTTACAAGTGACGGCATCAGGTTTTAAAAGAGTAGGGCGTCACAACTCAAACGCCCTAGATTTGATCCAGACGGCGTCAGAAGATGAAGCCGACGGCGTCACAACCATAAGGTGACGCCGTCAGAAGCTGCAACATGCCCGCGAAGTAGTTGATACTGTTTTGGCCATAACTTTTGCATACGAACTCGGATTTAAGTGATTCAAAAGCCCACGCGAGCGGAACGAGAAAATCTACAGTTTGGTGAAAAAATGGTCGTAACGCCGTCACTCTTTAGGTCTGACGCCGTCACTCTTTGCAGACAGAAAATCTGCCTATAAATAGAACATTATAACTTCACTTTTTTTAGACTCTAAACCCTAACTCTGATTCCAGGGATTAGATAGGTGTTTTTCCAGCAACTTTGAAGGTTTCAATCACTCCAAAAACATCTTGTAATGGTTTGTTGATTATATCTTAATCCATATATTCAATTTATCATTATGTATATCCTATGTTTGATTGATTGTGTGTATGCTTGCATTTTTACCATGTCCGGCTAAATTACTTGTGTGTTTGCTTAGATATATGAAACCTAGTTGTTAATTATTGTTAGGTTGTCTCTTATCTTAATTGTAATTGGCTTAGGAGTGCGACTAGGCTATCGTTGAGTTTAATACTTGATAAATCTTTGATAGTTTATGAATGACTTAGTGGATTTCGTTTACTAAACCCAAAGATAACCTCAAAGTTAGTTTATGAATGACTTCGTGGATTTCGTTTACTACACTTAAAGGTGACTTCAAAGAGTTAGGGAATGCACACCTTACGACCTTAGAAAATATAACGCGTTAAGAATAAGGACGTGACAATTCAACCATCAATAGGAGATAACTAGGGAGTAGTAGCATCTAGGTAAACACATTTTTAACTATCATACGAGCACAAAACAATAGACATAGACTATCCTCACCTCACCTTAGTTAATTAGATAATTAGATAAGTAGAGTAATCGGTAGAAATACCAACCCCCAAATCCAAACCCTGAGATTCGTACCTTTCCATTTCCTAAAAACATAAAAAGATAAAAAATAATCTTCCTCAACCCCAACCTTAGCGTAGTAACTTCTCACTAGCATTCCTATTCCCTTAGAGAACGATATCATTTCCCGTGGCTTACCCTAATACTACACTACAACGATTAGGTTCACTGCCTAGGGTGTTGAAAAACTTGCTCGACGAAAAGGAAGTTCCTTTGACCCCGAACGCGCTGCATAAGCGTATCAGCTGTTCCAAGCATATGACTGGAGATCGCTCGTGGCTCATGAACTTCGTGAGTAAATTCATCAGGACTGTTAGATTCGGGAACGACCATTTTGGTGCAATTATGGGTTATGGAGACTATGTTGTTGGTGATAGTGTAATCTCCAGGGTATATTATGTTGAAGGTCTTGGTCATAACTTGTTTTCTGTTGGTCAATTCTGTGATTCTGATCTAGAGGTGGCTTTTAGCAAACATACCTGTTTCGTTAAAGAACTTGATGGTGTGAAACTGTTAAGAGGAACACGTGGCTCAAACCTATACACCATCTCTATTGAAGACATGATGAAGTCTTCTCCAATCTGCTTGTTGTCAAAGGCTTCGAAAACAAAATCATGGTTATGGCATCGTCGTCTCAATCACTTGAACTTCGGCACCATTAATAATCTTTCCAGACAGGATCTTGTAAGAGGCCTGCCCAGATTAAAGTATGAAAAAGATCATCTTTGTTCAGCATGCCAATTGGGAAAAAGCAAGAAATATGCCCACAAACCTAAACCCACAAACTCAGTAATGGAAGTTCTGCATACCCTTCATATGGATTTGTGCGGACTAATGAGAGTGCAAACGATAAATGGGAAGAAATTTATTTTAGTCGTTGTTGATGACTACTCTCGATTTACTTGGGTTAAGTTTCTGAGGACAAAGGATGAAACTCCAGACGCCATCATCAAACTTATCAAACAACTGCAGGTTTGTTAGGAATTGGAAATTCCATGTTAAAGTGTCGGTCACCCCAATTATGGTCTAGCATATGTTAGCTCGTAGACGTGTAGTTATTTACGTTATTTAGTAGTTTATTAGTTAGTTTGTAGCGTAGAATAGTTTAGTGTAACACCGTGAAGGAAGGACGGGTCTTTACCCACTGTATGCCTGATCCACAGTCCGACAGGAGGACGTAGTGTTTGTAACTATAAATACCCCTTCCATGGATGGAAGGGGTGGTGCTTCTCATAATCTAACCTTTACATTTTGTTAAGCAAGTCTCTACCAAGAACACCCTCTCACTCTTTCTCTCTCTAAAACATGGCATACTTGTATAATCACCATCCAAGGCCACCCGAATCGTCAAACAAAATAATATTTATGATCCTACAAATGGTACCAGAGCCATGGTTATTGTGTTGTGTTGATTTGTTGTGATTTTTTTTTGTACCTTGTTAAATCTGTTTTGGCACTTTTCTTGGTCAGAAATTAGTGTTCTTCCCATATTCATATGATAAACAGTTTTTTAACATTGTTTTACGTATTCCTTTGATTTGGTCAAAAAGTCCTCGTCCCAACAAATGTTACATTTTTTGGTTTGTGTCATTTAGTCCAAACAACATGTTTTTATCATCCTTAAGACTGTTTTGTTACCATTTCTGTGAAAATCTTGTGGTCAAACTTTGGTCAAACTGGATAAAAGAAGCAGTTTTTTGTCATGTTTTTCTAGGTTTTTGAAGCTGAACGGAAATAATGGTCAGAAAAGTACGCCGGTAAAAGTCAAATAATCTTGCTAGCGACTTGTCTTTACAAGTTAGCAATTTGTCATCTTTATTGAGAGATGATGTTTTACAGCGGTTTGTAATGAAAAAGTGTAGCGAGTTGTGTGACTAACTTAGCGACTTGATGAACCCAAAGCGAGTTTCTGTTGAGCGACTTGTCTACTCGTCCAGATTCAATGTATCTGAAGTGTAGCGAGTTGTGTGACTAAAAAGATGTAGCGACTTGACAATACCGTTTAGCGACTTGTTGAATCAAACAATACCAAGACTCACAACTCAATACTTCAGTAATCTTACATCAACAAATCCTTATCCAACTCCATTTCTACTAACTCGACTCTAAACAAAAGGTTAAATAAAATGTAAATGATTCAGATCTTAGTTTCTCATGTGTTCTTCAAACTCATTCCCGACCATTAAAGATCATTCACATGAGTTAATACATCATTGATCCATTAATGTGTGGAAGCATACACTTCATTAATTTTCGAAAACTATTCAATTAGATTTATAACAATAGTGTTATAATCTATTGATGTTTCGTTTTAATTAACTCACAAGATACGATATATATAATTTTAAACCTACCTTAGAATCGTATGTGGGAACGTGATGCCCAATCCTAACCTCAAGCCATCCCTGTGGCGAGGTAATCACTATGAATGATATTCCGTGTGGACTGATTTGATAGATTTGATTGTAAGGGAATGATAATCGCTTGATTTTATTCTTGGGTTTAACATGTCATGAGTAATATTAGGAGGAGAGAGGCGATTATTGTGAGAGGATTTGTAAGATGAGTAACTGATGGAGGCGTATTGTAGAATTTTTAGAGTTAGGTTAGTTGTGTGATATTATGGTATGATAAGGTTAAGCAAAGTATTTTATACCCTATATTTTTCGGTGAGTTATGTGATGTATTTCTCATCAATGGGCCTTCAAACTGGTTATAACACTTGGGCCTTCAAACCACTTATATCACTTTACATTAGGGGGTTGGATTTGGATTGGTTGTGTGCAGTTTGGATCGTGGGCCCATGAACGTCATTTCAGATGAAGAGTGGAACGAGTTTCCTTATCAGTTGGGCCTTACCCTTTTGGAAACATATATTGGAGATGGGCATGAGTTCTAATTCGTATACAAGGTCAATCAAACAATGGGTCATCCGGAATTTGGTCTATGAGATAGATGTGAGTTGGACTTTATGTCGAGCTTTTTGATAGTGGGCTTGGTTACGGTGTGCGGTTTGCGCGTTGGATCAGTTAATATCCTTTTATTAATGATTTGGGCTTTGAAGTCGTAATCTCACTCATTGGCATGAACGGATTTATTGCTATAAATGATTTTGTACATGGACCGAGTTTGAAGAATCATGGGGTTTTTGGTATGAATTCTTTAGTAATATGAAATTTGATATTATTAGATTCTGAGACTTGGATAACATGAGAATTTTTGATAAGATTTGATGAAGAGATTTTACGATGTTCTTTAATGATGTGATTTGGTATGATGATGAGGTTCGTTGTGTTATACGGTCTGATACTTTGGTTTATACATATTCACGACAATTATTATGTCACGGCTCGAATTGATGGTTGAACAATGTTGACTATGGGACTGTTTGGACGGTATTTCTTATTTGGATTTGAAGTGAGGTTTTCCGGGCGTGTTTACTTATTTCGTCTTCTTTCTACCATTCCGCGAAGATGACTTGTTTGGGCGTTTATTGAGTGTGATAAAGATTTGGCTATTTAGTTACGGTTGTGATTCTTTCTCACTTAACCCACAACGTAACTGTCACTTCGGTGTCTCACGCACTTGAGGATACGTCAAGAGGTTTTGTACATTGGGTACACCGTTTCTTCTTCACAAGGATTAGTACAAGTTTAAGTAACAAATCTGGGGAATTTCACTTCATGATCAAGTTTGGAATATCGAGTTTACTTCACCATGTTGTCACTGCAATAGCCGACAGAATGCGTGAATGATGTGTTTACCAAAGTGTTTACTGGATGGGTGATGATTTTGTTGATGTTGGATAATGAACCGCTGATAAACCGCTGCATGTTCCCCTAAAACAGATATTCACTGAAACCAAAGTTGCCATAACACATTCAATTACACGTTGTTTACGGTTTTGTCTTGATTTTGTAAAATCATAGACTTGTAAAATCCCGTGACAATGGAAACATCCTGGTAATTGTAAAGTGCATTTCCGGATCTATCTTACGGTTTATTCTTGGTTTTGTAAAATCCCGCGAAAGAAACTATTTCTCGGTTTAAACCATAGAGTTGTAAAATCCCGTAATGATGGAACCATCCTGGAGAAAGGAAAGTATATTTCGAGGTCTTATCTGATGCTGGTGCTACGGTTTCTGTTTCGAAGAAGGGATAAAAGGGTGTACT
Organism: Chrysanthemum seticuspe; assembly: GCA_019973895.1. Lineage (NCBI taxonomy): Eukaryota > Viridiplantae > Streptophyta > Magnoliopsida > Asterales > Asteraceae > Chrysanthemum > Chrysanthemum seticuspe. The sequence goes on along the minus strand of BPTQ01000009.1, from coordinate 92,124,483 downwards.
TCATAAATTGGATGTGTGTTTGGATATTCATCATTGCAGTTTGGTTATTACATGATTTTACGGGGTTATGTGCTTTTAACCATGGTCGGAATGAAAACCATTATCATAGTTCATTTAAAACGACAAAGGATGCTAGAGTTGAGCTTTTAACCAGAAGATGTGTGATAAGGTTTTAAAATGTACCTTTTTGAGGGGTCGTTTAAGCCCTTATTTGATCACTTTTGTATCCGTTATTGCTTAATATCGTTCCTTTTCACTTTTTAGGTCTCTTGAAGGCAAACTGCTGTAATGGCACTTATTTGGACGAAAAGGCGCGGATATATGAAGAAAATGTCCAAAGTCAAGAATCGAGACACTCAAGCTGCTAAATTACAAGGGGACGGCGTCACTGCTTAATCTGCGACGCCGTCGGAGAAATTTGTGACGACACAGAAGAGAAATTGCTAGTTTTTGGAGGACGGCGTCGGGCTTTAAAAGAGTAGGCCGTCGCAACTCAGACGGCCTAGATTAAATCCAGACGGCGTCAGAAGCTAAAGAGGACGGCGTCACAAGCATAAGGTGACGCCATCGCAAGATTAACTTGGCCAAGACGAAACCCTAATGACGGCGACACGACGGCGTCACAAATCATAAGGTGACGCCGTCGCACATGTAATCTTATATATAGAATCCGAATTTTTTCAGTTTTAGAGAGTAGTCTTTTGGGTAAACTTTTGGAGTAAAACCTAAACCGAACCAAGGTCGTACACCAAGATAAGTTGTTTACTTCATTAATTTAATTATGTCTTCAATTATTTGTGTGTATGCTTGCATGTTCTCCATGTCCGGCTAATTTACTTGTGTGTTTGCTTAGGGAATATGAAACTTAATTATTGAATATTGATTGGTTGTTTCTTATCTTAGTTGATTAATGATCTAGTAATGCGATAGGTCATTCGTTGTGTACTTAATGCTTGATTAATCTTTGTGAACCTTAGGTTATAGCACTTTGAGTTGTTGTAAGCTAAACTATCCAAAGAGGCCTTAGAGTTAGAGTTTATCATCCCTAGTGGGTTTTGTAGACGAGACTCTTTGGTAACTTCAAAGAGTAGGGAGAAACTCATACCCTACAACTTTAGAAACACAACGCAACTAGGAATAAGGACGTGACAATTCAACCACCAATAGAAGATAATTAAGGAGTAGTAAAACCTAAGTAAACACATCTTTAAACTATCATACGAGCACACAATAATTAGACATAGACTACCACCACCTTAGTTTAGATAATTAGATAATAGTAGAGTAATCGGTAGAAATACCAACCCCCCCAAATCCAAACCCCGAGATTCGTGCTTTTCCTTTTCTAAAAAAACATAAAAAAGATAAAAAATAATCTTCCTCAACCCCAACCTTAGCGTAGTAACTTCTCACTAGCATTCCTATTCCCCTAGAGAACGATATCAATTCCCGTGGCTTACCCTAATACTACACTACAACGATTAGGTTCACTGCCTAGGGTGTTGAAAAACTTGCTCGACGAAAAGGAAGTTCCTTTGACCCCGAACGCGCTGTGTAAGCGTATCAATGTGACAACGGGGTTAATTCACTATTACTTATTTGAGGTTGAAGTAAAATATCACGGGCAAGTGTACTTAGTATCTGAAGGTATCGGGGATGGTTGGATGAAGATTCTTCAAGATCCTTGTTCGAGCTTATTATAAAAAACGAAGACTTGGAAATCTAGTTATTGTTGGGTGACTTTTACCTTTTCTTTTACCACTTGGGGGAATTGGGCTCTTATCACCACAAAATAACTATCACTTTAAGGAGTTACGTTGTAGTGCTCAGTGTCACATTCAATTGTGGATTTTCAAGACGTAATGTACGTCTAATACCTGATGGTTGGTTGGTTGAAGAGTATAGAGTACCTAGAGATTCAATGGAGGATGAAGTCTCGGCACCGCTCTTTGTTACATATGTGCAAGTTTAAGTCACGAGTTCAGGTTAGTTTACTTCAGGGTCAAATTCATCATATTGGGTTTTCTTCATCAGTTATCACGACAATGAGCCTACTGAATGATAATGGGGATGATTACATGTTTTGCCAAGAGATGATGTAAAGAGAGAGATTATGACGTTTGAACACATCAGTTCAAGCCTCGTACTCTAAAGAAAAGAAAAGTGTACGATTCAGTGCGCTTTATCTTCTGAAGAAGAGAAATCTTCTTATGACATTTGAACACATCAGTTCAAGCCTCGTACTCTAAAGAAAAGAAATGTGTACGCTTCAGTGCGCATTATCTTCTGAAGAAGAGAAATCTTCTTATTATGACCATTCTCTTCAACATGCTTCATGCTTTTTCCATGCGCTTCAGTCATCAAGTGTACCGGACTACTGTTGATTGTTCTCTTTTTCCACTTGCTCAATTATTATGACGATGGCGACATCATATGCAACCTTTGGGGAGAGAAGTGTGAAAAGAATACATTTGGATGATTTTCACTTATTCAATCAAGTATGGCAGCTCCGTATGCAATTCTTGAGGGGGAGAAGAAGTGTGAATTTACTGCATGGTTGATTGATATCTGAGAATAAATGGTCAAACGGTTCCAAACTCATGTAAGAACCGAGCTTCGTCTTATCGGGTCATCTTCACATGAAGTTTTCTTCTAAGAGCCGTTGGTTGACATCTTCACACGGGCAGATATGATTAATGACAAAGTGCTTCCAGTTGCGGGGCTAATTTCCTTGATGAACATCTTTCTGTTCTTGTTTGATTGGGAGGGATTTGAGTTAAGGGGATTTGCTAAATACAAGTTAACGGGAATGCATTTGGTGAGTTGAAGATGTTGACTTTCTATTCCCCAAATGGACAATCTAGAAGAAGGTCGAGTCTACAGTCGGTTCTACATTTTCTGCTGTATGTTAGAAGACTAAAAGGCGAGTTGCATTTGATTATCAAAATACTTCTTCTTATTTCGGGCATTTATTAAAAGATTGTCGGTTTAGGGGAGAGCACTAATTGGGGGAGAGTGAAATGTCAGATTTAATCCCCAATTAGACTTGCTCATATTCTTCAGCAAGTTGATTCTCACAAAGATTAAAAGTGGTCTTCTCAAAAAGATTTCAAGTATTTGGGCTGATAAGATGTTGTTGATTCTGAGGTATCAAAACCAGCAAGGGGGAAGGAGACACGCATCTAAACGCGAGTAAACATTGATGAACTTAATACTTCTAAGTGATTGAAGATATCCCGGGAAGACTAATGTCATTACCGCAGAGAAACTCAAGGTTTGAATCATGGCGTTTAGTGTTCTTATTCCAACTATGTAGGGGAAGAGATGGAAGAGTTAGTTTCTGGTGACAAAAGAGGTACACAAGTGTGTGATGATTTCGATGTTATCGCAATCATCAGGGGAGAGAGAATTGTGTACATTGGGGGCGCTCAGCTGTTTCACTTGAGTGCTTAATCAGTGATTCAGAGATATAATCACTTATTCCGGAGTTGACATCCGCAGAGATATCATCCGCAGAGATAATCAGTGATTCGGCCTGCTTCTTCAATGTTATCGGTTATTCTCTCTTTGGGCATTCGGGTACTTTGGGTTCTTGAGCTTCATACACTTTCTTCAGAGGGAGAGAAAAGTATACATCGGGTCACTCTTTGGCTATTGGACTTAATCTGCTACTTCGATGGTATAAGTTTCTCTGTCTTCGGGTATATGTGTATTCGGGTTCGTGAGCTCTAGTCTAAGAGACTGACTGCATCAATTCATCTACTTGGGGGAAGTGGTCTCTTGACACCTTTTGAGGATGCATCACTTCAGACTTCAGTGGTAATGAAAAATGGGAAGAAATTTAAAGAGTGGGATGATACGTTGTTGTTCTTGTTGATGATATAACCCCGAACGAAGAATCACAAAGATCATTCTTAAAAGGAGCAGCAAGATCGATGATAATGGTGTGCTTCCTTGTGCACCTCGCTAAAGCAATCTTGAAATAGAGCTTCGAATCTGCTCAACATAAGGATTTTCGGTTTGGGGAGAAGCTGCCAAAGTATCTCTTTCTCAAAGGCTCGGGTTCTATCTTCTATTCTGGAGCCTCGGAAGCTTTGGTGGTGGAAATTTAAGAGATGACGAATTCTATCTTCTACGACGTGCTGTTCGATATCCTTATCTCGGTACTCGTATCATCATCTTCTTAAACTATATCATCTACTCTATCTTTGTAAATTTTTATCAAAAACCAAAATACAAAAATTGAAAACCAACAAAAGAAAATAGAAAAATATAAAACCTTCAAAAATCCATAAAAAATCAGAAAATTTTGAAAAATTACAAAAATATGTTTTCTCAAGACATGTCTTCTGGTATCGATAACATATGCGGTCTTAGAAATGTCATTCAACAATGGCACGGGACCATAGATGAAGTTCGAGTAGAAGGTGTAAATATTTCTTTTCATAACATGTCACATATCAAATGGCTTACAGTTATTTCAGACTGTAACCCGCGCTTCAAAAATGGCTTGCAGTTACTTCAGACTGTAACCTGTGCTTAAACTATGGTTTGCTATTATTTCAGATATCAACCCGTTCTTCAAGAAAGGAAAGTGCTGCGCTAAACCAATTTTTAAATATTTCGTGCACTTATCCTAAAAACAAAATGAGGAAAGTATGTCGAAGGACTGCTATTCCTACTCAAATATTTTTCCGTCTAAAATTCTTCAGAAAAATATTTGTTTTAACTTAATGGTGGTAAATGAGTTGCTTGAAAATCAATCAGTATCGGAGTTTTCATAAATTTGCAAACTCAATCAATGACTTCCGCGCTTTTAATCTTTTCATAAAATGAGTCATTGATTGAGGGGGAGAATGTTTTTCAAATTTATATCATTTATCGGACTTATCTAATTATCCTAAATGCTTAACTGAAAAATGATGTTAACCTACGTTGAAGGACTAGGTGCCTAGGATATGATTGTTAGGATTAGATGATTAGAGTTTGATAAACACATTACTCCCATGCCGTATATGAACTGATTGACATGTTGAATTGACTTTTATTAGTCGATTGTTGTTTGGGTGATGTCGACCACCATATATCTATTTGTTTGTCTACTAACGTATGCAGATATCATGGTTTATAAGAATGTTCCCGATCCGGATCCCACAAATGATGATTGGATGCCGAAAGGAAAGGGCAACTATATCGTGGGTCGACAAATGAAGAACGGAGCTTAATTTGACTTCTATGGAGAGTTGGCATGAAATGCAACGTAAGAGGTCTCACTGCATCAGCATATGGTTTTCTTCAACATCAAATGAAGAAACGGAGCTTAATTGGACCTCTATGAAGAGTTGGCATGACAAATGCAACGTCAGAGGTCTCACTGCATCAGCAGACGGTTTTCTTCCAGCCCTACAGCAATAACAGAAGCTTCTGAACCACCTAACGTATTTTGTGCAGGTAAAGTAGTGAATGATACCATTTTTAAACAATTTTGATATTGTTTTGAAAAAGGAAATTATTGTTTTGAAAATAAACTGAACTCATATTTTGGAAATCAACCGGACTTCATTTCTAATATAAGTCACTCAATCAACGACTACGGTCATTGATTGAGGGGGAGCGTGATTTCAAACTTAAGTATTTTCAAATGATATTTCTTCCTAAAAGTCTGGTTTGTACAACATAAGTGGTGATCTAAAGATTTAATGTTATGTCATGGTATGATTTTCTTTAAAACTCAAAGATCTTTCAAAATGAAATTTTTTCTGTTCTTGTTTGATTGTGAAATTATTTTATTTTACTAAAAGATCTCTTAAAACAATCATACCTGACACTAACAATCTTTAATGTCGAAAGATTGATCCTTATCAATCATTTTTCAAAAATTAAATCTTGCCACGTCTTTCCCCAAAATTTTCTAAATGATTTAAATCAATTGGGATCACAAATCTCAATTAGTTTGAAATTTTTGATCGGGGGAGAGATCGTGATTTAAATCTCAAATCGGTTTTAAAAGGGTGATTGTTTCAAAAGCACTCCTTCCTTCATGTGCCAAACGATTTCAAATACATAATGCACATGATTGTGGAGGAGCATTTAACCAAAAACCAGATGAGTATTTAAACCAGGCACATATTCTCCCATGTTTTCTAAACCTTATTAAATCACTTGGGATCCAAAATCTCGAAGGGTTTGATATTTTTGATCGGGGGAGAATTTGTGATTTAATAATGAAACTTGATATAAGATGATCGTTTTGATTCAAAGTGCAAGTTCTCTCCAATATGTGCCAAACTCTTTCGTATATCGATGCACATATTGAGGGGGAGCGAATGGTTCCTATTGGCAATCGTGAAAAGTACTTCAAAAACCTCTTGCCTCTATGTGATAAAATGATTTCAAATATCCTACGCACATATTGAGGGGGAGAATTTGCCAAAGAAATTCAAATGGCTTTTTCTACGGAAATTATGATTAAGAATATACTTCAAAGAACTCTTGCCTCCATGTGCTAAACAATTTCAATATCATATGCACATGTTGAGGGGGAGCATTTCTAAAAGATCAAAACAATTAAGGTACAAAATTCTTTGATTTTATATCACAAGTACCTTGATTGATTTTCCAAATGATTTTTCAATTGGTTTCGAGAAGGAATGAACAATACCAAAAGACAGACCAATTTACTTTATGCATGGTGTTATAAGGATGGTTAGGTTAGGTATTCGTTCCCACGATCCCACCAGAGCCGGAGGGATCTACCCAGGGACAATCCACTAGATAAAGTAGAATTCCTTAGGTATGATGAAAAAAGGAGAAAAATGAGAATATGGGAAGAGTGCGGACTGAGACAGAACTAGTATTGGAATAAACCCAACAAGGTTCTAGTAATGAAGTCTCTGTAAGCACTGAATGGGTTGAAGAATGAAAAAGAAATGAAATGAGAAAAGGGTGAAAAGAAATAGCCCTCCAATAATTCAACCTTAGGGCAGAAACCGGGTTCAATTCATATGCTACTGGTTGTTACTAAAGTAATGCCGGTATTGAAGACAAGACGTCATGGACCCAGTGACGCACTGCACTAAACTTTCCAAGCTACTCAAGTTCCTATTAAAAGGGCTTGTTTCATTCTCACGGGGAACCTACATAATCTATCGACTTTCTCTTAGAGATAGTTGATATTGAAGAAGGAGACCCTTTCCCTAGTCTCCGACATAGGAACCAAAAATGCACAATTGAGTCTAGAGCCAAGAGATCATCCACAAAATCTAATTAGGATAAATTAATCAAGACTCACTGTTTCACACAATGTGGAAAATGAGAATATATTTTAAGAGTCCTACGCATTATCCTTGTGGTATTGCCAGAACGTCTGAGTGGTATGTAAAAGTATTCACGATGATGATCGAAATTCTTCTAGATCCAACATCAAACAAGCTCTTGGTGGGTGACATGTGAGATCTTTTCTAAAGATTAAGCTTGTGACAACTGGATAGAAACGATGGGGCGATTCATTCTTGAATCAACCTTGGTCCAGGAATGGAATTGACGAATACTTTTGGAAAAACCGTTCGATGTGCAAATATTCTTTTCTCTAGCACATCGAATGTGTATTCATGTTTTCAAACACAAAAAGTATCTCTGATTAAAAAAATACTTTTGGAAAAACCGTTCAATGTGCGAATCTCTTCTGTTATCTAGCACATCGAATGTGTACTCTTTTCAAATATAAAAAGTATTTATGATTGAAAATTGATATTTCTCATAAAACCTTCGTTGTATTGCAAAACTCTTTCTTCTAAGCAATACACGATTGTTTTTCAAATTATTTTTCATTAATCAGTGAATCTCAATTCGCTGGTTCACTCACTCCGTGTTGTCTTCTTTGAGACGTTCCGGTTTGAGAACAGCTAGAACAGCTGCGAAACCCTGTCAAGGAAATTCTTCAGAATTATACCTGATCACAGGCAGTACTTGTACTGATCAACGGGGAACCGTGGGCCGTGTACCTCAATTCAACGAAAGTGATCAAAGACACTTTTGTGTGTTTTATTGCTAACTGTTGTTTGCAGGTACATTTGGACGGTTGCAGTTGATCAGAATTGAGAAGTCAATACAAAGCCGCATGCTCACAGCATCCACACTTAATTTGAAGAAATCATGACAAGTGCTTATCTACATAACCTGGCTCAGATATTTTTATACTATGCTTCTGCTACGCTGCTGCAAATATCTTGAACTAGTAAAAGCTTCCGCTACTCTGATGAAAAGATGTCATGATCCAAAAGTGTGAGCATGTCGGTCCGAAAGTCACAACTTCACATGATGGCAACACAATAAAGGGTGATCCAGAGATTTACTGTGGCTGATGATCTCAATGAAAGCTTGAAGATCATCAAGATGTGGATCAGTTAAAGGCCTCCACTAAAAGTACAAAACTATGCGGACTTTGAAGAATCGCTACAAAAGGACAAAGATTGCGGAACTTGAAGAATTGAAATCTACGAGCTCAGAACGAAAGACAAAGATAGAATGCTAGGATGCCAAATGTATTTTATGGGGTGACCTCCCTTAGGGGGAGATCGTTAGGAATTGGAAATTCCATGTTAAAGTGTCGGTCACCCCAATTATGGTCTAGCATATGTTAGCTCGTAGACGTGTAGTTACTTACGTTATTTAGTAGTTTATTAGTTAGTTTGTAGCGTAGAATAGTTTAGTGTAACACCGTAGAGGAAGGACGGGTCTTTACCCACTGTATGCCTGATCCACAGTCCGACAGGAGGACGTAGTGTCTGTAACTATAAATACCCCTTCCATGGATGGAAGGGGTGGTGCTTCTCATAATCTAACCCTTACATTTTGTTAAGCAAGTCTCTACCAAGAACACCCTCTCACTCTTTCTCTCTCTAAAACATGGCATACTTGTATAATCACCATCCAAGGCCACCCGAATCATCAAACACAATAATATTTATCATCCTACAAGGTTCGACTTAACAAGACTATTAGAATCATACGAACAGACAATGGAACTGAGTTTGTTAACAAAGAACTAAGTCGGTTTTATGAAAGCATTGGAATCAGTCATAAAAGAAGTGTTCCACGTACTCCTCAACAGAACGGTGTAGTTGAAAGACGAAATCGAACTCTTGTAGAAGCTGCAAGAACTATGCTAATTTACTCAAATGTTCCAATGTTTCTCTGGGCTGAAGCCATTGCCACTGCTTGCTACACCCAAAATCGCTCTCTCATCCACACCACTCATGGTAAAACTCCATATGAACTCGTCCACAACAGAAAACCTGATCTCTCTTTCCTTCGTGTGTTCGGTGCTTTATGCTATCCAACAAATGATGGTCAAGATTTAGGTAAATTAAGAGCTAAAGCAGACATAGGAGTTTTTGTGGGTTATGCACCAAACAGGAAGGGTTACCGAATCTACAACAAAAGAACTCAAGATATTATGGAAACTATTCACGTCACGTTCGATGAGCTGTCCGGGCAAATGGCTCCAAGACAATCAAGTTTTGGACCCGCATCACAACCTTCATTAAGTAGTCCCATTAGTTCTTCACTTGTACAAAATCTCTCACCATCAACTCCTTATGTACCTCCTTCAGAAGATGATTTGAAGAAATTGTTTGATCCAATGTTTGATGAACACTATGAGCCAATCGCTAATGATCTGTCAAATCCATCAACAGAGGCTGCTCCTATCCCTGTCAATGAAGTTAACCCTTCAGTTTCTATGTCATTAAGTCAAGAAGCGCCTGCTGATGATCACTCTGTCTCATCATCAAATCCTCAATCATCGAGTGTACATCATGGAATTGTTTCTGGCACCTATGATGGAGATAATCCCTTTGCTACTCCTGAAGATGCTCCCTTTGAGAACATATTTGCTCCTGAACCATCATCAGAACCATCTTCATCAGGAGAAAACGACTCTGCTATTTCAGTTCCTCAACAACAACCACATGAACACCTTAGAAAATGGACACATGACCATCCATTGGACAACATCATTGGAAACCCCTCTCGTCCAGTATCCATTCGTAAACGACTTGCAACTGATGCCTTATGGTGCTTCTGCAAATCCGTACTGTCTAAGTTCGAACCAAAAGACGTTAAAACTACCATGAATGAAAACAGCTGGTTCAATGTCATGCAAGAAGAAATTCATGAGTTTGATCAACTAGATGTATGGGAATTAGTACCTGATCCTGACTGTGCTATGATCATTGCTCTAAAATGGATCTTCAAAGTAAAACTCGACGAGCATGGCGATGTATTAAAGAACAAGGCTCGATTGGTTGCAAAAGGATACCGTCAAGAGGAGGGTATTGACTTTGAAGAATCATTTGCTCCAGTTGCACGTATTGAGGCAATCAGAATCTTCCTGGCTAATGCTGCAAGTAAGAATATGGTAGTCTATCAGATGGATGTGAAGACGACTTTTCTTAACGGAGATCTTAAAGAAGTCGTATACGTCAGCCAACCTAAAGGTTTTGTGAATCCAGAGCATCCTACTCATGTCTATCGCTTGAAAAGGCTCTTTACGGTTTGAAGCAAGCTCCAAGGGCATGGTATGATACGCTGTCAAAGTTTCTTCTATCCACTGGATTCAGCAAAGGAGCAGTTGATCCGACATTGTTCACCAGAAAGTCATGCAAACATTTAATTCACGTTTAAATCTATGTTGATGATATTATTTTTGCCTCGACTGACCCCAATGAATGTGACCGTTTTTCTAAAGAGATGGGCTCCAAATTTCAAATGTCAATGATGGGACAAATGTCATTTTTCTTGGGATTACAAATTTCACAAAGTCCCGGAGGCATTTTTATCAATCAATCTAAATATGCAAATGAAATTTTAAAGAAATTTGGATTTGATACTTGTGACCCTGTTGACACCCCCATGATAGAGCGTACTAAACTAGATGAGGACCACTCAGGGATCATGGTAGATCAAACGAAATATCATAGTATGATTGGATCCCTGATGTACCTCACAGCCAGTAGACCTGATATTCTGTTCGCTGTATGCATGTGTGCTAGATACCAGACTAAGCCTACCAAAAAGCACCTTGAAGCGGTTAAACAGGTCTTTCGGTATCTCCAAGGAACCATCAATATGGGACTTTGGTACCCGAAGGACACCGGTATGTCACTAACAGCCTATGAAGATGCTGATCATGCAGGATGTCAAGATACACGTCGAAGCACGTCAGGAGGTGCTAAATTTTTGGGTGATAAACTTGTGAGCTGGCTTCAAAGAAACAAATGAGTACATCTATATCCTCTACAGAGGCTGAATACATAGCCATGTCATCTTGTTGTGCTCAAATCCTATGGATGAGATCCCAATTATCTGACTATGGCTTTGAATTCAACAAAATCCCTCTGTATTGTGATAACAAAAGTGCCATTGCTCTCTCATGCAACAACGTTCAACATTCAAGAGCAAAGCATATCGACATTCGACATCATTTCATCAGGGAGCAAGTGGAGAACGGTGTGGTGGAACTTTATTTTGTAAGGACTGAATACCAGTTAGCAGACATCTTCACCAAAGCTCTTCCTAGAGAACGTTTTGAGTTTATCCTTCCACGACTTGGTCTAAAGAGTCTACAACCAGAAACACTCAAACCTCTTCAAGAGGAAGACGAGGAGTAAAAGTTTTTCTTCATCCACCTCTTGTAAATAGTTATTCAAAAAGCAAAATACAAAATTTCAAAACCAACAAAAAGCAAATAGAAAAATATCAAACTTTCAAAAAATCCATAAAAAAAAAAAATTGTCTTTTTGTCACGTTTTTTTTCTTGATTCGATAACATCTACGGTCTTTGTGCTGTCATTCAAAGAGTGACACGGGTCTTTAGATGTTGTTCGAATGTCCATAAAAAAAAGTGAGAGAAAGTAAAACAAAGGCTTATAGTCATTTCAGTCTATAACCTGTTTTTAAAGAAAGAACAGAGCCATGCTTTATCTTATTTTTCAAATCTCATGCTCTGATTCTCAAAACAAATGTTTGTCACTAAAAAGATAAATGTTTCCCTCACAAATACTTTTCCTTCTATAAATTCTTCTGAAAAATATTTGTTATCTAAATGAAAACTAATAAACATAACTCGGACTCAATTTTTGAAAATCATCTGAACTTGACATTTGTCAAAATCTCTATCTCTAAATCAACAACTTATGTCATTGATTGAGGGGGAGAATGATTTCATTTAAATCAAAAGGCTATTTGTCATACAATTGGTTCAGACCAAGGTTTATGTCATGTTTTCAAAAGATATTCAAGCATGTTTAATCTTTGGAGTTTAAAGCCTCAGATTTAATCCTTATCAGTTATATGTTTTCATAAGCAAGTCACAATTCTCTTCAAAAGCTTTTAAAATCAATTTAAATCTACAGAGATCACAAATCTCAAATGATTTGAAAATTGTGATCGGGGGAGAATTTGTGATTTAAATTGAATTTAAACTGAAAATTCGATAAATGGTTTTATAAGTGTTTAGCAAGCTCTCCTCCCTTCATGTGCCAAACGATTTCAAATTTTCATGCACATGTTAAGGGGGAGCATCTATATCAAACTATTGTTCCAAAGTGCAGTTTTTCCCTAATATGTGCAAAACACTTTCGAATCTTGATGCACATATTGAGGGGAAGCAACTTTTTGAAAACCACATCCTTTCCAAAAATATCCGTAACAAAGTATGAAAAATACTAATTTTGATCAGGAAAGTGATGTTGATATCTTTTAGAAAATGGTAATCAAAGAAGTGAATCCTTCCTCTTGCCTCCGTGTGCCAAAACGATTTCAAATACACGATGCACATGTTGAGGGGGAGCTCTTTTTCTAAAATATCAAAAACAATTCAGGTAAAAAATGTTTTGATAATATATCACAAGTATCTGGATTGATTTTCAAATGGTTTTCAATTAGTTCCAATGGCTGATGAATAATACCGAAAAGACTGACCAAATCTACTTTATGTATGGTGATATAAAGACGGTTAGGTTAGGTATTCATTCCTAAGATCCAGCCAGAACCGGAGGGATCTACCCAGGGACAATCCACTAGATAGTGTAGAAGTCCTCAGGTGTAGGATCGTATATTTATTGTGTTGATGATTCGGGTGGTCTTGGATGATCAAAATACATGTTTGCCATAGTTAGAGAGTTAGTAGAGAGAGAGGGTGTTCTTGCTAGAGGTTTACACAAAGTGAATATTAGATTGAATGAGAAGCACCACCCCTTCCATGAATGGAAGGGGTATTTATACTTACACAATACACGACCTCCTATCGGGCTGTGGATCAGGGATACAGTGGGTAAAGACCCGTCCTTCCTCCACGGTGTTGCACTAAGCTATACTACGCTACAAACTAATAAATAAACTACTAAATAACGAAATTAACGACAAGTCTACGAGCTAACTTAAGCTAGATAACATTTGGGATGACCGACTCTTCACTATGGAATTTTCTAATTCCTAACAATCTCCCCCTGAGGGAGGTCACCCCATGTTTTACATTTCGAATCCTAGCATTCTATTCTTGACTTTGTTCTTGAGCTCGTAGACTTTAATTCTTCAATTCCGCAATCTTTGTGCTTAAGTAGTGCAACTTCAAAGTCCGCATAGTTCTGTACTTTCAGTGGAGGTCTTTGAACTGATCCACATCTTTGATGATCTTCGAGCTTTCATTGAGATCATCAGCCACAGTAAATCTCTCTGGATCATCCATAATTGTGTTGCCATCATGTGATGTTGTGACTTTCGGACCGACATGCTCACACTTTTGAATCATGACATCTTTCCATCAGAGTAGTGGAAGCTTTACTGACTCATGATATTTTTAGCAGCGTATCAGGAACATAGTATAGAAATATCAGAGCCAGGTTGTGTAGATTAGCACCAGTCATGATTTCTTTAAATTAAGTGTGGATGCTGTGAGCATGCGGCTTTGGATTGACCGCTCAATTCTGATCAGCTGCAACCGTCCAAATGTACCTGCAAACAACAGTTAGCAATAAAACACACGAAAGTGTCTTTGATCACTTTCGCTGAATTGTGGTACACGGCCCACGGTTCCCCGTTGATCAGTACAAGTACTGCCTGTGATCAGGTATAATTCCGAAGAATCTCCTTGATAGGGTTTCGCAGCTGTTCTAGCTGTTCTCAAACCGGAACGTCTCAAAGAAGACAACACGGAGTGAGTGAACCAGCGAATTGAGATTCACTGATTGATGAAAATGATTTGAAAATAATCGTGTATTGCTTGAAGAAAGAGTTTTGCAATACGAAGAAGGTTTTATGAGAAAGATCAATTTTCAATCAAAATACTTTTTGTATTAGAGAATGAGTACACATTCGACGTGCTAGCGAAAAGAAGAGATTCGCACATCGAACGGTTTTTCTAAAAGTATTTTTCAATCAGAGATACTTTTTGAATTTGAAATGAATACACATTCGACGTGCTAGAGAAAAGAAGGTTTGCACACCGAACGGTTTTTCCAAAAGTATTCGTCAATTCCATTCCTGGACCAAGGTTGATTCAAGAATGAATCTCCCCATCGTTTCAATCCAGTTGTCACAAGTTTGATCTTACGAAAAGATTTCACATGTCACCCACCAAGAGCTTGTATGATGTTGGCTCTAGAAGGATTTCCATCTTCATTGTGAATATTTTTACATATCACTCGGATGTTCTGGCAATACCACAAGGATAATGCGTAGGACTCTTAATATTTACTTACTTTCCACATTGTGTGAAACAGCAAGTCTTCAATAATTTTGTGTCCTAATGAGATATTGTGGATGATGTCTTGGCTCTAGACTCAATTGTGCATATTTGGTTCCTATGTCGGAGACTAGGGAGAGGGTCTCCTTCTTTAATATCAACAATCTCTAGGAGAAAGTCGATAGATTATGTCGGTTCCCCGTGAGAATGAAACAAGCCCTTTTAAGAGGAACTTGAGTAGCTTGGGAAGGTTAGTGCAGTGCGTCACTGGGTCCATGACGTCTTGTCTTCAATACCGGCGTTACCTTAGTAACCACCAGTAGCATATGTATTGAACCCGGTTACTGCCCTAAGGTTGAATTATTGGAGGGCTATTTCTTTTCACCCTTTTCATATTCATTTCTTTTTCATTCTTCAACCCCTTCAGTGCTTACTGAGACTTCATAACTAGAACCTTGTTGGGTTTGTTCCAGTACTAGCTCTGTCTCAGTCCGCACTCTTCCCATATTCTCATTTTTCTCCTTTTTTCAATATTCCTAAGGACTCTACACTATCTAGTGGATTGTCTCTGGGAAGATCTCTCCGGTTCTGGCGGATCATGGGAACAAATACCTAACCTAACCATCCTTATAACACCATGCATAAAGTAAATTGGTCGGTCTTTTGGTATTGTTCTTTCCTTCATGAAACCAATCGAAAAATCATTTGGAAAAACAATCAAGGTACTTGTGATACGAGATCAAAGCATTTTGTACCTTAATAGTTTTGATCATTTTAGAAATGCTCCCCATCAACATGTGCATATGATTTAAACTTGTTTGGCACATGAAGGCAAGATTTCTTTGAAATAATTTCTTGATCACAATTTCCTTAGAAAAAGCCATTTGAATTTCTTTGGCAAAATTCTCCCCCTCAATATGTGCATAGGATATTTATAATTTTATCACATAGAGGCAAGAGTTCTTTTGAAGTACATCCATGATCACACAAGCCATTAAGAAACCATTTAAAACTCAATCAAGGTACTTTATGTTAAAACATAAAAGCATTTGCACCTCGATAGTTTCTTTTCTTTTAAAATGCTCCCGCTCAATATATGCTTCGAGATTCGAAAGCATTTAGCACATATGAGAGAGCAGCCTGCACAACTGAATCAAAACGATCAACTTTTATCAAATTTCATTATTAAATCACAAATTCTCCCCCGATCAAAAATATCAAACCCTTTGAGATTTTGGATCCCAAGTGATTTAATAAGGTTTATAAAACATGGGAGAAAATGTGCCTGATTTAAAAACTCATCTAGTTTTTGGATAAATGCTCCCCTCAACATGTACATTATGTATATTGAAATCGTTTGGCACATGGAGGCAGGAGTGTCTTTGAAGGACTAAAACCAATTAAAACAGATTTGAGATTTTAAATCACGATCACTCACCCGATCAAAGATTTCAAACCATTTGAGATTAGTGATCCCAAAAGATTTAAATAATTTAGAAAATTTTGGGGAAAGACGTGGCAAGATTTGATTTTGAAAAACGACAGATAAGGACCAATTTAAGACATTAAAGATTGTTAGTGTCAGGTATGATAGTTTTTAAGAGATCTTTTAGTAAAATAAAACAATTTCACAATCAAACAAGAACAGAAAAATTTTCATTTTGAAAGACCTTGATTCTAAAGAAAAAATCATACCATGACATAACATTAAATCTTTAGATCACCACTTATTATCGTACAAGACGGAACTTTTGTGAAGAAACATCGTTTGAAAATATTTTATTTTAAATCACTCTCCCCCTCAATTCATGACAGAAGTCAATAATTGAGTGACTTAGGTTTTGATAACATGAAGTCCGGTGATTTTCAAAAAATTAGTCCAATATATTTTCAAAACAATATTTTCCATTTTCAAAACAATTTAATCAAATTATTCAAAATTGTTTAAAAATGGTATCCTGCACAAAGATACGTTAGGTGGTTGAGAAGCTTATGTTGTTGTTGCTGTAGGGTTTGGAAGAAAAACCGTCTGCTGATGCAGTGAGACTTCTTCTTACGTTGCATTTTGAATGCCAACTGAGGTCAAATTAAGCTCCGTTTCTTCAATCACTTAGAAGAAAACCATCTGCAGATGCAGTGAGACCTCTTACGTTGCATTTATGCCAACTCTCCATAGAAGTCCAATTAAGCTCCGTTTCTTCATTTGTCAACCCAAGATATAGTTACCCTTTCCTTGTGGCATCCAATCATCTTCAATTGTGGGATCCGGATTGGGAACATTCTTATATACCAATATACCTGCATACGTTAGTGAACACACATACAGATATATGGTGGTCGACATCACCCAAATAGCAATCGACTAATTCAAGTCAATTCAACATATCAATCAGTTCATATAAGGTATGGAAATAATTTGTTCATCAAACTATAATTATCTAAACCTAACAATCACATCCTAGTAACCTAGTCCTTCAACATAGGCAATTATATATTATAATTAAGCACGTAGGATAATTAGGAAAGTCCGTTAGATGATGTAAATTTGAATAACATTATCCCCTCAATCAATGACTCATTTTCTAAAAAGTTTTAAAAGCGCAGAAGTCATTGATTGAGTTTGCAAATTAATATGAAAACTCTGATCCTGATTGATTTTTCAAGCAACTCATTTTGCCACCATTTTGAAATACAACAAATATTTTTCTGAAGAATTTTAGACGGAAAAACATTTGTGTAGGAACAGCAGTCATTCGACATACTTTCCTCAATATATTTTAGGATAAGTGCACGTAATATTTTGAAAATTGGTTTAGCGCAGCACTTTCCTTTCTTTAAAAGAGCGGGTTGCTATCTGAAATAATAGCAAGCCATAGTTTAAGCACGGGTCACAGTCTGAAGTAACTGCAAGCCATAGGTTTAGCACGGGTTATAGTCTGAAATAACTGTAAGCCATATTTTGAGACATGTTTAGAAAAGAATATTTACACCTCCTGCTCGAACTTCATCTATGGTCCCATGCCATTATTGAATGACATTTCTAAGACCGTAGATGTTATCGATATCAGAAGACATGTCTTGAGAAAACATATTTTTGGTATTTTTGAAATTTTCTGATTTTTATGGGTTTTTGAAGGTTTTATATTTTTCTATTTTCTTTTTGATGGTTTTATATTTTTGTATTTGGTTTTTAATAAATATGTACAATGATAGAATAGATGATATAGTTAAAGAAGATGGTGATACGAGTACCGAGATAAGGATATCGAGCAGCCCCGTTGTAGAAGATAGAAGTCATCATCCCTTAAACATTCACCACCAAAGCTTCCAGGGCTCTTGAATCGAAGAAAGAAATTGAACCAACTGAAAGTGAGGCTTTGGCAGCTTCCCCCCAAACCGAAAATCCTTTAGCTGAGCAGATTCGAAGCTCTATTTCAAGCTTGCCTTAGCCAGGTGCACAAAGAAGCACACCATTATCATAAATCCCGCTGCTCCTTTCAAGAATAATCACCGTGATTCTTCGTTCGAGGTTATATCATCAACAAGAACAACAACGTATCATCCCACACATAAATAATTCTTCTCAAATTTCATTACCACTGAATTCTGAAGCAATGCATCCCCAACGAGTTGTCAAGAGAACACTTCCCCCAAGTAGATGAATTGATGCAGTCAGTCTCTTAGACTAGAGCTCACGAACCCGAATACACATACCCGAAGACAAAGAAACTTATACCATCGAAGTAGCAGATTAAGTCCAATAGCCAAAGAATAACCCCGATGTATACTTTTCTCTCCCCCTGAAGAAAGTGTATGAAGCTCAAGAACCCGAAGTACCCGAATGCCCAAAGAGAGAATAACCGATAACATTGAAGAGGCAGGCCGAATCACTGATTATCTCTGCGGAGGACTATCTCTGCGGATCTTCAACTCCGGAATAAGTGATTATATCTCTGAATCACTGATTAAGCCCTCAAGTAAAACAGCTGAGCATCCCCAATGTACACAATCTCTCTCCCCTGATGATTGTGATAACATCAAAATCATCACACACTTGTGTACCTCTTTCATCTTCAGAAACTAACTCTTCCATCTCTTCTCCCACATAGTTGGAATAAGAACACTAAACGCCTTGATGAGTAAAACCTTGAGTTTCTCTGCGGTCATGACATTTGTTTTCCCGGGATAACTTCAATCACTTAGAAGTAGTAAAACCATCAAGTTTACTCGCCATGAGTCAAACCTTGAGTTTCTCTGCGGTAATAACATTTGTCTTCCCGGGATATCTTCAATTACTTAGAAGTATTAAGTTCATCAAGTTTACTCGCATTTAGATACATGTCTCCTTCCCCCTTGCTGGTTTTGACACTTCAGAATCAGCAACACTTTGAAAGCCCAAATACAAGAAATCTGTTGAGAAGAACCTTAGAAGTCTTTGTGAGAATCAACTTGCTGAAGAATATGAGCAAGTATAATTGGGGATTAAATTCGACATATCACTCTCCCCCAATTAGTGCTCTCCCCTAAACCGACAATCTGTTTGATAAATGCCATGAATTAAGAAGAAGTCTTTAGATCGTTAAATGCAACTCGTCTTTAGTCTTCTAACATGTAGCAGAAAATGTAGAACCGACTGTAGACTCGACCTTCTTCAAGATTGTCCAGTTGGGGAATAGAAAGTTAACATCTTCAACTCACCAAAAACAAGAACATCACCAAAAAGCATCCCAATCAACTTACATCTTGCAAATCCCCTTAACTAAAATCCCTCCCAATCAAACAAGAACAGAAAGATGTTCATCAAGGAAATCAGCAATCAGGCCGCAACGAACACATGAAATGGTAATACCAAGCAAACAATCACATCAAACAAGAACAGAAGGTTGTTCGGAATCATCATGTTGATGTGCACGTGAAGCATTAACCGGAAGCACTTTGTCAATAAACTCATATCAGCTTGTGAAGATGTCAACTAACGGCTCATAGAAGAAACTCCATGTAACGATGACCCGATAAGAAGAAGATCGGTTCTTACATGAGTTTGGAGCCGTTTGACCATTTATTCTCAGAAGTTAATCAACCATGCAGTAATTTCACACTTCTTCTCCCCCTCAAGAATTGCATACGGAGTTGCCATTCTTGATTAAATAAGTGAAAGTCATCCGAATGTTCTATTCACACTTCTCTCCCGCAAAATCAGCACATGATGTCACCATCTTCATTATAATCGAGCAAGTGGAATGAGAAAACAATCAGTGATAGCCCGGTTCACTTGATGACTGAAGCGCATGGAAAAAGTATGAAGCATGTTGATGAGAATGGTCATAATAAGAAGATTTCTCTTCTTCAGAAGATAAAGCGCACTGAAGCGTACACTTTTCTTTTCTTTAGAGAACGAGGCTTGAACTGAAGTATTCAAACGTCATTAGAAGATTTCTCTTCTTCAAAAGATAATGCGCACTGAAACGTACACATTTCTTTTCTTTAGAGTACGAGGCATGAATTGATGTGTTCATACGTCCTAATCTCTCTCTTTTCAACTCTCTTAGCAAAACATGTAATCAACCACCATTATCATTCAGTAGGCTCTTTGTAGTGACAGCTGATGGAGAAAACCCAATATGATGAATTTGACCCTGAAGTAAACTAACCCGAACTCGTGACTTAAACTTGCACATATGTAACAAAGAGCGGTGCCGAGAATTCATGCTCCATTGAATCTCTTAAGTACTCTATACTCTTCAACCAACCAACCATCAAGTAATAGACGTACATTACCTCTTGAAAATCCACAATTGAATGTGACACTGAGCACTAAAACGTAACTCCTTAAAGTGATAGTTATTTTTGTGGTAAAAAGAGCCCAATTCCCCCAGAAAAAATAGACTCTCAAAAATAACTAGATTTCCAAGTATTTGTTTTTGAAAATAAGCTAGAACAAGGATCATGAAGAATCTTCATCCATCCATCCCCTGATATCTTCAGATACTAAGTACACTCGCCCGTGATAATTCACTTCAACCTCAAATAAATAATAGTGAATTAACTCCGTTGTCACATCTTCTGAATAAAAGCTCAATTCTAGCCTCCTTTGACGTTTTTAAATGAACTTTGATAATGGTTTCATCCCGACCATGGTTAAGAGCACATTACCCCGTAAAACCATG
The DNA here is from genome assembly GCA_019973895.1 of Chrysanthemum seticuspe. NCBI lineage: Eukaryota > Viridiplantae > Streptophyta > Magnoliopsida > Asterales > Asteraceae > Chrysanthemum > Chrysanthemum seticuspe. Next base: position 92,103,570 of record BPTQ01000009.1, on the reverse strand, counting down.
TAATAATCAAACTGCCATGATGAATATCCAAACACACATCCAATTTATGAAGTACACCCTTTTATCCCTTCTTCGAAACAGAACCCGTAACACCAGCAACAGAAGACCCCGAGATACGCTTTCCTTTCTCCAAGATGGTTCCATCATCACGGGATTTTACAATTCTATAGTTTAAACCGAGAAATAGTTTCTTTCGCGGGATTTTACAAAACCAAGACTAAACCGTATGATAGTTCCGGAAATGCACTTTACAATTACCAGGATGTTTCCATTGTCACGGGATTTTACAGGTCTATGATTTAAACTGAAAAATAGGTTCTTTCGCGGGATTTTACAAAATCAAGACAAAACCTTAAACAATGTCAGCTTGAATGTGTTATGACAACTTTGGTTTCAGTGAATATATGTTTTTAGGGGAACATGCAGCGGTTCATCAACGGTTCAAAATCCAACATCATCAACATCAACACCCATCCAATAAACACATTGGTAAACACATCTTCCACATATTCTGTCGGCTATTGCAGTGATAACATAGAGAAGTAAACTCGATATGCCAAACTTGATCATGAAGTAAAATTCCCCAGATTTGTTACTTAAACTTGTACTAATCCTCGTGAAGAAGAAACGGTGTACCCGATGTACAAAACCTCTTGACATTCTCAACTGAGTGAGACACCGAAGTGATAGCTACGTTGTGAGTTAAGTGAGAAAGAATCACAAACGCAACTAAATAGCCAAGTCTTTATCACACTCTATAAAAGCCCAAACAAGTCATCTTCGCGGAATGGTAGAAAGAAAGAAGATGAGATAAGTAAATGTGCCTGGAAAAACTCACTTCAAATTCAAATAAGACATACCAAATACAAACAGTCCCGTAGCCAACTTTGTTCAACCATCAATTCACCCCGTGACAAAATATTCTTCGTGAAAATGCATACACAAAAGTGCCAAATTGCATACTACAACAACTCCCAATATCATGCCAAATCTCAACAAATCACATTATCATCAAGTCTTATTAACAAATCATATCATCAATGCTCATGAACAAATCACATAACCTCATCAGATCTCATCACCAACAGTCATTAACAAATCAATATGAACGGTTTAAAATTGAGAAGCCCAGTTTTCCGTCATTCATATCCAAAACATCACATATCTGATTCACACCAACTCCAAGTCCAAATGAATTCTCCAGGGCCCAATCTCGACGAAGTACAATCTCAGCCCATGCCCGGTAGATATTACGTCAATAATCCGGATCCAAGTACATACTCATACCCGAACAAATTAACAATAAATCATTGTTCAATAAACGTACAATTCAATTTATTGAATTGGGTGTCAACCACATACTCAACATAATCCACAGTACCACTTATGTAACAATCAACTTTTCGAGTTCAAATTACAAAGCCCAAGTCCATTTCACAAAGATACTATGTTCGGTTAATATCATCATACAAAAGCCCACGATCAACCAATGAATATCAATGCAAATGAGTATCAATGCTACTCGGCCCATGAATGATTAAGTAACAATGAACCAAATCCCATGTGGGAAGCCAAAGCCCACGCTCCATATAATCAAACCTGATCCAAACTCACACCCATATTATTAACCGGTTATATAATAGACTTTACCTAAAAATTAGGTCATAATCTCTTAAACCTAACCAAAAGATACGCCTCCCATTTTCTCCTCATCACTACGCCTCTCATAAAAAATCTGTCCCCCCAGCATACTTGATCCTCTCATCTAATCATACCAAGCCCTAATCATTTAAATCCTAGCCACAGAGATGGCTCAAGGTATTGAAGTCGAGGGACAAAGTATAGCTACAGGGATGGTGCAAAGATCTATATGGTCTCGGGTAGGTTGCTTTTCGTTTGTGATTTCATTTGATCGCTTTCTTTTTCTTTGTTTAGGTCATGAACGAGTCTAAGAAAAGATATAACATAATTGTTATAGTCTTTCTTGTTGATTCGGATATTGTTGAAGCTTAGTCTTCAAACAAATTGATAGATCCGTGATGAAGATGGTTTAACGAAAAATCTGTAAAAGATTACTAATAAATTGAACCATGTCTGAGATCTTGATTGAAATAAATATTGTTCTTTGAGTCTTGGTTAGGTTAAGATTAGGATGTAGATGAGATGGAGGATGCATGGGATCGAATGGGATTTGAGGATGTTGGAGATGTATTTGAATCTGTGTTGATGTTTTATACATAGTCTTTTCGTTTACAAAAAAAACATGGACCAATGATGTTAGATGTTACTGAGGTCGTGATATAATTTTTGGTATTTGGTTTTTGACGTAGTGGTCATGGTCAGGTAGTAGTTTCTTCTTCATCCTTTCTGTTGCAAAACCATTTTACACAAGTCGCCACGGCCAAGTTGCCACGGCCAAGTCGCCACGGCCAAGTTGCCATGGCCAAGTCGCCACGACTAAATCGCCACGACCAAGTCGCTAGGCCAAGTCGTAGCGACTTGTAAAGACAAGTCGCTATAAAAAATGCAATGCATATGGACAGTTTTGTGTCAAATCGCTAGCTAGATTTGAGTGACAAGTCGCTACCCTAAGTCGCGAGTCCAAATTGCTAGCCTAAGTCGCTAGTCCAAATCGCTAACTTGTTAAATAACAAGTCGCCAAGTTAAGTCGCTACATTTTTTCATGATACAAATCGCTACTTCACATATGTAAACAACTCGCTTGACATTAAAAAATGTCAAGTTGCTACCTCAACTCGCTATAAAGAAAGTACTCTGAATCTGGACAGTGACCAACTCGCTATGAAGAATAACTGCAAGTCGCTAGCAAGACTTTTAACATATTTCCGATGTGTTTTCCGGTCAAATTCCGACTAAGTTCATGTAACCCAGAAAAATTTGTATAAAAAATGCATCTTTAAAACCCATTTTGACCAGGCAAATATGACCATTAGACAGCGTATTTTACCTTTTAAGACATCAGATACACAAAAACATATATTGTTCACAAGAAAAGATCACGACTTTTGATATTAGACCAAAACCAGATACAAAAAAACATGTAAACCTTTTATACCAAAATACTGTTAAAGCATTTTTTTTTAACCAAAAAAAATGATGCCAACACAGTTAACACGAGAATAAAAAAACCACAATAAATCATCAAAACACAAAAACCTTGGCTCTGGTACCAATTGTAGGATCGTATATTTATTGTGTTGATGATTCGGGTGGTCTTGGATGATCAAAATACATGTTTGCCATAGTTAGAGAGTTAGTAGAGAGAGAGGGTGTTCTTGCTAGAGGTTTACACAAAGTGAATATTAGATTGAATGAGAAGCACCACCCCTTCCATGGATGGAAGGGGTATTTATACTTACACAATACACGACCTCCTATCGTCCTGTGGATCAGGGATACAGTGGGTAAAGACCCGTCCTTCCTCCACGGTGTTGCACTAAGCTATACTACGCTACAAACTAATAAATAAACTACTAAATAACAAAATTAACGACAAGTCTACGAGCTAACTTAAGCTAGATAACATTTGGGATGACCAACTCTTCACTATGGAATTTTCTAATTCCTAACATCAGGTATAATGAAAAAAGGAGAAAAGTGAGATATGGGAAGAGTGCGGACTGAGATAGAGCTAGAATTGGAATAAACCCAACAAGGTTCTAGTTATGAAGTCTCGGTAAGCACTGAAGGGGTTGAAGAATGAAAAAGAAATGAATGTGAAAAGGGTGAAAATAAATAGCCCTCAAATAATTCATCCTTAGGGCAGAAATCGGGTTCAATACATATGCTATTGGTTGTTACTAAGGTAACACCGGTATTGAAGACAAGATGTCATGGAAACAGTGACGCACTGCACTACAACTTCCCAAGCCACTCAAGTTCCTCTTAAAAGGACTTGTTTCATTCTCACGGGGAACCTACATTATCTATCGACTTTCTCTTAGAGATAGTTGATATTGAAGAAGGAGACCCTCTCCCTAGTCTCCGACATAGGAACCAAATGTGCACAATTGATTCTAGAGCCACGAGATCATCTAATAAATCTCTTTAGGACACTGTCAATGAAGACTCTCTGTTTCACACAATGTGAAAAGAGAGAATATATTTTAAGAGTCCTACGCATTATCCTTGTGGTATTGCCAGAACATCTGAGTGATATGCTAGCATATTCACAATAAAGATGGAAAGCCTTCTAGAGCCAACATCAAACAAGCTCTTGGTAGGTGGCATGTGAGATATATCCAATAGATCAACCATATGACAACTTAACAGAAACAATGGGGCAATTCATAATTATGAATCAATCCTGGTTCAGGTTATGGATTGACGGATACCTTTGAAAAACCGGTCGTTGTGCTTAAAATTATTTTCTCTAGCACATCGACTATGTATTAAGATTTCAATAATAAAAGGTGTTTATGATTGATAATTGATTTTTCACTAAAACCTTCGTTGTATTGCAAAAACACTTTATTGAGCAGTACACGATTGTTTTTCAAATCTCTTTTCATCAATCAGTGAATCTTAAATTCGCTGGTTCACTTACTTCGCGTTGTCTTCTTTGAGATGTTCCGGTTTGAGAACGGCTAGAGCAGCTGCGAAACCCTGTCAAGGAGATTCTTCGGAATTATACCTGATAACAGGCAGTACTTGTACTGATCAACGGGGAACCGTGGGCCGTGTACCTCAATTCAACGAAAGTGATCAAAGACACTTTCGTGCGCTTTATTGCTAACTGTTGTATGCAGGTACACCCGACGTTTGCAACTGATCAGAATGGAGAGGTCAATCCATAGCCGCATGCTCACACAACACATTCATTTCTAAAGAAATCGTGATAAGTGCATCAACGACTCTGATATTTTCACTCTATGCTTCTGCTACGCTGCTGCAAATATCATGAATCAACTAATGCTTCCGCTACTATGATGAGAAGATTTCATGATCCAGAATGTGAGCATGTCGGCCCAAAAGTCACAACATCACATAATGTCAACACTACAAAGGAAGAGTCAGAGATTTATGGTAGCTGATGATCTCAAAGCTAGCTCAAAACTCATTATCACGTGGATAAGTTAAAGACCTCCACTTGGATTAACCAAACATGCAAAACATGAAGAATCAAAGACTACAAGCTACAGAGCAAAGAACCTTAACAAGAATCCAAGAACAATCTTAATGTTATATCTGTTTGTATTCAATGTAATTTGAGGTGACCTCCCTTAGGGGGAGATTGTTAGGATTTAGTAAATCCAGTTATTAAAGTGTCAGTCACCTCAAGTATATGTAATCGTTAGAAAGCTCGTAGTCGTAGTTATTTAATGTTAGTTAGTATTTAGTTTAGTAACACCGTGGAGGACGGACGAGTCTTTACCCATTGTATGCCTGATCCACAGCCCGTAGGTCGCGTTTATGTAAGATACTATAAATACCCTCTACCTCCCAAGGTAGAGGGTTGGAGCTCATAATAATACTTTTACTTTCTCTCACTAAGTTCCCAAACCTCTAAACTTTCTCTCTCTAAAACCTCAAGTTATACGCCCCACTTAAGCATGATTTGATGTGTTTGTGAAATCCAATATGTTACAGCCTTTTACGAGCGTTCACACCCTTCCGGGTGTTCTTTCGTGAGACGAAGTAAATCAAACAAAAAGGCTTCGACTGGGCATGGTCAAGGACATGAACATGTATTTCTCGAGAACCAGTGATAGGTAACGTGACAACCACCCTCGGGGTGTCTCGTTGTGACCCGACGCAACGCGAAAACCGTGCCCTTTTAAGGTGTATCTTTGGTGACTCGAAGCATCCCAAACCACTACGCCTTTGGGGAAGTCTATATGATCACTGAACATATAACAATAATGACTTTAACAAATAGTTCGACTAGTGGTTCATAACAGCTGGGTACTACTCGGCTTATATTTTTGTGGTGGGGGGATGTACAAGCCGAATCAGGAATAAGCGAAGCAAGTACCCTTCGAGTGGTTCCTAATACTAGTCAGGGCACAATCCGAATAAGCCAAAGGATAAGCAAACAAATAAGTCGAATAGCTAGAAGATAAGTCGGAAGTCAAAACGAGCCAGAATTAAAATAGGAAGACAAGCTATGCAAGTTTCATAGCATATGCTAAGACCATGCTAATTGATCTAGCTAAATCACAGCCGAAAACATTTAAGCCGAATTCAAAGTTAAGTTTTATAAATTTTGACCACACAATTATAACAACAACAACTTTGTTTACAAAAGTCGACCCTACTAAACTCCCAATACTTACAGTCGGCTGGTTCAGGACTAAAATTTTAATTTGACCAATTACCAATTTAAGTTGAATGTAAAGTTCAGGTTATCCTTTTCTTGGTTCTTGTCAGCCGCACAACAACAACAACTCCATTTTTAACTTTACCAATTTTACTACCAATATTGCAATATCATTACTACATTCAATAATTAGAAGTAATCGACACCAACAGTAAATGTAAAATTCGAATTACAATTTAATGTACTTACAACCCAAAATCAATAATAAGGAATGTGTTCTTACTATGAACTCAATTGGTGGTTGAGTAGCTATGAACACCGAAAACTCATGAACTCAATTGGAGGAGACTCAGGACGAATTAGAACAATTAACTTCTTGGAATAGCTTCCTTATGCATCCAATTACAAAACCCCTTTGGAAATTTTGAAAACCCCGTTTGACTCATGAAACCCTAATTTCGTGATTATGAGAGTGATGAGTGAGAAACTCTGATAACTCTTTTCTATTTGTAGAGAAGTAAATGGAAGGTTCTTATTCTTCTTTCTTGGCTCTTCGAATGGGTGACATCCGTTTCCAGCATCTTTCATTTTCTCCACTTTCTTCCATGCCTAGCTGTGACCACGCCTAAAGAGGGGCGCATAGGCTGAGAAAGACTTGAAAGGGAGAGGTCATAGTTAAGTTTAGGGTAGGGAAAGGAGACATGGAGCTTTTGCTCCTGGTTTTGGGGAAAGGGCGCAGAAAAGAGATAAAGAAGAAAGAAAGAGAGTGGGGTGGTGAGTAGGGGTAGGATGAATAAAATTTTGTTTTATTATAAGACACTGTATAGATTATACCCCGTGTTTTGTCGAATCCTCGAGTAAACGTACCTTCCCGGTACCCGAAAAAATATAGAAATTATATTTTCGGAAACGATTTCTTAAACGTAATAATATGACATTCTTATTACGTTGAAATTTGATTATACATGTTTGCCATTATTAATTTGGTGTCGGTATGCGTGCGGCGCCGTGACTTTCTAAATTCACGAGATAACCTCTCGTTTTCTTCCGTAAATTATCCTTAAATGATAAAATGTGTATATTTCACTTATTTCCTTATTTATTTTTAGTCTTGTATGCTACTGCGCTGCAGTAAGCGGAATATCTTCCCGAAACAATGGATTTAGCTTATGTATGCTTAAATTTTAACTTGGACAATAATAAATTTCACATTTATTATACAGATACTTAGTGGATAAGTATCGTGCGTTCGATGTCTTATTTTTAAAGAAACGAGATGACCTCTCGTTTTTAAATCAAAATATTGCCATCTGTCAGAAAAAAACCGATTTGAATTTTCTGACGTGATAAATATTATTATAATAATCCTAAATTTTACGGGTTGTTATACCTTGCTTGCCTTATTGCAGCAGCCTTCTTGTTCTTTTCATCTAGTCTTTTTCTTAGGGCAGTCATCTCTGCAACCTGAGCTTCTTTAAACTTAAGACCAGCTTGTCCCTTTTCCAGTGTCTTTGGATTGATCCCTATCTTCTTAGCTTCCTCATGAACCACTTTAACCAAGGCATATTTGCTTCTTTGCTCCTCCTCAGCCAGTTTCTTGATTTTGTCTTCCTTCTCAAGATAGGCAGTTAGTTGGTCGGGAGTGAACAAGTACTTTTTCCCTTGTACTTCATAAGCGATCATGACAGGATCAGGCTCTTGTGTGGTCATGATGGCTTTGCCTTTGTGTTGGACTGATGATGAAGTCGTTGATACCAGTGGGGGTGTAGTTGTGACTATTGGTGTTGTTGTGATTGGTGTTCCTGATGGTGAGATAGATGAGATGGGTGTTGCAGATACAGGGAGAGTTGGCTCCCCCTTAGTGTGAGAGGGAGTCTCTTCAGCAGCTCTCTCCCCCTCAACTGTTGTCGCAGCATCAGTGAGAGCAAGAGTTGTTTGTGTCACTGAGGGAGAAGGAGCAGCTTGACCCTTGAAGGCTTGATAGATCTCCGAGACCATGGACTTGATGTCTGATGTATCTTGTTGAAGATTTGTGACCTTTACATCAATATTGGCCTGAGATGTTTCCAGTGCTGTCATTCTAGGCCCGAGATTCCAGGCCATAGAATAAGAAGATTTAGCCAGGTCTGCAACCCTTGTATCCAGTGAGCCCAAGATGGACTGAACAGCCTGCACAGAGGAGGTAAGACCCTGAACATTTGCAGTGTTAAGCATGGTGATTAGTTCAGTGAGACTGGAGGAATTCTTCATGTAGGTCTCCGTAGCCTCAAGTACTTTGGAGTTTAGTACAGGGTCTTCCTTGACAGATTCTTTGATTTCATCCAGCTTAACGTGAGCATCCTAAAAGGTTTGGAGAAACTTCTTCAGGTTGTCATCGAGCTTGTCAAGATGGTCATAGATGAAATCCCTGTGCTCATCATTGTTCTCATGGTTAGCAACCACTTCAGCTTTTAGATCAGCATAACTTGCAGTTGCTTCAACATGCTGATCCTAGAGAGTATCAGTAACACCAGAGTATAGCCTCCTTGTAGCCCTTTTTAACCACATGACAAGCTGCCTTTCAGTGAGTGGAAGAGTGTTGTCATATTGCTTCAGTTCGTCAGAGGTTGAAGAGTCTGAAGAAGTAGAGGAGTCATCATCAGCTTGAAAGGGGAACTCCTCAGGCTTCTTTGGATCAGGTTGATGTGCTTGTTCTTGTTGTTGAATATCAACATCCATTTCTTCTCCAACAGAAAAAATCTCTTCTTCACTGTCAGCAGCCATTTCTTCATCAGAAAACAGTATGTCATTAACTTCAGCCATAGTAAAAAGACCAGTGGGGGTGATGGGTTCCATATCAGCGGGTGGTTTTTGTCCCCCTAAGTCTTTGTCCCCCAGTGACCCCTCAGACACTGATGGGTTTTTCCCAGTGTCTTCTCCAGAGTCTGGATTGGTAGTGAGTTCCGTATCGGCGGGTTGTTCCTTTCCCTCCGAGTCTTTGTCCCTCGATGCTCCTTCAAGCACTAGTGGGTGTTTCCCAGTGCCATCCTTAGAAGCAGTGGCAGTTATATCCCTATCAGTGGGTTGTTTGTTTCCCCCTGAGTCTTTGGGATCAATCATTGTGCCCTCAGACAAAAGCTTTGATTTGCGAATGTCCTCATCAGGCTGAGTGGAAGGCGCTCCCCTACCAGCGGGTTGTATGTTTCCCTCTAGATCTTGGGGAGTAGTCTATGGGACCAAGGGCACTGATTGTGATGTATCAGTGCCCTTCGTTATCACCAGGGTGGATGTTGTTTGGTCGCCCTTAGGTGTCTTATCATTCTGGGTCTTTCTTTTCCTTTTAGGCTGTGCTCCAGAAGCCTCAGGGCCCTAAAACTTGGGTTTGGTTTTTTTCCCACTATGAGACTTCCTCTTTCTCTTTTTGGGAGCAGGGTTTGGAGACACTGAGTCCCTCTGGTTGTTTACAGCAACCATATGGGCCGTCAATTCTATTTCAGTGACAAGTGATGGGTCCTTTTGAAAATTTGAGGGGCTCAGGGTGGCAGGTAAAGAGCCATATTTATATTCCTGAGGATAATTGCAACCCAATAACACTTGTAAAGCACGTGAGACAAACCTAGGGTACGAAACGTATTTCGCCCTAGTTTTGCTCTGTAGCTTGGTTACGAGATCACTGTAAATGATCTCCCCAATGTCGACATCAGTCCCAGTCATCAAGCTGTATGCCATCATCAACTAAATAGAATTAATCTGTTCAGTGGATAAATGGTTCCCGCCGAGAACCTAAATCACGAAAGTGAACAAGATCTTCCAAGCCACAGGAAAGAAGTTCTTGGTGACTGGGGTTTTGTCCAAAATTTTTGGATCCAAAACAATTTTACCCAACTCATCCTTAACAGTGGCTGGGTCAGGGTGAGCAACATATTTTCCTGGATTATAATCAAGCCCTGTAGAGGTACAAAAAGTTTTATAGTCCAGGGTGACTGATTGTTCCCCATTTAAAATTGAGAATTTGATGAGAAAATCCCTGGGGGGTCTAAGGTCTGTCTCATCAGTTGAGGGTGTCGGGTCAAAGGCCACTGCAGTTGCCCAAAACTCCCTGAGGAGGTTTTGGTATAGCATATAAGGAGACTGAACAAAGGTCTTTTTTAGTGGGCAGTTTAGCAAAAAATTCATGATTCCCTTATAGGCTGGGACATCATGTGGGTATTCAAAATTGCCTATAACATTATTTGTTTTAAACTCAACATTGTCAAGATCGCCTACCCACTAAGGTGCAAACTGAAGACTTTGTGTTCTTGCCATTTCCATTAAAAGATTTTTTTAGGGTTTTTGATAACTTTTGACAAGAACAATCAAAGAGGTTAAATTCTTTTTAAAATTTTGTGATGAAAACTTTTGTAGAATGTTTGCAAGGAGGATTTTTGCTTAAAACTGGTTTTGGTGATAAGAAAACACAATTGTTTATGAGTTTTGAAAAGATTTTGACAGAGTTTAGATGCAAAAATCAATTTTTGTGTGTGTTTTGTGTTTTTGAGAGGGGTATTTATAGAGTGGTGAGAGGGTAATTTTTGCACATATGAGGAATTGTAAAGTTTTTTTTATTGAAAACGTTTTATTTACCTCATTTAAGGCGACCACTTCACTACCCGCATTATTTTCCCGGTTTTCAAGGAAACAGTTGCAGTGCACAGTAAAAGTGCATTTGCAGTGATTAAAATATCCTAAGGATATTTGTTGTGAGAGAGGTCATTTAATGCCAAGTGGGATGAGTCATCATTCCTATTTCCTCCACAGAGGTATTGGTAAACCTGATGCTTTCTGAACTTTCATCAAAGGTGACATAAAAGGTTTCATCAACTTGTTGTCTTCTGGTGTTAAACACCCTGAAGGCTTTAGATATCAGTGAGTAACCTAAGAAATATCCATCATCAGATTTTGCATCAAATTTGCCTAAGTGATCCTTGTGATTGTGAATGAACACAGGACACCCAAACACATGAAAGTAGCTGATATTAGGAAGTCTTCCTTTGAAGATCTCATATGGGGTTTTGTTATGCCTCTTAACAATGATTGAACTGCTTTGAGTGTAACAGGCTGTTTTGATAGCTTCAGTCCAGAAGTGCTTTGAGAGTGCTGAGCCATTTAACATGGTTCTAGCAGCCTCAATGAGAGTTATGTTTTTCCTTTCAGCTACCCCATTTTGTTCAGGGGTATAAGGAGATGAAAAGTTTTGGGAAATTCCCTTTTCATCACAGAAACTCTCAAGCTCTTGATTTCTGAACTCAGTACCATTATCAGTTCTGATTTGTTTAACAGTAATGTCATTCTGATTTTCAATTTTCCTGATGAATGACATTATTGTTTCAGCTGCCTGACTCTTTTTGGAAAGAAAGTATACCCAGGTGTATCTTGAGAACTCATCAACAATGACCAGTGTATACTTCTCATGCTGGATTGATCTTGGACTGACAGGTCCAAACAGATCCATATGTAGGAGGTGAAGGCAGCTTTTGATGAAAATTTTTTGTTTTGTTTTGAAATATGCTCTGTGATGTTTGCCTTTTTCACAGGCTGAGGATGGTTTGTCTTTTGCAAAAACCAGTGATGGTAAACCAAGGACTTTGTTTTGTTGTGCCAAGTTGTTTAAGTGAGAGAGTCTCTTGTGCCACAGCCAGTTGACAGTTTTAGTGGCTTTGGCAAATAGACATGTTCCATTCAGAGAGAGAGTTGACATGTCAAGAATATATACATCATCTCTCCTAGGAGCTATAAAAACAACTTTTTTGTTGGCATTAAAAATAGTACCTTGTTTATCATTGAACTGTACTATGTACTTAGCATCACATAACTGACTAACACTAATGAGATTGTATTTCAGACCATTGACATAAGCTATTCTAGAGAAAACTATACCATTGCAGTTTACTGAACCATAACCTTCAGTGGCACATGATGAGTTATCACCAAATACTACCTTGGGTCCTGGTTCCTTTACATACTTGTGCAGATACTCTTTAACACTAGTCATGCTCCTTGAACATCCACTATATATATGCCAAATAGGCTCCCTGGCGTGTCTATGCACAAATAGTAAACTGAATTAGTTTCTCTTGCTGACCCACTTACTAGTGGGCTTGGGTCTGATGGTCTGCTTAAACTTAGCAAGTGATTCATGGTCAGTGGTTGAGTGCAGTGTGCTACCACAAGTTTTGCATTTGCAGACTGAGGGAGACTCAGTGATGCGGGGTTGTTTTGAACTTCTCCTTGCTTGGATGACTCTATCATGCTGAGATGTCTCATGAGCTGGATTTCCACATATATCACAGCACGAGTTCATGAGACAATCATCAGGAAGATGATCATTAAAGCCACAATGTGGGCAAGGAGGAAAAGGTTTTGCTTTAGGTCTTTGACCTTGCTTTGATGATGAAGCATACTAATAACCAATATTGGTATGACTTTCTTCACTAGATGATCTTACATACTGTAAGTGATCAGAAGTTCTGTGATCATCCTTTTTGCAGATCATGCAAAAAAGGATTCTGTAGCAATTATCAGTGGTATGACTGGTATAATGGCACATATCACACTTCTGCTTGGGCTTGGTTTTTGATTTTGACTTTGAGGAACTAGAGGAGTTTGACTTAGGTTCCTTGATTATTGAATTAGGAGCTTTCTCAATAGAGTTCATCTTTTCAGTCAACTTCCTCACAAGTTCAGTCAATTGTTGGATTTGACCTTCTTCAGTAGGAACTGAAGATGTGGAAGTCTCAGTAGGAACTGAATCTTCTTGGGTTGGATTTGCTGGCCTTTTCAAAATAGTTCTGCCTAGACCTGACCTTTATTTTGGAGAGTGAGGGTTGAATTGTAGAGGAGTAAGCTCAGAGCTAGGTGCAGCACCCTGAAGAGGTTTCAGAGGTGAAAGCGGTGCTTCATATTCAGCTTCAGACTCAGTGGTGTATTCAGTACTATTGGGTACATCAAGGAGTCCAAGCATGCTCTTGAGAGCTTGACTCTCAGGCTCAAGAATCCTTCCAGAATCGAAGTTTGGAAGCTTACTCTCCGGGTTTACCCTTTCAACCCAATCACTAGACTTAGGCATTAACTCCTTTTTGGAGAGCATGCCAGCAGACACAAATGGTTTTGGACTTTGATCTTCACTAAGAGAATCAGGGAGATGATCTTCACCTATGATTCTCTTTTTGCTACTCGGGGCTTGAACAATATCAAAGACTCTAGGATTCTTAGCAGTCCAACTTTCAATAATATCTTTTTCCTTTTTAAGTTCTTCTTGAAGAGCTTGATTTCTTTTAACTAATTCAGTGTTTTGAATTTGTAGTGTAATAGCCTTAAGCTTGGCTTGTTTTAAAGGAAGCCGTTCATCTCTACACTTGTTTAATTCAAAACTTAACTTGTTGTATTTTGAAAAAAGATTTAATCTTTGCTCTTCTACGAACTTAAGGTCTACATTGATATAGTTCATGAAAGACTGCCAATCTGAATCATCATCCATAGAAAGTAAGATGTTTACCTTCTTCATTGTGATATTGACCCATTCACCATTCCTGGCATGATTCTTCCCAACAGCTAGCTTGTCCTCTTCTGAGAGAGCCATCAGTGCACTGACTTGCACCATTTCATCGTCTGAGGAGATTGGCTCTTCATCCCATTCGAAAACTTCAGCTACCAGGCTCTTGTTTTTACCCTGCACAGATTTATCATTTTGTGTTGTTTCTGAGGGAGTGGCCTCAAGAATAGCTAGCTTAGCCTTGGCTTTCCTATACTTAGCTTTAAAATCGACAGCTTTGGTTTGGTCAGACTTGTTTTGGAAATTTTGATGAGACTGATAGACTTTTGGTTAAAATTTGCAAAAACCTAAGGACTGGTTTGACTCTGAGGGTTTGTAAGAGGGCTCAGAGATAGTTTTTGAAAAACAGTCTTTAGCAAAATGACCCTTTTTGTGACACTTAAAACACTCAATGTCCTCATTAGCTTTAGTATTAGAAAAACTTTTGTTCCTTCTTATAAACCTTCTAGAGTTAGAAAGGAGTGCCCTTTCCTGAAACTCAGTGTTCAAGTCATTCAGGTACTCCTCGCTTGTTCTCTCATCAGGCTCATCATCTGAATTTTCCTGAAAATCCTAAACCACACTGTTTGAATAAAATGCAGTAGAAATTGGTGTTGAAGTGGTGGTCAGGGACTTCTTGACTTCCTGAGACTTTTTCAAGTCAGGGTATCGTCTGTTGATGAGGTTTTCCTCAAAGACAAATTTCCCATAAATTTTAGGAAGTTCAAGATTTTGAATATGATTAGCATTCCTAAGTCCCTGAGAGAAATTCAACCACTTCTCAGGGAGACTATTGACAAAACCGACATTGATTTCATGTTTGGACAACTTTACACCATCATTTGACAATTCATTTAACAAAGTTTTATACCGGGTGTAAGTTTGAGAGAGAGTTTCTGAGTCTTTAGCCCTGAAGGTATTATACTCAAATTTCAGGTCCATAATCCTGTTTTCCTTAGTATCCGAGGGACCTTCACAGCTGTGGACCAGGTCATTCCAGGTTTGTTTAGCTGTACTACAGCCAATGACAGACTCCATAACATCATCAGGAAGACAAGATATGATGAGGCTTCTGAGCCTTTGGTCTTGGTTGACTACTCTTCTCTCGTCCTGAGTCCACTGAGCTTCAGGTTTAGGTAAACCTTCAGCAGTCTTTGGGATAAATGGACCTTCATTAATACACTTAATGTAGTAAGGTTCCATCCCAGTCAAATAGCAAAGCATTCGCTTTTTCCATTTGTTAAATTTACCAACTTCGAGTCGAGGGGCAATAGCAGCATAATCTCCACCCTTTTTGTCAACAAGTTGGGGCACATCAATTTCAGCCATGTTTGGATCCTGATTTTAAAAAACGTTTTTGAGAGGCATTGAAAAAGAGTTTTATAAATTAGCCTGCTCTGATACCACTTGTTGTTCCCGTTTCACAAGTAGCTGAAAATAGTTAAAGACTACTAATTGTGAATCATGACTGAAGTAATGCAAGTAAAGATAAGTTTTAACAAGATAAACACACTGAGTAATTTTCAACGTTTATATTCTTTATTAAAACGAATCAACAAGAATACATTACCCAAGTACTTGCGGAATAGTACTTGGGATTGAAATGACAAGTATAGTATAACTCCTCACGAAGCTTAGGCTAAGTCTAAGCACAACTATTCAGGTACCACTGAGCTATCTCAGGGACATAGTCGTATTTGGAGGAGTGAAATATTGCCTATGTGTGTTTTTCACAATTGATTGCACAAGCTTGAAATCTTTCACTCCAACTCTTATGCTATTTATACAAGTATGGTTTTTAACTCTATCATAGAGGACAAACTGACAGGTTACAGAAGACAAAATACTGATGTATTGTCTCTGTTTACAAAGGCTATATTTGGTAAGGGACAAAGCAACTTTCTGCTTGTCAGCACTGACACTGAACCTTTCAGAGAAAGTTGACTTCTTGAGGATAAGCACTCCGTCTTATTCGCTTCAAGCTTAACCGTTTTGTCCCGCCCATTCTTTAGTCTTCTCAGCCTTCAGTCTTGTCTTCAGTGATTGTAGTTGGTGAGGAGTTTTGGGATTCAGTGAGTTATTGTCATCACTCACTGAATCCACTATCTTATTCTTGACTCAATCTTCACCCCTTAAGTTCCTCCTTACTGAGTGGAGAGACTTCTTCTTCGTCTCTTACTGAGTGTCCTGAAGATAGCTTACTGAGTGTCTATGCGCTCAGTGACTTATTAGTGTTTAAGGATCTAAATACTTAGGATATTTTCTATTCAAATCCTAGAATTAAGGGGTTTGGGTATTCACTGAACCCAACACCTGCCGAGCGGCAACACCGCCGCCACCAGTGAGGCATGGGTTCGACATGGACTCCCTCGGCATGTATTGCCATGGAGGAATGGAGAATTGGTGGAACAAATCTAGCCGTTGAACGACTCTAAATATAGCCATTTGGGATTTAAAAAAAAAATCCTTTTATAAATATACAGTTTAATAACCATTTTCAAATCACATTTTATTCACTACTTCCACTTCCAACTCTCATTCTTTTAAAAAAATGGATGGAAAGAAATCAAAAGGTGTTTCAACCTCATCCAAAGGTCGTGGACGAAGTTCTCAATCACAACCCGTTCGTCCGCAAGTTCAATCACAACCCCCTCCATACTATCCCCAAATGAGTCCTCAACCCGCTCACTATTATCCCCAACCTCCACCGGTGAATCCACCATCACATCAACGCCAATATTATCCCCAACCTCCACCGATGAATCCAAGCCAATACATGTTGTCAATGACAAGTGATTTCGACCCGTTCAATGACTACCATGAAGATCCTTTGCGGGCGTGAACCAAGTGTCGAACGAGAACTACCGTTATATGATTACGAGGATGATGAAATTGATTATGTTCCCGAAACGCAACAACAAAATCCAATCGATATACTTGTTTTTTTGTTTTTTTTTATGTATTTGTTATATTATTATTTGCTACACTTGTTATAATTTTATTTGTTATAATATTATTTGCTTTACTTGTTATAATTTTATTTGTTATACTATGTATTAGGCCAAGCTCAAAATGATGAAGATGTTCAAGAAGTTTAAGAAAACTACAATGTTCAAAAAAGAAAACAATCGACTAAAGCGGATCATGAGATCATGGTTGCCACTAAAAAAGTATGGTGAAGCATGAGAGAGACATAGATGAGGTGGAATGATATTATTGGTGGGTGATGAGGCAAGGATGAGACATGAGATCATGACTGCCACCACCCTTATAGTTAGGGGTGAGCATCGGTCTCGGACCGGACCGATCGGACCTAGGACCGAATTAGCCAAAAACCTAGGACCGAGGACTGGACCGAATGTGGTCGGTCCGGTCCAACAAGGCCAAAATAGTCGTTTTGTGGTCCGGATCGGACCAAAGACCGAATTAGCCCAAAAGCCTAGACCGAGGACCGGACCGAATGTGATCGGTACGGTCCGGTCTCGATCGGTCCGTCGGTCGGTCCAGTCCGTTCGGGTCGTTTGCTCACCCTTACTTATAGTAATACACTAGCAAATACGTAATAAAAACAATGGACAAGGATCCTCTCAAGTTGTAAGCACAACTTGACTCAAATTGGGGCATTATGAGCCATTAGATTTGATCCAATGACTCAAATCAAAAGAACTTCTTTTGATTTAAACCATTAGCTTATGATGCCCTAACTTGAGTCAAGTAATTTGAGAGGATCTCATCCTAAAAACAATACATTTTTTTATCTCCACCGCTAGTATGTACTAAAAAAACAAAGATTATTCAAACCTCATATAAACCAAACCACAAAAATTCAAAACTAGGCAGGAGAATCTCCTGCACCCATCCGTACATATTCACTCACTCACTCTCTGCACATCCATCTCCTCCTCCACCCACCCCACTAGTCCACTACACACATTTCCCCAAACACACACACACTAAAAACACACACTTCCTTCACCAAAAAAATAGCAAAAAATTTGACCTTCTTTTATTCATTTCAGGTCTTGCTAAAACGATACTACTACATTGTACTGTTAGTATCTGTTAAAAACTAATTTATCGTTTTTCGCGCCTTAATTTTATAAAATTAGGGCTTTAGTGTTCATACATTGTGGTAGTAAATGTGTGTGATTAAGTTCAAATTAATCCACATTTTAGACATTTTTAAAGGTTAGATTTGAAAAACTAGGGTTTTTTTTTCATGTTTAATTTGTGAAATTTGTATGTGTGATTAGGTTGTAATTTATGCTTATGATAAGTATTTTTATAAGGTTGGATTTGTGAAATTTGTGAAAATAGGGTTTTTTAGAGGTTAAAATGTGGTAGCAAGTGTTTGTTATTAGGCTTGTTTTGCTATCACATATCGAAAAAGATTCGAACTTTATGAATGTAAGGGTTTTTGAGATCGAAAATGTTAAAGATTCGCGCTTTATGTATGTTATGTTTGTTTGAAGAAGAGATTTAATTGTTTGTGGATTTGTAGGATATAAGATTTGGGGATTAGTGTTTGTTTAGGGAGTAGGGATGGAAGGTGTAGTAGTTAAGCCGAGTAAGCATTCGGCGAATATAACAGATATAGTGTCGAAATTTGCGAAAGTTTGTAAGTTTAGGTCAATTGGGGTGTTCTCGTCCGAGAATCCTAATTTTCAGGAAGTTTGTAATGATGTGAAAGAATGTGTTAATGGGGTTGCGAAAGTGGATTCGGATGGTGCGAGAGTTTTTGTTGATATGGTTGAGGTGTGTGGTAAGAGTGGTGGGACGGGTCATGATGAGATAATGAAGCTGTTTGATATATTGTCTGAAGTGAAGTTGGCGTATGTTAAGTTACAAGAAGCTCATATTCCGTATGATCCGGAGAAGATTAGGGCTGCGGATGAAATGGTGTTGTCTAATCTTGATGGGTTGTGTAAGGTGAGGCGCGCGTTTAAGGAGAAACAGTTTCAGAAATCGAATTCTCTTTCGGCTTGTTTGACTGTTTTACGGGGTGAAATTAAGGTTCAGGAGAGGTTATTGGAGAAGCTAAAAACGCAAGCTAAGAAAAAAGGTGTAGAGATAAGTTATCTGAAAGGAGAACTTTGTGATTTAGATGAGAAAAACAGGATGTTAGTGGAAGAGATTAAGCGTAGAAAAAGGGAAGAGATAAAACGATTGAATTTATCATCGGTTGATAATGTTATTAACGAGGTTGCAAAGGGTATTCATGATTTTGCTAAGCCGTTAATTGCATTAATGAAGGCTTCGGGGTGGGATCTAGATGAAGCTGCAAATGCAATCCAAGATTCAGTTGTGTACTCTCTTAGATCTCATAAGAAATACGCATTCGAAGCTTACATTGTAAGAAGAATGTTTAACGGATTTTCTTTAAAATCCCACAATGTTGATGACGTCTTGAGGTTTAATGATCCTCTTGATGCTCTAATAGAAGACCCGAATGGTAGTTTTGCTGAATTTTGTAAAACCAAGTACCTCTTAACAGTTCATCCAAAGATAGAAGCTTCGTTTTTCGGACATTTGGATCAGAGGAACTTCGTGTCTAGTGGAAAGCATCCAATGACTCCCTTCTACCAATTATTTGTCAAAATGGCAAGGTGTGTTTGGATTCTTCAGGGTATAGCAGCTTCAGCGCCAGGAAGTGAAATGTTTGTCGTTAATCGTGGAACCGAGTTCTGTGATAATCATATGGAGAATATTCAGAGGTGCAAGGATGATGATGATATGGACTCGTTTGATAAGCAGCATGGAAGGTATAAAGTGGAGCTGATGGTCATGCCAGGATTTAAAATCGGGGATAAATTATTCAAGTCTCGGGTTTATCTTTCCAAACTCAGCAATACTTCCTAGGAAGATGGGCTGCGGCGTATTGGTAACTTCTGAATCTTTTTTCTTTTGTTCTCAGTATGTGTACAAGTTGCATCTTTAAGTTGAGCTAGAGTTGTTAATGTAATTCTGTGCTAGAAGTTAGTGTGATATTAAGTTAAACCAGTGAAATTGAAGCATATGTAGTAAAGTTTTATGCTTTTAAATCATTACTTCGTTGGTGCCTTTAAATCTTTATTAGCTTAACATGCCAAATTCTTTGAAGGTTTAGGGTCGATAATTGTTGTATATAATGCACTTCTGGAAACTCTGAGACCTGATGCAGGGATTAAAATCTTACTATGTGTACGTGCCTGCTCCTCTTGTGATTGGCACATTGATCTTCAAATTTGGTTATCAGGCATGGATTAACAAGCAGTGGGCTCATTGGTTAACAAAAAAAATTGTTAGGTGTGTTTTGTGCTGTCAAGGGATGTGTTAAGAAGATTGGGCCTTGTTTATCAAACTGATCGATATTGAATATTTGGTGGCAGCATTTATGTGAATGCTGAGAATTAATACCTGCCGATGGTTATTAGTCCCTTTAATTTTGGTGTTAGAATGGGCATATTGGGCGACAAGATATAATAATAACAAAAAAGTTGGGTCAGTCCTTAAAACACCTTTAGTTATTATAAGGGCTAATAATTTAAATTATCATTTACTAGGATAAAGTTTAGACTAGATGTAATAAGACCGGCCATAATGGCTCGGTCGACGGTTGACGCGTTCTACCCGTTACACCCCCCCTCGGGCGACACGTTCGTAGGCAAAAAAGAAATGAAAAGAACTCAGTCGTATTTAAAACTCTGCTTGATTTTTCTTTATTATATCACACTTTTTCTTTGGCATACCAAACGCTTATTTCACATCTTTTCTTGCTGCTTCATGTGCTTGCTAATACCTTGTTTGCTTCGTATCATTCACATTTGGCTATGAAATAGACTTAAAAAGAACATACCATTCTGGATATATCCCGCCAGTTGTTAATATCCCCATTTATAAGGCACGTCGTTAGCCACAAACGGAACCTCTCGTGCTTTCCCGTCATTGAGATCGCTGAAAATAGGCGATCGACGTATAACATTGACGTCGTTGTTCGCCTCAGAAACACCAAAGAACGCATGCCAGATTTATAATCTTGTGAGGCAACCGCTTTCAATAAAATGAATGAATGTGGCCTGTGATCACCTCTGCGATATTAAGCACGATATGAATTTGGGCAATTAGCTCTAAGGTCAAACCGTATAATCAAAGCTTCCTAACATCCCATAAAACCTATGTTTCTTATTATGATAAACATATAGTTTATCAACATCAATATAAGTAGGTCTTCGCAAAAACTCGTCTCCACACAAGTCGATAAGAGCTTTACAAAATATTTGGACGAGAAGTATTCTCAACCATTTGCAGATATTTGCTAGAGTATCAGGGTTGGTGTCGTATGTCAATTGGCGAATTGCAGAGGTACATTTCATTATTGAGGAAATGCCAACTCTTCCCAAGCAATTACTACTTTGTTTAAAATATGGCGAATTATCAGTTATTGTCCGAACAACGCGTGTGAATGGTGATGGCTCATTCAAAACTGCTTATGGAATAATTTTTCGTCATACATCAAGTTTTGAGAGAAGTAAGTGGCCACTAGGCGATCATGACTGTAACGATCTCTAAGCATCATGGTTTTTGGGATTCTAGAAGTGGAAGCTTAGCAATTCATATAGTATGTAGTCGACTATTTTAAAAACTATAGCTCGATACTACTAACATCTTCTTCACAAATGATTTGCGAAGTCACAAAAGTTAAAGCTTAATATATGTGAAAAAACAAAATTCGCGAATAAAAAGTTAAGGTTTAATATATGTCAAAGTCACAAAAGTTCGGAGATATGTATCGCCATCTCATTTTCTATTTTTTGTTAGAATAAGTTTTAAAGCTCTTACTTTATGAAAATAAAAACAATATTCATCGAACATGAATATGTGATTGAAAGTTGAAAGGCAATGTAAAATGCAATCCATTGGTTAATGGCAGATGGGTGCCCAATTGATATGACATATGGGTCTCAACCCACATGTATCCAACTTTTTAACAAACCATCAAATTGTTGATTGTGCAAGTCATCTTTTGTTAATATGTTTGTTACATATTATGATAACAAAATCTGAGCAATGCCGTATCTTGTTAGATTTTGTTTTTCAATTCATCATCCTACCATTAGATGTTATTATTTGTAAACCATTCCTTCTCACAATACGTTGGCTCGCGACCCTAGCCTGTGTGATCCATTTTGGATTGATTCGACCGGCGACCGCACCTCAGATAATATTTAGTTGGTTCTTGCAAACCCGAGTCAGGGTTACCATTCTCAATATGTGGTTAGGAGGATATTCAGACTTTCATTGCTTGTAGCGCCACTCTTAGATGTTATCATGGTCATAATTGTAACGAAGAACACTTTCATAACAATCCAACGATGGTATGAATTCCATGTTTGCAACGCATCTAAAATCCTTAGGTAAAATCAACAATCAATGGGACTTTTCAATTTTCATGTCTTGTTGAATCGTTGTATCATATCATATTTGCTCCTTGATTTCATGTGCAACTCTTCATGCTGAGTTTTCATCTTTATGTCGCTTGACATAGACAAGTTAAAGGCTGTGGACATTATTAATTTTGCGCATGTTGATGATTTTGATTTTACATCATATCGAAACTAAGAAACTAATCACTGATAGAAACTTTGCACTTTTTTGGATGCGGCCCTAAATATCTTCATCTGAATGGTAATTAACAGTTGAGTTATTGATCGTTTATTGGGGAGCCCTAACTTTCTGTTCGTTTGAACTCGTTAAAAGTCAGATGAAAAAAATTTCGTAGCAACTAAAATGATACAGTACTAGGATGTTATGTAATTTTAAAAATTTCTGATGATTCAGTTTAACTAAATAAAGTAGCTTATACTAAAACCCAAGTAAAATGATTTGACAACTAGTATAAGAGTCTTAACAAATGAATATGTCGATATGAGAGCATTTAAATACGAATAGAATAATTCGAAAAGTTAAATAATAAATCAACTTTAGTACTCTGTCTATAATGTAATTGGCTTTAATGATTATAATTATTAGAAGCTAAACAATGCTTTAAGAATTATTGATTTAAAAACTAGTCATATTTTCTGTTGAGCTGTCATAAAAAAGTTGAAAACTATAAATCTTCTGATAACTAGTAACATTCTTTTTTTATAAAGATAGTTTTTTTGATCTTATCAAACACTTAGCACATATCTCATGCTATCTTAGAAATGTTTTTAGCGAGACTTAATGACTTATTGGTTGACAAGCATATTCATTCAAATTTTTTTCATATGACTATGTTAGCTTTGTAATGATGTCTATCATTTTCTTATTCGAGTGCAAGATTAAGTAGGACTTAACTCACTTTTACCCACTCTGTTGATAAAAATAAGACAATTTTTTATCGTTTTATGTTTTGTATATTCTCTATTTAATATTTTTTTATTTATCAAAATTTATATTTTATTTTTCTTATTTTTTTAAAATTTTAAATTACCAATCCTAAATTTAACCTTCTATAAAAGATAACTTACCGTGAAGTTAATTTTCCACTTGAGTTTTAATGCATACTTTTGATTGCACCTTACATTATTTATTACGAAGTATGCAATAAAAGCCAAAGTTTCATGTGACATTAATTTTTTTTAAAGAGAATAATTTCTGACACTAACTTTTCAATCTTGTTGCCAAATAACTTATTTCCTCCATACATTTTTCATCGGAACTAATCAATTCAATAAATTTATTACTTGAAAAATAACATATTTTTATAGTGAATACTGATTCTTGCACATGTAAAATCCCCGATAGACAGAGTTTGGCTAAGAAAAAGATTTCTCAACATTAGTACTAGAGTTACTAATAGATAATCTATACTATATAAAAAGTTGAAGCCTATTGCTGAATTGTTGAACAACATAGTAAATTTACTAAAGTGCCTCTTATATTAAAATTAAACCTAAGAATACTCATTTAATTGTTTCCTAATTTAACACATGCACAATTAAATACATAATTAAAAAATTGTATTTTAAATACTGACACATTACATGTATAACTATGTGAGTATGTTCTATACGTTATACCTTTGGCTAATATACCAACTTGAGATGCATCCCTTCTAATGCTTGTTATACAAATGAATATAGCACAAAGTATAAACTTTGCATAATTTTTTACAGAATTATATTGTCACAAATTACAAAATTTTTATATAATTAAAAACAATAAAAATACTAAAATACTCTTGCATGATTACAACACTACAATTCAATATACCAAATTATATTTTAAGATATAATACACTACAATTCAGTTTACAGAAATATATTGTGAAGAAACAAAACATTATTTTTTCTTACCGAATTATATTTTAGAACTATACATCTTAAAGTTTATTCAAATAAATGAAACTTACCACACTTTCTGCTACATACTTCCGACTACAAGTCACTTTCACCCATTTTAACTTCCTACCCCCCATAATTTACCGACTACTGCTTATATATTGCCTCAGCATTGCGTGGTCAGCATTGATTGACATGCTTAATTATATGGATAAATCTATGTGTCAAAATCCTGTAGGTGACAACGGAGGAACTCAATTCTTCACAAACCAATTATTGACACATCTATTTAGGCACACAATTAGTCACATTTTTAAGTCTCTCAATCATTTTTCTTGCCCGGTTACCCTACCATTTTTGTATATTGCTTAAATTTATTCTATCTTAAAATTATCGCAATCCGTAAATTTATTATCACAATAAATAAATAAAAAATTTCATGTCAAAAAATTTAATTACAAAGAAATTGTTGATGCATCGTGCATGTGCCCTGCTATAAAAATAAATCACTCAGTTATTTCTCTTTAGGTTAAATATTGTGAATAAGTTTTAAAGGTATTTTAGTAGTTTTCTTGTACTTAATTTTTCAAGAATATCATGAATCCATTATTATTTCTTAAAAGTTATTTCAACCACAAATTTTTACTAGCTGTAAAGTTATCGTCAAGTAAAGTGTGCAACCGAAAAAATTAGACGCCGGAAAATATACTATCAAAAACCATTTACTTACAAAAATTTAGCTATAGATATATATATAAGATATACATGATAGAAAAGTTTCCATAACTAGAAATTCCAACACTCGTGTGTGGACTTGCCAAGCAACTAAAATATAATTAAAAATGAACTAATCATCATTATGATTCAGCCGCATGAAAAACTTAAATTACTTTTATAAGGTATATATGGGCAGCAGAATCATTATCAATCATACATATTTCTTTTTCTATATCTAAAAGCGAGTATAATGTTTCTTCCCGGACATGTAATACCACACTGATTGTTTTTCATCATTGTATACGCAGACACAAAAGAAAAATATATTGAGTACTCGGTATACATAAAGAATCAAATCAAGTGAGAAATTCTTAACGTGAGAAATTGTGAAGGAAACTTGAGAAATGCATTTAGTCGCGTTGACTCATATTTTTTATGCGCAAAAATATCTTTTTTGTTGATTCAACACAAATTGATGATTCACAATAGTCATTTTGGTAAATAGTCATTTAGCGTAGATTTACTAAAATTTGTAAATTGATTCAAAACTTTGTCATTTAAATGATATTTTACAAATAATATGAACCAGAGGTTAAATTTTTAAAACTTTGAATTATTAATTTGTTTCTAATTAACTAAAGAAACATTTTTACGAAAAAATACGAAAAGAAGTTATGAATCAAGGGCTCAAATTGTGTTTTTCATTCTCAAATTTATGAATTTCTCACCGACCCTAGAGTTTATACATGCACATATTAATATGTTATATATGTGTATCACCATATATATATATAAGAGAAAGGAAAAAAAAGTCATTTTATCGAGAATGACTAAATCAATCAATGAAACAAATTGAAAACGTTTGAAAACAATAAGAAAGTTGAGAATTAAGAATTCTTTATATTTAAGGAAAAATAAAACTTGTGACAAAAAATATTTCACCCAAGCTTCATTGGAATTATATAAACATAACAATCATAATATATAAACAAGTAATCACAAGAACACGCAACAAAAGACTTAAAAAAATATTCATAATTAATTAACCGAAACATAATGTAAGCGTACCTTTTAGCAACTCCAAGCAATCAAACGATCAAGAAGCATACACCCTAAATAATTAAGGTTTATGTAATCGACTAACACCTAAGTCGATTGGGGAAACGCCAAAAATTAAAAATATGATTTATCTATGGTCTTGTACATACTTACTATTAGCGATTCGATGCGAATTCTAGTTCTTGATCACAATAGATTAACCAAACACCTTTGTTATGCTCAAGGTCACTCGCAAATCCCTTTCGTGGGGTTCTACTCGTCGACCTAGGAACAAGAGAGGAGAAAGAAGAAGTTTGGTCTTCTATTGAAATAAAGTGTAGCAAAGGATGAATATACATGGGGATGTATTTATACTCTCATGGTAGATATCAAGTTTACTATGGATTCCTATGTGGGATCCCATAGTTTCGGCCAGAATAAGCCCAAGAGAGGGTTTCTAGAACTTTCTATTAGCTAGTATCCTTCTCTTCGTATAGTGTGGACATTTATCGACCGTTAGTCAATTTTGTTAAGTACTTAACGCTTATTAGTCATTATTGTGAATTTAATAATTAACTATATATTTATATTAAATATTTAAACATTGAGTCTCATACGTAAAGTGTGCAATACCGCAGTCTCGAGTTCGAATTCGGTCATACTTATATTAAAATATGTCCATAAACTAACAGCTCCCACTTGGACATATGTTAATATGTGTAATGACATTGGTTAGCGTCTAACAACATGCCAATGCCCCCAGAACAACCCGAGTGTGGTTCCCTGGAAAAACGTTTTAATGAATCATCATTATACTTATCCTTTTGTTTCTAATACTATGTTAAATATGGATATAGATCATAGTATTTCAAAATAACTTTTAAAAGCAACAAACATATTACGAGTTAACTAATTTGAGTATTTAAAAATTCATCGAACCTCGGTTAAATATGGACCGGTCACATATATTTAACCTAGGGACACTGGAACATAGTCTGACCACCTATGTTCAACTAAAAAATAAATTTTTCGATACTGTAAATAGTTATATTAGGATTATGTTCTGATTGATTTTCTAATGGGTTTTCGAGAATCGCAAAAGTTTTAGTATAAACAATTATTGGATAATAAACATATTCTTACTTTATCCTTACCATGTGTGGTCAACCATAGTCTACACTGTATTCTGAGACAACGAGAATCAAACTACGTCACTAGTTATTCTAAACTCCATCCTTCATGAGTGACCACACCTCTTCAACGCACCATTCCGACGGATAACTTGAACTGAATCGCGAGGACGCGATTCCTTTTAAAGAGGGTAGACTATAACAACCGGTAATTTTCGAAAACCTATTTTTAATGGTAAAATTATATTTATTATTGATTATTTTTCATTTCGGACTTTTGTGACCCAATTTGAATTTGAAAACGAGAGGTTATCTCGTGAAATGTGAAAACTATACATTACGTGAACCAGCACAACCAAAAACTCATAAAACGATTTGATTTAATTATTATATTGAGAAAATATTCATGTGAATACTCGATTTTATTGGAAAAATTATTTCGGACGTAACGTCGTAAATTTCGTGAGTTGAATCGATCACTTACTAACTTAAATGGGCCCCACACCCTAGTATTACAAAAGTTTGCTAAAATTACAAGTAAGGTCCCCGTGGCAATAATTACCCCTGTTAGGAATTGGAAATTCCATGTTAAAGTGTCGGTCACCCCAATTATGGTCTAGCATATGTTAGCTCGTAGACTTGTCGTTGTTTACGTTATTTAGTAGTTAATTAGTTAGTCAGTAGCGTAGAATAGATTAGAGTAACACCGTGGAGGAAAGACGGGTCTTTACCCACTGTATGCCTGATCCGCAGTCCGAAGGAGGACGTGTAGTTTGTAACTATAAATACCCTCTACCTCCCAAGGTAGAGGGTTGGACCTTTCATTCTAATCTAACATTTTCTCTTTTGTTTACTTTCTCTCTCTAGAAAGGCTCCCATTCTACTTTCTCTCTCTAAACTCTTAAACCATACGCCCCATTTATGTTATGATATGATGTGTTTGTGAAATCCAATGTCTAACAATTGGTATCAAGAGCCATGGTTTGATCATCTCTCTTACATGTCCTTGGATTTCTAGTGGTTTTATATGGTTTTTGGGTTTGAAAAATTTTAGTGGTTTTTGCATCATTTGGATCATTTCTTGTGTTAAAGTTTGAATTTTGAGTGTACTTTTGTGTTTAGAATCATTTTAAGTGCTTGGGTTTTGATTTGGGAAGCTTGAATCACTGTGGTTGAGCTTGTTTTGGATTGAAAAGGGTTGTGTTTAAGCTTTTCTTTCTAGCGACTTGGTTCTCGGATAAAGTTTCTTCGTAGCGACTTGTTGTGTTAGTTGGTAGCGACTTGTAGTTTAAGTGGTAGCGATTTGAGCCCTAGCGACTTGTCTATTGAGATAAGATGACAAACAATACAAAGTAGTGGAGACACCACTTCGGCTAGCGACTTGGTTAACGTAGCGACTTGTCTTTATTATTTCTAGCGACTTGTCTTTGTTGTGATTAGCGAGTTGCTCTTTAGCGACTTGGCCTCTTAGCGAGTTGTTCTTTAGCGACTTGTCAACTTAGCGAGTTGTTGCTGTAGCGACTTGTTTCATTGCGACTTGTGCTTTTAGCGAGTTTTTACTTAGCGACTTGTTGACTTTTCCCGACAAAACTTCAAACGGCCATAAATTTTGAATTGTAACTCCGTTTTCAGCGTTCTACCCATCAAAACTTCATTCGGGTCAACCTTCTAGGCCTAAATCCGCTCCGAACAGAAGTTATTGAGGTTTTTAAGTTTTTAGACCTAAATTTCTCCGTAAAATCGTGCAACAACCAACCCAAATCACAACCAAACAACATCTCTGCTATTCCTACAAACAATCATAAGACCTAACACACAATTGTCTATCATTGTGTCGATCCATCAGTTACCTTAACACGTTCTATTGGTCACTATATCACGGTTTCTTCTTGATTTTGTAAAATCCAGCGAAAGAATCTATTTCTCGGTTTAAATCATAGACTTGTAAAATCCCGTGTATACTACAACATCATGTCTTACACTACTGACCCAGTAATTTCAGAAGTACTTAAATTGTATGATGCTTTGGACAACAATGATAATGTATGCTACACTGAACGATTAAATATGATTGAATTAATCAATGAGGATGTGAGATCTTCATGTACTGAATACAATGAGAAAGAATTGCACCTGCTAATGCCACAGAATGCAAAGCAAATGGAATGCAGCATTGAGCCCTATCAGCTACTTCATCTGCACCTCACACAGCTGTTATCCACAACTGGGGATCGAACATGTAGTGCTCTCTTCCGCCAGGACTTACCTACATTGACGAGAACCTTGCTGCTGAACTTAGAACAACTGAAGCTTCAACTTACCAAAAGTAAGGTATTAAAGGATGATTCTAATGCTGCACTCCAGGCAATCCACAGTCAATTTCAGCCATTCATCAATGGGGAATATTCATCAGATTATGATCAAGACTTGACTGAAATATCTTTCAAGAGACACACTGGAATGGAAATTAGCATGTTCATTGAGACACTTATTCATCTCATGCATAATGTGGAGAAGTATATTGAGGAAGTTACTCAGAAAGATGAAAAAGTAGATGTGTGTCTGGTGTAGTTAAGAGATTGTTGTGGTGAGTTGGGTAATGTATCAGATGAAAGATCGGATGTTGCTGAATGCAGAATAACAGAGACAACAAAGAATGATGTATCAAATTGTTCAGTAACTCATGTCAGACAAGATGTGGATACAGAAATCAGAAATGGGAATGAATGTCGGGCATAATCAATAGATTGTAGTGTTGAGTCGGGTAAAGCACCAGATGATGGATCAATTGACACTGAATACATAGGCTCTGAGATAGATAAGCTTGACACATCCAGCGGTCCAGTGACTCTTGTTACACATGATGTGGATACAGATATCATACCAGAAATTGAGCAGGTGTCATGTAATGAGGTACCCTTTACTGTTCAACACAATGCATCTGCTAAAGTACTTAAACAAACTGATCATGATGCTGAGTCTGAGATTAAGTGTTTCAAAACAAAAGATATGGTTGATAAAAAGGCTTTTGATGAACTTTCAAACAAATCTCAAATCTTGAAAAATATTGCATTTCACTTGAAATTACGATACAAAGTAAAGAAGAAAGTTTTCAACTTAACAAACCATCTAAAAATCCGGAACTTCCTGAATTCCGTGAACTTTTTGAAATTAACACTTTGAAAGCTCAGCTTCAAGACAAAGACTCAACCATTTACAATCTAAAGAAACATATTTCTGTCTTGAATGTGAAAAGTAATTTAGTCATGAATACACAAGACATTGATGCTACTATAACAAGAAATAATGAACTGTCAATTTATGTGGCTAAATTACTAAAGGAAAATGAGTCTTTGAGAAAGCATCACATAGAACTAAGTGACTCTGTCAAAGAAGCTAGAAATAAGTCAATGGAACAAACAAACTCTTTGATAGCAAAAATTGATGAACTAAAAGCTCAACTTCAGGAAAAGAGTTTCGCCATTGTTGCCTTAAAGAATGAGCTTAGAAAAACCGTAGGGAAAAGTGTGAACACTAAGTTTACAAAACCATCAACCTTGGGGAAGCCAATTTCTCATCCCACTAGAGACCGGTCCGTTGTTAGGCAGCCTACTGCATTCATATCTGAAAGAACAAAATCTTTAAAGACAAGGCTTGCCTCCCAAGTTGATGCGATAAACGTTTTGTCAAAACCAGTCACTTCACCTGAGTTACCTAAGAATAAGGCTTCTAGTTCAGTTAACCCTCAACAAGTATCCACTTCAACTCCCAGCACCTCTAGGAATAGTTCAAAAACAGTGTCAAAATCAAGCATTAAAACCCATAATTCATATGATATGAATGACTTGTGGAAGAACTATTATCTAGAACAAGCTAGGAAAAAGGCATAGATTCGAAAAGACAGAATTTTAGGTGCAAGACCTAGGGTGATGCATTCCACGAGATTTCAAGGCACTGCTAGTAGTTGTAAACCATTACCTAGGAACACTCAAAAGACTAGGGGTTGGCTTGCATCTAAGAGTAGTTATATGAAGAAGAATGCTAAGCATGTAGAAAATGATACAAGAAATTCTGAGTCTTTTCCGAATAAGAAATATTTTCCTAATTCACATGCTAAGGTACAATCCACTAAGACTACTAACATGGCTAAGGTTCAACATGTTATGATGCAAAACAAACCTAAAACTTCGCCTAGATGGATTCCAACTGCTAAATCTTTGGAGTCTAGGAATAACGATAAGTCTTCCACTTTGCATAAGAATGTCACCAATCCAAGACCTTGCCATAAGTGGATTCCGTCTGGTAAATTGTTTAAGGATGTTGGACTTAGGTGGATACCTACCGGAAAGCTGTTTACCGATGACATAATCAAGGTTGACCGTGAAAACCCAAAGGGTTTGGATACTAATGTCACTAACCAAAATATATGCAATCAAGTTTGTAATATTAGTGCAGGTAGTCCTTACTCAGTTGCAGATACTTCGATCCTTCACTACATGGACTGGCTTAAAGTATGGATTACAAATGGATTGATATCTCATAACTCACGGGTTCAAGTAACTCAATCTTGATATTCATTTGGCTATGACGTCTGGTCACATCAGTTCAGGCCTCATACTTCATCATTATGGCGTCTGCAGATAACACTTCAGGCCCCGTTCCTCAAAGAAAAGAAATGTGTACGCTTCAGTGCGCTTTATCTTCAAAAGAAGAGAAATCTTCATGTGTATGACCATTCTCATCGACATTCTTCATCAACAAGCTTCATGTTTTTCCACGCTCTTTCAACCCTCAAGTGGATCTACGTTCATTGGTGTATATTCTTATTCACTTGTTCAAATCAAAAATGGCAACTTCGGATGCAATTTTTAAGGGGGAGAAGAGTGCATATACTACATGTTGATGGATGCTTGAATTATGGTCATATGACTCTCCTTCAACGCCTAATGCTTCACTTTCTAAGGATTACTAGGATTCATTGTTTGGGATTCATTGTGTCAATATGTTTGATGAGTACTTCCAACCTCCAATGAATGTTGATCATCTAGATTCTGAAGCTCATGCTCCGGTTCCTACTGACTCAATTGGTTCACCATCTAAGAAGTACTTCTCGGAATTCTCAAGAAACCTTATCTCCAGTTATTTCACAAGGCGTTGATAATGTCTATCATGATATTGTAGTTGCTCTATTGAATAATGATCCGCTCTTTGGTATTTCTTTGCCAAATCTTCACGGATTATTGTTCCTCTCATTGTGCACACTATAAATCAACCTCATGAACATTAAGGAAAATGACTACCTCATCCGCTCGAAGACATTATTGGTGAATCTTCCATATCAGTCTCTACATGTATACCTTTAGGAAGAATGCATTGATGTTGAGGAATCATTTGTTCCGGTTCATTCAGTGGGTCAATGTACATCCGATTGTATGTTTATTCATGTAGTGGGCATTTGACACAAGTTGATTACTTCAGAGTTAATCATTTATCACTTATTTGAGATTAAAGTTGACTTTCACAAAGGCGTGTTCTTATTAGATAACTTGCTCGAGCTTAACAATTTGAGTGGAAGACTTGGCTTATCTAGTTACCAGCAGTAGGTTTGGATGGTTGAAGACCTGGTTAACTATCACTTTTAGGAGTTACGTTGTTTTACTCAGTGACACACGCTTATGTCATTGTGGATAATCTCAAGAGGTGTTATTGTCTCGTACTTTGGTTGAGTATTGGGTACTTAGAAATTTGCTTGAAGCATAGATTCTCGACACCGTTCTTCCATCGTTAAGTGCAAGCTTAAGATACAAATGTGTGGAATTCGACTTCAGTTTCAAGTTTGGTATATCGGGTTTTTCTTCTTCAGTGGTCACTTCAAACTGTTTACATATGGGTTGGTAAAGATAGTCAGGGAGAGTTTCTGTAGCAGTTGATTCTCACATGATTCATTTGAGCTAATTTTTATTCTTCTCTATTTCATGAATATTTGGTATGTATAATGTGTTGCTGATTCTGAGGTATCAAAACCAGCAAGGGGGAAGGAGACATACATCTAAATACACAACGAGTACACATGATGAACCTAATACTTCTTCTCTATTGAAGTAATCCCGGGAAAGACAAATGTCATAACCGTAGAGATAATCAGTGTTTACTCATAGCTTCTGGTGTATTATTCCAACTATTTGGGGGAAGGATATATTATTCCAACTATTTGGGGGAAGGATGTATTATTCCAACCATTTGGGGGAAGTGGTCTATGGATACTTTTGGTATGTGTTATTTCAGCTCTCAGTAGGAAGAAATATGAGAAGAATATGTGGAGCGTGAGATGATAGTGCTTATCGACATCTTCTATATGATTTATGATAAAGTGCTTCCGGTTAGTGCTTCATGTACACAATGTAATGATGATTCTGATGAGATCGCAACCATCAAGGGAGAGATGTGTATACATCTGGGTCGCACAAAATATTCACATGATCAAGCTTAATCAGTTATTCCGGAGTTGACATCCGCAGAGAAGATCAGTGATTCAACCAGTTATTGTGATGTCATTGTCTCTTATCTTGTTGGGTACATGTGTACGTTATGGGCTGATTGGTTATATGTTAGATAACTGGAATGCATTTGGTGAAATGAAGGTGTTGATATATTGTTCCCCTGAATAGACAACTGGTCAATCTCGAAGAGTAATGTGTACATCGGTGACGCACAACAGGTTCATGTGATCGGACCTAATCAAGTTATTCTGGATTTGATAACCACTGAGACAATCAAGGTTTCAACTTGTTACTTCGGTGTTCTCGAATTCTTCGGGGTGCTGAGCTTCATTCAATGAGACCATTTTTATTCATTTCTACTTCTTGGGGAAATGGTCTTTATTCTTAGTTTGTCGGTTTGGGGGGAAGCTGCCAAAGTTTCACCTTTGAAGGCTCAAGTTCTTGCGACGATTCTAGAGCCTCGAATGCTTTGGTGGTGAAATTTTAAGAGATGATGACTTCTATCTTCTACAAAGTGCTGAACGATTTCCTTTTCTCGGTACTCGTATCATCATCCTCTTAAACTATTTTTCTATCTTTGTATATATTTTTCGGAAAACCAAATACAAAAATATAAAACCAACAAAAAGAAAATAGAAAATTATAAAACCAACAAAAACCCATAAAAATAATAAAATTTAAAAATACCAAAAATATTGTTTTCTCAAGACATGTCTTCTGGTATCGATAACATCTACGGTCTTAGAAATGTCATTCAATAATGGAACGGGACTTTAGATGAAGTTCGAGCAGGAGGTGTAAATATTTCTTTCTAAACATGTCTCAAAATATGGCTTACAGTTACTTCAGACTGTAACCCGGGCTTCAAAAAATGGCTTACAGTTATTTCAGATTGTAACCCGTGCTTAATCCATGGTTTGCTATTATTTCAGATAGCAACCCGTTCTTCAAGAAAGGAAAGTGCTGCGCTAAACCAATTTTCAAATACTTCGAGCACTTTTCCTAAAAACAAAATGAGGAAAGTATGTCGAAGGACTGCTGTTCCTACTCAAATATTTTTCCGTCTAAAATTCTTCAGAAAAATATTTGTTTTAACTAAATGGTGGTTAATGAGTTGCAAAATCAATCAGTTTCATAAGTTTTATAAATTTGCAAAACTCAATCAATGACTTCAGCGCTTTTAAAAATTTTCAGAGAAAGAGTCAATGATTGAGGGGGAGAATGTTTTCAAATTTAAATCATCTAACGGGGCTTTCTTAATCATCCTACGTGCTTATCTGTAAAATATAATTGCCTATGTTGAAGGACTATGTTTCTAGGATGTGATTGTTAGGATTAGATGATTAGAGTTTGATGAATACATAAATCCCATGCTTTACATGATCTGATTGATATGTTGAATTGACTTTTATTAGTCGATTGCTGTTTGGGTGATGTCGACCACCATATATCTGTATGTGTGTTCACTAACGTATGCGGGTATATTGGTATATAAGAATGTTCCCGATCCGGATCCCACAATTGAAGATGATTGGATGCCGAAAGGAAAGGGTAACTATATCTTGGGTTGACAAATGAAGAAACGGAGCTTAATTGGACTTCTATGGAGTGTTGGCATGGAAAAATGCAACGTAAGAGGTCTCACTGCATCAGCAGATGGTTTTCTTCAAAAGCAAATGAAGAAACGAAGCTTAATTTAACCTCAGTTGGCATTAAATTGCAACGTAAGAAGTCTCACTGCATCAGCAGACGGTCTTTCTTCCAAGCCCTACAACAATAACATAAGCTTCTCAACCACCTAACGTATCTTTGTGCAGGACAAGTAGTGAATAATACTATTTTTTTAAAAACAAATTTTAAATAATATTGTTTTGAAAATGGAAAAATATTGGTTTTGAAAATAAATTGGACTTAATTTTGAAAATCACCGGACTTCATTTTATCAAAACTTAAGTCACTCAATCAACGACTACGGTCATCGATTGAGGGGGAGAGTGATTTAAAATAAAATATTTTCAAACAATATTTCTTCATAAAAAGTTCCGATTTGTACAAAATATGTGGTGATCTAAAGATTTAATGTTATGTCATGGTATGATTTTCTTTAAAACTCAAAGATGTTACAAAATGAAATTTTTTCTGTTCTTGTTTGATTGTGAAATTGTTTTATTTTACTTAAAGATCTCTTAAAAACTATCATACCTGACACTAACAATCTTTAATGTCTTATATTGATCCTTATCCATCATTTTCCAAAATCAAATCTTGCCACGTCTTTCCCCAAATTTTTCTAAAAGATTTAAATCAATTGGGATCACAAATCTCAAGAGGTTTGAAATTTTTGATCGGGGGAGAGATAGTGAGTTAAATCTCTTATCTGTTTAAATGGAATTAATTTTAGTCCTTCAAAGGCACTCCTGCCTCCATGTGCCAAACGATTTTAGTATACATAATGCACATGTTGAGGGGGAGCATTTATCCAAAAACATGATGGGTTTTTTTAAAGGAGAAAAGTGAGATATGGGAAGAGTGCGGATTGAGATAGAGCTAGAACTGGAATAAACCCAACAAGGTTCTAGTTATGAAGTCTCGGTAAGCACTGAAGGGGTTGAAGAATGAAAAAGAAATGAATGTGAAAAAGGGTGAAAAGAAATAGCCCTCCAATAATTCAACCTTAGGGCAGTAACCGGGTTCAATACATATGCTACTGGTGGTTACTTAGGTAACACTGGTATTGAAGACAAGACATCATGGACCCAGTGATGCACTGCACTAAACTTCCCAAGCTACTAAAGTTCCTCTTAAAATGGCTTGTTTCATTCTCATAGGGGAACCTACATAATCTATAGACTCTCTCTTAGAGATTGTTGATATTGAACTAGGAGACCCTCTCCCTAGTCTCCGGCATAGGAAACCAAATGTGCACAATTGAGTCTAGAGCCAAGAGATCATCCAAAATATCTCAGTAGGACACTAAATTAATGAAGACTTGCTGTTTCACACAATGTGGAAAGTAAGAATATATTAAGAGTCCTACGCATTATCCTTGTGGTATTGCCAGAACATCTGAGTGATATGTAAAAGTATTCACGATGAAGATGGAAATCCTTCTAGAGCCAACATCAAACAAGCTCTTGGTGGGTGACATGTGAGATCTTTCCAAAAGATCAAGCTTGTGACAACTGGATAGAAACAATGGGGCGATTCATTCTTGAATCTACCTTGGTCCAGGAAATGAATTGACGAATACTTTTGAAAAACCGTTCGATGTGCAAATCTTCTTTTCTCTAGCACATCGAATGTGTACTTATGTTTTCAAACACAAAAAGTATCTCTGATAGAAAAAATACTTTTGGAAAAACCGTTCGATGTGCAAATCTCTTCTTTTCTCTAGCACATCGAATGTGTATTCTCTTTCAAATGCAAAAGGTATTTTTGATTGAAAATTGATCTTTCTCATAAAACCTTCGTCGTATTGCAAAACTCTTTCTTCTAAGCAATACGTGATTGTTTTCAAATCAATTTTTCATCAATCAGTGAATCTCAATTCGCTGGTTCACTTACTCCGTGTTGTCTTCTTTGAGACGTTCTGGTTTGAGAACAGTTAGAACAGCTGCGAAAACCCTGTCAAGGAGACTCTTCGGAATTATACCTGATCACAGGCAGTACTTGTACTGATCAACGGGGAACCGTGGGCCGTGTACCTCAATTCAACGAAAGTGATCAAAGACACTTTCGTATATTTTGTTGCTAACTGTTGTTTGCAGGTACACTTGGACGGTTGCAGCTGATCAGAATTGAGAAGTCAATCCAAAGCTGCATGCTCACAACATCCACACTTAATTGAAGAAATCATGACTGGTGCATATCTACATAATCTGGCTCTGATATTTTATACTATTTTTTTGCTACGCTGCTGCAAATATCATGAACCAGTAAAGCTTCCGCTACTCTGATGGAAAGATGTCATGATCCAGATAGTGTGAGCATGTCGGTCCAAAAGTCACAACTTCACATGAAGGTAACACAATAAAGGGTGATCCAGAGATCTACTGTGGCTGATGATCTTAATGAAAGCTCGAAGATCATCAAAGATGTGGATCAGTTAAAGACCTCCACTGAAAGTACACATCATTCGGACTATGAAGAGTCACTCCTAAAGCACAAAGATTGCTGAACTTGAAGAATTAAAGTCTACGAGCTAAAGACTGAAGATTAAATAGAATGCTAGGATTCGAAATGTAAAACATGGGGTAACCTCCCTTAGGGGGAGATTGTTAGGAATTGGAAATTCCATGTTAAAGTGTCGGTCACCCCAATTATGGTCT
Source organism: Chrysanthemum seticuspe (assembly GCA_019973895.1). Taxonomy (NCBI): domain Eukaryota; kingdom Viridiplantae; phylum Streptophyta; class Magnoliopsida; order Asterales; family Asteraceae; genus Chrysanthemum; species Chrysanthemum seticuspe. The sequence goes on along the minus strand of BPTQ01000009.1, from coordinate 92,065,724 downwards.
AGCATATGTTAGCTCGTAGACTTGTCGTTGTTTACGTTATTTAGTAGTTAATTAGTTAGTCAGTAGCGTAGAATAGATTAGAGTAACACCGTTGAGGAAGGACGAGTCTTTACCCACTGTATGCTTGATCCACAGTCCGAAGGAGGACGTGTAGTTTGTAACTATAAATACCCTCTACCTCCCAAGGTAGAGGGTTGGGCCTTTCATTCTAATCTAACATTTTCTCTTTTGTTTACTTTCTCTCTCTAGAAAGGCTCCCATTATACTTTCTCTCTCTAAACTCTTAAACCATACGCCCCATTTATGTTATGATATGATGTGTTTGTGAAATCCAATGTCTAACAACCCCCGCGCCCCTACACTTTCTATCACTTGTCACATTTTTTTTAACTTTTCGTATATATATTTATAACAATTAGGGTTACTCTTATTTTCACCAAATCCTAGCACATATACCTTTCACTCTCCTTTCTAGTACCTCTATTAGGATTACTTATGTTTTTCTTAGGCTCAGTTGACCCCACATTCACTCATGGATGACTTAGGATCACATTCAAGGTGTTTTTGATTTTTTATTACTTCAAAACTCACCATCTTTCCACTCTAATATTTACACATTTTTTCTCTCATTTCAAAACACCTATTTTAATATTTCTCTAATTTTTAACAAATTCAATTTACTCATTTTAACCTTAAAATGCTCTAAAATCTTGTTTTTCATTTCTAATAATTTTTAAGGAATTTTTTAAATTTCTCCTTAATCACCATCTGTTTTCTAAAACCATTTACCATCCTCAAAACTCTTAGGGGGTGTTTCTTTTTTCTGTTAATGAGTCTTAGAGTATGTTTGGCTCAATAGGCTGGGGCTTGGGTTGGGGCTAGAGTTGGGCTTTTATTATAAGCCGAACTTGAAATTTGTATTTTTGTAAACTTGTTTGGCAAATAGGCTGAGGTTGGGGCTTATTATTGCAAAATTACTAAAAAGGACATAATTAAATGTGTTTTTATATATGTTAGATATTTTTATGGGTAAATAAGTAATTTATTGTTCAAAAGCCCCTGGCTAAAGTTTTTAGCCCCATTTTATGGGGCTAAAGTTTTAAGCCCCTCTTAGGAATTTCATAAGCCCGCATGATAAACGAGACTTATTTTATAAGCCGGCTTATTTTAAAAGCCCAAGCCCCATAAGTCCCCCATAAGCCTTTTACCAAACACAATATTAATGGAGAGATAGTGGTGGGGCCACACATAAAATAATATTTCTTTTGTGTTAAATGGTCTATATGGGTAGAGGAAGAAAAGGGTGCTCCTCCCCATTAAGACACATTAACAGGTGGCAATACAATGTAAGTGCCATCTTTTCCTTTGGAAACTTTCTTTTTAGAGTTTCCTTTTTGTATCACCTTCCACACTTCATTGTCAGTATATACTAGATAGTGCTCCATCTCCATAGCCCAGATGTCTTATTCATCTTTTTTCAATGGTGGAAGCTTCATGTTGGAGATGGTTGTGGTATTTGTGATTTGGGGTTGCTTAGGTTGAGAGTTGTCTGCTCCCATCCTCATGGTTGGATTCTTCATCACTTGGGTGGCCAGAGAAGGTTTCAGTTGCTTTGTCAGATATGTTTGATGTTTTCTGGTTTGGAATGAGTGTTTGTTGGGTTTTATTAATCATAACAATTATAGAAAACACATAAATATCATCAAAGCATGCAACGGAAGTAATAGGAATAATACTTGTAAATTAATTAACCGAATTAAAGAACATGTGTACCTTTTAGCAAATCAAGAACACACGATATCAAGAACAATGAACAAAACCCTAAACCCTCCCTTAGATGTCGAATACCAAGATACCCACAAACACAATTTTATTTGTTCTTCGTTCTTGTACACACGTGCTAATATCGAATTGAAGTGAAAAGCTAGGTTCTTGAATCACAAATAAACCAAACACTTGTTTCTTGTAGTTGGAAAATCGAATCCCTTGGGGAGGGAGGGTATACGATCGGCCAAGAAACAAGAGAAGAGGAGAGGAGAAGAAGTTAGGGTTCTTTGGTAATCTAAGATTAGATTTAATGAATACAAGGGTTTTGTAATTATACGCATCTAAACTTGGTGACCAAGCAAACCTCCCTTGGGCTTTTTGGATACCCACGACCGGCCATCTAGAACTCAAAGGGGTTCTAGATCCTTCTCGTCTACTATTTTCATCTTTAGTCCTTTAATGTTACATTTAACGACCGTTAGTCCAAACTCGTTAAATATTAACATTCGTTAAGTGTTTATTTCGTAACTAAATAATTAATAATAACCTTTATATATTAATTATTCTAAACATCAATTGTCATACGTAATGTGTGCAATCCCAAAGTCTCGAGTTCGAATCTGGTCATACGTATATTAATTTATATCCATAACCTTTCAGCTCCCACTTGGATATATCTTAATATAGTAATGATCCATAACCTTTCAGCTCCCCCTAGATTTGAACCGAGTGTGGTTTCCCTGGAAAAACCATTTTTAATGATTCATCATTATACTTATCCTTTTACTTCTAATACTTCATTAACTGTGAATATGGATCAAGTCATTTCACAAGTTAATATTTTTGTTTCTCGTTATATCTGATTGAACAAGATTACCAAATCATCTGAACGTTTTCCAGATAGATCTTGGGTAAGGCCTTACAAACATCTTGTCAATCCTACGAGGGGCCCAAACAGTATTATGCTTTGAAACAAATTCAAAGGAGCAAATTATCTTGACTACAAGACATAACTCATGAACTTTGCAACACTTCTGAAAATAGCCCTTATAACCACCTTTTACAGATAACGTTAGACTATTTCACACAAATGTGCTACATTCATGACAGTTATCTGGTATCTTAAGTCTGAGGATAAATATCCATGATTTACTTAATGACAAGGATCCATAAAGTACAATCATGTTAAGTTGGGATCTGTCCTATATTCAATTCATTGAATATCATGTGAATCTAGCATGTCCCACGCATCAATATACTTAGACTATATTCTACCAAAACTCAGATTTGTCTTAATTCAATGACATTCCCACATCATTGATCGACAACGGACTTTTAGAATAACATAAGTTATTCACGGATTAAACATGCAAATATAGGATATAATATTAAGAAAATGAAAAATAAACATAACCAATATTTTATTTCATTTAAATAATAATTTTTCAAAACATCCCTTATCCAAATACTAAATAGATCAATGCATGATAATACTTGTTAATGAATTATGCCTCAAGTAATGATAATCATACTTGTTGACAAGGCATAATTTCAACTAACTTTGATCTATCAGAATTTTGAGAATACTTATTTCAGGAATTCAACTAGTGAAGTTCTTGTATGTGTGCATTCAAAATATTTTGATATTGCCACATAATATTTCATAAAGTGTGTGACATCCTCAACCACCAATTTATGACAATCAAACTTTCAAACATTTTAAAGTTTAAAATATTCTTATTCTTTATTGTATAATGCAACTATGCTCATAGTTGAGCACAACTAGTTCACATGGCCATTTACAAGGATGAAATCCTCCCATGACTAGTATTGATTTCATCTCAATTAAACCAACATCATTGTATACAAACAACAATATGCTCTTTAAAATAATCTCCGTAAACTTTAATATCTATAGTGTAATGTTTGATGCCTTCCAAACTTTCAAGTTTGTTGGCTATGACAATTATGCAACAATTGATCTATTGCTCATCCATAGAATTTTGAGAGCAACTCCAGGCTGAGGAATGTAATTCTAAATTCAAACATATTCCATTAGAATATTCATTACACTAGTTATCTAATAACTTCATTAGATATCAATGTTGTCAAATCATCTTGCCTTCAAGCATGATACAACAATAGCATGATGTACATGAAAAATCCTTGTGTCAAACAAAGATTTCATTCATGTTCTACATATGCGTTTTCCAAATGATATATCATGTTCTATTAGACTCATTTATTTAATACCGCACATGTTTACTAACAATAAACATATACTCTAAGGTTGTATGTCTTATATTCTAAATCTTTCAAGTGAAGTTCCATTCCCAACTAAAACTTAACATTTAGCTTAAATAGAATGTTACTACCCACAACATATAAGATTTAAAGAAAATAAACATAATACTCCCACTAGCTTTCAGGAATACTTAGAAATTATCTTATTTTTATTTTAAACCAAAACCTGGATTTAATAGTTAAACATAAGAATCATCTCCTAGATGCATGCATATATTCATTTTTGGATTCTTGCAGTTTGTACATTTCCAAAGATTGTGTGAATTCATAAAACTCATTTGTATTTCTTATAGACCTCGCAAAAGCAATCACAGAAGAAAGAGTTTTAATATTCCATTGTCATTTTTCATATCAATGAAAACAAGTATGACAATTATAATCATTATATATTTAATGTACCAAGGAAAGAATATTCACTCCCAGTTAATTGCTTAAGTGTGATTAATAATCTTGTCACAAGTCATGCATTAAACACATGTACAATTTTGTCCATACGATTTCTACACAAAGATTTAAACCGCTAGGGTTTTCCTTCTTTTTGAAGAAAATCATCTTCATTAAGATAAACCAAGTTCCAAAGTTGATTATCTTTATGAATAAGTTACCACAATTCAATATTAGGTAATATATCATTATGATTAACAAGTTTACCATCATCCTGTAATTCATATTTCTCATCATATCAAATATCTGAGATATCCTTGTGGATCTTTGAATGAGAATTCCATCATCTTGAAGTCTATCATTTACATGTTTAGCCTCATCATGTTATTCACTAGTGTATTTTAGAAGATTATGTGTTTTGTAATTGTAATTTAATCACTACAAGATCTAAACAAACTCCCACTTGGTTTTGCAATTTAAAGACTATCTATAAATACTTTAGCAATTAGAACAACACTAAATTATTTTCTTTTGGGATATTACAAAACACATTGATAGTTCGTAAATCTTGTTTGTTAATAACCTACTACATAAGTAGTTTTAACAAATCAAAACTTCAATATAAGACTCAATGTGATTCATCACATTTCATACTAAAATGGTGTCTTATTAATCTTCTAGGTTTGAGTTTTATTAAGTATATCCAATCAATACTCAATTTTCTAACCTTGATAACTGTTGGGTTTAGTAAATACCCAAACCCCTTAATCTAGGATTTGAATAGAAAATAGCCCAAGTATTTAATCCGCGAACACGAACAGGTCACTGAGTGCATAGTCTCTCAGTGAGTCATCTTCAGGATACTCAGTAAGAGGCAAAGAAGAAGTCTCTCCACTCAGTAAGGCGGAACTTAAAGGGTGAAGACTGAGTCAAGAAGAAGATGATGGATTCAGTGAGTGATGACAATAACTCACTGAATCCCTAAGATTCCTCTCCAACTTCTTACACTGAAGACAAACTGAAGTAGAAGACTGAAGGATGTAAAGACTGAAGAAAGAGCGGGACAAGGCGGGAAAGGTTGAATCAGATAAGACGAAGTCCTTATCAACCAAAGTCAACCTTCCCTGAATGGTAAAAGATCAGGCTCAGTGTCATCACTGAACTTAGGAAAGTAGTCTTGTCTCTTACCTAGAATAGTCTTTGTAAACAGAGACAAAATACATCAGTATTTTGTCTTCTGTATGATGTCAGTTTGTCACTTAGGAAAGAGTCAAATATCATACATGTATAAATAGCATAAGAGATGGAGTGAAAAGGTTAAGCTTGTGAATTGTAAAAACACACATACACGCAAGCCATCTTTTCACTCCTCCAAATACAACTTAGTTCCTAGGATAGCTCAGTGAGCTCTAAGAGTTGTGCTCAGACATAGCCTGAGCTTAGAGAGGAATCACCCAACTTTGTCATTTCAATCCCAAGTATTATTCCGCAAGTACTTGGGTAACGTATTCTTTGTTGATTTATTTCTAATAAGAATATGACGTTGAAAATTACTTAGTGTGTTTTCTTTATGTTAATTTCAGTCATAGTTCACTTTCAACTTGTTTTATTAACTTAAACTGTTTTAAACGATAGTGAACGGGGAACAACAAGTGGTATCAGAGCAAGGCTAATTATAAAACTCGTTTTTAGGCCGCTCTAAAAGTTTTTAAATTAGGATCCTTAATGGCTGAAATTGATGTACCCCAACTAGTCGATAAAAAGGGTGGAGCTTATTCAGCTGTTGCCCCTAGACTTGAAGTTGGCAAATTCAACAAATGGAAAAAGTGAATGCTTTGCTATTTGATTGGGATGGAACCTTATTATATCAAGTGTATAAATGAAGGTCCATTTGTCCCAAAGACTGCTGAAGGGTTGCCCAAACCTGAAGCTCAGTGGACCCAGAATGAAAGGAGAGTGGTCAACCAGGACCAAAGACTCAAAAGTATCATAATATCTTGTCTTCCTGACGATATTATGGAGTCTGTTATAAGCTGTAGTACTGCTAAGCAAACCTGGGATGACCTAGTTCATAGTCATGAAGGACCATCTGATACCAAGGAAAACAGGATAATGGACCTGAAACTTGAGTATAACACCTTCAGGGCTAAGGACTCAGAAACTCTCTCTCAAACTTACACCAGATACAAAACTCTTTTAAATGAACTTTCAAATGATGGTGTTAAGTTGTCTAAGCATGAAATCAATGTTGGTTTTGTAAACAGTCTCCCTGAGAAGTGGTTAAATTTCTCTCAGGGACTCAGGAATGCTAATCATATCCAAAATCTTGAGCTTCCTGAAATTTATGGGAAATTTGTCTATGAGGAAAACCTCATCAACAGACGATACCCTGACTTAAAGAAGTCTCAGGAAGTCAAGAAGTCCCTGACCACTACCTCATCACCAATATCAACTGCTTTCTTCTCTAACAATGTAGTTCAAGATTTTCAAGAAAACTCAGATGATGAGCCTGATGAGAGATCAAGTGAGGAGTACCTAAATGACCTGAATGCTGAATTTCAGGAAAGGGCACTCCTCGCTAACTCTCAAAGGTTTATAAAAAGAAACAAAGGTTTTTCAACTGCTAAAGCAACTGAAGACACTGAATGTTATAAGTGTCATAAAAGAGGCCATTTTGCAAAAGACTGTTTTTCAAAAACAACTTCTGAACCCTCTTACAAACCATCAGGATCTAATCAGTCTTTAGGCTTTAGCAAATTTCAACCAAAAATCTATCAGTCTCATCAAATTGTTCAAAACAAATTTGATCTTAACAAAACCATCGATTATGAAGCTAAGTATAAGAAAGCAAAAGCTAAGCTTGCATTGCTTGAGGCCAGTCCCTCAGAAACAACAAAAAATGTTCAATCTGTGCAGGGTAAGAACAAAGGCCTTGTTGCTGAAACCTTTGACTGGGATGAAGAGCCAATCTCATCGGATGATGAAATGGTACACGTCAGTGCTCTAATGGCTCTCTCAGAAGAAGACAAGCTAGCTGTTGGGAAGAATCATGCTAGGAACGGGGAATGGGTCAACATCACAATGAAGAAGGTAAACACTTTACTTTCCATGGATGATGACTCTGATTGGCAGTCTTATATGAATTATCTAAATGTTGACCTTAAGTTTGTAGAAGAGCAAAGACTGAATCTTTTTTCTAAGTACAACAAGTTAAGTTTTGGATTGAATAAGTGTAGGGATGAATTGCTTATTTTAAAACAAGCTAAGCTTGAGGCTGTCACTTTGCAAATTCAAAACACTGAACTAGTTAAAAGAAATCAGAATCTTCAAGATGAACTTAAAAAGGCAAATGATATTCTTAATAGTTGGACTGCTAAGAATCCCAGGGTCTTTGATGCTGTGGGAGCCCCCAGTAGCAAGAAGAGAGTCATAGGTGAAGATCATCTCCCTGACTCTCTCAACAAAGACCTGTATCCTAAGCCATTTGTGTCTGGTGGCATGATTACAAGTATGTTGGCTGATTCCAATACCAGTGATTGGATTGAACGTGTTAATCCTGAGAGTAAGCTTCCAAACTTCGATTCTGGAAGGATTCTAGAGCCTGAAAGTCAAGCTCTAAAGAGCATGCTTGGACTCCCTGATGTGCCCAGTTGTACTGAACACATCTCTGAGTCTGAAGCAGAATCTCAAGCACCGCTTCCACCACTGAAATCTCTTCAGGGTGTTGCTCCAAGCTCTGAGCTTACTCCACTACAATTCAATCCTCATTCACCAAAAGAAAGGTCTGGACTTGGTAGAACCATCCTACAAAAACAAGCAAAACTAATCCAACAAGAGTCTACTCCTGCTGAGACTTCATCATCCTCTGTCCCCACTGAAGCTGACCAAATCCAGCAACTGACTGAACTTGTGAGGAAGCTTACTGAAAAAATGTAATCCATTGAAAAGGTCCCTGAACCAATCAAGGAGACAAAGTCAGCTTCCTCCAGTTCCTCAAAGTCAAAGTCTACCTCCAAAAACAAACAAAAGTGTGATCTGTGTCATTACACCAGCCATACCACTGACAACTGCTATAGAATCCTTTTTTGCATGATCTGCAAAAAGGATGATCACAGGACTGCAGATCATCTACAGTATGTCAGTCAAGCAAACTATACCAAAGTTGGTCATCAGTATGCTTCATCCTCCAAAGCTGCTCCAAAGAATAGAGCAAAACCTTTTCCTCTGTGCCCTCACTGTGGGTTTAATGATCATCATCAGGATGGTTGTCTCATGAATACATGCTGTGATATATGCGGTAATCCAGCTCATGAGACATCCCAACATGACAGTATCATTCATGCAAGGAGAAATTCCAAACAACCCAGAGTCATTGAGTCATCCTCAGCCTCTAAATGCAAAACCTGTGGTAGCACCATGCACACAACCACTGACCATGAGTCGATTGCAAATTTCAAAGAGACCTTGAGATCCAAGCCCACTAGTAAGTGGGTCACGAAGAGAAACTAATTCAGTTTACTACTTGTGCAGAGACATGCCAGGGAGCCCATTTGGCATCTAGACAGTGGATGCTCAAGAAGCATGACTGGTGTGAAGGAATATCTGCACAAGTATGTAAAGGAACCAGGACCCAAGGTAGTATTTGGTGATAACTCATCATGTCCCACTGAAGGTTATGGTTCAGTAAACTGCAATGGAATAGTTTTCTCTAGAATAGCCTATGTCAATGGTCTCAAATACAATCTCATCAGTGTCAGTCAACTATGTGATGCAAAATTCATTGTACAATTCAATGATAAACAAGGTACCATTTTTAATGCCAACAAGGAAGTTGTGTTGATAGCTCCTAGGAGAGATGATGTTTATGTGCTTGACATGTCAACTCTCTCCCAAGATGGAACTTGTCTCTTTGCTAAAGCCACTGAAACTATCAATTGGCTGTGGCATAAGAGACTTTCACACTTAAACTTCAAAAACCTCAACAACTTGGCAAAACAAAACAAGGTCCTTGGCTTACCATCACTGGTCTTTGCAAAAGACAAACCATGCTCTGCCTGTGAAAAGGGTAAACACCACAGAGCATCATTCAAAACCAAACAAAATTTCTCCATCAAAAGCTGCCTTCACCTCCTGCACATGGATCTCTTTGGACCTGTCAGTCCCAGATCAATCCAGCATCTGTCT